>CM062064.1:10892500-12092500 GCA_030954485.1 Citrullus mucosospermus | reverse complement strand
AATTGTAAATTGGCGGCAACCTAACACGCCCAAGGACCTGACCTCTGACTATTCTGGACCAAACCCTTCGGCATATAAGATGGCCAAGGAATGGAAAGAAAAACAAGATATTGCAAGGGCATGCCTCTACAAAGCTGCCAAGAAAATGAAGAAATGGGCTGACCTAAAGAGGCGCCCTAAGAAGTACAACGAAGGGGAACAGGTGATGGTTAAGCTATTGCCTAACCAGTTCAAATCTCTTCGACAAGTACACAAGGGGTTAGTCAGGAAATACGAAGGCCCATTTCCCATTCTCGAAAGAGTTGGAAAGGCAGCTTATCGAGTACAGTTGCCCGCAAGACTCAAAATCCACGATGTCTTCCATGTGAGCATGCTAAAGCCATTCCATCAAGACATGGAAGACCCTGACCGAGCCATCTCGAATAGGGCCCCAATGGGTGTGACAACTGAGTATGACAAGAATGTTGAAACCATTTTGGCCCACAGAAGGGTAAGTAGCAAGGGTGTCCCAAGTCACTTCGAATATCTTGTGAAATGGACAAGACTCCCAGACTCGGAGGCAAGCTGGGAAAAGGAAGGACACCTATGGCAATTCGCCGACAAGGTCTCAAACTATTGGCAGGAGGTCCGCGACGAGGGCGTCGCTAGCATCAGTGGGGGAGGGTTTCACGGGAAAATTTTGACCCACAAATTTCGTGACACGACAGTGCCCATCCCCTTAGCATGGCCAAGCAAGGATGGGGAAACCGCTTGCCGCAGCCCCTCGGGAGGCCCATGCGTCTGCCGCACCCCACCGGCACGCATGGCCCAAGGCGCACAATAATGGGCTGCGCGCATAAGGGAGGAAAGGCGAGAGGTAGACGTGTTGACCCCAGGCGTTGGCATGGGCGACGCATCGCCAGGCAAGGCTGCCAGGAGCAAAGGAGCTTGATGACGCTTGGCTGCGCGACACCAGGATGCTCGACGCAGGGCTGCTCGACGCACAGTGCCGCAAGCCATACCCGGGAGACGCATAGACCCGGACACGTCTGGGGAAGACGGGATAGGCGGCGAAGGATCTAGAAAGTTCTAAAGCACGCATAGGCCGGGAAGAGCCTCGATGGCTCTAGAAGGATCCCGATCACCCGGGAAAAGTCGGCGCGCGCCTAGAGAGACCCGGACACGGCTGGAAGCCTCCAGAGACGACTGACACGCGCGGCCATGGCCTAGACAGACCCCGATGGCGCTGGAATGGCCTAGATGGTTCTCGAATGTTCCTCCCAATACCTTTGCCGGTTGTACATAATATTTTAATATTAAAACATCTAGAAAGTTCCATGACCGACATTGTAAGTCGGTCATAGAAAGTCGGTGTTGGGGCCCTCTATAAATAGAACGGGCCCCCTCATTTGTAAGGTATCCTCGGAAAACCTTGAAAGCTCAATACACTTTAGACATTCTCCAACCAACGCTCTTGACTTTCCTTGCTCTTTCTAACGCCTCTTTGCGATCTTTCTGGTCCCGACAAACCTCAATAGGCTTACTTGGCTGCCCCTATTGCACCAAGTGCCGCACGAAGGTCATAAGAAAACTGTGACCCCGTGACAGTTTTTACCCGAGATCGAGTCCTACCACAGACGTCCTTGTTGCCTTCTTCTCTTTTCTCTCCAGAATTCTTCTTTGGGAGTCATCAGTCGTTCCTTTTCCCTCAAAGTTCTATTTATAGTGAGCTTGCCATCCACTTTTCCTCTCCTTTTGCCACTTGTTTGCCACATGTCATGCTGCATGCTTAATTAACCATGCATTAGCCCAAGTGTCACCTTGCATGAAACACTTAACATACTTTTAACACCTCCTACTGATAAGGTGTCAAATCTACCCATAGCCACCTGGCCTTATAAACTTATCTTATGCGTCCAACATCTCCAACAGATAATCATTTATTCAACACAACGCCTTCATGCATTCATTAAGTTTCCTTTAAAGTTTGAGTTTAACTACTCAGAAATCTCTCAGCCAACTATACTACTCTTTAACGCATAGAGATAATTTTGTTTTCACCGCGCAGGGACCTCAACGCATAACAACCTTACCAATGCATGGTAAATCGAGTACGTTTCTTCCTCCGCCAACGCGATTGCTTCAGCTCACACCACTATCCGTGATTTCACCTTTAACGCATAACCGCACTATTATAAACCAGTGTTTACATATGCCACTAGGCGTTAATGACAAACGTGCAGTACTATGCGTTTATACTTCATCGCATCATACCATGCGTCCAACTCTCATATTCATAATGAATAAATCCTTCTCCAGTTCTTCCTCTATGCATTGTCCTATTGCGTTTACCTTCATCCTGCGTCTATGACCATCTTCCTATCCTTGGACATTCCTTGATTATTCCCAAGGTTACTCTTTTAACCTTATCCTTACACTTACACTATTTCCCTTAAGGTAGATTAGCTTGCGTCCACCACATGCTCTAGTTTTATGTTTACTTTACAACCTTCTCCAACACTTGTGAACATCCCTTGTTATAAGTCTATGCGTTACTCAATTTGCGATAATATTCTATCTTTCCGAGACTTAAATCTCCTGCAACACTTCACAGCTTAAGTTTATTTCTTTCTTGCTTATTCGCTTCACTTCTATCCATTCTCGGTTTACTTCCATGCGTCCACCCTTACCATGCGCTACCTAGCCCTGACCATGCGTCCAACATGGTCGTTTACCTCTTTGCTCTATGAATTCTTCAACGCATTGTTTTCTTAAAAAGTAGGGTGTGACAAAACGACATCCATAAGTTTGTTTCATTTATACAAAGATAGTAAAGATCTCAATAATTTACGCTAACTCCATGCATGAATCTGTTTTAATGAATCCATTTGTGCATTAAAGTTAGATTTACGACGTTAAACAATGGGGAGATTTCGCTTGCATATTTTTACTATTTTAAAATATGGGATAGTTATTGAAAATAATTTTAAAATTCTAACCCTACTCCTTCGTGATATTTCGTCGACAATTCTCCATCTACAAAGCCATATATGTTGACGCCTAACTTATTTTGTTGTACAATTCCTTTCTAAATCCATTTTCGTAATGTCATTATATGTCATTATCATTTGAAATTTTTTCAACCTAAAAGAATTGAACAAGGACATAGTGATAGAAGTGATAGAAGAGGCATGAAAAGTGTAATTCATATTTTTTAGAGAGAGAACTTAAATAATGCTTAAGTTGAAGTCCATTTACAAGAAAACTACTTACCACAATTATGCAACTTCCACTATCAATCACCAAGCTACATGGACTTCCTCCAACAACATCGCCCATCCACCCACCCGCTTAAGGCCCAAGTGGATTATGACCCAAAACAACCGATTCAGCCAGATCATCCTCATTAGATCAAAGCGGAGTTGGTTCTAAGGCATCCATCAACCTCTTCCTAGCTTCCGCAGCCACGAGGTGAGCATTCTCTAGTTGCCAAAGAACCCAATCTCTAACTGCCTCCGTCACAACAGCAATTCCTAACAACTTTTGTAAAGGATGGTGTTGCTGAAATCGAAGTTTTACTACGTGAATCCTTAGGAAATTAGTGATTACAAGATTGTCTCGCAATTCTGAACAACAGGAGGTAATTTCGGAATATCGCGAGAATGAGAAAGAGCTAAACCCTGAAATTTTAAGGTAAGCTTTAGAACGTGATTTCCTATAAGTATGCAGAAGGGAAGAAACTCTAAATCTGTATGGAAATGTGATTTTTCATAGGTTGAAGTAAGGACGAAAAGAAAGGAAGGAGTACAGTGCAGAGTGCCGTTGGAAAAATCAAGTATCGGCACACTGTCTAAGAATTTGCAGCGAGACGGGTAACGCTGAGACGCAAAGGAGCTTTCCGTCTCACAAGTATCGCTAGATAACGCTGAGTATCGTTGCTCAGGTAGGTAACACTGGTGCTGTTTTATCAAGTATCGCTAGTAACAGTCATTCTTGGCGGGTGTCGCTGAGATTCTCATTATAAGTCAGTAGAGGAAAGGAAAGGAAGTTAGTGTTGTCTAACGCAGGGTGTGTTTCTTGTGTAGGCCGAGAAGAGATAGGAACAGTGTATAAAAACCACATAAGCCTAGAAAGAGTTGTGAGTGACACTTTTCTTGATTTAAAATGAAATTTATTGAAAATGTTTGGCTTAGTTTTCTTATGAATTATGGCTTTGAGATGAATGCTTTCTTAAAAAACTTGATGTTTGATGATGTTTATAAGGCATGTTTTATGCATTTCTATAAGATGTGCAATGGCATGTTTTGAAATATTGTTTATCGTGATAAAATGATTTTCATGAAAGATTTTTATATGAACTACTATGTGAAAGAAATTCTGAAATGTTTTAAGAGGAGGCTCAGTGCTCAAGGACATGAGAAGGCACGTGAGTTTCCCCGGGACCCAGTACTCAAGGACATGAGAAGGTACATGGGCAACCTGACCTATTCCTATGTGCACATAGAGGTTAAGCTGGCTAGTGCATCGAGCTTGCTCTGCCTGAAGCCAGGGATGATTTCGACGTTGGGTGCGTAGAAACATTTCTCCGCCTCAACTAAGGGAAAAGTTTGAAAACTGCTTGATGTTGATAAATTTCTTGAAAACACTTTGATGTGATTTTAGTATTGATTTATGAGAATGATAAATTTCGTGAAAAGCATGTTACATCTGAATAAATGTTAAACTCTGATTTACTCATTATACGAAACATGCCTGTTTTAAATGAATGCCGTTTTATAAAGAATTGTCACTCACTAGGCTATTAGCTTATGTTTCCAAATGTTTTCTTTTTCCCTCCCCAGGTAGCAAGGACGTTCCTGGTGCTTCGCCTAATACAGCTCATCCTGCCTAAGCCTCGATCATCAAGATTTAGTGAAGTTTGGGAGTTGTACGTTGAATATACTTATGTGAATGGCATGTAGAACATATACTTTTGAATGGGTATTGTCAATGGTGTTGTGAATGTTGTATTTTGGATATGAGGATGAATTCATAATATGCATTAAAGGTGTACCCTTACAGGAAATCGTATCAGGTTATAAGCATGCGATGTATAACTGTGTTTTATGTTTTGTATATAAGTAAATGTAAGTGCAGGAAAAGTTAGGGCAATATGCGTCACAAGAGGGGTGATGTTTATTGTCTTCCCACTCCCCCTTAGGTTAGATGGGTAATCTGGGAGGGGGTGTGACAGAAGTTGACAAAGAGGTGCCCGTTATCTTGGGAAGGTCTTTCTTAGCTACTGGACGCGCCCTGATTGACGTCCAAGAAGGAATATTAACAATCCGCGTGGGTGATCAATAGGTAAAATTTAATGTATTCAACGCATTGAAAGATCCTGACGACTTTCATCATGTCAGATGATCGCGAATATTAATGAGAAGACAAGACCCATGAACGCATCGTTGGAAGATGAAGCAATCCTCAAGACAATGAAGATGGTGAAGAGGAAGAAATCAATTTACTCTCTGATCATAAATTTGAACAATCAGACCGGAGCAACAGATCCACGGCAAAGATCAAGCCGTTATTAGAAGAGCCTCCAACGCATAAGCTAGAAACCCGACCAACGCATCTCAAGTACACGCACTTGAGGGAGAACACACTGCAAATCATTATCTCCTCTGTGTTAAACCCTGAACGTGATAAAGGCTCCATTGACCCACGCAAGCATAATAACTGAGCTTGCGTTGGAAGGTCCCTGCGTTGCGGAACCCTATTTTTCCAGGGACACTTTCTTTCTCTTGCTTTCTTTTATTCGTATTTTTTTTTAGTATTTATTTTTCTTTCTGTGAATTCAGTTTTAGGAGTAGTGTAAATTAAATAAGCATTAAATTATGCATCGATCTTCAATGCAAATTATTTGGTTTCACCGTATACTCTGTCATTCATGCGTGCGTTCATCGATAAACGATCTCTGCGTTTATCAAGATAAGTTTAGGGGTGTGGTTAGAGTTGTATCTTCTTCTTCAAACGCATATTATTTAACTTCAAACGCATACTTTGAACTGAGAACTCTTCGTTCATCAGTCATGTGTTTATCAATAGAATTCCCTGCGTTCTAAAAAGAGTAATCTGGGGAACGCATACGTCTTTTGAGTCGATGCGTTTTCCCAGAAGCACTCGAGGGCTTTATTTCTTCTTTATTACCCCCTAACATTCCTAAACGCCTACAACATCCACTTGTCTTCCCAATGTGGCAACACCTTGCACCTAAGCAGCAATGCAAACCTGATGAAGACAAGTCGGAAAGTTAAATTTAGAGGGGTAGTTCTTGTATCTTCTTTGTAATTTTCATTATGATTATCCTCTATCTCCAAAAGTATGCATTGGTGGGACATGCGACTAATAGAATGAAAATTTCTTCGCCGCATTGAATGTCTATTTCCCTTTTTGCCTTTTCCCCTTGTTTTTAATTTCATTCCAAGTACATTTAATTATTCCCAGCTTTGTTTGCGTTGATAAGTTAGTTACTATGATGATAATCATGCTCACACTCATTGCACACTCTAAGTTAGATTACTTTCAATGCGTCTTCATATATTCCTTAGAAACGCAAACCTACTTTGCGTGGGTGCAAGCTACCAATTCAAACCTCTTTTACGAAGTTTTTCAACAATTTAAGGAATGAGGACCTTACTACTCTCAAGTTTGGGGGTGGGAAAGGTTTGAACTGTCAAAGATTATGAGGAATCTATTTATTTTTTTAAAAAAAATTAACGCAAAACTCCGCTGATGAGACTAATACATTTATCTTGTTAAGAGTTTAGCTGAAAACGACACCTGCTCGTAGTTGGCCGCCTCCATGCACCCCATAGTTGGTGTGTCAAACGAAGGTGGACAATCATAATCAGTGACGCATAGATAAACCAATAAATAACAAACTCCAATGTCTAGTGAGGAACCGAACTTAGATAAGAGTTTAGTCGAGAAGGGCACTTGCTCGTAGTTGGCTGCCTCCATGCACTCCATAGTTGGTATGTCAAAACGAAGGTGGGTAACCCTACTCGACGCATTGCCACCTAATAAATAAACATCAAAGCAAATGAAAGAAGAAACTTTATATCTTCATCTTTTCAGACTCAGTGTTAAAAGAAGAAACGAAAATTTTGTGAACAGTGAGTAAAGAAGATTGAAAAGAAAGCTTGCCGCATACAAATTAGAACCGTTTCAAAAAGAAGAATATAGAGGTAGAAAAGTAATGTAACTAACGGGTAGTTGATGGAGTATAACATTCTGAGAGATTAGTCAATGCGTTGAGAAAATTCTAGGGCTGATTGAAGTTTCTTAGATAGAAGTTATGCTTGAGGACAAGCATTTTTCTAAGTTTTGGGGTGTGATAACTTGTAGAAATACAAGTTATTATTGTCTTTCTCTTAGAAAAATAGAGAATCATGCAGTAGTTGGTGTTAAATTCTATTGATAAATCTTCCTATGCGTTCTACTCTTGTAAATTGATGAAGATAATTGTTTTGAAGCTTTTTGAATCTAAAATGCATGCTTTAACGCAGGAATGCGAGCAATCCATGGATGCGTTGGTAACTCTTTAACATAGGTGGATGCATTGGCAACCCTTTAACGCAGATGGATGTGTTGGCATACTTGAACGCAGGAACCCAAGTTATCCATGGACGCATATTAACCAGAAACGCAAGAGAGCGGAGAATCAGATAAGAATCTTGAGAGTCGGAAGATTGATATGCTTGATATGCGGTGAGAGTGGTGGATCTAAATTAAACCGAAAATCACGCTATTAGGTGAGATGGACGTAAGGCAGAAATTCAACCTCCAATAATGCAGATTTGCCAGCGATTGCAACACAACATCTATAAAAGGGCAGACCTGAAAGCTAAAAAGTTGTTGAACCTCTTGGAAGAATTTCTAAGTGACAGCAAAGTTCTCTCCAGACGACAACCAGAGACAAATAGCTCGAAGAAAAGAGTCTTCCCTCCGCCTGACCACTTCACAGCAGAACTCACGCTACCATCCCCGCGAGCTCAAGTCATTGAGAAACCATTCCATGCTTTCTATCTTTTTCTTACTTATGTTTTTAGTTTATTAGCAAGACATTTTATTTTTTAAAACATTTATTCCGTTCATTAATCTATACATCTTCCTCGCTATTCATTTCTTATCACTTTCCATTTGTTGTTTATCATCCATGAGTAACTAACTCTCTTAAGGGTCACGGGTTGCATTATCATCTAAATAAGAACCGTAGAAGACTATTCCATCTTGTCAATTGTACTTTTAATAGCTTATGTCCATCTAGCTAATCGATATAAGTAGTAATAATCAGACTGCTCGAGAGAGTAAGTGATTGTAGAACTCAATTTACAAGGGTAAGAAAACCTAGAGATAGGAATAACCTTGGCACTTAACACCCTCTTCTATTGCGTTATAGATACATAACGCATAGCGGCTGACAACCGAGAGAAGAGTCGCTAGTATGAAATAGATCTCACTATGAGTTTTTGAATTTAGATGATGACCAACCCATCCTTGCGTTTACCATTCATATAATTCAATTAGCTGACTTTGTTGTGTCGCATACCTCTCCATCCAACCACTTTAGCTTAGCTTTACTGCTTTATAGTTTCTTAGACGCATCACTTCTCACCACCTTCTTTAGAAGCATGACGCAAATAATCCAACTAATTATAAAATTTGCATAGTCCCTGTGTTCGACCTCGTTGAACGCACAACGAGTTTAATAAAGATTCACAACAGATAGCATGCCAATATGCACAAAAATGTATAAACCTATGCTTCTAGCTCCTTTGCATGTTATAGATGATGTTGAGAAACCTGTGCTTGAATTGAAGGTGTTACCTCCTCACTTGAAATATGCGATGAATTAATTTTAATTTGTTTATTAATTTTCCTTTTCTTTTCTTTTCTTTGTCTTTCTTTTCCTTCCTTTTCTTTCTTTCTTTTCCTTTCTTTTTCTTTCTTCTTTCTTTTTAATTTAAACAAATTAAAAAAAAAAATCCACTTTTACGCCCCAATAGATATTCAAAGTCAATCCTAGCTTGATTTCCTCTTAATGACTTAAAAATTCAACTTGCCAAAAATTACTTCCGGCTTCCTTCATTTCTTTCTTCGATCTACAAGAGGGAGAACAAGTAAATAAGTTCACAACGATACTACGTACTTACGTTTAGCAGTTACAAATGAAAGTAGGGTTTCACAAGGTGTCTAAGAAGCGCTTGAAAAGTGGTTTCTATTCTCTTAAATTAAGGAAGTTTATATAAGATTTCACTTGTTTGCTAGTGATTTTCAGGTTAAAATGAGGAAAATTAGAAGAGAAGACAAAAGATCAAAACGGAGCCAGAATAAAGTGAAAAAAGAGAAGAAAAACCACAAGTTTGCTAAAACAGGGCAGCGCCGCGACACTGGGGCTGCGCTATTTCCCGAGAGCAGGTCTGTCACAACACAGCAGCAGCGTCGCGGAGCTGTCTTTCCATATTTGGCAACGCCACAACTCCAGTTTCCTTAAATGAAAAATGTAGTATTTTTGAAAAGTTTTTGGGCGACCAACTCTATAAATTGGGGTTTTTAGCAGCTCTAATCATCAATCTAAGCACGAAATAACACACCAATAGAGCCTCAAAGAGTGAGTTGTAACACTCTACTTTTAACCCTATGCGTTTAAGAGCTTATAAAGAAAAGAAGTAAGACAAGAGAGGTGGTATTGGTCGAGAAATGTTGCCAAAATGAGAATAACTATGCGTTGAACTTAAAAGAAAGAGAGGCTTGTGCTTAAGTATTGGGTTAAGTATAAGCCGTAGATAGGTTTGGAAGATTTCATTGATTGATTTCCGGATCTTGGAATTGAAGTAATTCTTGGAGTTAAGAAGTCTTCTAAGTAGAATAACCAGACTAGGTGTCACACCCCCTCCCAGAATTACCCACCTAACCTGAAAGGGAATGTGAAGACAATAAACATCACCCCTCTTGTGACGGCTATTGTCCCATCTTCCATCCCTATCCTTGCATACATTCCACTCATATACAAACATAGAACTAAGTCATACTACACATGCTTATAACTTGATATGATTCCTTGCATAGAGTACACTTTTATTACATAGCATAATTTCACTTCCATATCCATCATACAATGTACAAAACTCCACCAACAATCCTCACTCAAATCTACATGATCTACATGACATTACATAAAAACATATGCAACGTACAACTCTTAGACTTGACTGTATTTTGTGAACTCGAGGCTTAGGCAGGGTGAGCTGAAGTAGGCTAAGCACCGGGAACGTCCTTACTATCTGGGGGAGCAAAGGAAAACATTGGAAAACATTGGAAAACATAAGCTAACAGCCTAGTGAGTGACAAATCTTTGTAACACGAGCATTCATTGAAAACAGGCATGTTATTTATAACGAATAAGTAAGAGTTTAACATTTGTTCAAATTAAACATGCTTTCTATAAAATCCATTAATCTCATAAATCAAATCTTAAATCATAAAGGAGCGTTTTCCAAGGAGTTTATCAATATCAGTTTAGTTTTTCAATTCTTCCCTTAGTTGAGGCGGAGCAATGCTTCTACGCACTCAACGTCGAAAATAACCTTAGTTGGGGTGGAGCAAAGCTCAACACTCCCAACGTCGAAATCGTCCCTGGCTCAATGCGGAGTAAACTCGACGCACCAGCCAAATCAACCTCTATGTGCACATAGGAATATGACGGGTTGCCCAAGTACCTTCTCATGTCCTTCAGTATTGGGTCCCGGGGAAACTCACGTGCCTTCTCGTGTCCTTGAGCACTGAGCCTCCTCTAAAATGTTTTAGAATTTCATTCACATAATAGTTCATATGAAAATCCTTTCATAGAAATCACACAGAACTTATTCAATAACATTTCATAAAAGAGAATCCTTTCTATCAATTTTAGAAAACCTATAACATGCCTCGTAAATATTGCAACCAAACATATGCATTTTAAATAGTTCATCGCAAAATTCATATTCCATAAGAACATTTTTTAATAAAATAGAATTGAAAAGTAAAATAGTCACTCACAACTCTTTCTAGGCTTTACGTGGGTTATACACTCTTCCTATTTCTTCTTGGCCTGCAAGAGATATGTACCTTGCGTTATTCAACATTGAATCTTCTTCCTTTTCCAAACTAACTTTATAAACGAGAATCACAGCGACACCAACCAACAAGAGTTGTTACTAGCGATACTTGATGAAGCACACTAGCATTACCTTACTTAGTAGCGATACTCAGCGTTATCTAGCGAGATCTGTGGGACAGAAGACTCCCTTGCGTCTCAGCGACACCCGTCTTGCTATCAGTACCCAGATAGTGTGCCGATACTTGATTTCATCGGCACTCTGCACTGTAATTCCTTCCTTTCTTCTTGTTCTTACTTCAATCTATTTCAAGTCACAATTCCATACGGATTCAGGACTTCTTCTCTTCTACAAACTTATAGGAAATTAAGTTCTATAGCTTACCTCAAAGTTTCAAGGCTTAACTCCTCCTCGTTCTCTCGATATTCCGGAATCACCTCTTGTTATTCCAGATTGCGCATTAATCTTGTAAACTCTGCTTTTCCTAAGGATTCACATAGTAAATCTTCAATTTCAGCATTACCATCCTTCACAAAAGTTGTTAGGAACTATGTTAACTTACTAACCTCAAATTTTCAGCTCTAAACTCGGCTTCCTCTACACGTTCTACTTTGATTATCAGTCACTGCTCAAACCATGTGACTTCAGTCATTCCTCTGTTCCAGCTTCGTTTTCAACATCAACATGAGTCAAATTTCGTCCAACCTCCGCAAGAACACCTTCTTCAATCTTCTTCCGAAGTTGGTCTGAAATATGGAACCGACTTAAGCTCTCGAAATGTCTTAAAAATGATTAAGCATTTAATTAATCCAGCTATATATACTACCGACTTAACCTTTACGAACACTAGAACTTATGTTGCCGACTTACCCTTCACCCACAGACTAGCGCAGGGTTCTTATCTCAACACGAGGCACTCAAGCTAACTTCTCTTCCAACGCCTCCAGCAACTGACCACACCCAACGCATGGTGTCGTCCTTAACGCCTCCTAATTTTTGACGCATACCTTTCCGTCATTCAATACTACTTTCGTCGCGTCAAGACCATTCTGTCTTCAACACAGGGTGACTCCAACACATGTCTGTCTTTAACGCATCGACTTCAGCGCATAACTGTCCTCAACGCAGAGTGACACGCATGGTTCAAGCACATTTCCTTCCCCCGCCAAAATTACTTATCCTTCAAGGCGGGTAGCTACTTCAGCTCACTAACCTCCGTGAATCAACTACAACGCATGGACTTGGCTAACACTTAGCCAAGATTTTACTTTCCAAAAATTCTTACTCTCGCTCCCGGCCACTTCTCCCTTTGAAACGCATAGCCACAACGCATGGCCGCACCCGAACGCTTGGTAACGCAAATCAGTGCTTACACTAGGAAAACGCAACTATGCTTTTAAGCTTGGAAGTATGATCTAAGGAAAAGAAAGGAAATCTCACCAAGTGATAGAAAGAGTTAAAAGCATAACTAGGAGTTAGTTGAGTTGGACGCATATTTGGTAAGATACCATGTTGGACACATGGTCAAGACTAAGAAAACGCATGATAAGGGTAACCATTGTAGAAAGGAAAATGGGTAAGTGTTGAAGTATTGCAAGGAAACCCGAGAGCTCGAGGGAAAGAGGTAACCGCATCAGGTGAAATCAAGGAAAGATGTTGTAATTTAAGGTAAACGCATGACTTCCATCAAGGGAGATTTTGTTGAGTCTTGGATAATTTAGAGGGCTCCAACAGACACTCCAGCACGATTACAACCAAACTGAGACCATATACACAGTGTCTACTCTCACTTCCCAACCACTAATGAGCTATGTTTACATGCCACACATACACAGTTATTTACACGTACAACAACAATGATGGAAAGTATTCTTTGATAGCTTGGAATTCTAGCAGGATGAGGCTCGTGTAGGCTAAGCACTAGGAACTATTTCGCTACCTATAAGGAATAAAAACATGGAAAATGTGAGCTCAATGCCCAGTGAGTGACATAGCATTGGAAACACAACTTTAGGGATAAAACATGCTTAGCATTAGAGAAAAGCATAGTTATATCATAAAAATCATGCTTAAGCAACGTAGAAAACATAAGCAAAGTCATTCGATTAAATACAATTTATAAACTCATTAAACATCTCTTAGCATTCAAAAGTACCCTTAGTTGAGGTGGAGCAAGCTCAACAAACTCAACGTCGAAAACAAACCTTAGTTGGGGTAGAGTAATCTCGACACTCCCAATGTCGAAAAGCCTTAGCTGATGTGGAGTAATCTCAACACAACATCGTCGTACCTCACTATGTGCACATAGGAGCTATCTAGGTTGCTAAAGTACCTTCTCCATGTCCTTCAGTACCAAAACCCTAGGATACTCAAATGTCTTCTCAACGTCTTTCAGTATTGAGTTCCTTCATGTCCAGGGTTGCCATATGCCTTTTCTACGTTTTTCAGCATTGGGTCCCTTAGAAAAACATTTTAAAAAACAGGTGTGCTTGCACTATTTTCATCATAGATCATTTCATAGAAAATGAAATCATTTTTCAATAGTAAGCTTCAATTTAGCATGCTTCATAAAACTCGAGATAACAGATAGAATGTGCCTTTCATGTCATAAAATCAAGTATAAACAGTAATCATGCTCAACACTTAGTAAATCATCTTAGATTCACAATTCATAAGAAATCATGGCTAAACGTTATAAATAGAATCCTTTTAAGAAAACAAGTGTCACTCACTATCTGGGCTTGTCCCCTTGAGGTTTATATGCTTTTCCAACCTCAACTTGACCTGAAATATCATTTACGAGCCATTAGATCATCTCCTTGAAGTCCTCACAAACATTATTTAACTAAATTCTATCCACATTGTCCATATCAATCTTATTTTCCACATTTTTCATCATTTTCACCCCTTTAGGGACCATTTTGCAAAATTCTCAAAATTTCCAAAAATATCCAAAAATCGGCTTAAAATTCACATTTACCCATTTTAAGGCCAAATATTCAAGAAAATATCAATTATAGTCCAAAAATATTCAAAATTACCCAAAATGGCCGTAGGCACCCTTGGTAGACAGCAGGTGGGCGAGGGGTGCTAACAGGGGCGTGGTGGGGCAGGGGCATGGGGCGCTTGGCGCTAGGCGTGGGCAGGGCGTTGGCGTGGGGCGTGTGCCGACTGGGTGTGCAGGTGTGAGCAACCACTTTGGGTAGCCTTCAATTGACTTCGACTAGCAATCTTCTATTTTCAACCCGATTTTTCAGATCTCCAAAATGCCTTTTCCTTTCAAATAAAAATTATGGGGCTCAAGGGTAACCTCTTAACTTACCAAGAAAATTGAGCTTCAAAAAACCTTCCCGAGCGTCCTTGACAAATTCCTCAAAGTTAACTCGTCTGGTTTGCTCAATTTCTACGACAACCTTCGGTTTTTCAAGTTTTCTCAAGCTTCTCGACCTCAAATCGTTCCAGCAGCCCTAGGTTGGATTCCTAACTCACAAAGCTCTCTTTGGTCCAAAAATGACAAAAATGGCATGAGTGGATCAAGAGAGCTGATGTTGTAATTGAGCTGCTTGCTTATGATCTCAGTTGCTGCCCAGTCCAGCCAATCACCTTTGGCCACAGGACTCCTTGCTTCAACGTGGCTTCTCCTCTTTTCTTCTCATCCTAGCCACCCAAATTAAATATGACATCCCTTTAAATAATTATTTTAATTTAATTTAATATTTATTTATTAATTTAACATTTTTTCTAAATAAATTCCAACTTCTTGACCTAGTTTAACTTGAGATTCTTCTTCAACACTTAGGAAAATTTTCCCAAGTCAGCTACACTTATTTATTCAACTATACCATTAACTTCATCCCTTTTATTCATTATTAAAAGTATATGAGAAGTTCATAGTTACTTTAACATGCACTAGAATTCCTACTCATTTAAACCAATCCTAGCCAACCTTAAACCATGATTTCTTTTAACTTGTGCTAAAGCAAAGGAAAATAGAGGTTAGGGCTTACATGTTCTTTGCTTCTTTTATTGAATCTTGTAAAAAAGGACTTGTTGTGAATGACTACATGCTATTTGATGGATTATGTAGGATTATTGTGATGCTTAGACTAAACCTTTTATTAAAAGTTTCATACATCAAGAAATGCCATTTTTTTTTTTAATTGTTCAAACCTTACACTTGCAATATGTATTCACACAACAAAAAATTGACAAAATTGAGACAAGTGGACGAAATTAATAACCAGTCAATAAATATTATTGATCAATTAATATATTTAACTAACCAATTAATAACCATTCATTTGTCGCTTAATTGTAACCTAACAAAATCTTTCATCAATACATAGTACATATATAAACAATTTTTAAATGTAACAACTCCTATCTTTTATAAAACCGAAAAGCTAAGAATAAATTCTAAATGATTTCTTTAGTACAATTCTAAAGGATTCAAGAGCATAACTTTGCACTTTTTCCTTACTAATTGTCATGGATGTTTAACCCATTTATTTAGACCAATTTTGTTAACCAATATCAATGTTCTAGGCATAGCAATTTGTAATTTGGGCTTAAGCTCGAAACTTCTCCCACATTTAAACTTCAATGATCTAGGCATAGTAATTTGTAATATTAAATATGAGATGATTAGATATATATATAAGAACTAATAAAATATTGACATGGAAGTATTGGTTTTAAGACAATAATATCTAGAAGTTATTTAGACACAGTGGATAAAGATTAGAGAAGGCTTCTCATATTATTAGAAATTTGTGAGAAACATTAGATAAAATTAGAATGATGTCACAAAATCATTTTTTTTTACCGCAATCAAAGAAACAATAACAAGCATAGATGGTTTGAGTAGGATTCGTTGGAATGCATTGATGTGAAATACTATGGTGCTTTTCCCAACATTTCTTTCCGCAATCATCAAGACTGCACCCATTGTTATACAATATATCTTGACATCTTTGGGCAGCTGAGGCTCCTTGAGGTACCAAGATCAATGCAACTATATACAATAACAAAAAGAAAAATAAATAAATAAATAAATAGACAAATTAGCAATATCCTATCATAACAAAAAATTTTACTACCTATGTCAACAAGAGTGTCTCAAAGATATTAAAAGGTTGATAAATTTGTTAAAAGACTCATGAAATTCCTAAAATGATTAAATAGAGATGTCGTAACATGCCTAATGGATAAAATAGTATAAGAACAAGAAGGAAAACCTGCAAAAATAAGAGCAATGAAAATAATACTGGAAGAAGGAACTAGCTTCGCCATATTCTCAAGAAACTAGTTTGGTTTTGTTAATTTGGGTGGTAGAAATTGTATGATTTAGAAGGTCTAAATACTAAAACGTAACTAAACGGCATCCATAAATTTGTTTCATTTATACAAAGATAGTAAAGATCTCCATGCATGAATCTGTTTTAATGAATCCATTTGTGCATTAAATTTAGATTTACGTTAAACAATGGGTAGATTTCGCTTCCATATTTTTACTATTTTAAAATATGGGATAGTTGAAAATAATTTTCAAATTCTAACCCTTCCTTCGTGATATTTCGTCAACAATTCTCCATCTACAAAGCCATATATGTTGATGCCTAACTTATTTTGTTGTACAATTCCTTTTTAAATCCATTTTCATAATATCATTAAATGTCATTATCATTTGAAATTTTTTAACCTAAAAGAATTGAACAAGGACATAGTGATATAAGTGATAGAAGAAGCATAAAAAGTGATTCAGATTTTTTAGAGAGATAACTTAAATAATGCTTAAGTTGAAGTCCATTTACAAGAAAACTACTTACCACAATTGTGCAACTTCCACTATCAATCACCAAGCTACATGGACTTCCTCCAACAACGTCGCCCATCCGCCCACCCGCTTAAGGCCCAAGTGGATTACGACCCAAAACAATCGAAGTCAAATCATCCTCATTAGACCAAAGCGGAGTCGGTGCTAAGGCATCCATCAACCTCTTCCTAGCTTCCGCCGCCACCAGGTGAGCATTCTCTAGTTGCCAAAGAACGCAATCTCTAACTGCCTCCGTTGCAACAACAATAACCTCAGACACCACTCGACTACTTGTAAGCACTGACTTGTAATACCAAGTGTTGGGGAGAGGCAATGAGATTGTGGCTATGCGTTGCTAGAGGAAAAATAGCCGAGAATGAGAGCAAAAAATTTTTGGAGAGCAAAATTTTGGCTAAGTGTTGGCCAAGACTATGCGTTGGTGAATGAAAAGGAAAGTAAGATTTTGGCTAAGTGTTGGCCAAGACTATGCATTGGTGAATGAAGAGGAAAGTTGAACTATTTGAGAAACAATGCGTTGTTGATTGAATCACGAAGGGTTATGAGCTGAAGTAGCTGCCCGCGTCGAAGGATAAGTGATCATTGGCGGGGGAGGAAATGTGCTTGAACCACGCGCTGAAGTCACTCTGCGTTGAAGACAGCCATGCGCTGAAGTCACTCTGCGTCGAAGATAGCCATGCGCTGAAGTCACTCCCCGTCGAAGACAGAGTGGTCTTGACGCGACGAAGATAGTGTTGTGAATGACTGAGTTGTATGCGTCGAAAGTTGGAGGCGTTGAGGACGCCATGCATTGGGTGTGGATAGTTGCTGAAGGCGTTGGAGGAGAATTTTAACATGAGTGCCTCGTATCGAAGTGAGAACCCCGCGCCAGCCTGCGGGTGAGGGGTAAGTCGGCAACATAAATCTTGGTGCTTGTGAGGGTGAAGTCGGTAGTATATATAGGTGAATTAATTAAATGTTTAATCATTTTCTAGACACTTTCAAGAGCTTAAGTCGATTCCATTTTTCTGACAAACCTCAAGAAAAGGTTGAGGAAGGTGTTCTTGTTGATTTTGGGCGAAATTCTACTCGTCTTGGTGTTGAAAACAGAGCTGGAACTGAAGATTGATTTTAGTCGCACAGACTGAACAGTGGTTGATGTTTGAAGTAGAACGAATCGAGAAAGTCGAGTTTAGGGCTGAAATTTTGAGGTCAGTAAGTTAACATAATTCCTAACAAGTCTTATGAAGGATGGTAAAGCTGAAATGGAAGTTAATCATGTGAATCTTTAGGTAAAAGCATCAATTACGGGATTGTTATGCAATCTGGTGCAACGCTGAGTGATTTTGGAATAACTGGAGAACGAAGAAGAGTTAAGCCTTGAAATTTTGAGGTAAGCTGTGAAACTCAATTCTCTACAAGTTTGTAGAAGGGAAGAAGTTCTAAATTCGTCTGAATCTATGACTTTTAACAGATAGGAATAAGAACAAGAGGAAAGGAAGAAATCACAGTTGTCGGGTGCCGCTAAGAACTGAGTATCATTGCATTGTTTAAGTACTGATAGCGAGACGAGTGTCGCTGAGACGCAAAGGAGTCTTCCGTCTCACAAAACTCGCTAGATATCGCTGGGTGTCGCTACTAAGGTAAGGTCACGCTAGTGTCGCTCAACCTAGTATCGCTAGTAAAAAGTTCTGTTGGGTAGTATTGCTAGGAATCTCGCTTATGATGTTTGTTTCGGGAAAAGGGGGAGACTCAATGATAAGTAACAATTAGAATTTATGCATATTTAATGATCAAGTAAAAGACAATGTAACGCAAGGTAAAATGTCTATTTCAGGCCAGGAAGAGATAGGGAAGGCGTATAACCCACTCAAGGCTTAGGAAGAGTTGTGAGTAACTCCTTTCTTCTTCAATTTGATTTTTATTAAAAATGTTCTTATGAAATATGGCTTTGCGATGAACTGTTTTAAAATGCATAATGTTTGATTGTATTACTCACAAGGCATGTTATATGTTTTCTAAAGTTGATAGAAAGCATTTTTATGAAATGTTATTGAATAAAGATCTGTATAAAACTATGAAAGGATTTTCATATGAACTGTTATGTGAACGGATTTCTAAAATGTTTTAGAGGAGGCTCATTGCTCAAGGACATGAGAAAGCACGTGAGTTTCCCCGGGACCCAGTACTGAAGGACATGAGAAGGTACTTGGGCAACCCGTCATATTCCTATGTGCACATAGAGGTTGATTTGGCTGGTGCGTCGAGTTTGCTCCGCATTGAGCCAGGGATGATTTCGACGTTGGGTGTGTTGAGACTTACTCCACCCCTAACTAAGGTTGTTTTCGACGTTGAGAGTGTTGAGCTTTGCTCCGCCTCAACTAAGTGAAAAGTTTGAAAAACCAAACTGTTTACTGTTTAATTTCTTTTGGAAAACAATCATATACGATTTGAAATCGGATTTATGAGATTGGTAGATTTGTGGAAAGTATGCTTTAGCTGAATAATATGTTAAATCCTCGTTTATCTTTACATATGTAACATGCTTGTTTTCAATAAATGTTCGTTTTACAAACACTAGTCACTCACAGGGCTTTTAGCTCACGTTTTCCATGTTTCTTCCTTTTCTTTCCCCCCCAGGTAGCGTGCACGTTCCCGGTGCTTAGCCTACTCCAGCGCACCCTGCCTAAGTCTCGAGTTCTCGAAATTCAGTCACGTCTGAGAGTTGTACGTTGTATATAACTTTATGTAGGTGGCATGTAGACCTAGTTGTGTAAAGATTGGGGATCGTAATGTGGTTTTGTACAAATGTATGGTGGATCTATGGAAAGTTTAATTATGTTTATGTGATAAAAGTGTATTCTGTACAGGAAGGATTGTTATATTATGATCATGTGTAGTATAGTTGAGTTCTATGAATGTATATGTATGAAATGTGTATACAGGAAGTTATGTAAGATGGGACAATATGCGTCACAAGAGGGGTGATGTTTATTGTCTTCACATTCCCTTTCAGGTTAAGTAGATAATCAGGGAGAGGGTGTGACACTACTCATCCTCCGCTTTATTTCGTTCCAGAGCTTCCCTCTTTCCCCTTTAAACCTCGAAGAGGAGATGTCCTTTTAGCCATTGAAGGTTTAGTCGAGATTCAATCGCAGAAAACTCTAAACAATCAAAGTCGCAGCACCAACAGAACTAACGATTGCCAAACCCAAACCTCCACAGTTCGCAAGCATCCCAAGATGAGAGAGAATAGAGCAACGCCCTCTCGAACTTAAACCAATCGATTTCAGAATCGGGTTTACTTAGAGAAGGACAAAAACTGGAAGATACAAGAGATCCAACCCCAACACCACCAAATTGAACGCCAGTAATGATCCAAACCAATAGCATAAGCTGCCTGCGGATCTCCTAAAAGAAGAGAGAGAACAGAGAAGCGAGTGAAACCCATGTGCACCCCTCTTGACTTTTTAAAAGGATTATTAAGGATTATTTAAGTTATTTCTCTAAAATATCTGAATTACACTTTCTATGCTTCTTCTATCACTTATATCACTATGTCCTTGTTCAATTCTTATAGGTTGAAAATTTTTCAAATGATAATGACATTTAATGACATTATGAAAATGAATTTAAAATGGAATTTTGTTCATCAACAATCAGATAAAACATGTCTTTTGAACAATATGATCAAACATCATGCGTTTCAAAATAATTCATCACAAGCCATATCTTATAAGAACATTTTTAATAAAACCGATTTGAAAAAGAAAGGTGTCACTCACTATTTATCCTTAGGCCCCGAGCTGCTTATGCACCTTTCCGAGCTCTTCTTGGCCTGTAAATACACATTCCTCACGTTATGCTTTCCTTAACTTTTCTTTACATGTTCGTACGCATAATTATACTCTGATCCTAAATCATCATCGAGTCTCCCCTTTCCAAAGTGATGTAAAAAGAAAGATTTGCATTATTAGCGAGATAGCTAGCGATATTTCATATTCCCAGCTAGATTACTAGCGAAACTACACAACTGGACATGTTACTAGCGACACTAGGTTGAGCGGGACTAGCGTGATTTTACCTGAGGAGCGATACGAGCGATACTCAGCGAGTTTTGTGAGACGGAACGCTCCCTTGTGTCTCAGCGACACTCGTCTCGCTACCTGGCCTTCTGTACTCAGCGATACCCGCTCCTCAGCGGCACCCGATAATCGAGATTTCTTCCTTTCCTTTTGCTCTTGCTCCTATCTGTTAAAAGTCATACATCCCGACAGATTTAGAACTTCTTCTCTTCTACAAACTTGTAGAGAATTGAGTTTCGCAGGTTACCTCAAAATTTCAAGACTTAGGTCCTTTTCGTTCCCCAGCTATCCCAAAATTACTCTGCGATGCTCTAGCTCGCACAACAATTCGGTAACCATTGCTTTTATCTAAAATTTTACATATTTAACTTCAGTTTCAGCTCTTCCATCCTTCTCAAGAATTGTTAAGGATTTTGTTAGCTTACTGACCTTAAAATTTCAGCCTTAGACTCGATCTCTTCGATCCACTCTACTCCAAACATCATGCGTCGTCCAGTCCGTGCGTCCACGAACAACATTCTGTTCCAGCTTAGATTTTAACACCAACACGAGTAGATTCCCGTCCAAATTCCACTAGAACACCCACTTCTACTTCCCTTTGTAGTTCGTCTGAAAAGTGAAATCGACTCAAGTTCTCGAAGTGTCTAAGATGATTAAATATTTAATTCATTTTCCTTTATATATATCACTGACTTAAGCTCTCGAAGTGTCCAGAATGATTGAATATTAATTTATTTACTTTTATATATATCACCGACTTAACCCTCCAAGGCAGGCTGGCGCACTGGGTTCTCCTTTCTTACTTCAACGCAAGGCACCCATAACGCCACCTACCCTAACGCCTTCATCAATCAACCACGCTCAACGCATGGCGCCCTCAATGCCTCCTATCTTCAGCGCATGCAACACAGTCATTCACACCACTATCTTCATCGCGTTAAGACCACTCTGTCTTCGACGCAGAGTGACTTCAGCGCATGGCTGTCTTCGACGTAGAGTGACTTCAGCGCGTGGTTCAAGCACATTTCTTCCCCCGCCAATGATCACTTATCCTTCGACGCGGGCAGCTACTTCAGCTCACAACCCTTCGTGATTCAATCAACAACGCATGGTTTCTCAAATAGTTCAACTTTCCTCTTCATTCACCAATGCATAGTCTTGGCCAACACTTAGCCAAAATTTTACTTTCCTCTTCATTCACCAACGCATAGTCTTGGCCAACACTTGGCCAAAATTTTGCTCTCCAAAAATTTTTGCTCATTCTCGGCTACTTCCTATGCCACCTTTACTATGCATTACCTCAGTCTTGACCATGCATCCAACATGGTCTTTTATTCCTTTCCTTCAGACTTTTCAACGCATCGGTTTTTAAAAGTTGGATGTCACACCCCTCCCCCCCCCCCCCCCCCCCCCCCCCACAAGCTCCTGACACAAGACGATGTTATTAAAGATGGAACGCCTAGTGATGAAAGCAGACTGGTTACCACTCACAAAATTAGGCAACGAACCTTGTAACCGCTCAAATAACAATTTGGAGATGCATTTATAAACCACACTACAGTAAGAAATGGGCCTAAAATCCAATAACCTCTCTGACCAAGCAGCCTTAAAGAAACCCACTGAGAAGCCATCAAAACCCGAAGCCTTTCCATTTTTCATAGAGAACAGAACTTTCTGGATTTCATCCCTGGTAATAGGATCATATAAGTCATGATAACATTCCTCAGGCCAATGAAACTGAACAATCTCAGAGATTTCAGCATGCGTAAGAGTGGTCAGTTTCGTTGACTCAATAAGCTTCTCATTTTAAGGATAAGATCAGACAGATAGCTAAGAACATAGTCTTGCAAGATTGAATTCACTCTTACCTATTTCTCGGTTAGTAGATAAGTTGTTCTCTTAAGTACTGACTCCGTGACTTGAACAAGGGGTCCCACCCTCTCATTCGCCCGAGAGAGACTAGGTTTGTTGTTTGGACCACAAACCAATTGTTCACTAGAGGATGAGTGGACTTAAAGGAACGAGATGTAATTACAGGGGTAAAATGGTAATTTTGATATAACTGTAATTACAAACAACTTGTGAATGATGGACCTACTTATCATGGTTATATCAATTAGACAAAAATATATCTACAGTGAGGAGAGTGCAACTATTAGGCTGACACGTAGTTAACGAATGTTAATTAACTAGGTCAAAGAGTTTAGCTGGTTAATATCGGATCGTTGGAGCTCATGATCTGTAGGTCTATTAAGTCCCCTAGTTAGCTCATGGATAAACCTTAGAATAGAATTTGAAATGTTCGAATTCAGTGTTGGAGCAAACTTTATACAGTTTGTTCATTTAATTATGAATTAGATGAAATTGGACAGTTAGAAATATTTAAATGTGATTTAAATATTTTTGGATGAATAGAGATTCATCCTAGGTTGGAATTTGTCGGGAAAAGTGGAAAAAATTTATTTTGATATTAAATATTAATTTAATATAATTAATTATTATTTAAATTAATTTTATGAAAATTAATTTAGAAATTAAATTAATTTAAGAAATTGATTTTAAAACTCCAATTTATGAAATTGGATAATCCCACTTCTTGCATGGAAGAAGGAGGTGGGTTTCATGCCAGTATTCTCTTCACCTTCTTCTTCCACCTTTTATTTGATTTCCTTATTCACCAAAATTGGTGTCAAAATCATGGGCAATATGGTTTGCATGAGATCTTCTTTATATAGAAGGAAGAAATTAAGGAAATGGTTGAAGTTGATTGTAGAATTTTGTTGAAAATTCTCTTCTACTTTAAACTCTCAAACCAAGTGTGTTCATCACATTTCAGCTCTGAATTCAACTTAATTTGGATCTCACAATCCATTCTAATGCCTGAGAATAACGAGGAAGACACTAGAAGTTGTCCATAAACTGTTCGTGATAAGAAATTTGAAGAGATTTGCTTCGATTTTGAGCTACAACAAGTAAGTTCTCTTCCTCTATTTTTCGGTTTTAGAATGAGCATGTTTATTCTTCAAAATTGATGTAATTCGAGTGCTTTAAATCCTAATTACTTCCACTGCTATGTTGTTAACTCCTTCAAATGATACTAGAGCATGATTAGAGCAATCAATTTACATCAATTTGAGCTTGGTGGGTGAAAATTCATGTGATTAATGTTATGGTTGCTAAAGTTGGATTTTTTCTGGTTTTGGCATCTAATTCAACTTTGTTGTTATTTAATTGTTGTAATTGGGCACTTGTTTATGGTCTTTAATGAGTTAAGAAGTGTTTGTAATTTTATTGGAGTCATTAGAGTGGAAATTAGGCAATAATTTGGAGAAATTAGAGAAGCCGACAAGCAGTATCAAGGAGCAGCGACACCTTCTACCGTGGAGCGTTGCGACGTTGTTTATTTATTTATTTTCCAGAAACACGCGAATTGAAAAAGATGTAGTCCAACTTTACCGATGGCGGTCCGGTTTAGTTGTTTCGCTCCAGTTCAGCTGATTTTCGGTTGATTTAGCCCAATTTTTACCATTGGAGGTTCAGTGCAGGTGGTCTTGACTCCGTTCAGTCCGGTTCGAAGTGTTCGGGGTTAGCTCGAGGGTGTTTTCCAATTATAATTCCAAGTTACACTTTAGTGTGTTTAATTAATTATGCATTTAGAAGTATGCCTTAATTAAATTAAATTTATTTGTGCATTTAATAAGGCTGCATGCCTTGCGGAACTAGATAATAATAAGGACATTCTCAATCAGAGTTATAGTTGGCATCTCAACCTTACCCCATATACGGGTAACTAAACGTGGAATAATAGTATACGACAAGGTAGCATCCATAAATTGACCAACCAAAGAGTTCTCCCATAGACTACACCCCACCTTCAGCACCTCCTCATATGGTTCCAACTACCACCACATCCACCACCATCATAGGCGAAGTATACAATAGCTCATCAGACTTTAGAGCATAGAATAGGGAGAACCACTTACATGTTGACCAACTCTCGTCATGACATGAACTAACCCTAAATAGGCGAGACCCAGACGGCGGCTTATGGACCCCACTTGATTCACCGGGACCGGACGCCAACGACCCATTCTTCCCCAACCAGACCGACATAGGTTCCCCAACAGGCCCACATTGAAAACCAGCCAAACTCTCTGTGTCACACCCCCTCTCAGGTACCCTAACCTAAGAAGAAGTGTGAGGATAGTGGACACTAACCCTTTTACTGCATCCACTGTCAACCTTATACCTTGACCAATACCTAATAAGCAGATTCATACAAAGATTAAACAACATACTTTTATTAGGGTTAAGCTATCATGACATTGATTTACACTCAAAACCAAAGATTTACATAGGTTCATCAACAGCACCCTTAACCCTCTATATGTAAGACATAAGTGTAAGTTCAACTATTTACAATACTCAAAATTCTCAAACGCTGACGGTGGTAGGCCCAGACGAGTTGGAGTGTAGGCTAAGCACCCTGAACTCGCTCGCTACCTGAAAAATAGAAAAACAAAGAAAGTATCAGCTAGGATGCCCACTGAGTGACTGATAACTTGTAGAAATACAAGTTATTATTGTCTTTCTCTTAGAAAAGTAGAGTTTAAATAAAGAATCATGCGGTAGTTGGTGTTAAATTCTATTGATAAATCTTCCTATGCGTTCTACTCTTGTAAATTGATGGAGATAATTGTTTTGAAGTTTTTTGAATCTAAAACGTATGCTTTAATGTAGGAACGCAAGCATTTTGTGGATGCGTTGGCATACTTTAACGCAGGAACCCAATTTATCCATGGACGCATATCAACCAGAAACGCAAGGTAGCAGAGAATCAGATAAGAATCTTGAGAGATTATCGGAAGATTGATATGCTTGTTATGCGGCGAGAGTGGTGGATCTAAATTAAACCGAAAATCACGCGATTAGGTGAGATAGACACAAGGCAGAAATTCAACCTCCAATCATGCAGATTTGCTAGTGATTGCAACACAACATCTATAAAAGGGCAGACCTGAAGGCTAAAATGTGGTTGAACCTCTCGGAAGAATTCCTAATTGACAGTAGAGTTCTCTCTAGACGACAACCGGACACAAATAGCTCAAAAGAATAGAGTCTTTCCTCCGCCTGACCACTTCACAGCAGAACTCATGCTACCATCCCACCGAGCTCAAGACATTGAGAAGTCATTCCATGCTTTCTATCCTTTTTTTACTTATGTTTTAGTTTATTAGCAAGACATTGTATTTTCTAAAACATTTATTCCGTTCATCAACCTATACATCTTCCATGGCTATTCATTTCTTATCACTTTCCATTTATTGTTTATCATCCATGAGTAACTAACTCTCAAGGGTCACAGGTTGAGTTATCATCTAAATAAGAACCGTAGAAGACTATTCCATCTTGTCAATTGTACTTTTAATCTAATGCTTATGTTCATCTAGCTAATCGATATAAGTAGTAATAATCAGATTGCTCGAGAGAGTAAGTGATTGTAGAACTCAATTGATAAGGCTAAGAAGTGTTACCTAGACATAGGAATAACCTTGGCACTTAACACTCTCCTATGCGTTATAGACATATAACACATAGCGGCTGACAATCGAGAGAAGAGTCACTGGTATGAAATAGATCTCACTATGCATTTCTGACTTTAGATGATGACGAACCCCAACCCTGCATTTACCATTAATATAATTCAATAAGCTGATTTTGCTATGTCGCATACCTCTCCATCCAACCACTTTAGCTTAGTTTTACTGCTTTATAGTTTCTTAGACGCATCACCTCTCACCACCTTCATTAAACGCATGACTCAAATAATCCAATTAATTATAGAATCTACATAGTCCCTGTGTTCGACCTCGGACTCACTGAAGAAAACCTCATTCTTTGCTTATACTTGGGTGAAGAATAGAAAACTTTACAGATTAGTAACGCATATTATTAAGCACGTTGAACGCACAACAAGTTTAAATAAAGATTCGCAACAGTGACATATCTAGTAAAAACCTTCCTCAAACTAGGAAGTTAATCAAATCGGAGTTACTCTATGATAATACGTGAATAACAAAAATTCACGAAAATTCAGTTTATTTCAAAAACATTTTCCTTAGTTGAGGTGGAGCGGTGCTCAATACTACTTAACGTCGGAAACATCCTTAGTTGGGGCGGAGTAGTCTCGACACACCCAATGTCGAAAATCCCTAGCTGTGTGGAGTAATCTCAACACAACAGCGTCTATAATACCTCTATGTGCACATAGATATCATATCCTGGGTTACCCGAATACCTTTTTCGAGTCCTTCAGTACCGCGTCCCATACATGAGATTTAGACCACCCACATGTCTTCTCCGAGTCCTTCAGCATTGGGGGCTATCTCAATACTCAAGTTACTCACATGCCTTCTCCGAGTGCTTCAGCATTGGAAACCATTTCTTTATCCCGACTACCCACATGCCTTCTCTGTGTCCTTCAGCATTGGGAGTCGTCTCAAAACATTATTAAAAAAACAATATGCTTTGAAAATAGCATAATAAAAGTTCACGAGTTTATAACATTTCCAAATCTTCCCAAACTCATTGATAATCATCAATGCTTTTTCATGAAATCATAAGTTATTAAATAGCATGCCTTTTATTATACTCGTTTAACCACTAGCATGCTTCAAATGATTTCCAATGTAAAACATATAATACACACGTACATGAAAATACATACTTTTTGTCACACCCCACCCCAAACTACCCTCCCGTAGCCCGAGACGGAGTGTGAGGACAGCAGTTACCGACTATCCTGTCACATAACTCACTGTCAACTTCATCTTATTTTCTTTTAAATCCTTCTTAGGACGGTAATACCATTAACACGCTCTTGACAAACCTCGACTTCGATCGGCAACGGGAACTGTCATGCTACCTGAAAATGGAAAACATATAAAACAATGAATTAACGGCTCAGTGAGTAACAGTTTTTATAAATAACTTATTTTAACTGTGAAACTGGTCAATCTAAATAATATCGATTCTAAACATGTTAATTTATACTCAAACACCATTATTAAGTTTTGCATGCTTATTTCTGGGAAATACTCAAAGATCTTATTCATTTCTAATCATTTTTCTTAGTTGAGGCGGAGCATTGCTTCTACGCTTCTCAATGTCAAATTCATTCCTTATCTTTTCCTTAGTTGAGGCGCTAACGCTATTTAACGTCGATTGTCCTTAGCTGTGTGGAGTAATCTCAACACATCAGCGTTGTATATATATATTCTTCTATGTGCACATAGATAGTATAACCAGGGCTGCCCATATGTCTTCCTTTTATCCTTGAGCATTGGGTCCCATTTCTATTTTCCGGCTACCCATTTGCCTTCCTCTAGTCCTTGAGCTTTAGGGTGTCATGTCTAAGAATTTATAAAATACACTATGTTCTAGAAACATCATCTATGATTAGCAATATGTTTTCTAATGAAAATCTTGTATTATCAACAGCATGCATCTTACTAAACTCATTTCTAATACTCAGCATACTCATGAGCTTTCTATATATAACGCATGCTCTCAGCTTGCTCATGTGCTTTTATATATATAAAAGCATGCTCTCATTTCTATAACCAACATGTTCATGTGCTTTATATATATGTAAACGCATGCATTAATTCATTAGAAACCCATAAAATCATATTTATAAAGAACTCATTTATATTTTGAAAAATGCAGGTGTTACTCACCTGTACTTTGCCAAAGAATAATTTCCTCTTCCTTCCCTTATTTCCTCTTCCCGAGCTTTTTGGACGCAGCATTCTAATCTCAGAAACGCAAGGCTCCATAGTCCTCTGTCAGCTCGGTTGGACGCAACCCTACCCTTCAACGCAAGGTTGATAACTATCGCAAACCCTGCTCTTCAACGCAAGGTTGATTACTTCCGCAAAGTGCAGCCCAACTCTTCTTACTTCTCTTTTTGGATGCGTCGACCTCTCTTGGACGGAAGGTCCAACTTAAACGCATCACCTATCTTTGGACGCGGCGTTCACCTTGAACGTAGTATTTGTCTTTAACGCAAGGCCAACTCCCTTTCGATGCAAGATGACTTCTTTAACATAAAATAGCTAAGTTGTCAAGAATACCTTCTTTCTTGGCCGTAGACTCCTACTACGGACGCAAGGATTCCTCCTTTCTGCCTTCTTTCTTCCCTTTCTCTCCAGAATTCTTATTTCAGAGTCATCAGTCGCTCCTTTTCCCTCAAAGTTCTATTTATAGGGAGCTTGCCATCCAACTTCTCCTCTTCTTTTCCCACTTGTTTGCCACATGTCACGCTGCATGCTTAATTAACCATGCATTTATCCAAGCGTCACCTTACATGAAGCACTTAACATGCATTCTAACACCTTCTACTTTTAAGGTGTCAAGTCTATATGAAGCCACCTAACCTTTATAAGCTTATCTTATGCGTCCAACATTTTCCAATAAACAACTATTCATTCATCACAACGCCCCCATGCGTTCATTGAGTTTCCTTTAAGGTTTGAGCTTCATTATTTACTTCCCTGTCTCTCAGCCATACTTCCTTTGAACTCGTTTTTCACCGCATACTACTAGGCGTCACTGTCCCAAACGCACAGTACTCGTTTGTGCCTGACTGCATAATACTATCCGTTAACCTGAACCGCAAACTATCATGCATCCACGACCTTCCTCCTATCCTTGAGGTTTCCTTAATTATCCCTCTATGCGTTCTTGTGCTTGTATTCCAAGGTTTTTCATTTAACCTTTTTCCTTGCACTAAAACATTTTTCTGATAATAAAGTAGTATGCGTCCACCTCTTGCTCCAATCTTTGAGCTTGTAATCTCATCTTTCCACTTTAATCCAACACCCAAGAACATCCCTTGCTAATAGTCTATGCGTTACTCATGTTGCTATAGTATTCTACCTTTTCAAGACTTAGATCTCGTTTAACATTCCACGACATAACTTTATTCCTTTCTTGCTTAAGCGTCTTACCATCGCCAATGCGTACATCGTCTCTTATGCGTTTCACTTCTTTCCCTTCTCGGTTTACTTCCATGCGTCCACCCATACCATGCGTTACCTTGGTCCTGACCATGCGTCCAACATGGTCTTTTACTTCTTTTCTTCATAGACTCTTCAACGCATCAGTTTCTTAAAAGTAGGGTGTGACACTTTTCTTTTCAAGCAAATCATCCTCATGGCACATTAAAACCCATAGAAAGCATAAACATATATACATCTTTCCAAACATAATCGTATATCATGAAAACTTGGATTAAAATAAGCTCATTTTAAAATAAAATTGTCACTCACTACTTTTCCTAGGCTCTTAGTGGGTTATACGCCATTCCTAGCTCCTCTCGGCCTGAAATAATACGTTCCCTTTGTTAGATTTCCTTAAAATTCCTTTTTACATAAGAAACAAGCCTTAGATATGCATAATATTTATCCCCGAGACCAAACTACATAAAGAAAACCATCATTGAGACTATATGTCATGAAGAAATGCTCAACCGAGGCTATACTTCTGTTCGACGAGATTTCTGAAGAAGATTTAATTCGTGGAACTTGGGCTTCGTATTTGTATTAGTTTCAGTTTTGTGAGTACAATCTCTAATATATTTGATCCTTTGATTCTTTCTCTCCAAAAGTAAACGCGTGCGACTTGAATTCTTGAGATCTTCTATGAAGCTTTTCTCTCAAGGTCTTCAACTCCAGAGTCTTCAATCTTTGGATCTTTGAATCTTCAGCTTCTTTGGAGCTTCAGGGAGCTTCAATCTTCAGAGTTAGTGAGCTTGGGAGCCTCGGTTTTTAGATTTTGAGCTTCGGCCTTCAATTCTTCAGAATCCGGATTTCCAGAGCTTCAGTACTTTTCTTCACTCTCCCAAAAAGATCCTTTCAATGAAGAGATAAAGCCTCTATTTATAGAGTTTCTATGGGCCTTCATGGGCTTGGGCCCAATTGCTTTTGGGCCTCAAAAATTGGGATTGGGCTTGGGCCCAATATCTTCTTTGGCCCAAAAAAATTCACCATAGACTTGAATTGGGTTAAGCTATTAACCCGAGCAACTCTAATTGCTCGGCCCAATCTGATTTATAAATTCCACAATGCATTTGGACTCATGATGACGTGGCGAAATTTGGTTGGCCGAAATTTCTCATTCAACAAATGCCCCCTTTTCGAGATTTTTGCACATGTATGAGTGGATGAATCTCGAAAAAGAAGATAAAGTTGGAATCAAAATGCAAATTATACGTTCTTGATTTTGACTCTATTAGATATGTCAATTTAATCAAACTTATGCGTTTAGTACATAAATTTGATTTAAATTCTGTGTATCTGACACACACTTTTTGGCAACTTATCAAAACATGAATTTGGAGCCAAATGTTTTGATTTTTTAATGTTAACGCCATCTCCAATTTAAACTCTAGCAGAATTCGTGCTCTACTTAATTCAAAATTGAATTTGGAGTTAAGTTGAATTTCTATCCGATATGTCTTAATTGAACGTGGGATGGAATTTGGGGTAAATTTGAATTTCAATCGATTTTAGTTAAAAATTTAGAATATGCCCAAATTGACTTGAGAGAGATTTGGTTTTGAATATAATTTGAGCTTAATCCAAAATTTGGTTTGGATTTGGATCTCAGTCTAATTTATACCCATATTTTGAGCTAGAAGCAAGAGTTTACCCCAATTTTGACTTCGAATTTGAAATATTATTTTGATTTTATTCCACTCCCGATTTGGGGATACGATTTGGGATTAAATCAATTTTTGATTTAAGAAGTATTTAATTTTGGAATATAATTTGGATACAATCCAAAATTTTGTTTGGATTTGAATTGAGATTTGGGTTTAGGATTTGGAAGAATCTTAAACTAAGATTTGGATGCAATCTTAGTTTAAGAAGTTAAACTAAGATTTTTTTTTAGGGGTTTGGGATTCCTAAATCCGTTTGGATACCAAAAGAAAATAGGAAAAATTCCCCAAATCGCGCGCAAAAAATCCCATCGTCCTTTGGTTATATATATCCAGAAGTACAATGGTTCCATCATTCCCAACTTGCTCTGCCTTTACTACTACAGCTGCTGTTCGGACGCCGCCGGAATACCACGCGATTCTCCTGCTGTTATCGGAAGCCATGGAACACCGCTGGAGGTAGATCGTCGTCGCGCTGCTCTTCTATCGTCGGGTAACTCCTTCCATCGAAGTTTTCCTCGTCCACCGCAAGGTTTATAACCACTGGTTTGAGAATGGGGCGCAAACGATACACGACAGGAAGGCGTGAGAGCAACAGTCGGGAAAGAGTTGTCTGAGCGAGACAGCGAGACAGCGAGAGTTGAGCGAGACAGCGAGAGCACGAGAGTTGAGCGAGACAGCGAGAGCACGAGAGTTGAGCGAGACAGCGAGAGGGCGAGGGTAGAGCGAGACAGCGAGAGGGCGAGGGTAGAGCGATACAGCGAGAAAGAAAGAGTTGAACGGACGAGCGAGCGAGCGAGGGCTGAGTGAGGCGGCGAGAGAGCGAGAGTTGAGCGAAGGGTTGCGAGACAGCAAGAAGATTTAAACAGCGAGAAGATTTTTTTTTTTTTTTTTTTGCGTAATTATCATTATTTTCGGCCCTAATCACTTACTCTCCTTGTTTGCAGGCTAACTTGCATCCCTATGGAATAATTCAATTTAACGTCTTCATTACAGACTGGTGCGTGACAACTTGAATTATTAATTTGTCATCCTTCTATTGCTTTCATGCATGAAGAAAGAGTTACTGGCCCACACCTTTTTTGCTGCCTTGGTGCATGAAGATTTAAATTGTTGATTCGCCGTCTCCCTACAAGTAGGGATGACCCCGGAGCTTTGAACTATTGAGTTAGGGATGAGCCCGGGAAGATCTTAGCGACTATAGCTTGCCGTCACCCTACAGGTAGGGACGACCCTGGGTCTCTGAACTATTGAGTTAGGGATGAGACCGGGAAGATCTTAGCGATTTGAAGGTCTTAGCGACTGAAGCTCGCCGTCACCCCACAGGTAGGGATGACCCTGGGTCTCTGAACTATTGAGTTAGGGATGAGACTGGGAAGATCTTAGCGATTTGAAGGTCTTAGCGACTGAAGCTCGCCGTCACCCTACAGGTAGGGATGACCCTAGTTCTCTGAACTATTGAGTTAGGGATGAGACCGAGAAGATCTTAGTGATTTGAAGGTCTTAGCGACTGAAGCTCGCCGTCACCCTACAGGTAGGGATGACCCTGGGTCTCTGAACTATTGAGTTAGGGATGAGACCGGGAAGATCTTAGCGATTTGAAGGTCTTAGCGACTGAAGCTCGCCGTCACCCTACAGGTAGGGATGACCCTAGGTCTCTGAACTATTGAGTTAGGGATGAGACCGGGAAGATCTTAGTGATTTGAATTTTGACCCTAGGACTGAGCGCGCCTAGGGGTGGTGATGTTGCGATGTTAATATCGGGGGCAGAATTTTTTTTAATAATATTATTTTTTTTGGAATATGTTCACGTCTGCTTCACCATTTAAGACTTTGATGCCTCTGTTTCTTCTAGATCGGGTAATTAAGACCTAAATTTTTATGGTGACGTTTTCCTTGCAGGACAATGGTTTACTTTGCGGAGCATGTCTTGTCTGTGAAAACACAACTCGTGATCCTTGCAGAGAGGCACCACCCTATAAAGAGTGGACTTACCTTTACTGTGGAGGCTCCCCTAACTGGTTCTTTTCAGATGTTTGGCCAGAGCTGGATGACGATATATGACCCTCCCCGAGCTATCTGTTGAGGTGCCTTTTCATCAGGGGGAAAAGGTGTGGATCCTAAGGTCGCCGATTCATGACACGGCCCCTTCCTTGGATCCATTGTTAATAACTCTCGGGCGGCGCATGCTGGAAGGCGAGACCCGCTGGAGCACTATTGTGAAAGTCCCAGGTGAATTCACTTTTACCGACTACTATTGGGAATGGTTGGAGCTTGTAGTTAGCCGAAATGAACGGTTTCTTCACGATGTTTGTTTGTTTAATGTTGTGATGGCTTCTTCATATATATATGATCGCAATAATGATGTGGTTCGGGCTTTTTGTGAGGCTTGGTGTCCGTCTACTAACACTCTCCATACCATGGCGGGCGAAGTATCCATTTCTTTATGGGACCTATGGTCGCTTGGGGGTCTTCCGATCAGGGGGACTTTGTATGAGGAGGTCATTCCTTGCTATAAAGAATCAATCGGCGCGCGAGAGAAGAGAAGATATCTCCCAAAGACTTGTGAGCATCTGTTTGCAGCCTACCATTCGATAGTTTGCTCCTAGAGGGAAGACCGTGCATCATCCTCAAAAAACGACTCCCAAGTAACTATAAGTTCTTGGATTTCATTTTGGTTTCTTGGGGTTCGAAAATATGATAAACCTCCTGCACGAAAACAAAGGAAGACTTCCTGCTCTCGGTCCACTCATAACCCGGATGGTGCAAAAATCAAGTAACGAGGCTGGTCGACTAGGGAAAATATGCTGTTCAAGGAACTTGGAATAGAAGACACCTTCAAAGACAAAACATATCTAGCCGCTTTCTTGTCTTGTTGGCTGTGTTTTTTCGTGTTCCCGCAAAAGGGAGCTTTCCTTCGTCCAGGAGTTTTTAAAGTTGCTAGCACGATGGCTGATGGGAAGTCTTACAGCCTTGGTATTCCAGTCCTAGCCAATATATATCATGGTCTAGGGCTGATCACTAAAGCTACCAACCCAATTGGACGTATGGACTTTCACTTTCCTATGCATTATGTCCACGGCTAGCTGGCCCATTACTTTAACACGCATTACCTCGTTCCTGTGGATGTGCGGGGTCCTAAGATGGCCAATTTTTCTGGAGAAGGTGGCTCTATCTATTTCGGGGAATACGAAGCTCGAGAGTTAATCCATAGAGGTGCAAACATCCAATGGCACGTGACTATCCAGGCCGAAATAGGTATGAGCGTTTAGTTGATGATAATGACTTATCGTCCCAACATTCTTACCAAATTTCTAGCATGCGAACCGGTTATGTATCATCCCAGTGTGGAGATACCTTGATACTGGAATCATACAGTCCTTATCGATTTGGGCGGCAGTTTGGTTTTTATCAAGACACTCCTAATGATATAGGGGGAATGCCCCCTGCCGCTACACTTAATAACCACTTGTATTACTTCCGGGTTTGTACGAGGTGTAACACATTATCCCAAGTGTTCTTACCAGCTCGCAAGTTGGAGCCACGAAACCATGTTACGTCACAATACCGAAACTGGTGGCTGTCAAAACATGGGAGTTATTTTGAGGATAACATTCATCAACTCGTAAGTAATGCTATTCCTCCCCCATCGCAACCCCGACTACCCAAGAATAAAGGGTCTAACCAAGGTGGCAAACAACTTCTTCTTATTGAAGAAGCGATTTGCCGCATTCAAAACGATGATTTTATTCATGCAGAAGCGAGTCACAGTACTACCAGTGATCATCATTGGAAGAGACCCTGAAGAAGATGAAAGGATCATGTGATAATAATTTTTTTGAAGGAGTCCCCAGTGCTTCAAGACTCCCTAGTGCAATTATACCCTTGATACGCATGCTTTCTGTTCAAGTTATCTTTTTTTTTTTTTATCAGGTAATTTATTTATTTATTTGTTTATTTTTTTTAGTAGTCTCCCTTGAGTCCACACCTTCAAGAGCTTGCGGAGCCGAACAGTGAAGAATCTTTGATGGGGCCTTATTATTTGGATTCATCCATGGACAAGGTTGGTACTTCTACATTACCAGTAGCTGAAACAATTGAACTGCCCTTACAACCTCGTGCTATTTTAGAGGACATTTGACGCGGCAAAATGAAAGTAGGTAGTGAGAGCGTTGGAGTTTTGAACTCTCCACTTGAAGAAGTTGGTTGTTCTAAAGCCCTCTTCACAGAGAAAATCATGCCTCCTCCTGGTCCGCTAAGAATTTCGGAACCGACTCAACGCGTCTGTAAAAAAACGAATGTTGGGAATCCCGAGGCTTCTCTATACTGCGGCCATGTAGTAGTTTCGAATTTTTATCGACAAGCAGCGCTATCCCTGTAGGAAAGCATTCGGGATAAGATTTTGCGTACTCCATTTGAGCGAGTTCCGGATCTCAGGTCGGAAGTCACAAAGGTATTCTATGGTATTTCGAAGGTTCATGCAGAGAATTTGACTCCGCTTCAGGAGTTTGTGGAGAATTATCTCAAAAGGGTCATTTCAATTCGCTACAGTCCTCGTATTCCGTGCAATTATCTTCAACCGACAAAGATCATCAATTGGGGGAGAAAACATCTCGTATGAAAGAAACCCTTACTTTGATCGACCAAATGCGAGGAGAAGATCAAACCATTCGAGAGCAGGTTGCGCAGTTAGCCTCAGAAAAGGAGGAATTAGAAGTTAGACTTCAAGAGGTCAAAACCGAATACGGGAAACTTTTGAGTCTGTGTGATGAGAAGAAGGAGGCCTTAGACAAAAGGGAACTTGAAGTCGCCCAGATGCAAGAAGAAATCAATACTCTTGAGAGCACTCCTACTATAACCGATGAAGGTGTCGAGGCTTTTGCTACAATTCGGGACAACATGGAAACTGCACGTGAAGAGTTGAAGAACTTCAAGTGGAGGCTTTGAAATTTTTTTTTATTTATTATTATTTATTTATTATTTTTTTTCATATGTACCCACCAGGATTCAGATTTAATGAATTTTTTATTTTTTTTTATGTGACTGCACTTAATAAATTTTAAGCTGCCTACGTACCCTTTTATAATAACGGGATCAAGTCATTACATAGTTCATTGCGAATATGTTTTATATATATATATAGTCGTTCGCTTTTAAGCTCATGCGAGCCAAGAGCATATACATCAATTTTCTTTTTTGCATATAACGTTAAGCATAAAATCTTTTAAGGAACTTGCCATTGATTGGGCCAATTCTTAATCCATCTTGGTCAACGATCTTGTATGCTCCGTTTGTATATTCTTTAACAACAAAGGGTCTATCTCATTTAGGTGTGAATTTATTCCCTGTATGTCTCGTTGTGATGATAGATCTTCTTACAGCAAGTACTAAATCACCCATCTGAAACGATCGAGGCTTCACATGTTTGTCGAAAGCTTTAGACATTCGTGCTTGATTTCCAATGCCTGTTGAGCTTCGAGTCTCTTCTCGTCAAGTGCTTCTAGCTCTTGAAGACGTAATTTGGCATTGTCTTCAGTAGTTAGTCCTTCTTGAATCGCCATTCTCAGCGATGGAATTTCCCTCTCTAATGGGAGAACGGTTTCTACTCCATAAACCAAAGAGTATGGTGTGACTCCTGTGGGAGTGCGATGGGTAGTTCGGTAAGCCAATAGGACTTCCCCGATCTTTTCTTGCCAATATCTTTTCGTCTTAGAGACTACCTTTTTTAGCAGATTACATAAAGTCTTATTGAATGCTTCTGCCAGTCCATTTGCTGCGGCATTGTACATAGAAAACTTGTACTGCTTAAATTTAAACTTTTCGCACAACTTGTCCATCAGACTAGTGACAAACTGTCTTACATTATCTGTAACAATACGATGAGGGATCCCGTATCGATAAATGATGTGTGTACGAACAAAACTTACGATGTTTTCTTTTTTTGCTTCTTTCAAAGGCACAGCTTCAGCCCACCTTGAAAAGTAATCTGTTCCAGCAAGAATATAAGAGTGTCTGCTCGACGACTTAGGTGTTATAGGTCCTACCAGATCAAGTCCCCAAGCTTCGAATGGCTATGAAGCTACTGTCGGGTGAAGAGGCTTTGGCAGCTGATGTATAAAATTTTCATGGAATTGACAAGCTTCGCATCGCTTTGCATACTGCATGGAGTCATGCACCATTGTGGGCCAATAATAGCCCATTCTTTTCAATTGATGCTGGAGTTTTGGTCCGGACTGATGAGCGCCACAGACCCCTGAATGTGCTTCATCTAGGGCTCGTGCAAATTCTTCTTTCCCTAAACATCGAAGAAATAGACCCTCATATGAGCGTCGATAGAGTGTATCATTGTAATAGATAAATCTGGCAGCTCTTCTTCGTATCTCAATTCTATGTCGGGGGTTTGTGGGAAGCTTCCCGTGTTGTAGGTAATTTATAATACAGTGTCGTCAGTCCTCCTCTTCGATCACGAGAACAGATATGGTACTAGTTTCTTCATGTTGTTCTTTGATTTGCGGAATGATCCACTTTTGACAAAGAGAGATATTCATAGGAATGTCGTTCGCAATTGCCAAAGCAGTAGCAAGATTTGCAAGTGCATCTGCTTTCCTATTCTCTGACCTTGGTATATGTTCAAGTATTATACCCTCAAACTTATCCATCAGCCTCTTAGCAAGGATAAAGTAAGACTTTAAGTCCTCATGTTTCACATCATACCGGTGTGAGAGCTGATTTATAATTAGCTTTGGGTCGCCGTAAATTTAAATGTATGTTATCCCCATATCCAAAGCTATGTGTAGACCAATGATGAGTGCTTGATATTCAGCAACGTTATTTGAACATAGTTCACTGAACGTGAAGCTATACGGTAACATGTGCTTTTCAGGGGAAATGAAGATAATGCCTACGCCTACTCTACTTCTTCGAGCTGCGCCATCAAAGTACATGGTCCAAAGCTCCATGATTTCGGCGTAAAATACTTCTTCGTCGGGCAAATTTTCACATAGTTCCCAATCTGATGGGATTGGATGATTAGCCAAGAAATCTACCAGTGCTTGACCCTTCACTGCCTTTTGAGGTACATACACTATGACATATTGTTGAAGTATAACTGCCCATTTAGCAAGGCGTCCCGAGATGACTGGCCTAGATAGGATGTACTTGACTGGGTCGGCTTTTGCTACCAAGTGTACAGTGAAGGCTTACATGTAGTGTCTCAACTTGTCTATTGCGAAGAACAAAGCAAAACACATTTTCTCAATTGGAGAATAATTTAGCTCGGCTCCAGTCAAGGTTCTACTTAAATAGTAGAGCGCGCGTTCTTTACCTCTCTCCTTTTCTTGTGCGATCTTTCTTGTGCAGCTATGTATAATATCAACGGTTTTCCAACAATCGGTGCACTCAAGACCAGGGGGTTGAGCAAATACTTTTTTATACAGTCAAATGCATTTTGACATGCCTGATCCCATTCAAACACTGTATCTTTTCTCATTAGTCTCTGGAAGGGTTGACACCGACCTGCAAGATTAGATATAAATCTTCTGATGTAGGCCAAACGGCCTTGGAGACTTCTTAACTCATTCAGGTTTTTCGGACTTGGCATTTTCTGGATGGCATCAATTTTAGATTGATCAATTTCTATCCCGTGGTGCCTCACAACAAACCCCAGAAACTTTCCTGAAGTCACACCGAAAGCACATTTGAGAGGATTCATCCTTAATTGATACTTCCTAAGCCACTCAAAGACAAGTTTCAAATCTTCTAAATGGCCATGTCATTTTTGGGATTTTACCACCAGATCGTCCACATAACATTCAACATGCTTATGTAACATATCATCGAAAATCTTTTGCATAGCCTGTTGGTATGTAGCACCTGCATTCTTTAATTCGAAAGGCATCACCTTGTAACAATATATACCTTTTGGAGTTCGAAAAGTCGTTTTCTCCTCGTCTTCGAAGGCCATTCGTATTTGATTGTAGCCTGATGACCCGTCCATGAATGATAAGGCCTCGTGTCCTGTGGTGGCATCTACCATGATTTTTGTGATGGGTAAGGGAAAATCATCTTTTGGACATGCACTATTCAAGTCACGAAAATCAACACAAATACGCAGTTGGCCATTCTTTTTATTTACAGGGACGATGTTGGCTATCCACGTTGGATATTTGACTTCACGAATAAAACCAGCCTCAATTAGTTTGTTAACTTCCTCCTCTATTTGAGGAATGAGTTCTGGTCGAAAGCGTCGTTGGGCTTGCTTGATTGGTCGATACCCAGGCTTAATTGCTAGGCGATGGACTGCCACTTTTGGATCAAGCCCAGGCATTTCTTTGTACGACCAAACAAAGACATCTTTGTATGTCGTGAGTACACTCATATACTCTCTTTCTTCCTCATTAGTCAGTTGTGCACTTATGAAAGTTGGACGAGGCTCCTCTATTGTTCCAAGGTTGACTTCCTTTAACTCATCAATCGTTGATTGACCACCGTCCTCAAGTGGTGGCAGAGCTTCTTCTGCCTCTTCCTCAAGCACCTCAGGCTCTGATGCTTCTTCTACTGTGACATGACAGCAATTTGTCGCATCCTCTTCATCTTCTGGGTCGTTCTCTTTAGGTCGAGTGATGATGCTGTCGTGTCGCTTTACTTTTAACGAACCCTCTGTATTTACTGAAACCAGCAATTTTCTTTTCATTCTTGATGGAACTGTCAAACCCCATCCCAGATACACTCTATACCTAGGATTGAGCATGATACTGTTCTCCTTAAATACATATTGAAAATAGATTCCAGATGAATCTCAAATTCAAAACAACATTGCTATTGAAATATTAGGAAAAGACATACAATCTTTCAACAAGAATTCTCTGCATATATATATAAGATACAAACATCTCCCCTTCACTTCTAAGAAACATGCACGTTACAAACATATGCACAGACTAAATATTTACAACTATCCCAGAGGTTTGCTTCCAGATAGACCCAGACAAGGTTCTTCTGTAGGCTAGGCGTCCCGGACACGCTCGCTACCTGAAACAACAAACAAACAACAAACTGAGTGAGCAAAAAGCCCAGTGAGTGACTAAATTTATTCAACTATCACTAACAAATATGAGCTAGCTTATCCATTAGTAACCATTACGTATCACATTTCAGAGAGTTACTAAGGTTCTCCTTTCAAATTACACAAATAAATGTCACATCATCATGTTACACAGATTTGCAACTATTTGGTGCCTTCACTTTCTGTCCCTCAGCACTTATTCGATTATGTTTACATTACCATGTGCCTTCACATGAAGTCCCTCAGCACTGGTAACCAATTCAATCTTCGCTCAAGTGCCTTCACTCATGGTCCCTCAGCACGAGCTAGTATATGATGGATTACTACATGCTTTCTCTCATAGTCCCTCAGCATTGTAATCCATTCCTCTTAGTTATTTCAAGTGCTTTCACACGAAGTCCCTTAGCACTTAACTTCATGATCACTTACACATAGGCTTTCACCATAAGGTCCCTCAGCCATTATTATATTTAGACATTAGCATTAGTACCCTTTTAACTTGCTAACACATCATATTCACAATGAATAGAATCACATTTTCTCATCAAATAAGTAAACTAAGTTAACCACAAGATATAATAAAAGGTCACTCACGACTTGTCTCGGCTCTAAGTGGATTATAAGCTTCCCCGAGCTCTTCTTGGCCTGAAAATACATATTCCTCATGTTTAGTTTCCATAATCTTCCTTTTCCCTTAACACACATTAATAGCATTATACTTTAGACAATTAAAGGCTACCAGCGAGATCCATCATATACTACTGTACTAGCGACACTAAGTTGGATGTAACTAGCGATACTACCTGAGGAGCGACACCAATCGATATTCTAGCCAGAATCGTGAGACGCAAAGCCCCTCTTGCGTTACAGCGATACTTGCTTCGCTGCCCTGCCTCTCGCTCTCTCAGCGATACTACTGCTATAACAGAACCACTTCCTTCTTCCTTTTTCTTCCTTTTTCTTCCTTCTTCAACCTGCTAAACATCACATTTTGATCAATTACAGAACTTGCTTCCTTCTACAAACTTGTTAAGGTGTAAATTCTTCATCTTACCTCCAAATTTCATGAAGAGCATCCTCTTCGGTTAGAGTATATCCTTCAACAACTTCGAGTTACCCCTAATCGTCCGGCAAATTCAGCGTTAACCTCTTCTATCTGAGTTTGACACACAATAATACAATTTCAGCTTAAGCATCCTTCATGAAACTTGCTAAAAATCGAGTTAACTTACTAACCTCAAAAGTTCCGACCCTAACCACCGTTTCTTCAGTTTGTTCTTCCTCCAAAACCGAACGTCACCCTGAGAGAGTAACACCAGCTGAGTCCTCTGCCCAACTCAAGTTTCCTCCACGGTTTCGATGGAATTTCCACTCCAATCGACATGAACGTCTTTTTCTACCTCCCTCCGATGTTTAACTTCGAAATGGACCCAACTTGAGCTCTGAAATGTAATCAAAACAATTGAATTCCCGATCCGCTTTTATATATACCACCGACTTAATCTCCATTTCAACACTATACTACAATCTGTTCAACGCATACCTTCCATGTTTAGCTTCAGCAACACACAGCCTCTAATGATGTTACTTTTCAAAACTCTCCCACCAGATGGTTAACAAACGCATTACTCTCTCGGCCAACCTTCCTTGTCTAACGCATACCCATTTTCGACGCATGGTAGCGTTCACCGCATATTAGCCTCATAGCAAGTCAGCTCTCAACTCCTTGTGGCCCTTAGCTTCCAACGCCCTGCAGCCTTCAGTGTGTTTGTCGTAAAATAATTTCCGATACAAGGTGGCTCTCCACGCCTTATGACCTTAACGCGTCGTGGCCTCAACGCCTAACAGTCTTCCCTCACCTTTGCGTCCATGCCAAAACTGTTTCCTTCAAGGTGCATTGCCACCAACGCATAGCTGGTACTTAGTCATTTTTCCGCCCCAATACATTCCAGCCAACTACTTCTACCCATGCGTCCATCTCTTGACCCCTTCTTATCTTGCTTTCTTACAAGATTAAGTACGGGGCTTACAGGAACAACACTGTGAATTTTTTCGTCACTTTTTATCTCGCATGCTTTGCTGGAGATCGATGTAAGGGATCGTTTTTTACTTCTTGTTGCGGTGACGCTTAATCTCTCGAAAGCAGATGCTCGCGGGGTGGTATTTGAACACACATTATTTATCTTCCGAGGGCACTTAACCTCTGAAACGCAGAAAGTTGGGTATGGCCGGAAGTTGAAGGTTGTTCTTTATTTTCACCCCCAAGCATACTCAGCCTTTGAAAAATCGAAGGACGTGCCACAGAAGGAGTAATGCGACTAAAGGCAGACATTCTCTGACCTTCACTTCCCTTGTCTTCTTTAGAGTCATTGCTTTCTTCCACAGTAATGTGACATGTATTTGTAATCTTTGCTTTTCCTTTTCTGGTTATACGAATCGGCTCCGAGGGATTATATCCAAGCCCGACCCTTGAATAAGGGATAGTATAACCTTCTTTCTGAAGCTTCCTTTGAGTAGGGGAGAGTTCTAGCCTTTCATCAGATATTTTCAGAGTTTTAAACTCAGTATGAGCCTTGAAATCATAACCTGCCTTTGCTAGTAGCCTATATGCCTTTGGATCGAAGCCATCCTTTGTTCGTTTTTCTGGCAAAGTTGCGCTAGCTTGCTCTGTCTCAGTGTTTTTGATGTCACTCTTATCCATCTTTGTAAGCGGTGTAGTGAAACTTTCCTTCAAAATTTTGACGTCTCCGATCATTAGATTTTTGGAGCATTCTGCTAATGGTGATTCTCCTTTCTTGCGTGGAGATAGAGGGACATAGCGTAAGACGGGAGATTTTGAGTTCTTTCCTTGTGTGCAACATCCCTTCGTTCTTTGGCACCTCATGCTTGACTTGAGTCCTTGATTGATCATTTCCCTGGCCGCTAAAAGCATCCACTTCGCTTAGTTTCTTTGTCGTAACTATTCGTTGCTCGGGCCTACAGGAGCCTTTGGCCACTGGGACCTCGGTTGATATGACTTCGCTAATGTCATCACTTTTCATGTAGAACTTTGCATTAGCAAAATGCGATTCAGCTTCTAAAAACGGTTTGGTGTCGGCATCAACTTTCTTAATGCCTTGCTGATAAAACTTAAAACACTCATGGAGCGTGGACGTTACAACTCCGTTTTCGTGAATCCAGGGACGCCCTAACAGCAGTCTGTATGTAGTTCTTGAATCGATCACATGAAATAGGGTATTTGCTCTTAAATCCCCTATGACGAGTTCAAGGCGAATCATGCCTATCGCTCGCTGTCCTCCTTGATTAAAGCCTTGAATCACCAGCTTGCTGGTGGATAATTCATCCATTGAAATACCTAACTGGTTCATAGTCGATTTTGGCATTATGTTGACAGCTGATCCATCATCAATGAGAATCCACTAAGCTTTTGCTCTCGAATATATCCAGACACAAATAAAGGTCTATTATGAAGTTTTGATTCGAGTAACAAATCTTCATCGATGAATGATATCGCTATGCAACATGAAGCGCATGTGTCTGCTTGAGAAGTAGAAGCAGTCAGACGACTGTCACCTTTTAAGATTTCGACCAGTGCATCCTTGGTCTCCCGTGGTAGTGACAACAAATCATTTATGCTGAAAGAGGGTAGTTCTTCCGGTCGGGTTATTGCCTCGCCGTGTTTGAAGGAGCGCCATCTTCTTCCGTCGCACTAATGACGTGACCCGCAACAGTTTCACCTGAAAAACTCTTTGGAAAGAAGTCTCCCAAGGTTATCGGTTGCCGAGGTCGAGGAAGTTCCTCTCTTTCTTCGATGATTGGTCGAGGTCTTTTCATATTCGACCTTGTTTTTCTTTTTTGGGTCTTACTTCTTCTTTTATGGTTTTGGTGCGAACGTGATTCTTTCTGAGTAAAACTTTGTTTATGTTTCTTTCGTCGGGTTACCAACGTCCATTCTTCATCTATATCTTCAACTCGTTCTTCTTTCTCCTATAAGTGGGTTTTCTGAAAGTCGATCCTCCCTATGGATTTTAATGCCGGATATATAATGATCGGTTCCAAAGATCCAAACTGGATTAAACTCCCTGTTGCGAACATGAGGATGTCCGGATGAATCATTACTGCAACGTGATTTGTCTGCGCCACGTCCTCTAGGTCCAACTCGATTTTTCTTTCTTGAGCTAACTTCAAAATTAACTCTTTCAATACAAAGCATTTTTCCACCGAATGGCTCACAACTCGATGATATTTGCAGTAATTGGGATCATTTACTCTCCCTAATTCTGCTGGTCGCTTACATTCAGGGAGCTCAATTAGTTGTTTCTCGAGCAACTGTTCCAGCATATCTGGAAGATCGGAGTCTGGAAAAGGGTAAACTTTCTCTTGTCTCTCTTTCAACGTTGGTCGTTTCTTCTCGCCTACATCTTGGCGTTTCTCAATCTTCTTCTCTTTAGCAGTAAACTTTAAAGGAGCCGTATTTACGACCATAGCTTCTTTAGTTGCACCCTTCGATATCTTCTAGGTGCTCTTCACTTCTTTCCTTTCTTTCTTTACCTCCGGGATTAATAAATCGTTGCTCCCTCTATTAGCAATGCTCAACTCCATATCATGAGCTCGAGTAGTTAATTCCTCAAAGGTGCGGGGTTTTATCCCTTGTAGGATGTACAAAAGTCCCCAATACATTCCTTGAGTGCACATTTCGACAGCTGATAGTTCTGTCAACCTATCTTTGCAATCAAGGCTTAGTGCTCTCCAACGATTAATGTAGTCAATGACTGGCTCGCCTTTTCGTTGCTTGGTAGCAGTGAGCTCTATCATACTAACGATGCGCCTAGTACTGTAGAAACGATTGAGGAATTTTCTCTCAAGCTGCTCCCAGCTATCGATAGTTTCGGGCTCCAGGTCCATGTACCAGTCGAAGGCGTTTCCCTTCAGAGTTCGAACGAACTGTTTAACTAGCAGGTCTCCTCTGGTTCCAGCGTTTTCACAGGTTTCAATGAAATGAGCAACATGTTGCTTTGGGTTGCCCTTTTCGTCGAACTGCTGGAATTTTGGCGGCTGATACCCATTTGGCATCCTTAGGTTGTCAATCCCCTTTGTATACGGCTTGGAATACAAGAGGGAGGTTTGACTGGGACCTCCATATTGAGCCTTGATGGAGTTCGCAATCATTTCCTACAACTGTTGGACAGACAACGAAGCAATTGAAGTTGAATCTTGGGGCTGACTATCTTGCAAAACCTTCTTCCCTTTGTCATTGTTCTTGATTGCAGGTGTATGACTTGATTCAGCCGCATCACGACTCTCAATATGATTCTTAAGGGATGCAATCTCATAATCCCTTTCTTCAACTGCCTTCAGTAGCATGTTAACTTTCTTTTCAAGTTCTGCCATTCTCTCTTCACTTGTTCCCACATCGGCCATCATGACTGACATTACATTTGGTTGGGATGCCTCCTCGCTTCGTCGTTCAGAAGCCTATACTTGTCAAGTGTAGGATTCTCTTTGATGACGACCCCAACTTTCGGGTCTCTTGAGATCCGTTTCCATATATTTCTCGCGATCTCAAAGGTAGGTTGCTCTTCCGACTGTATTTTTTTAGAGTGGCTGCGAGTAATCGGTCTTTCTGGAAGTGTCACTTGAAGCGTTAGAAGCATTGTCTTTGGATGCCATGTCGTATGTCTTGTACGGGAGAAAGAGATGAAAGGTAGAGACGGTCCCACTGGGCGTACCAATTTGTTCGACGAGATTTCCGAAGAAGATTTAATTCGTGGAACTTGGGCTTCATATTTGTATTAGTTTCAGTTTTGTGAGTACAATCTCTAATATATTTGATCTTTTGATACTTTCTCTCCAAAAGTAAATGCGTGCGACTTGAATTCTTGAGATCTTCTATGAAGCTTTTCTCTCAAGGTCTTCAACTCCAGAGTCTTCAATCTTTGGATCTTTGAATCTTCAGCTTCTTTGGAGCTTCAGGGAGTTTCAATCTTTAGAGCTTGTGAGCTTGGGAGCTTCGGTCTTTAGATTTTGAGCTTCGGCCTTCAATTCTTTAGAATCCGGATTTCCAGAGCTTCAGTACTTTTCTTCACTCTCCCAAAAAGATCCCTTCAATGAAGAGATAATGTAAGCACTGGTTTGCGTTGCCAAGAATTGAGCCACGGCCATGCGTTTGTGGCTATGCGTCTCAAAGGGAGAAGTGGCCGAGAGCAAGGGCAAAGTAAAACCTCGACTGAGTATTGACTAAGTTTATGCGTTTGTGGTTAACTTATGGAAGTTAATGAGCGGAAGTAGTTACTGCATTGATAGATAAGTAGTCTTGAAGGGGAGAGAAACGCACTTGAACCATGCGTCCAAGTCAATTTGCGTTGAGGACAGGATGGTGTTGAAGTTGATGCGTCGAAGACAGATATTCGTGAGGCACCTGTGCTGAAGACAGGATGGTCTACACACATCGAAAGTAGAATTTCAAGATGGAAAGGAATGTGTTCAAAATAGGAGGCGTGTGAGGATAACCACTATGCGTTGGAAGAGGAGAACCCTGCGCTAGTCTGCAGAGGAAATACGTAAGTAGCAGCGTAAGTCCTGGTGTTGATAAGGTTAGGTCGGGAGTATAAATAGCTGGATTAATTAAATGTTTAATCATTTTAAGGATAATTCGAGAGCTTAAGTCGGTTCTACTCTTCAGATCAACTCCAGAAGAAGATTGAGGAGGGTGTTCTTGAGGATTCCGGAAGAAGTTTGATTCACATCGAAGCTAGAAACGAAGTTGGAACAGGGGAATGACCGAAGCTACTTAGTTTGGTTGAGCAGTGACTGATATTCGGGACAGAACGTGAGGGATAAGCTAAGATCAGAGCTAAAAATTTAAGGTTAGTAAGTTAATGCAATTCCTAACAACTTTTGTAAAGGATGGTGTTGCTGAAATCGAAGTTTTACTATGTGAATCCTTAGGAAATCAGTGATTACAAGACTGTCTCGCAATCCGGAACAGCAGGAGGTAATTTCGGAATATCGCGAGAATGAGAAAGAGCTAAACCCTGAAATTTTAAGGTAAGCTTTAGAACGTGATTTCCTATAAGTATGCAGAAGGAAAGAAACTCTGAATCTGTATGGGAATGTGGTTTTTCATAGGTTGAAGTAAGAACGAGAAGAAAGGAAGGAGTACAGTGCAGAGTGCCGTTGGAAAAATCAAGTATCGGCACACTGTCTAAGAATTTGCAGCGAGACGGGTAACGCTGAGACGCAAAGGAGCTTTCCGTCTCACAAGTATCGCTAGATAACGCTGAGTATCGTTGCTCAGGTAGGTAACGCTGGTGCTGTTTTATCAAGTATCGCTAGCAACTGTGCTGTTCTATTGGGTATCGCTAGTAACAGTCATTCTTGGCGGGTGTCGCTGAGATTCTCATTATAAGTCCGTAGAGGAAAGGAAAGGAAGTTAGTGTTGTCTAACGCAGGGTGTGTTTCTTGTGCAGGCCGAGAAGAGATAGGAACAGTGTATAAACCACATAAAGCCTAGAAAGAGTTGTGAGTGACACTTTTCTTGATTTAAAATGAAATTTATTGAAAATGTTTGGCTTAGTTTTCTTATGAATTATGGCTTTGAGATGAATGCTTTCTTAAAAACTTGATGTTTGATGATGTTTATAAGGCATGTTTTATGCATTTCTATAAGATGTGCAATGGCATGTTTTGAAATATTGTTTATTTTGATAAATTGATTTTCATGAAAGATTTTTATATGAACAACTATGTGAAAGAAATTCTGAAATGTTTTAAGAGAAGGCTCAGTGCTCAAGGACACGAGAAGGCACGTGAGTTTCCTCGGGACCCAGTACTCAATGACATGAGAAGGTACATGGGCAACCCGACCTATTCCTATGTGCACATAGAGGTTAAGCTGGCTTGTGCATCGAGCTTGCTCTGCCTGAAGCCAGGGATGATTTCGACGTTGGGTGCGTAGAAGCATTCCTCCGCCTCAACTAAGGGAAAAGTTTGAAAACTACTTGATGTCGATAAATTTCTTGAAAAATACTTTGATGTGATTTTTAGTATCGATTTATGAGAATGATGAATTTCATGAAAAGCATGTTAAATCTGAATAAATGTTAAACTCTGATTTACTCATTATACGAAACATGCCTGTTTTAAATGAATGATGTTTTATAAAGATTTGTCACTCACTAGGCTATTAGCTTACGTTTTCCGATGTTTTCTTTTTCCCTCCCCAGGTAGCAAGGACGTTCCTGGTGCTTCGCCTAATACAGCTTATCCTGCCTAAGCCCCGAACATCAAGATTTAGTGAAATTTGGGAGTTGTATGTTGAATATACTTATGTGAATGGCATGTAGAACATATAGTTTTGAATGGGTACTGTCAATGGTGCTGCGAATGTTGTATTTTGGAATATGCGGATGAATTCATGATATGCATTAAAGGTGTACCCTTACAGGAAATCGTATCAGGTTATAAGCATACGATGTATAACTGTGTTTTATGTTCTGTATATAAGTAAATGTAAGTGCAGGAAAAGTTAGGACAATATGCGTCACAAGAGGGGTGATGTTTATTGTCTTCACACTTCCCCTTAGGTTAGGTGGGTAATCTAGGAGGGGGTGTGACAGATAAAGCCTCTATTTATAGAGTTTCTATGGGCCTTCATGGGCTTGGGCCCAATTGCTTTTGGGCCTCAAAAATTGGGATTGGGCTTGGGCCCAATATCTTCTTTGGCACAAAAAAATTCACCATAGACTTGAATTGGGTTAAGCTTTTAACCCGAGCAACTCTAATTGCTCGGCCCAATCTGATTTATAAATTCCACAATGCATTTGGACTCATGATGACGTGGCGAAATTTGGTTGGCCGAAATTTCTCATTCAACAACTTCATTTAAGAGTTCATTAATAATCAAGATTTAACTATTAGCGAGATTAAATTAGCAAAACAAGCCAAAACCAGCAGTACCAATGAGACTGAGGACGAGCGAAACCAGCGAGAGCCACAAACTAGCAAGATTTGTGAGACAGTTTTGACCACCGAGACTAGCAAGACTAGTCTCGCTCTTGCTCGTTCACGCTTCCAGCACTGTCTATCCTTTCCAGCGAAACTTGCTTCTTTCTGCTGCTATTCTCGCTACTGCTCGAACTTCTAGCAGTTAAAAGTCACATTTCCAGCTCGAATTAGAACTTTTTCCCTTCTACAAACGTGTAGAGGGATATGTTTTCTAGCTTACCTCAAAATTTCAGGGCTTAACTCCTCTTCGTTTGACAGATATTTTCAATTTACTTCGCCCTGCTCTAGATCACTCGAGAAAGTTGTATCAGTCGGTTCCACCTAAAATTTAACATGTTTCCCTTCATATTCAGCTCAACCATCCTTCACAAGAGTTGTTAGAAATTGAGTTAACTTACTAACTGTAAAATTTTAGCTTTAAACTCTGACTCTTCCCCTTGATATTCATCAAACACTTGTTCAAACTGTGCGACAGCAAACGAAGCTTCTGTTTCAATTCCAATTACACCATGAAACCGGCCAAACTGTCACACCCCCTCCCAGATTCCCTTCCTAACCTATAAGTGAGTGCGAACCTGTATACACCCGTTCCCGCATAACTTATAACATTAATCAACACCAGATCAATTATACTTAACTATATGCCAGCGGAACACCATAAGTTAAACATAACCGCTCAAGCCAGATGCATAAATCATAACTCACCATAACAAGTATTCATTATATACACCACAAAAACCAACTCTTTCTATACCCCAAGGAACATGCATGACAAAAACATGTACATAAACTATGTATTTACAACTATCCCAGAGAACTAATTTTAACTAATTGCTAATAAACTTCCTTGAGTTAACATGGATCATCATAAAACTACCACATGTATATATATATAATAATTTCTAAGTCAACAATATCATAAGAACATAAGTGATACAATTATCCTTTTCTAGCTAAGGCGGATCGCAGCTCAACGCACTCAACCTCGTGTATCAATACTCATCATTCACATATTCAAATGCCTTCACATAGGTCCCTCGGCACAAATGCCTTCACATATCGTCCCTCGGCATTTCAAACCCTCAAGTGCCTTCACATATTGTCCATCGGCACTGAGTTTCACTATATCACGTGGTCCCTCGACATTGGGTTCCATATCAATCCACTGCTCAAGTGCCTTCACTCGTGGTCCCTCAGCACTGAGCTATTATGTATTGGATTTCCATATGCCTTCTCACAGGGTCCCGCATTGGAATCCATTTCAATCAACTACTCAAGTGCCTTCACATGTGGTCCCTCAGCACTGAGTATCATATATTGTATTCCATATATGCCTTCAGACGTGGTCCCTCTGTCACACCCCACCCCGAACTACCCTCCTGCAGCCCGAGACAGAGTGTGAGGACAGCAGTTACCGACTACCCTGTCGCATAACCCATTGTCAACTTCATCTTATTATCTTTTAAATCCTTCTTAGGACGGTAATACCATTAACACGGTCTTGACAAACCTCGACTTCGATCGGCAATGGGAACTGTCATGCTACCTAAAAATGGAAAACATATAAAAAGGGTGAGCTAACAGCTCAGTGAGTAACGGTTTCTGAAAATATTATACTTTAACTGTAAAACTGGTCAATCTAAATAATATCGATTCTAAACATGTTAATTTCTACTCAAACACCATTATTAGGTTTTGCATGCTTATTTCTGGAAATACTCAAAGATCTTATTCATTTCTAATCATTATCCTTAGTTGAGGCGGAGCATTGCTTCTACGCTTCTCAACGTCAAATTCATTCCTTATCTTTTCCTTAGTTGAGGTGCTAACGCTACTCAACGTCGATTATCCTTAGCTGTGTTGAGAATCTCAACACATCAGCGTCGTATATATACATTCTTTTATGTGCACATAGTTATTATAACCAGGCTGCCCATATGCCTTCCTTTTATCCTTGAGCATTGGGTCCCATTTTTATTTTCTGGCTACCCATTTGCCTTCCTCTAGTCCTTGAGCTTTAGGGTGCCATGTCTAGGAATTATAAAATACACTATGTTCTAGAAACATCATTTATGATTAGGAATATACTTCCAATGAAAATCTTGTATTATCAACAGCATGTGTCTTACTAAATTCATTTCTATTTACTCAAACATACTCATGAGCTTTTTATACATAACGCATGCTTTCAGCTGGCTCATATTCTTTTATGTATATATAAACACATGCTCTTATCTCTATAAACAACATATTCATATGCTTTATATATGGAAACGCATGCATTATTTCATTAGAAACCCATAAAATCATATTCATAAAGAACTCATTTTTTATTTTGGAAAACGCAGGTGTTACTCATCTGTACTTGCCAAAGAATACTTCTTCTTCCTTTCCTCTATTTCCTCTTCCCGAGCTTCTTGGACGCAGCGTTCTAATCTCAGAAACGCAAGGCTCCATTTTCCTCTGTCAGCTCGGTTGAACGCAACCCTGCCCTTCAATGTAAGGTTGATAACTACCACAAACCCTGCGAAGTAGTTTTCTTGTAAATGGACTTCAACTTCAGCACTATTTAAGTTATTTCTCTAAAAAATCTGAATTACACTTTTTATGCTTCTTCTATCACTTATATCACTATGTCCTTGTTCAATTCTTTTAGGTTGAAAAAATTTCAAATGATACACATTTAATGACATTACAAAAATGGATTTAAAAAGAAATAAGTTAGGCCTCAACATATATGGCTTTGTAGATGGAGAATTGTCGACGAAATATCACGAAGGAGTAGGGTTGGAATTTTAAAATTATTTTCAATAACTATCCCATATTTTAAAGTAGTAAAAATATGCAAGTGAAATCTACCAATTGTTTAACGTAAATCTAAATTTAATGCACAAATGGATTCATTAAAACAGATTCATGCATGGAGTTAGCGTAATTTATTGAAATCTTTACTATATTTGTATAAATGAAACAAATTTATGGATGCCGTTTAATTAAGTTTTAGTATTTAAACCTTCTAAATCATACAATTTCTACCACCCAAATTAACAAAACCAAACTAGTTTCTTGAGCATATGGCGAAGCTAGTTCCTTCTTCCAGTATTATTTTCATTGCTCTTATTTTTGCAGGTTTTCCTTCTTGTTCCTAAATACTATTTTATCCATTACCCATGTTACGATATCGCTATTTAATGATTTAGGAATTTCATGAGTCTTCTAACAAATCTATCAACCTTTTAAGATCTCTGAGATATTGACACTCTTGTTGACATAAATAGTAAAATTTTTTGTTATAATAGGATATTGCTAATTTGTCTATTTATTTATTATTCTTTTTGTGATTGTATATAGTTTCATTGATCTTGGTGCCTCAAGGAGCCTCGGCTGCCCAAAGATGTCAAGATATATTGTATAACAATAGGTGCACTCTTGATGATTGCGGAAAGAAATGTTGGGAGAAGCACCATAGTATTTCACATCAATGCATTCCAACTAATCCTTCTCAAACCATCTATGCTTGTTATTGTTTTTTTGATTGCGGTAAAAAAAATTGATTTTGTGGCATCATTCTAATGTTATGTAATATTTCTTACAAATTTCTAATAATATGAGAAGCCTTCCCTAATCTTTGTCCATTGTGTCTCAATAACTTCTTGATATTATTGTCTTAAAACTAATATTGTTGCCGTTGCTGGATCCATTTCATTATGTTTCCCTCTTGATTTCGATTATTTTGTTCTTGATAATAGTATCTAATAGATGTTTTTCAATCTCTAATTGGTTTAATTTAAACCCTTGGTTTCTAGTTCTTTAGTCACAAGAGTGATGTTCAATAAGAGACGCTTCGGTAAGCTTTATCCTTTCTAAATGGAAAATTTATAACAGCCATTTAGGGATTAATTTTGTGTATTATCATTCATTTTTATCTTAGATTGTGCTTGTGTCGTTTAGTCAAAGCAAGGTTTTGTCAATTACAGAACTCCTAATATGAACGGAGGAACCTAAATCATGCCATATGAACATCATATGAGACATCAAGAATGAGCCCATACATGCTGTCTAAGTTTACGCTAACCAAAGAAGAAGTATTATGTGAAGTCAAGTGAAATTTATGAAGAATCAAGCTTCATTTAATGAACAAAGACTCCAAGCTACTTCAAATGGGATGCCCTTTACTTTTGGATGGTTACAAATGCATGGAATAAAGAAAAAGAAAATAGAGAGAGGAGAGAAAAAGCAACGCAGGCAGAATCTGCGTTGATATATCCTCCAACGCGTCCACCTTTCCCTCAACGCCTAAAGAAGAAAAATGATGAGGGGAAATTCAAAAAGTTCCTGGATGTTCTCAAACAACTTGACATCAACATTCTGTTGGTGGAAGCCCTAGAGCAAATGTCAAGTTATGTAACATTTCTCAAGGATATACTATCCAAGAAGAGAAGGCTCGGGGAGTTTGAGAAAGTGGCATTAATGCAAGAATGCGGTGCTTTGTTCAAAACGAATATTCCTGCAAAAATGAAGTATCCAGGAAGCTTCACATTGCCATGCTCAATAGGAGGGATTGACGTAGGTCAAGCACTATGCGATTTGGGTTCCAGTGTCAACTTGATGCTCCTTTCCATATTTAAAAAGTTGAGTATAGGGGAAGCAAGGCCCACTACAGTCACATTGCAGCTTGTTGACCGCTCTATTAAGCATCCTGAAGGCAAAATTGAGGATGTCCTGGTCAAAGTGGATAAATTCATCTTCCTAGCTGACTTCATAATCCTGGACTATGAAGCCGACAGAAAGTGCCATGATCTTAGGAAGGCCTTTCTTAGCTACTAGATGTGCCCTGATTGACGTCCAAGAGGGAGTATTAACGATCTACTTCGGTAATCAACAGGTAAAATTTAATGTCTACATGCATGCTGGGGATTTATTATTTGTGAGACCTTGGCAATTTGATCGACGGGTTGTGTATGATGGGTATACATGTTACTCTTTTACTCATAATGGTAGGAAAACAACTCTTATTCCTTTGTCTTCAAAGGATGTGTTTCTTGATCAATGCAAACGTGAAAAGAAAAGGCAAGAGGCTAATGCAAAAGCAAAAAAGGCGTTGGTGTGGGCGTGTGCCAGTTGGGTGTGCAGGTGTGAGCAGCCACTCTGGGCAACCTCCAGCTGACTTCGGCTAGCAATCTTCTGTTTTCAACCCGATTTTTCAGACCTCCAAAATGCCTTTTCCTTTCAAATAAAATTCAAATAAAAATTATGGGGCTCAAGGGTAACCTCTTAACTGACTTACCAAGAAAATTGAGCTTCAAAAACCTTCCCGAGCGTCCTTGACAAATTCCTCAAAGTTAGCTCGTCTGGTTTGCTCAATTTCTGCGACAACCTTCGGTATTTTCAAGTTTTCTCAAGCTTCCCGACCTTAAACCGTTCCGACAGCCCTAGGTTGGATTCCTAACTCACAGAGCTCTCTTTGGTCCAAAAATGACGAAAATGGCACGAGTGGATCGGGAGAGCTGACGTTGTAATTGAGTTGTTTGCTTATGATCTAAGTTGCTGCCCAGTCCAGCGAATCACCTTTGGCCACAAGACTCCTTGCTTCAACGTGGCTTCTCCTCTTTTCTTCTCATCCTAGCCACCCAAATTAAATATGATTTCCCTTTAAATAGTTATTTTAATTTAATTTAATATCTATTTCCTAGTTTAACATTTTTCCTAAATAAATTCCAACTTTTTGACCTAGTTTAACTTGAGATTCTTCTTCCACACTTAGGAAAATTTTCCAAAGTCAGCCACACTTCTTTATTCAACTATACCATTAACTCCATCCCTTTTATTCATTATTAAAAGTACATGAGAAGTTCATAGTTACTTTAACATACACTAGAATTCCTTATTCAAACCAATCCTAGCCAACCTTAAACCATGATTTCTTTTAACTTGTGCTAAAGCAAAGGAAAATAGAGGTTAGGGCTTACATGTTCTTTGCTTCTTTTATTGAATCTTGTGAAAAAGGACTTGTTGTGAATGACTACATACTATTTGATGGATTATGTAGGATTATTGTGATGCTTAGGCTAAACCTTTTATTAAAAGTTTCATACATCCAAAAATGCCATTTTTTTTAATTGTTCAAACCTTACACTTGCAATATGTATTCACACAACAAAAAATTGACAAAATTGAGACAAGTGGACGAAATTAATAACCAGTCAATAAATTATTGATCAATTAATGTATTTAACTAACCAATTAATAACCAGTCAATTAATAACCATTCATTTGTAGATTAATTGTAACCTAGCAAAATCTTTCACATCAATACATAGTACATATATAAATAATTTTTAAATGTAACAACTCCTATCTTTTATAAAACCCAAAAGCTAAGAATAAATTCTAAATGATTTCTTTAGTACAATTCTAAAGGATTCAAGAGCATAACTTTCCACTTTTTCCTTACTAATTGTCATGGATGTTTAACCCATTTATTTAGACCAATTTTGTTAACCAATATCAATGTTCTAGGCATAGCAATTTGTAATTCGGGCATAAGCTCGAAACTTCTCCCACATTTAAATTTCAATGTTCTAGGCATAGTAATTTGTAATATTAAATATGAGATGATTTGATACATATATAAGAACTAATAAAATATTGACATGGAAATATTGGTTTTAAGACCTTGACATCTTTGGGCAGCCGAGGCTCCTTGAGGTACCAAGATCAATGCAACTATATACAATAATAGGAAAAATAAATAAATAAATCGACAAATTAGCAATATCCTATCATAACAAAAAATTTTACTATCTATGTCAACAAGAGTGTCAATATCTCAAAGATATTAAAAGGTTGATAAATTTGTTAGAAGATTCATGAAATTCCTATAATGATTAAATAGAGATATCGTAACATGCCTAATGGATAAAATAGTATAAGAACAAGAAGGAAAACCTGCAAAAATAAGAGCAATGAAAATAATACTGGAAGAAGGAACTAGCTTCGCCATATTCTCAAGAAACTAATTTGGTTTTGTTAATTTGGGTGGCAGAAATTGTATGATTTAGAAGGTTTAAATACTAAACGTGTCACACCCCCTCCCGGATTATCCTCCATAACCTGAAAAGAGATGTGAAGACAGCAGTTACTGACCACCCTGTCACGTAACCCACTGTCAACGTCAACGTCTGTTATACTCTTGACAAACCTCGACTTCGATCGGCAACGGAAATTGTTATGCTACCTGAAAATGAAAAACATTTAAAAGAATGAGCTAACGGCTTAGTGAGTAACAGTTTCTGGAAATAATATAAATCAACTCTAAAACCGGTCAAATTCGTATAAAACGTATCACTTTCAAACACATTAGTTTATATTCATACATCACCGTGAAAACATGCTTGACCGTTTCAGAAGAATAAATACTTAAAATCTCATGTTAATAAAATACTTTTTCCTTAGTTGAGGCGGAGCACTGCTCAACGCTACTCTGTAAGCCCCTTACTTAATTTTGTGAGAACGCAAGGTAAGAAGGGGTCGAGAGATGGACGATTGGGTAAGAGTAGTTGGCTGGACTGTGATTGGGGCGGAAAAATGACTAAGTATCAGCTATGCGTTGATGGCAACATGGTTTGATGGAAACAGTTTTGGTGTAAACGCAAAGGTGAGGGATGACTGTTATACATTGAAGCCACGACGCGTTGAGGACATAAGGCGTGGAGAACCATCTTGTACCGAAGATTATCTTGCGACAAACGCATTGAAGGCAGCGGGGCGTTAGAAGTTAATAGCCACGAGGAGTTGAGAGCTGATTTGCGATCAGGTTATTATGCGGTGAACGCTACCATGCGTCGAAAGTGAGTACGCGTTGGACCAAGAAGGTTGGCCGAGAGAGAGTAATGCGTTTGTTAATCATCTGGTGGGAGAATGTTGAAAAGTAACACCATCAGAGGCTGTGTGTTGCCGAAGCTGAATATAGAAGGTATGCGTTGAACAGATTGTAGTGTAAGTGTAATGTTGAAATGGAGATTAAGTCGGTGGTATATATATAAGTGGATCGAGAATTCAATTGTTCTGATTGCATTTCAGAGCTCGAGTTGGGTTCATTCTAAAGCTAAACATCGGAATGAGGTAGAAGAAGATGTTCATGGTGATTTGGAGTGGAAATCTCATCGAAACCGTGGAAGAAACTTGAGTTGGGCAGAGGACTCAGCTGGTGTTACTTCCTCAGAGTGACGCTCGGTTTTGGAGGAAGAACAAACTGAAGGAACGGTGGTTAGGGCCGGAACTTTTGAGGTTAGTAAGTTAACTTGATTTTTAGCAAGTTTCATGAAGGATGCTTGAGCTGAAATTGTATTAATGTGTGTCAAACTCAGATAGAAGAGATTAACGCGGAATTTGCCGGACAATTAGGGGTAACTTGAGGTTGTTGAAGAATATACCCTAAACGAAGAGGATGCTCTTCATGAAACTTGGAGGTAAGATGAAGAACTTACACCTTAACAAGTTTGTAGAAGGAGTTAAGTTCTGGAATTGATCAAAATGTGATGTTTAGCAGGTTGAAGAAGGAAGAAGAAAGGAAGAAGGAAGTGGTTCTGCTATAGCGGTAGTATCGCTGAGAGAGTGAGAGACAGGGTAGCGAAGCAAGTATCACTGTAACGCAAGAGGGGCTTTGCATCTCACGATTCTCGCTAGAGTATCACTGGTCGCTCCTCAAGTAGTCTTGCTAGTTACATCCAACTCAGTGTCGCTAGTACAGTAGTATGTGATGAATCTCGTTGGCAGCTTTTAATTGTCTAAAGAATAATGCTATTAATGTGTGTTAAAGGAAAAGGAAGATTATGAAAACTAAACATGAGGAAAATGTATTTTCAGGCCAGGAAGAGCTCGGGGAGGCTTATAATCCACTTAGAGCCGAGACAAATCGTGAGTGACCTTTTATTATATTTTGTGATTAACTTAGTATACTTATTTGATTAGGAAATGTGATCCGTTGCAGTATCCATTGTGAATTTGATGTGTTAGCAAGTTAAAACGGTACTAATGCTAATGTCTAAATATAATAATGGCTGAGGGACCTTATGGTGAAAGCTTATCTGTAAGTGAGCATGAAGTTAAGTGCTGAGGAACTTTGTGAAAGCACTTGAATAGCTATGAGGAATGGATTACAATGCTGAGGGACTATGAGTGAAAGCATGTAGTAACCCATCACATACTAGCTCGTGCTGAGGGACCATGAGTGAATGACACTTGAGCGAAGATAGAATTGGTTACCAGTGCTGAGGAATTTCATGTGAAGGCACATGGTAATGTAAATATAATCGAATAAGTGTTGAGGGACAGAATGTGAAGACACTAGATAGTTGCAAATCTGTGTGACATGAGGATTTGACATTTATATGTGTAAATTGGAAAGAGAACCTTAGTAACTCTCTGGGATGTGATACGTAATGGTTACTAATAGATAAGCTGGCTTATATTTGTTAGGGATAGTTGAATAGATTTAGTCACTCACTGGGCTTTTTGCTCATTCAGTTTGTTGTTGTTTGTCGTTTCAGGTAGCGAGCGTGTCCGCGACACCTAGCCTACAGAAGAATCTCGTCTGGGCCTATCTGGAAGCAAATCTCTGGGATAGTTGTAAATATTTAGTTTGTTCATATGTCTTGTAATATGCATGTTTCTTAGAACTGAAGGGGGGATGTGTTGTATCTTATATGTATATATGTAGAAAATACTTGTTGAGAGGTTGCATGTTTTTCTAATATTTCAATAGAAATGTTGTTTTGATTTGAGATTCATTTGGTATCTATTTTCAAATATGTATTTAAGGAGAATAGTATCACGCTCAATCCTAGGTATAGAGTTCATCTGGGATGGGGTGTGACATACTCAATGTCGATTTTCCTTAGCTGTGTGGAGTAATCTCAACACATCAGCGTCGTGTATACCTCTATGTGCACAAAGGTATTAAAACTCGGGCTGCTCTCAATGCCTTCTACGAGTCCCTGAGCATTGGGGTCCCATTTCTATATCCCGGTTACCCATATGCCTTCTACGAGTCCCTGAGCATTGGGTACCTTTATATTAGAACGGCTACCCCTTTGGCCTTCTCCATGTCCCTGAGCCTCGGGAGCCTTTTCAAGTTTAATATATCACAAAACATATTTATAAACGTTATATTAATAATTCATGAGTTTACCATTACGAAATCTCATCTCATCAGCATGCTAAGTTCAATTTCACATTTAATTTATCCGCATGCTTTTCATTAGGTTTACTTTCAGACCTTCCTTGAAATCATATAATACCTTGCTTTCCATAGAAGTTATGAAAACAAATATATCAATCATTCATCATGCGTTTTATAATTTATATAGCAAGTACCCAACTTTCACAAAGTTCTCAAGTAAAAACACATGCTCTTGTCTCTAAGACGCATGCTCATGTCTCTATAAATCACATAATCATATACTTTATATATATGAAAACGCATTCATTATTCCATTAGAAACCCATAAAATCATATTCATAAAAATCTCATTTACATTTTGTAAAACGCAGATGTTACTCACCTGTACTTGCCACAGAATACTTCTTTTCCTCTTCTCTAGTTCCTCTTCCCGAGCTTCCTGGACGCAACATTCTAACTATGGAACGCAAGACTCCACTTTCCTCTGTCAGCTCGGTTGAACGCATCCCTACCCTTCAACGCAAGGTTGATAACGCAAAGCTGATTATTTTCACCAAATACATCCCGACTCTTCTTACTTTCCTTTCGGATGCGTCGCCCTCTCTTGGACGCAAGGTCCATCATGAGCGTGTCACCTAATCTTCTCTCTTGGCCGCATACTCCTGCCACAGACGTCCTTGTTGCCTTCTTCTCTTTTCTCTCCAGAATTCTTCTTTGGGAGTCATCAGTCGTTCCTTTTCCCTCAAAGTTCTATTTATAGTGAGCTTGCCATCCACCTTTTCCTCTCCTTTTGCCACTTGTTTGCCACATGTCATGCTGCATGCTTAATTAACCATGCATTAGTCCAAGTGTCACCTTGCATGAAACACTTAACATACTTTTAACACCTCCTACTGATAAGGTGTCAAATCTACCCATAGCCATCTGGCCTTATAAACTTATTTTATGCGCCCAACATCTCCAACAGATAAACATTTATTCAACGCATATAAGCCTTGACAATCATATAGAACTTTTATCTACACCTTACTTTCAATTTAAACAATATTATGCATTTTTTTATAGATTATGACTTCACCATACTTCCGTTGCGCTACTCTGATAATCAATTCTCCTGTTTTCCCTTCTTTTCTGAATATTTTAGGGTTGCTTTAATATTCAATTTACTTAACCATTTCTTTCCTTCATGTATTCTTATACATTTCTTTAGCATATCTATGCGTTTTGATTTTTCTCAACGCCAAGTACTTATCAAATTTTCTCTTTCTCTAATCCATTGGTGCATTTCCTTTTCTTCAAATCAAATTTCCAAATTTAGTAGTTTAGTTCCTTTACTTATAATCATTACAGAATTTCAGATTTCAAATGTAAATATTTTAATCTTCAACGCATACTTTTACCGATTTCAACCAACGCATGTCTATTGGTTCCATAATCTCATCAACGCATAGCCTCAAACATTTACACTTACTTCAACCAGCCAACACTTCATCTTTACGCTTAAACTTGGCTGCACAATTTCTTTCTTATGTTAATCTTTACTCATGCTTTCTCTCCTTAATTACTTACTTCATTTCACCAACGCATGGACTCTCGAACTCGAACTTTCAACCATCTCTTCCATTACTCGATTACTTGCTTACCATTTTCTAAGCTAAAAGTAAAGCTTTTCAATTCACCCTTTACTTATGTATTCCGTCCCGAATTCCTGTAAGTCGTTAGTTTCTCAAGAACAACTATAAATACTGTTTTTATCATTTGTTCCTTAGGCTTAACTTCCAAAATAGCTTCCTCTTCATCATAATTTCACAAATTCTAGGCCAACGAATTCAACATCTTAATACTTACTCTTTTCCATCAAATGAACATTTAAGTCAATTCCTTCTCATAACTTAACTCATTTCTTAGCTTTATCGGTTACACCTAAAGCATACGAGTATGATTATGGACATACTCTCCTTTTAACATTAGACATTGTGTTTCATAAACACAACACTAAACTACAACTCTATTTATAAGCTTGTTTGTATCTTTCAAAATTTAGAACTCATCTCCACACATCTGTATCATTCTATTCAGTATACATACTTCTTTGTTAAGCAAGAATTGCTCTATTTTGTCAACCTCCTCCATTCACTGACTATTTAATCAACATTGGCTGACATCTTTGATAATCCAAAGAAGAAAACCATTATAATATATCCATTTCTACTTCGGAATAGAAAATGAGTTTAGTATCTTTGCCATTCAAGCTTTACCTATGAACCAATCCAACACTTCATCCCGTACTCTACTATTTGTCTTTTCACCCTTGGTCATCCGTAATTATTTTCTTAACTTTCTGTACATTGCTGTATTACTAAAGTGTATGACTTATCTAGTTTGACCCTCTTATCAAACCTTTTGAATCTCGTGATCATCCTTCTATGCGTCCATCATGCTTAACACCTGGTTTTTCTTCTACACCTTCTCATATTTAACTGTTTTCTTTGTAATTTTCCTAGTAATCATTCATTTCTTATTTCCTTCTTTTAGCATTGTTTTCACCTTTATAGTGCATCAATGCTCAACCTTAGTCTCTTCTGATTAACTCATAAGACGTTTTCTAATAAGTTATTTCAAAATCCTTAACCATTATATACTTCAGTTCTCAACGCATCGCCTTGCCAACGCACAGAACCCCTTCAACGCATAACAAATTTTCCAATTACAACAACTTTCAACCCGACCTCTTTTGCACATGCTACATTAAAGAACATCCTGATCAACACAATGATTCTTTATAACAAACCTTCATCGCATAGTTGCTGCCTATCGCATGGCTTATCAATGCGTCACTAACTTTCAACGCGTAATTACTGTATCGCATACAACTGATTTCCAATTCAAAGTATTCTTAACAACGTATGGTAAGTTTAATACAATCTTTGATCAGGTTCCTACTTCTTTATGCGTTCACTTCCAACGCATAATAACACCTTTCAAGGCCTGACATAACATTAACTACTCTTCCGTCTTGCTATGATAACAGTCTACTTCCTTCTCTGTACAATAACTTCTCATACGAGTTTTTCAACGCATAGCTGTGGTCAATGCTCATAGCTTTTATTCCTTCACTTCCACGCACTATTTCGCCATAATAACAACACACTATTTTTCTTACATTGCCGTTTTTTTTATAACGCATACTAACTTTTCCAATGCATGATACTTTTCCCACATGATAATTCTAACCAATCTCTTACCATCAACGCATTCTACATTAACCTATTTACCTTGTCACCGTCTGAGTCTGTTTCATCGCCTGGCAATTCCTCAAACTACACGTGAATCATGCGATTAACTCCTCCCGTAAATCATTGTTTTCCTTTTCTATCATTTCATTACTAAATCGTTTTCCTTCAACCAGAATATCATGTGTTCATACCTCACCATCCGTGAGGATGTTCCTTCCAAGTATGTCTAACTCGTGATTAATTTTCCAACTATCCTTTCAAATTTTCATTCTTTGATATAAATATCCTTTCTAATACTATGCGTCCATCTAGTTTTCTTTATCGCTTACTTCCGTTTCAAGCATAGCTATAGTACTTGAATTCTCTTATATTCTTAGTTCATCAAATTGCCATTTCCTATCTTGATTTCTTTCAAGTTAGCTCATCTTTAATCCATAATTTCTTATAACCATCTTTAATCCATAATTTCTTATAACATAAACATTTTCCCCCTTTCGTTTCATCTCAACGCATAGTATTCTTCAATCTAACCAAAATTTACACAAGCTTAAATTTCTTCTATTCTTTATTCCCTTTCCGGGATTTTTTTTTACTATCTTAAGATCATTATTAATCATCGCATTGTTCGATAGACAAAATTTAAAGTCATACTTTCTAAATTTACTTTTAAACTTTTCTAAGTCTTATAATAGCTTACAAAATTTTAACATAAACCTGCCTTAACTTGCCCGTTTGCTCTTATCAATTTCTGCACAATCTTACTATATTGCGATTTCCGGTTTACACTTACCATACTAAGTTTTCCTCTCAGAAACTGCAGGTAGCATTCCAAGTTCCACTTATACGTTGCTGTTGAGGTTTGTCGCCTAAATACTTTAGTACTTAAGCTTTATTCTTGATTTTCCTTTCAAACAATCACTAAACATCACCTGACTTCCCCAGGTTTTCATAAACCATGCTCTGATACCAACTTGTCACACCCCCTCCCAGATTATCCTCCATAACCCGAAAAGAGATGTGAAGACAGCAGTTACTAACCACCCTGTCACGTAACCCACTGTCAACCTCAACATCTATTATACTCTTGACAAACCTCGACTTCGATCGGCAATGGGAACTGTTATGCTACCTGAAAATGAAAAACATTTAAAAGAATGAGCTAACGGCTCAGTGAGTAACAGTTTCTGGAAATAATATAAATCAACTCTAAAACCGGTCAAATTTGTATAAAACGTATCACTTTCAAACACATTAGTTTATATTCATACATCACCGTGAAAACATGCTTGACCGTTTCAGAAGAATAAATACTCAAAATCTCATGTTAATAAAATACTTTTTCCTTAGTTGAGGCGGAGCACTGCTCAACGCTACTCAACGTCGATTTTCCTTAGCTGTGTGGAGTAATCTCAACATATCAGTACCTCTATGTGCACATAGGTATTAAAACTCGAGCTGCCCTCAATGCCTTCTACGAGTCCCTGAGCATTGGGTACCTTTATATTAGAACGGCTACCCCTTTGGCCTTCTCCATGTCCCTGAGCCTCGGGTGCCTTTTCAAGTTTAATATATCACAAAACATATTTATAAACGTTATATTAATAATTCATGAGTTTACCATTACGAAATCTCATCTTATCAGCATGCTAAGTTCAATTTCACATTTAATATAAATCCGCATGCTTTTCATTAGGTTTACTTTCAGACCTCCCTTGAAATCATATAATACCTTGCTTTCCATAGAAGTTATGAAAACAAATATATCAATCATTCATCATGCGTTTTATAATTTATAGCAAGTACCCAACTTTCACAGAGTTCTCAAGTAAAAACACATGCTCTTGTCTCTAAGACGCATGCTCATGTCTCTATAAATCACATAATCATATACTTTATATATATGAAAACGCATTCATTATTCCATTAGAAACCCATAAAATCATATTCATAAAAATCTCATTTACATTTTGTAAAACGCAGGTGTTACTCACCTGTACTTGCCACAGAATACTTCTTTTCCTCTTCTCTAGTTCCTCTTCCCGAGCTTCCTGGACGCAACATTCTAACTATGGAACGCAAGACTCCACTTTCCTCTGTCAACTCGGTTGAACGCATCCTTACACTTCAACGCAAGGTTGATAACGCAAAGCTGATTATTTTCACCAAATACATCCCGACTCTTCTTACTTTCCTTTCGGATGCGTCGCCCTCTCTTGGACGCAAGGTCCATCATGAGCGTGTCACCTAATCTTCTCTCTTGGCCGCATACTCCTACCACAGACGTCCTTGTTGCCTTCTTCTCTTTTCTCTCCAGAATTCTTCTTTGGGAGTCATCAGTCGTTCCTTTTCCCTCAAAGTTCTATTTATAGTGAGCTTGCCATCCACTTTTCCTCTCCTTTTGCCACTTGTTTGCCACATGTCATGCTGCATGCTTAATTAACCATGCATTAGCCCAAGTGTCACCTTGCATGAAACACTTAACATACTTTTAACACCTCCTACTGATAAGGTGTCAAATCTACCCATAGCCACCTGGCCTTATAAACTTATCTTATGCGTCCAACATCTCCAACAGATAACCATTTATTCAACACAACGCCTTCATGCATTCATTAAGTTTCCTTTAAAGTTTGAGTTTAACTACTCAGAAATCTCTCAGCCAACTATACTACTCTTTAACGCATAGAGATAATTTTGTTTTCACCGCGCAGGGACCTCAACGCATAACAACCTTACCAATGCATGGTAAATCGAGTACGTTTCTTCCTCCGCCAACGCGATTGCTTCAGCTCACACCACTATTCGTGATTTCACCTTTAACGCATAACCGCACTATTATAAACCAGTGTTTACATATGCCACTAGGCGTTAATGACAAACGTGCAGTACTATGCGTTTATACTTCATCGCATCATACCATGCGTCCAACTCTCATATTCATAATGAATAAATCCTTCTCCAGTTCTTCCTCTATGCATTGTCCTATTGCGTTTACCTTCATCCTGCGTCTATGACCATCTTCCTATCCTTGGACATTCCTTGATTATTCCCAAGGTTACTCTTTTAACCTTATCCTTACACTTACACTATTTCCCTTAAGGTAGATTAGCTTGCGTCCACCACATGCTCTAGTTTTATGTTTACTTTACAACCTTCTCCAACACTTGTGAACATCCCTTGTTATAAGTCTATGCGTTACTCAATTTGCGATAATATTCTATCTTTCCGAGACTTAAATCTCCTGCAACACTTCACAGCTTAAGTTTATTTCTTTCTTGCTTATTCGCTTCACTTCTATCCATTCTCGGTTTACTTCCATGCGTCCACCCTTACCATGCGCTACCTAGCCCTGACCATGCGTCCAACATGGTCGTTTACCTCTTTGCTCTATGAATTCTTCAACGCATTGTTTTCTTAAAAAGTAGGGTGTGACAAAACGGCATCCATAAGTTTGTTTCATTTATACAAAGATAGTAAAGATCTCAATAATTTACGCTAACTCCATGCATGAATCTGTTTTAATGAATCCATTTGTGCATTAAAGTTAGATTTACGACGTTAAACAATGGGTAGATTTCGCTTGCATATTTTTACTATTTTAAAATATGGGATAGTTATTGAAAATAATTTTAAAATTCTAACCCTACTCCTTCGTGATATTTCGTCGACAATTCTCCATCTACAAAGCCATATATGTTGACGCCTAACTTATTTTGTTGTACAATTCCTTTCTAAATCCATTTTCGTAATGTCATTAAATGTCATTATCATTTGAAATTTTTTCAACCTAAAAGAATTGAACAAGGACATAGTGATAGAAGTGATAGAAGAGGCATGAAAAGTGTAATTCATATTTTTTAGAGAGAGAACTTAAATAATGCTTAAGTTGAAGTCCATTTACAAGAAAACTACTTACCACAATTATGCAACTTCCACTATCAATCACCAAGCTACATGGACTTCCTCCAACAACATCGCCCATCCACCCACCCGCTTAAGGCCCAAGTGGATTATGACCCAAAACAACCGATTCAGCCAGATCATCCTCATTAGATCAAAGCGGAGTTGGTTCTAAGGCATCCATCAACCTCTTCCTAGCTTCCGCAGCCACGAGGTGAGCATTCTCTAGTTGCCAAAGAACCCAATCTCTAACTGCCTCCGTCACAACAGCAATGCCCTCAGACACCACTCGACTACTCATCCTCTGCTTTATTTTGTGACAGATCTGGAGGCATGATCAACTCCGAGCTCCGCTGAGGATGACGATAACCAACGGAACCAGAGCTTCCCTCTTTCTCCTTTAAACCTCGGAGAGGAGATCTCCTTTTAGCCATTGAAGGTAGTCGAGATTCAATCGCCGAAAACTCTAAACAATCAAAGTCGCAGCACCAATAGAACTAATGATCGCAAAAGCCAAACCTCCACAGTTCGCAAGCATCGCAAGATGAGAGAGAATAGAGCAACACCCTCTCGAACTCAAACCAATCGATTTCAGAATCAGGTTGACCTAGACAAGGACAAAAACTGGAAGATGCAAGAGATCCAACCCCAACACCACCAAATTGAACGCCAGCAATGATCCAAACCAACAGCACAAGCTCCCTGTGGATCTCCCGAAAGAAGAGAGAGAAACAGAGAAGCAAGTGAAACCCATGCGCACCCCTCTCGACTTTTTAAAAGGATTATTAAGGATTATTTAAGTTATTTCTCTAAAATATCTGAATTACACTTTTTATGCTTCTTCTATCACTTATATCCTATGTCCTTGTTCAATTCTTATAGGTTGAAAAAATTTCAAATGATAATGACATTTAATGACATTATGAAAATGGATTTAAAATTTTGTTCATCAACAAGGTTGTTAGATCCAAATCCTCGAGGGTAACTGATCATTTGGTACTAGTGCTTAGGCTCTAAATCGGATATATGTTTCGGTTGTTTCTGTTTTTTTATTTTTTCTATTCATCTCGTCCTCTGTCTATTTTATGATACTCGAAAAAAAAGTCTCATATCTAGTCGTGTTTTCATATTTTCATAAACTTCAAGTATTATTACAAACTTTCCTTTTTTTTATCTTCGAATTCAACTTCCTTCCATGTCAAACTTTTGCGTTTTGAAAATTAGTCCGAAGAAGAAAAGTTGTTATGCCTAAGAGAATTTGTTCTTAAGTTGTTTTTAATCAAGATGATCTCAACCACTAAGAATGGCTAGACGATGGATGACTTAGACGATCAGCAAAACCACGGAGCAGACAAAGCTTAATGCTTCAATCGACCCTTGATCTTCGAACCACTCGACAAGCAAGATCAATCAAGTCAAACTTCAATGATTATGAACATGCAATCTAAACATCATAGGATTGCAAAATAAACAATGCATAAGGCTCAAAGAAAGCTCAAAGGCTCTTTTTCCTAAATTTTCCTAAGTCTCTTCCAAGTTTCTCTTTTTGAACAATTACATGACATTATATAGGCCTCAAAATATAACCATAGACTCTTTTATGAGGCATCTAAAATGCTGTAATACTCATAATTAATGACCATGATTAGCCATGATCAAATTATAACATAAAAACACACAAAATGACTCAAACTGAAAAATACACTTAATAAATGCAATAAACCCGAGATTAGTATTTTTCATCCATATTCCATGCATTTGTAACCATCCAAGAGTAAATGGCATCCCATTTGAAGTAGCTTGGAGTCTTTGTTCATTAAATGAAGCTTGATTCTTCATAAATTTCACTTGACTTCACATAATTCTTCTTCTTTGGTTAGCGTAAACTTGGACAGCATGTATGGGCTCATTCTTGATGTCTTTCATGATGTTCATATGGCATGATTTAGGTTCCTCCGTTCATATTAGGAGTTCTGTAATTGACAAAACCTTGCTTTGACTAAACAACACAAGCACAATCTAAGATAAAAATGAATGATAATACACAAAATTAATCCCTAAATGGCTGCTATAAATTTTCCATTTAAAAAGGATAAAGCTTACCAAAGCGTCTCTTATTGAACATCACTATTGTGACTAAAGAACTGGAAACCAAGGGTTTAAATTAAACCAATTAGAGATTGAAAATCATCTATTAGATACTATTATCAAGAACAAAATAATCGAAATCAAGAGGGAAACATAATGAAATGGATCCAGCAACGGCAACAATATTAGTTTTAAGACAATAATATCTTGAAGTTATTGAGACAGAATAGACAAAGATTAGAGAAGGCTTCTCATATTATTAGAAATTTGTGAGAATCATTACATAAAATTAGAATGATGCCACAAAATCAATTTTTTTTACCGCAATCAAAAAACAATAACAAGCATAGATGGTTTGAGAAGGATTAGTTGGAATGCATTGATGTAAAATACTATGGTGCTTCTCCCAACATTTCTTTCCGCAATCATCAAGAGTGCACCCATTGTTATACAATATACCTTGACATCTTTGGGCAGCTGAGGCTCCTTGAGGTACCAAGATAAATGAAACTATATACAATCACAAAAAGAATAATAAATAAATAGACAAATTAGCAATATCCTATTATAACAAAAAAATTTACTACTTATGTCAACAAGAGTGTTAATATCTCAAAGATATTAAAAGGTTGATAGATTTGTTAGAAGACTCATGAAATTCCTAAAATCATTAAATAGAGATATCGTAACATGACTAATGGATAAAATAGTATTTAGGAACAAGAAGGAAAACCTACAAATATAAGAGCAATGAAAATAATACTGGAAGAAGGAACTAGCTTCGCCATATTCTCAAGAAACTAGTTTGGTTTTGTTAATTTGGGTGGTAGAAAATGTATGATTTAGAAGGTTTAAATACTAAAACTTAATTAAACGGCATCCATAAATTTGTTTCATTTATACAAAGATAGTAAAGATTTCAATAAATTACGCTAACTCCATGCATGAATCTGTTTTAATGAATCCATTTGTGCATTAAATTTAGATTTACATTAAACAATTGGTAGATTTCTGTAACGACCTGATCCTTTAATAGCTAACACGTCGCTACGTCATACATGAACATTTAATGAATACGTTGGGAACTAAGAGACATGATATCACACACTTTAGATAAATGCAGTTTAATTTATAAAATGGCTGAATTCCTGAAAGTTTATTAAACCAACGAAGAGGAGTAAAAACGCTTTAGCGGGGTACCCTTTAAATTGTTAGGCAAAACCTCAAGAAAAGAAAACCGAACATAACCATATCAAAAACAAATATCAAACGGTTTAATGTATGCACATACTACTACCCTACAAGTCCAATACGCTATACCTAAGACTAAGGTGCGGAAGCAGTGTCAACGATCCCATGGTACGATCACGGATTTCCTCGGCCATGCGCTTGGCCACCATGCTCCTTACCTAGGAGAGAAAAAAAGCATAGAAAAGGGTGAGCAATCATACTCAGTAAGAGACCTACTACCGGGCCTAGTGATCACCCCTTTTGTCTTGTGCACCCATATACCCGGCATAGGCATAAGCATAGGAAGCGACCCGAGGGTACGCAGTGATTATATTTGTAACATGGACATAGGTAGTGATCCTGAGGGACATCCTTCATAGCATAGTACATTAGGGGTATGGGGCACGACAATAGGGCGACCTGTAACATGTCATGGCATAACTAATTCATCTCAGAGATTCACAGAGTCATAGGCACATAAGCATAAGAACATTACTTACAACTACAAACTTGGCATACCGAAACAATCATAGCGAACAACATCCGAGTCAAAAGTTCACAGAGACATTCAATAGTCAACAACACAATTAGACATTAGGCGACACTAAAACACGGTAGTAAGTCCCTTACCTGCAAGAGCGAGACTGCGGCGAGACTGAGGGAGATAGCGAGATTGCCTGTGTGACGTCGCGACTTCCCTACACTGCGGCAATGTGCTATGACGGTTGTGACAACGCATTGCGGAGAGGGCAGGCGACGCGGCGATGAAGATTGTGACGACACGTCGCGAAGAGGGCTGTAGCAACGCGGCGATGAAGACTAAGATGCTGCAGCGCGACGAGGACTATGATGATGCCGCTACGCTAAAAGCTGCGATGATGGCAACGAGTGCTGGTGACGATGGTGGTGAGTACTACGATGATGGCGACAATGAGGGCTGGAGATGATGGCGGTAATGAGGGCTGAAAGGGACGACGACTGAGTGACGAAGAGGTGATCGAGAGAGAGATTTTGACCTTTCCCTTCTTCCCCTTTCTTTTTTTCTTCCTAAAACGCAACTCAACTAGTAAAAAAAACCCATCCGGAGATCTTTCCCCAATTGAAACCCGATTTCTCCTAATGACCAAGAATCCCCCCATCCCCCTTAACACTCTCTTCACCTGCATATTTATTTTATTATTATTATTATTATTATTATTATTATTAGATATACTTTTGTTTCCAACATAAAGAGAGAAAAATGTGATTTACCTAAATTTCGGGCCGTTACAATTTCACTTGCATATTTTTACTACTTTAAAATATGGGATAGTTATTGAAAATAATTTTAAAATTCTAACCCTACTCCTTCGTGATATTTCGTCGACAATTCTCCATCTACAAAGCCATATATGTTGAGGCCTAACTTATTTTGTGTGCAATTTCTTTTTGAATCCATTTTCATAATGTCATTAAATGTCAGTATCATTTGAAATTTTTTCAACCTAAAAGAATTGAACAAGGACATAGTGATATAAGTGATAGAAGAAGCATAAAAAGTGTGATTCAAATTTTTTAGAGAGATAACTTAAATAATGCTTAAGTTGAAGTCCATTTAAAAGAAAACTACTTACCACAATTGTGCAACTTCCACTATCAATCACCAAGCTACATGAACTTCCTCCAACAACGTCGCCCATTTGCCCACTCGCTTAAGGCCCAGGTGGATTATGACCCTAAACAACTGGTTCAATCAGCTCATCCTCATTAGACCAAACCGAAGTCAATTCTAGGGCATCCATCAACCTCTTCGTAGCTTCCACCGCCACTTGGTGAGCATTCTCTAGCTGCCAAAGAACCCAGTCTCTAACTGCCTCCGTTTCAGCAGCAACGCCCTTAGACACCACCCTACTGCTCATCCTCCACTTTCTTTCATGATAGATCTAGAGGCATGATGAACTCCAAGCTCTGCTGGGGATGATGAAAACCAAAGGAACTAGAGCTTCCCTCTTTGCCCTTTAAAACTCGGAGAGGAGATCTCCTTTTAGCCATTGAAGGTCTAGTCTAAAGGGAATTGAATGCTGGCGGAAGCGTGTGAATGTGCTCTTTGATTTATAGTAAGAATTAAAAATACAAAAAAGTAAAGAAAAGGTTAAGCATCATACCTTTGCCAATCTATAATTCTCGAATCGATAGTCTTCTCCTTGTAGTCTTCTTTTTCCAATAGATCTTCCTACTCTGGCAGGGATCCGGTTTGTGGGAACCCCTTTTTTGAAAGAATGGGAAGAAGAATTTTCTTAAAATTTTTCTAAGAAAATTGGGAAAGTTAGTAGAAGAAGATTTTTAGAGTAATCGTATAGATTATTCTCTTAGAGAGTGTATTCTATGAAGGCTCCTAAGGGCCCTATTTATAGAACTCTATGAGTTACTCCTAATACTATTAGGATAAACCATCTTCAGAGATTTTAAATCAAATATTTAATAATATCGAACATTAATAAATATCTACCCAAATAATATCTCATATTAAATGGTTCAAAATATTTAAATCTTATTTAAATATTTATTTTCTGTTGAATCTTTGATTTGGAACTCATCCAAATTAAATAATTAATTATTTGAATCCAATTCAAATCATGCACCCATGTACCCGACATAGGCATAGGCATAGGTAGCGACCCAAAGGTACGCTACTGGGCCTATGGTGAAGTTGTTATCCTTTTATCACATGCACCCGTGTACCCGACATAGGCATAAACATAGGTAGCGACCCAAAGGTACGCAGTGATTAAATTTGTAAACATAAACATAGGTGGTGATCCCGAGGGACACCCTGTCATAGGCATAATCACATTAGGGGTACAAGGCACGATAAATAGGGTAACAATCAAGTACATGTCATGACATAATCAGTGCATTGCAGTGAGTCACACTATCACACAGCATCGTAGGCAAAACTATAACACATGCAAGTAACATAACATAACCTAGCATAATGAGTCAATTTCATACAGTAATCGTTCGGGGCAATAAGGGCATTAGTACTTTCGATTTACTAGCCAAAACTTGTACATAACATAATTAGCCATACAGTGACATAATTGCACATTAGGCGTGGCTAGACCTGGTAGTAAGTCCCTTACCTGTGAATGCCTAAAAATGTCCAAAATTCCCAATTCCTGATTCAATCTTGACCTTCTCTAACGTCCCTTTGAACACAATTAAAAACCACAAAAAAATGTCAAGCGTTAAACCCATGAGAAACCCAACCAAGGGGAAGAAATAAATTGCGGAACCGATTCTTACCAAGGATCTACCAAGACCCACAGATCCGGCGAGGGGCTGTCGACGACGGGTCGCGAAATAGGGTGGAAGACGGCTCGCGATTGCAGCAGCAGGCACACGGACTCGCGGAACAGCAGCTGACCTGCAATGCCGAGGGCAAGTGTGCACGGGCGGCAGTGGCTTGGCTTGTTACTAGCGACGTCTGATTGGCAGACAGAGAGGCACGGAAGAAGAAGAAGAAGAAGAAGAAGAAGAAGAAGAAGAAGAAGAAGAAGAAGAAGAAAGGGGGAGGGGTGGCGCTGGTACGAAGAGGGAGAAAGAGAGAGAAAAGAAATTTTCTTTTCTTTTTCTTTTCTTTACTTTAACCTAGCAGGCAAACCGAGACTCCATAAATAACCAAAAAAATAAAATCTTTTCCCTTTCCCAATCCAATTTAAATCTTATAATACCTCACTTTACAATAAAATCTCTCTTTTTTTCCTAATTAAATTAATTCTCCTCCTTTCCCTTTTTCCTCTTCCTTAAACAAATTACACTTAATAAAACCCAATCTTCCTGCAATATTTGTATTGATTAATTAGTTATGTTTTTTTTCCTAAATTCTCCTAACTTCTTATTAAAAGACGGGTTCGTAATAAAAAGGAAAAATACCTGAAATTTGGGGCATCACATATCATCATGCGCAAGGCTAACATAATTCTTAACCCAACTTCTTATGCACGGTCTTTGACCATTTATACCCAAGGCCCCGAGCTCTACATCGATCCTTGGCCATTTGTACCCAAGGGCTCGATGACTCTATGCTACATTGACCCTTGACCATTTGTACCCAAGGTCTCAATGCTCATCCTAGAACCCGTCACACCGACCCTTGACCATTTGTACCCAAGGCCTCGATGCTTGTCCCAACATACTTTAGGAATCCCACCTACTACCTTACGTTATGACAACCACATATTGCACATAAGGCCGCATACTTAAACATACCTCGCAAAATCACATATTAAGCAAACATGGGTTACAATTCACAAGTTCACATCCAATCATACTTATATGGGTTACAATTCACAAGTTCACGTCCAATCATACTTATATGATAATAAAATAAATCAGGCAACATGCTCACACACAAGCAGAACAAACCCAATTGGTAGAGTTCTACTTACCTAAGCATTCTAGGGTGCTTCTAACAAATCCAAAAGTTCCAAAAGCGACCTTAAATCAATTAATTGGATTAGTCTTGATTAACCTAATTTTGGAGCGAGTTGTCTTAGAATCTAAGAGCAACCATCATAGATTCTAAGTTTCATCTAAGTTAGCTTTCTTTGTGAGTGTTTGCAAGGATACTAGAAGGATCTCTAACTTTATATCCAACGAACATCGCGGGCGCTTATCATTTGGTATCAGCATTGTTTAATCTTCAAAATTGATGTAATTATAGTTCTTTAGATCCTGATTACTTCCGCTGCTATGTTGCTAACTCCTTCAAATGGTATTAGAGCATGATTAATGCAATCAATTTACATCAATTTGAGCTCGGTGGGTGCAAGTTCAAGTGATTAATGTTGTGGTTTTAGTTGGGTTTTTTCTGGTTTTGGCATCTAATTCAGCTTTGTTGTTGCTTAATTGTTGTAATTGGTCACTTGTTTATGGTCTCTAATGAGTTAGAAGTGTCTGTAATTTTATTGGCGTCATTAGAGTTGAAATTAGGCTATAATTTGGAGAAATTGGAGAAGTCGACAAGCAGTATCGAGGAGCAGCAGCACCTTGTGCTGTGGAGTGTCGCGACGTTGTTGATTTCTTTTTCCAGAAACATGTGAGTTAAAGAAGATGCGGTCCGGTTTAGCTATTTCCCTCCAGTTCAGCTGGTTTTCAGCCAGTTCAACCCGATTTTCATCATTAGAGGTTCGATGCAAGTGGTCTTGACTCTGTTCAGGCCGGTTCGAAGTGTTCGGGGTCGGTTCGAGGGTGTTTTCCAATTACAATTGTAATAATTTAGCTGTTTTTTAAGCCATTATATGCCAAAACTAGTCCACTTTAGTGTGTTTAATTAATTATGCATTTAAAATGTATGTTTTAATTAAATTAAATTTATTTGTGCATTTAATAAGGCCGAATGCCTTCAGAACTGGAAAATAATAAGGCCATTCTCCATCAGAGTTATTGTCGGCATCTCAACCTTACCCCATATACGGGTAACGAAGCATTGAATGACAGTATAAGGCAAGGTAGCATCCATAAATTGACCAACCAAAGAGTTCTCCCATAGACAACCATCTTAGGCAGAGTATATAACAACTCATTAGATTTCAGAGCACATAATAGGGAGAACCACTTACATGTTGATAGGCTCTCATGATGACATGAACTGACCCTAAATAGGCGAGACCCAGATGGCGGCTTATGGACTCCATTTGATTCACTGGGACTGGATGCCAACAACCTATCCTTCCCCAAACCAGACCAAGATAGGTTCCGCAACAAGCCCACATTGCAAACTAGCCCAACTTTCCGCCTCTCACTAGCACCAACTCCCATACTCTCGCTCACTCCTTCTGTATTGATAGACCCAGGATCTATCGACACAGCTCTCGCTAGTCCCCTCCTCTCACTTGCTTCCTCGGTACCTACAGACCCACGACCCAGTGACATAACTCTTGCTGGTCCCAACCTCTCGCTCACTTCCTCAGTACCGTCAGACCCACGATCTAGTGACAAAGCTCTTTTTAGTCCTTCCCTCTCGCTCACTTCCTCAGTATTGTCAGATCCACGACCCAGCGACACAACTCTACGGCTCTCGCTAGCACCAACTCCCAATCTCTCACTCACTTCCATAGAATCGTCAGATCCACGAAACAACATGATAAGGAGATGACCAACCAAGAGGAAAATAAGGTTCAACAAGCTCAAACCAGCTCAAGCGAAGAGGAAAATGAAGCTCAACAAGCTCAACCTAGCTCAAATGAAACTCATAATCAAATAGAGAACTTTCTAGGTCAACCCAATCATGGGGCAATTATTATGCCACAAGCAATGACAAAAGCTAGAGCTAAAAGTCTTCAAGAAGAATTAAATGGTTGCTTCCAAGCTAAGCATTCAGCAAATGATGAAGAGTTGCAACTTTTGAAGCTCCAAAAGTCATTTGGACACCCAAAAGTCATCATGAATCTAAAAATCCAGATTCATCCACATATTTAATGTCCTATGTATCCAATTTAATTTCATGTATTTATATTTATTTGGGTAGTTGAAAGGGTGTAGACGAATTTAGACAATTTGGTGAAAGGTTGTGACCTTTCATGGTGCCTTTTCAATTAGTTTAAATAGGGCTGAAATTTCCACATTTTGAAACACAACTTTGAATTTGAATGAAATCTCCATAGAGTTTTATCTCTCTAGCTTTATGCTTTCTTTGTATTCTTGTGTATAGAATGCACGTTTAGAACTTTCAATCTAGTTTGATCAATTAGATTGTGGAGAGTTCGAAATCTTGAAGTTAGGAACAAATTCTGTAAGCCCTACTTTTATCTTTAGGTGATGGCAAGCAAGTGGCTATGCGTTGGTTGGGTTGAGGAATGCGTCAATGAGAGTGAGCATGGGTGATGGTTGGAAAATAGGTGAAGACCTTGGGTAGCCAAGCTCAAGCATGAGGGTTGATGCGTTGGCTTGTTCAAGCATGCGTCCGTGAGGTTAAGCACGGGTGATGGTTGGTGCTATGCGTTTGTTGAGGCTGTTGGACATGTTGCATTGGAGAAGCATGTGTTCAAGAGATAGGGACAGACGCATGGTGCTATGCGTCCGAGCTAGCATCCAAGTTTGCCAAAGGGGGTTGCGTTCGTATAGTGAAGGAGTTACATTGTTTATTGGAAAATAAATAATATAAAAAAAAAAGAAAGTGGAAGAAAGTCGGCAGCCGTTTAAGTATGTAAAGCTGAGTTTTCGATCATTTTTTTCATTTTCCAAAGCTTCAACCGATTCCATCTTTCAATTGAACGACGAAGAGAGGTAGAAGGAGTCTAGGGCAAATTTGAGTAGAATTCTGGTCGGTTTCGTGGTGTATTTGAAGCTGGAACAGAAGGTTTGATTGCAGTCGCGCAATCTGAGCAAGGTGTTGTATTTGGAGGATAGCAAGCTGTGGAGATCGAGTTTAGGGCTGAGAATTTGAAGCTAGTAATTTAACTCAATTCGTAACAATTCTTATGAAGGATGGTTGAGCTGCATTTGAAGAGAAACATGTTGTTAGGTGGAAGCAACTGGTACGGATTTCTCGAGTGATTTGGAGCAACTTGAAGTAACTTGGGAATATCTATCGAATGAAGAGGAGTTAAGCTTTGAAATCTTGAGGTAAGCTAGAAAACACATTTCGTTACAAGTTTGAAGAAGGGAAGAAATTCTAATTTGGGCTAGAAATGCGACTTTTAACATATAGAAGTGAAAACATAAGTGAAGGCAGAAGCTGTGGGAGACGGGTATCGCAGGAAAAGCAGCGACACTGAAAGATTAAGCGTGAGCAACGAGACAGGTGTCGCTGGTATCACTGGAGGCTTTGCGTCTCAGAACTCTCGTTGGGTATCGCTAGTCTCGCTGATCAAGTAAGTCTCGCTGGTCTCGCTAGTCATGGTATCGCTAGTACAGTTTTATTTGCAACTCAGTTTCGCTAGTCTAGTCTCGCTAGTTGCTTGAGTCTCGTTCATTGATGATTATTTTAATGGAAGTTGGTCTCGGTGGTGAACCAATTGAACAAGTGTAAATGTTTAAAACTTGTTGGTTATGTTAAAGGGAATTTTAGGAAAGTCTAACAACGAGAAATGTATTATTACAGGTCGAGAAGAGCTAGGAAAGGTGTATAAACCACTAAAGGCCCAGGACAAGTAGTGAGTGACCATTTATCTACAATATGTTTACTTTGAGCAAGGTGTTATTGCTGAAAAGATTATGTTTGTAAACATGTTTGTTTGTGATTTCACACGTTTTAACGTGCATAGTATGTGTTTACATTGGAAATCGTTTGAAGCATGTTGGTTGTTTAATGAGTTTATGAAAAGCATGTTGTTTGGTAATTTATGATTTTATGAAAAGCTTTGAAGCTTGTGAATGAAATTGTGAAGATTTGGTAATGCTAAAACTCATGAATTTATATAATGCTATTTTAAAAGCATGTTGTTGAAAAACGTTTGTGAAAATAGTTCCTAATGTTAAAGTACTTGGAGAAGGCATGTGAGTAACCTGAATATGGAAATTGTGCCCAATGCTGAAGTACGCAGAGAAGGCATGTGGGTCGCCAAAATCTCGTAAATGGGGCCTAATACTGAAGTACTCGGAGAAGGTACTCGGGTGACCCAGGATAGGATATCTATGTGCGCATAGAAGAATACTAGACGCTGTTGTGTTGAGATTACTCCAGACAGCTAAGGATTTTCGACATTGGGTGTGTTGAGACTAATCCGCCCCAACTAAGGATGTTTTTGATGTTGAGTAGCGTTGAGCTCCGCTCCGCCTCAACTAAGGAAAATGATTTGAAACAAGTCACTCATTGGGCAACCTAGCTCATGTTTTCCTTTTTTTTCTATTTTCCAGGTAGTGAGCGAGTCCGAGGTGCTTAGCCTACACAGAAACTCGTCTGGGTCCATCAGCACTGTTTAGTATTTTGAGAATTGATATTTTTGAACTTAATCATATGTTGTACATATAGAGGGTTAAGGATGTGCTTGTGAAACTTATGTACTTATATCTTCCTAAGAGGAAAACAATGTCTGTATGATAACTTAACCCTGGTTTAAGTATGATGTTCAAGTATTGTGTTTAACTGCCTATTAGGTGATGGTCAAGGTATAAGGTTGGCAGTGGATGCTGTAAGAGGATCGGTGTCTGCTGTCATCACACTTTCTCTTGGGTTAGGAGGGTACCTGGGAGGGGGTGTGACAAATTCTCCTTTCTTCTTGATCTTTGATCAATTCTTTCCAAGCCAAATCTATTTAGCTTTCTTGGGGTTGTCTATCAAATTTGTTTATTGGGGGGGTTATTCTTATTATCGTCGTGGGGGTTCACCTGAATAAGGGGAGTTCTCAAACATAATTGAGGTAGTTCCCTTTTATCACAACACAACCCTGCACCTCTCGCTAGCATCAACTCCCAACCTCTCGCTCACTTCCTCATCACCAACAAATCGATGACTCAATGACACAACACTTGCTAGAGCAGCATTAGCAGCCGGATCCTGATGTCGGACAACACTGTTAAAGAAGACGAAGCCCAAATCCACAGTTTCCAACCAGATACCTTAAATCAAACAATAGATTTGAAGGACACTACCTTCGATAACGAACACTCCGTCGGCACCCTCTGAAGGACGTCGACGCTCGATGGAACAAACACCAAACGTCAAGAATCGCCAAACCTAGAAAGGCATGTGTGGAAACTCATGCTCCTGCCAAAATGATCCTAACCTACTATTCCTCATTGTAGACTTAGTCGATGTTGGTGGTAATAGGGCTTCTGTTGGGCGTTGATGTCACACCCCCTCCCGGGTACCCTCTTAACCTAGGAGAAAGTGTGAGAACAGTAGACACCGACCATTTTACGACATCTACTGTCAACCTTATACCTTGACCAACCACCGAATAAGCAGACACATATACAATAATTGAACATCAATCTTTAACTATAGTTAAGTTATCTTAAAAATACTGATTTACATTCAACCTTTAATTTACATAAGTTCACTAATCATCGCCCTTAACCCTCTATATGTACAACACAAGTTTAAGGTCCACTATTTACAATGCTCTAAATTCACAAACGCCAATGGTGGTAGGCTCAGACGAGTTGTTGTGTAGGCTAAACACCCCGGATTCACTCACTACCTGGAAAACAGAAAAACAGGGAAAACGTGAGCTAGGTTGCCAAGTGAGTGACTTATTTAGTAAAAACCTTCCTTTAACTTGAAAACTAATCCAAACCGTAATCAATTTATGACAATAAGTAAATAACATCAGTTCATTCTCACATCCAAGCAAAACATGCTCAAGTAGCGTTGTCATACCATATATGTTCTTTTCCGAAAAGAAACATAAAAATTCAATATGTCACACCCTACTTTTTAAGAAACGATGCGTTGAAGAGTCTATGAAGAAATGAGGTAAAACACCATGTTAAACGCATGGTCAGGACTAGGTAACGCATGGTAAGGGTGGATGCATGAAAGTAAATCGAGAAGGGAAAGAAGTGAAACGAATAAGCAAGAAAGGACTTAAGTTATGTTGTGAAGTGTTGAAGAGATTTAAGTCTCGGAAAGATAGAATGCAATAGCAAATTGAGTAACGCATAGACTTATATCAAGGAATGTCCAAGGATAGGAAGATGGTCATTGGACGCAGGATAAAGGTGAACGAATTAGGACCAACGCATAAAGGAAGAGTTTGAGAAGGACTTCTTGTCATTGCCCCTAGTGGCATTGAGTAAGCACTGGTTTATAATAGTGCGGCTATGCGTTGAAGGTGATCTCGAATGGTTGTTGTGTGCTGAAGTAGTCGCCGCGTTGGCGGGGGAAGATACGTACTTGGCTTACCATGCATTGGTAGGGTTGTCATGCGTTGAGATCCCTATGCGTTGAAGACAGAGTTATCTCTATGCGTCGAAGAGTAGTATAGTGGGCAGAGAGTTAGAAAAGTAAGTGAAGCTCAAACTTTAAAGGAAACTCAACGAACGCATGAGGGCGTTGTATTGAATGTATGGTTGTCTGTTGAAAAATGTTGGACGCATAAGATAAGTTTATAAGGCCAGGTGGCTATGAATAGATTTGACACATTATCAATAGTAGGTGTTAAAGGCATGTTAAGTGTTTCATGCAAGATGACACTTGGACTAATGCATGGTTAATTAAGTATGCAGCGTGACATGTGACAAACAAGTGGCACAAGGAGAGGAGAAGTTGGATGGCAAGCTCCCTATAAATAGAACTTTAAGGGAGAAGGAGCGACTGATGACTCTCAAAGAAGAATTCTGGAGAGAAAAGAGAAGAAGAAGGCAGCAAGGACGTCCGTAGTAGGAGTATGCGGCCAAGAAAGAAAGTATTTGACAACTTAGCTATTTTATGTAAAGAAGTTGTCTTGTGTTAAAAAGGGTCACTTTGCGTTGAGGACAAACTTAATGTCCAAGGTGAACGCGGCGTCCAAAAGTTAGGTGATGCGTTCAAGTTGGACCTTGCGTCCAAGTGAGGGTGACGCATCCAAAAGAGAAGTAAGAAGAGTTGGGATGCACTTTGCGGGAATAATCAACCTTGCGTTGAAGGGCAGGGAAGTTCAACCGAGCTGGCAGAGGGAGATGGAGCTTTGCGTTACTGAGATTAGAACGCTGCGTCCAAGAAGCTCGGGAAGAGGAAATAGAGGAAAGGAAGAAGAAGAAGTATTCTTTGGCGAGTACAGGTGAGTAACACCTACGTTTAATAAAAATAAATGAGTCCTTTATGAATGTAATTCTACAGGTTGTGAATAAAATAATGCATGCGTTTTCATATATGTAAAGCATACGAATATGTGATTTATAGAGACATGAGCATGCGTTTAGAGACATGTGTATGCGTTTTACTTGTAAACTATGAGAATGCTGGATACTTGCTATGAGTTATAAAACGCATAGAGATTTATGTTATTGGTCCTCATGACTTTTCTGAAAAACATGATATTATATGATGTCAAGAAAGATTTGAAAATGAACTTTATGAAAAACATACGGTTTTTATTAAAACTGGAAATTGAACTTAGCATGCTGAAGACGTGAGATTTGGAAACGGTTAATTCATGGGTTATTGATATAATGTTCCAAAATATGTATTGTGTTATATTAAACTAGAAAAGTCACCCGAGGCTCAGGGACTTGGAGAAGGCCAAAGGGTAGCCGTTATATTATAAAAGTACCTAATGCTCAGGGACTTGTAGAAGGCATATGGGTAACCTGGATATAGAAATGGGACCCCAATGCTCAGGGACTCGTAGAAGGCATTGAGGGCAGCCCAGGTTTTAGTACCTATGTGCACATAAAGGTATGTACGACGTTGATGTGTTGAGATTACTCCACACAGCTAAGGAAAAATCGACGTTGAGGAGCGTTGAGCATTGCTCCGCCTCAACTAGGGAAAAAGTATATTATAAGAACGAGATTTTTGAATATGTGACCTAAAACGGGCAAGCATGATTTCACAATGGTATTGGAGTATAGTTTATTATGACTTGAAGTGTTATGTTTTATGCGAGTTTGACCAGTTTTATAACATAATAAAAATTCACGAGTTTATAACATCTCAGACTTTCACAAATTTCTTAACATCATCATGCTTCCGTAAAATCATAAATTAACAAATAGCATGCCTTTCATAAAACTTGGTTACAAACTAGCATGCTTCAAATATTTTCAATGCAAAACCATAATATACATTTACATGGAAACACATGCTTCCTTAAAGCAAATAATCATCATAGCTTATTTAAAACTCGTGAAAAACATAAACATAAGAACATGGTTCCAAGCAACGATACATAGCATGAAAACTTTGTATAAAATATGCTTATTTTGAATAAAATTATCACTCATTACTTGTCCTAGACCCTTAAAGGGTTATACGCCTTTCCTGGCTCCTCTCGACCTAAAATGGTTTAATTTCCTTTGTTAGATTCCTTAGAATTCCCATAAAAGTGTAGCAAATATGTCTTAAGCATAATAAAGCGCACTAGCAAGACCAACTACTAACAAAATTATTGAACTAGCGAGACTTGTCCAAACCAGCGAGATATGCACTAGCGAGACTAGCAAGACTAGGCAAAAATTAACGAGATATGCACTAGCGAGACTAGGCAAAACCAGCGAGATTTACTTGATTAGCGAGACTAACGAGAGTAGCGACACTAGCGAGACTAGCGAGATTTGTGAGACAAAAAGCAACTAGTGACACCAGTGAGACTCATCTCATTGCTCACCCTTATGCCTTCAGTGTCGCTGCTTTTTCCAGCAAAACCTGTGTCATTCTGCTACTGTCTTCGCTTCTATCATCACTTCTATCTGTTAAAAGTTGTATTCCCAGCCCGAATTAGAACTTCTTCCCTTACAAACTAGTAAATAAATGGTTTTTCTAGCTTACCTCAAAATTCTAGAACTAAACTCCTCTTCGTTCGTCCGATAATCCAAATTTACTTCGCCCTACTCCTGATCACTCGAAAAATCGGTATCAGTCAATTCCTCCTATATTTAAACTTGTTTCTCTTCACATTCAACTCAACCATCCTTCACAAAAGTTGTTAATAATTGAATTAACTTACTAACCTAAAATTTTCAGCTTCAAACTTGATTTATTCCGTTCGCTATTCACCAAACACCCAGACCTTGTTCAGGTTTTGCGACAGCAAACAAGCCTTCAATTCCAGCTTTAATTGCACCTCGAGTTCGACCGGAGTTGTAAACCCTACTTTCGTTTTTAAGGACTTAACTTAAGTTTGAAATAGGTGGTGGACTTATTTGCTTTCACTTGTGTAAAGCAACGGGGGAAGTGAAGGAAAGTCGGGAATATTTCCGGTAAATTGAATTTAGATAGATCGAACTTGGAGTCTATTTTGACATATCAATTAGAATATATATCGACTTGAGAAGAATGTCACCGTTCGAACCGAGGTATAGAAGGATGTAATTTAGAACTTTAATTATTATTGGTATTGCTATTATTGATATATATATTATATTTGTCACACCCCCTCCTGGATTATCCTCCATAACCCGAAAGAAAATGTGAAGTCAGTAACCTTGACTCCTCTGTAAGGTTCACTGACCAACCATTCCTTTTACCAAAGACGGCCCAGACAAGGTTCGACGTAGGCATAGCATCCCGAATTCGCTTGCTACCTGGAAAATTAGAAAACATGGGAAAACGTGAGCTAAGCCCCGTGAGTGACAAGTTTTGTAAACTATCTTTTATTCGAAAAGAGGCATGTTACAGTAAAACGCATTAAAAGAAGGATTCAACAGGAACAGATTTTCAACAATTCTTTGTCATTCATGTAAATCCGTTCTAAATCCATAGAATCGTTTTACAGAATATTTAAAGAGAAAACCGTTTGGTTTTTCAATCTTTTCCCTTAGTTGAGGCAGAGCAAAGCTCAACGCTCTCAACGTCGAAAACATCCTTAGTTGGGGTGGAGAAAGGCTCAACACACCCAACGTCGAAATCATCCCTAGCTTTAAGCAGAGCAAGCTCGATGCACTAGCCAGCTTAACCTCTATGTGCACATAGGAATATGAAGGGTTGCCCGTGTACCTTCTCATGTCCTTGAGTACTGGGTCCCAGGGAAACTCACGAGCCTTCTCAAAGAGATAAGCACTGAGCCTCCTCTTAAACATTTTATCAATCATTTTGAGTAGATCATTCATATAAAACCTTCATAGAAAACAGGAAGTTTCTTGATAGACCGTTTCTTACAACATGCCTTTCCATATAATAAACAATCCGATAAAACATGCTTTTTAAACATCAAGATCAAACATCATGTGTTTCATGAGATCAATTATCACAAACCATATCACATAAAAATATTTTTAACAAAGTTCAGTTTTGAAAGAAGAAGAGTCACTCACAATTTCTTAAGATATTTCCTCTTTTCCTTCCAATTCTTGTCTTCCTGAGCTCCTTGAACGCAAGGGTTTGGTCTTCTACCCCGCAAACTATTTCTGGTAACAGGTTGGACGCAAGCCTGCCCTTAAACGCAAGGTGCAGACCAACTCTTCTTACTCTTTCGGATGCGTCGACCTTCCTTGAATGCAAGGTCTAATTTGAACGCATCGTGGCGTTCACCCCTTCATGTTGAATTCGTGTAAAACGCAGGGCTTACCCTTCTCGACGCAAGCCAACTTCTTAACACCAGATGACTTAGGTGTCTAGGTTGTCTTCCTCTTTGGTCACAGACTTCCTCTTATAGACGCAAGGTTTTTTTATTTCAGTTCTCCTTCTTTCTTTCTCTCAAGAATTATTATCACCGAATCATCAGTCCTTACTTTTCCCCTCAAGGTCCTATTTATAGAGAACTTATCATTCTACTTCTCCTCTTTTGCTGCCACTTGTTTGCCACATGTGATGTTGCATGCTTAATCAACTATGCATTAGTCCAAGTGTCACTTTGCATGAGATGATTATCATGCTTTCTAACACCTCCTACTTAATGAGGTTCCCAATCATGTGTAACCACCTGGCATATAGGCTTACCTTATGCGTCCGTTATGTTCCAATATACAACTACCCAATCATTCCTGTGTTCCTATGCGTTTATAGACCTTTATTTCCATTTCTCTACCACATTCAATTAGGTATACAAATCTTAAACGCATGCTACTATGTGTTTCAGCTTACCATAAAATATCATACATCAATCTTAATCGCATACTATCTGCGTTCAACTTTCTTTTCTTATACTCATTCACATCTACAAATCCCTCTTTTGTACAATTACACCCTTCTGACTATGTGGTTTACTCTTAACTACCACATTCAACTCAAGTTCTTTCTTTATGCATTTATCCTCTTGCATTCATCTTTACATCATTCCGCGTTCATGACCTTCCTTTAAGTCCCTTGATTTTACCCTCTATGCGTCTCGAATCATATACCAAGGTTATTCCTTTAACCATTTCTTGCTTTAGTTTTTCCTATGCGTTTACCCGAGATCTTGATAACATTTTTCATTTATTATAACGTTAAGCTCTTCCGCGTATAACTTATTAACCAATGGTAGCCACCTTCGACTCATAAACCCCTCATCGCATAGCTAATAGCTGTGCTTAACACAGAACTCCTCAATGCATAGCTAATGGTTCCTCACCTCGTAACTTCCTCATCGCATAGTAAGACCCTACTGATCACTGAAATCCTACTAGCATATAATAATCCTTTAACGTTTATCATCTCAATTATTAACTATTTAGAATTTCAGTTTCCTCAACGTGTCGCTTTGCCATCGCATAGCAATTCTTCAATGCATAGAAATTTCCCAATGTAATAACCTTCAACGCTCAACGGCCTCTTCCGCACATGCTATACCATATTCAGGGACTTCGTGATTAGCCCAATGAACCTTCATCGCACATAGAAAACTCCCAACGCTTAGCCGTTGTTCATCGCATAGTTTTTCAGGGTGTAGCTCCTTCTCATTCTAGCGATATTCCGAAGTTACTTCCTGCTGTTCCGGATTGCGAGATAGTCTTGTAAACACTGATTTCCTAAGGATTCACATAGTAAATCATCAATTTCAGCATCGCCATCCTTTACAAAAGTTGTTAGGAATTACGTTAACTTACTAACCTTAAATTTTCCGCTCTGAGCTCAGCTTCTTCCTCACATTCTGTTCCGAATAACAGTCATTGCTCAATCAAACCAAGTAACTTCAGTCATGCCCCTGTTCCAGCTTCGTTTTCAGCATCAATATGAATCAAACTTCGTCCAAAATCCTCAAGAACACCTTCCTCTATCTTCTTCTGAAGTTTATCTGAAGAATAGAACCGACTTAAGCTCTCGAAATGTCCTTAAAATGATTAAACATTTAATTAATCCAGTTATTTATACTACCGACTTAACCTTCTTATACACCAGAACTTAGGCTGCTAACTTACTTTCATCTGCAGTCTAGCGAAGGGTTCTTAGCTCGACGCACGGCACTCATTAACTTCTCTTCCAACGCATGGTGGGTGTCCCCACACGCCTCCTATTTTGAACGCATAACTTTCCATCTTGCACTTCTATTTTCATTGCGTCCAAACTATCCTGTCTTCAGCACAGGTGCTTCCAGCGCATTTCTGTCTTCGACGCATCGACTTTAACACAATACTGTCCTCAACGCAGAATGACTTGAACGCATGGTTCAAGTGTGCTTCTTCCCCCATCAGGACTACTTATCTATCAACGCGGGTAGCTACTTCAGCTCACCAACCTCCATGAATTAACCACAAACGCATGGACTTAGTCAATACTCAGTCAAAATTTTACTTTCCTCTCACCCTCGGCCACTTCTCCCTTTGAGACGCATAGCCACAACGCATGGCTACACCTCAATGCTTGGCATCGCAAATCAGTGCTTACACTTGGTGAGACATCTGCTCTTTTCCTAATACCATTCATCTCAACGCATAGAATTTCTTGATCATAATTCAGCAATTCCACAAACTTAACTTTTCCGTTTTGAAAGTTCCGTTAATCCACATACTTTTATCCTTTTATCCTTACTAGCCATTTTGAATACCTAGGTTTTTGGAGGTAGGGCATTACAGTAAACTTCACCCCTCTTGTGAAAGCTCATCTGGAACTGACTAACCTGCTGAAAACATAATTCAACATAACTACCCATAATGCATAACCCTAAATCATAAAACATTTAAAACCACCAAACTAATAATAATAGCAACATAATAATACATGTTTACTCCAACAGACACTCCAGCACGATTACAACCAAACTGAGACCATATACACAGTGTCTACTCTCACTTCCCAACCACTAATGAGCTATGTTTACATGCCACATATACACAGTTATTTACACGTACAACAACAATGATGGAAAGTATTATTTGATAGCTTGGAATTCTAGCAGGATGAGGCTCGTGTAGGCTAAGCACTAGGAACTATTTCGCTACCTATAAGGAATAAAAACATGGAAAATGTGAGCTCAATGCCCAGTGAGTGACATAGCATTGGAAACACAACTTTAGGGATAAAACATGCTTAGCATTAGAGAAAAGCATAGTTATATCATAAAAATCATGCTTAAGCAACGTAGAAAACATAAGCAAAGTCATTCGATTAAATACAATTTATAAACTCATTAAACATCTCTTAGCATTCAAAAGTACCCTTAGTTGAGGTGGAGCAAGCTCAACACACTCAACGTCGAAAACAAACCTTAGTTGGGGTAGAGTAATCTCGACACTCCCAATGTCGAAAAGCCTTAGCTGATGTGGAGTAATCTCAACACAACATCGTCGTACCTCACTATGTGCACATAGGAGCTATCTAGGCTGCGAAAGTACCTTCTCCATGTCCTTCAGTACCAAGACCCTAGGATACTCAAATGTGTTCTCAACGTCCTTCAGTATTGAGTTCCTTCATGTCCAGGGTTGCCATATGCCTTTTCTACGTTTTTCAGCATTGGGTCCCTTAGAAATACATTTTAGAAAACAGGTGTGCTTGCACTATTTTCATCATAGATCATTTCATAGAAAATGAAATCATTTTTCAATAGTAAGCTTCAATTTAGCATGCTTCATAAAACTCGGGATAACAGATAGAATGTGCCTTTCATGTAATAAAATCAAGTATAAACAGTAATCATGCTCAACACTTAGTAAATCATCTTAGATTCACAATTCATAAGAAATCATGGCTACACGTTATAAATAGAATCCTTTTAAGAAAACAAGTGTCACTCACTATCTAGGCTTGTCCCTTGAGGTTTATATGCTTTTCCAACCTCAACTTGACCTGAAATATCATTTACGAGCCATTAGATCATCTCCTTGAAGTCCTCACAAACATTATTTAACTAAATTCCATCCAGATTGTCCATATCAATCTTATTTTCCACATTTTTCATCATTTTCACCCCTTTAGGGACCATTTTGCAAAATTCTCAAAATTTCCAAAAATATCCAAAAACCGGCTTAACATTAGCATTTACCCATTTTAAGGCCAAATATTCAAGAAAATATCAATTAGAGTCCAAAAATGTTCAAAATTACCCAAAATGGCTGTGGGCACCCTTGGTGGACAGTAGGTGGGCGAGGGGTGCTAGCAGGGGCGTGGTGGGGCAGGGGCATGGGCAGGGCGTTGGCGTGGGGCGTGTGCCGGCTGGGTGTGCAGGTGTGAGCAACCACTTTGGGTAGCCTTCAACTGACTTCGACTAGCAATCTTCTATTTTCAACCCAATTTTTCAGATCTCCAAAATGCCTTTTCCTTTCAAATAAAATTATGGGGCTCAAGGGTAACCTCTTAACTTACCAAGAAAATTGAGCTTCAAAAACCTTCCCGAGCGTCCTTGACAAATTCCTCAAAGTTAACTCGTCTGGTTTGCTCAATTTCTACGACAACCTTCGGTTTTTCGAGTATTCTCAAGCTTCCCGACCTCAAATCGTTCCAGCAACCCTAGGTTGGATTCCTAACTCACAAAGCTCTCTTTGGTCCAAAAATGACAAAAATGGCATGAGTGGATCGAGAGAGCTGATGTTGTAATTGAGTTGCTTGCTTATGATCCTTTGCTGCCCTGTCCAGCCAATCACCTTTGGCCACAGGACTCCTTGCTTCAACGTGGCTTCTCCTCTTTTCTTCTCATCCTAGCCACCCAAATTAAATATGAAATCCCTTTAAATAATTATTTTAATTTAATTTAATATTTATTTATTAATTTAACATTTTTCCTAAATAAATTCCAACTTCTTGACCTAGTTTAACTTGAGATTCTTCTTCAACACTTAGGAAAATTTTCCTAAGTCAGCTACACTTCTTTATTCAACTATACCATTAACTTCATCCCTTTTATTCATTATTAAAAGTATATGAGAAGTTCATAGTTACTTTAACATGCACTAGAATTCCTACTCATTTAAACCAATCCTAGCCAACCTTAAACCATGATTTCTTTTAACTTGTGCGTACATAGAGGTTAGGGCTTACATGTTCTTTGCTTCTTTTATTGAATCTTGTGAAAAAGGACTTGTTGTGAATGACTACATGCTATTTGATGGATTATGTAGGATTATTGTGATGCTTAGACTAAACCTTTTATTAAAAGTTTCATACATCAAGAAATGCCATTTTTTTTTTTTTAATTGTTCAAACCTTACACTTGCAATATGTATTCACACTACAAAAAATTGACAAAATTGAGACAAGTGGACGAAATTAATAACCAGTCAATAAATTTATTGATCAATTAATATATTTAACTAACCAATTAATAACCATTCATTTGTCGCATAATCTTAACCTAACAAAATCTTTCACCAATACATAGTACATATATAAACAATTTTTAAATGTAACAACTCCTATCTTTTAATAAAACCCAAAAGCTAAGAATAAATACTAAATGATTTCTTTAGTACAATTCTAAAGGATTTAAGAGCATAACTTTGCACTTTTTCCTTACTAATTGTCATGGATGTTTAACCCATTTATTTAGACCAATTTTGTTAACCAATATCAATGTTCTAGGCATAGCAATTTGTAATTTGGGCTTAAGCTCGAAACTTCTCCCACATTTAAACTTCAATGTTCTAGGCATAGTAATTTGTAATATTAAATATGAGACGATTAGATATATATATAAGAACTAATAAAATATTGACATGGAAATATTGGTTTTAAGACAATAATATCTAGAAGTTATTGAGACACAATGGATAAAGATTAGAGAAGGCTTCTCATGTTATTAGAAATTTGTGAGAAACATTAGATAAAATTAGAATGATGTCACAAAATCATTTTTTTTTACCGCAATCAAAGAAACAATAACAAGCATAGATGGTTTGAGCAGGATTCGTTGGAATGCATTGATGTGAAATACTATGGTGCTTTTCCCAACATTTCTTTCCGCAATCATCAAGAGTGCAGCCATTGTTATACAATATATCTTGACATCTTTGGGCAGCTGAGGCTCCTTGAGGTACCAAGATCAATGCAACTATATACAATAACAAAAATAAAAATAAATAAATAAATAGACAAATTAGCAATATCCTATCATAACAAAAAAATTTACTACCTATGTCAACGAGTGTCTCAAAGATATTAAAAGGTTGATAAATTTGTTAGAAGACTCATGAAATTCCTAAAATGATTAAATAGAGATGTCGTAACATGCCTAATGGATAAAATAGTATAAGAACAAGAAGGAAAACCTGCAAAAATAAGAGCAATGAAAATAATACTGGAAGAAGGAACTAGCTTCGCCATATTCTCAAGAAACTAGTTTGGTTTTGTTAATTTGGGTTGTAGAAATTGTATGATTTAGAAGGTTTAAATACTTACTTAACTAAACGGCATCCATAAATTTTTTTTGATTTATACAAAGATAGTAAAGATCTCCATGCATGAATCTGTTTTAATGAATCCATTTGTGCATTAAATTTAGATTTATGTTAAACAATAGGTAGATTTCGCTTGCATATTTTTACTATTTTAAAATATGGGATAGTTATTGAAAATAATTTTCAAATTCTAACCCTTCCTTCGTGATATTTCGTCGACAATTCTCCATCTACAAAGCCACATATGTTGATGCCTAACTTATTTTGTTGTACAATTCCTTTTTAAATCCATTTTCATAATGTCATTAAATGTCATTATCATTTGAAATTTTTCAACCTAAAAGAATTGAACAAGGACATAGTGATATAAGTGATAGAAGAAGCATAAAAAGTGATTCAGATTTTTTAGAGAGATAACTTAAATAATGCTTAAGTTGAAGTCCATTTACAAGAAAACTACTTACCACAATTGTGCAACTTCCACTATCAATCACCAAGCTACATGGACTTCCTCCAACAACGTCGCCCATCCGCCCACCCGCTTAAGGCCCAAGTGGATTATGACCCAAAACAATCGATTCAGTCAAATCATCCTCATTAGACCAAAGCGGAGTCGGTTCTAAGGCATCCATCAACCTCTTCCTAGCTTCCGCCGCCACCAGGTGAGCATTCTCTAGTTTCCAAAGAACGCAATCTCTAACTGCCTCCGTTGCAACAGCAATACCCTCAGACACCACTCGACTACTTGTAAGCACTGACTTGTAATACCAAGTGTTGGGGAGAGGCAATGAGATTGTGGCTATGCGTTGCTCGAGGAAAAGTAGCCGAGAATGAGAGCAAAAAATTTTTAGAGAGCAAAATTTTGGCTAGGTGTTGCCCAAGACTATGCGTTGGTGAATGAAGAGGAAAGTAAAATTTTGGCTAAGTGTTGGCCAAGACTATGTGTTGGTGAATGAAGAGGAAAATTGAACTATTTGAGAAACCATGCGTTGTTGATTGAATCACGAAGGGTTATGAGCTGAAGTAGCTACCCGCGTCGAAGGATAAGTGATCATTGGCGGGGGAAGAAATGTGCTTGAACCACGCGCTGAAGTCACTCTGCGTTGAAGACAACCATGTGCTGAAGTCACTGCGTCGAAGACAGCCATGCGCTGAAGTCACTCCGCGTCAAAGACAGAGTGGTCTTGACGCGACGAAGATAGTGGTGTGAATGACTGAGTTGTATGCATCGAAAGTAGGAGGCGTTGAGGACGCCATGCGTTGGGTGTGGATAGTTGTTGAAGGCGTTGGAGGAGAATTTTAACATGAGTGCCTCGCGTCGAAGTGTTCTCCCTGCGCCAGCCTGCGGGTGAGGCGTAAGTCGGCAACATAAATCTTGGTGCTTGTGAGGGTTAAGTCGGTAATATATATAGGTGAATTAATTAAATGTTTAATCATTTTCTAGACACTTTCGAGAGCTTAAGTCGGTTCCATTTTTCAGACAAACCTCAAGAGAAGGTTGAGGAAGGTGTTCTTGTAGATTTTGGGCGAAATTCTACTCGTCTTGGTGCTGAAAACATAGCTGGAACTGAAGATTGATTTTAGTCTCACAGACTGAACAGTGGTTGATGTTTGAAGTAGAACGAATCGAGGAAGCCGAGTTTAGGGCTGAAATTTTGAGGTCAGTAAGTTAACATAATTCCTAACAAGTCTTATGAAGGATGGTAAAGCTGAAATGGAAGTTAATCATGTGAATCTTTAGGTAAAAGCAACAATTACGGGATTGTTATGCAATCTGGTGCAATGTTGAGTGATTTTGGAATAACTGGAGAACGAAGAAGAGAAGCCTTGAAATTTTGAGGTAAGCTGTGAAACTCAATTCTCTACAAGTTTGTAGAAGGGAAGAAGTTCTAAATTCGTCTGAATCTATGACTTTTAATAGATAGGAATAAGAACAAGAGGAAAGGAAGAAATCACAGTTGCCGGGTGCCGCTAAGAACCGAGTATCATTGCGTTGTTTAAGTACTGATAGCGAGACGACTGTCGCTGAGACGCAAAGGAGTCTTCCGTCTCACAAAACTCGCTAGATATCGCTGGGTGTCGCTACTAAGGTAAGGTCACGCTAGTGTTGCTCAACCTAGTATCGCTAGTAACAAGTTCTGTTGGGTAGTACTGCTAGGAATCTCGCTTATGATGTTTGTTTCGGGAAAAGGGGGAGACTCAATGATAAGTAACAATTAGAATTTATGCAAATTTAATGATCAAGTAAAAGACAATGTAATGTAAGGTAAAATGTCTATTTCAGGCCAGGATAGGGAAGGCGTATAACCCACTCAAGGCCTAGGAAGAGTTGTGAGTAACTCCTTTCTTCTTCCATTCGATTTTTATTAAAAATGTTCTTATGAAATATGGCTTTGCGATGAACTGTTTTAAAATGCATAATGTTTGATTGTATTACTCACAAGGCATGTTATATGTTTTCTAAAGTTGATAGAAAGCATTTTTATGAAATGTTATTGAATAAAGATCTGTATGATTTTCTATGAAATGATTTTCATATGAACTGTTATGTGAATGGATTTCTAAAATGTTTTAGAGGAGGCTCAGTGCTCAAGGACACGAGAAGGCACGTGAGTTTCCCCGGGACCCAGTACTGAAGGACATGAGAAGGTACTTGGACAACCCGTCATATTCCTATGTGCACATAGAGGTTGATTTGGCTAGTGCGTCGAGTTTGCTCCGCATTGAGCCAGGGATGATTTTGACGTTGGTTGTGTTGAGCCTTGCTCCATCCCCAACTAAGGTTGTTTTCGAAGAGAGTGTTGAGTTTTGCTCCGCCTCAACTAAGGGAAAAGTTTGAAAAACCAAACTGTTTACTGTTTAATTTTTTTGGAAAACAATCATATACGATTTGAAATCGGATTTATGATATTGATAGATTTGTGGAAAGTATGCTTTAGCTGAATAATATGTTAAATCCTCATTTATCTGTACATATGTAACATGCCTGTTTTCAATAAGTGTTCGTTTTACAAAGACTAGTCACTCACAGAGCTTTTAGCTCACATTTTCCACGTTTCTTCCTTTTCTTTCCCCCCAGGTAGCGAGGATGTTCCCGGTGCTTAGCCTACTACAGGTCACCCTGCCTAAGTCTCGAGTTCTCAAAATTCAGTTACGTCTGAGAGTTGTACGTTGTATATAACTTTATGTAGGTGGCATGTAGACCTAGTTGTGTAAAGATTGGGGATCATAATGTGGTTTTGTACAAATGTATAGTGGATCTATGGAAAGTTTAATTATGTTTATGTGATAAAAGTGTACTCTGTACAGGAAGGATTGTGTTTTCTAGCTTACCTTAAATTTTCGAGGCTTAACTCCTCCTCGTTAGTCAGATATTTTAAGATTACCTCACGCTACTCCAGATCACACAACAATTTTAAGATTCTCTTCCAATTCAGCTCAAACATCCTTCATAAAAGTTGTTAAGAATTAAGTTAACTCATTGACCTTAAAATTTCAGCCCTAAATTCGATCTCTTCAGCTCGTTCTTCTCCAAGCACCAGACCACGCTCGGATTGCGCGACAGCAACCATACTCACTGTTCCAGCTTTTTTTAACTTGGGAATAAATGTGAAGACAGTAAACATCATCCCTTTCGTGAGGTACACTATCCGTGTTGATGCGCACTTTATAAGTGTTAACTGCAAGTGTATGGGTCAAGTTATAATATAAGACGGTAAAGTCCAAATATCGTTTCACTAAAGATCCAACTGTCAAGGTTAAAGTTACTTAGCTATTATAGAATCGAATCAATTTTATTTGAGGATTTGAATTGAAATTGTGATTTGGGAAATAAAACTTCATAAGGAAAGCAATAAAATAAGAAACACAAGAGTCAAAGAGAGTTCTAAGGTAATGAATCCTTGTTTACTTCATCATGCAATATTCTAGGGTTCATGGATTTTATTGCAATTCTTATGTTTAAGTCTAGAAACTTTATTCTAAGTTATTTTCTCTAAAAAACAACATTTTCTCATGCAACTCAATTGATTACTAATCTCTTGAAACCAATACAAATTACATGGCATTAAGAATAGTCTTTAGCAACTTTCATTGTTAGCCTAACTAATTTCATGAGAGATTAACAACAATTATTTGCTATAGATCTAGTTAACATACATTCTTTCAATCATACATCTAACCTAACATACAAACATGGTCATTTAACAAGAATTTAAGCACAATAACAAAGAAAAGCATAATCATTACAACAAAACCATGAGGAATCTACAATATCAACATGAATTCATAAACAATTCATCAAAACCCTAAAACTAAAGTGTTTAGCCACTCATAGCATGAAGCAACATGTTCAAACAATATAAACAAAGAAAGAGTGTAAAGAAAGGGAAACTCTACTGAAAAGAAGCTCTTGAGTGAGGAAGCACCGTCACGATCTCCTTAGCCTTCACATCGGAACTCGAGCGACACTACGACTCTCCCTCGAACTCTTTTCTCTCTTCCTTGCAGCTAACTCACTCATTGAACTATTTAATAAACTTTCACTCAATTATCTTCTTCTTGTGTCTCTTGGTCTGTAGATTGGTCATTAGGGCTGTTGGAAACCCTCTTATTTATAGAGTTGGCCGCCAAAAAATCTTTCAAAAAATGCATATTCTTCAAATATGGAAAGTTGGTGCCACTGCGCTTACCGTCTTGGAAACCTACCCTCGGTCACAGTGTCGCAGCGTCGGGAAAAGCACAAAAAACAGGGTAGTGCTGGCGCCGTGGTGCTGCCCTTTTCTTGGCAAATTTTGACTTTTCTCTTCTTTTTCATTGTATTTTAGCTCGGTTTTGATCTTTTAGCTTTCTCTTTTGATTTTCTTTATTTTGACATGAAAACCACAAGCAAACAAGTGAAATCTAATATAAACACCTTTAATTTGAGAGAATAGAAAGCATTTTTCAAACGCTTTTCACAACCCCAAACTTAGAGATTTGCTAGTCCCGAGCAAAGAATAGAATCAAATAGAGGGAGTTTAGATGAGGAAGTGTGCAATCGACTCATGTCTCAGAGAATAGCATTTAGAACTTAAGTAGAAACATGCAAGCATATCTATATTGGTACAATCATTCAAAGCCAATCTTGCTATCTCCCATGTGTGTGTGTGTAAGCCTCATTCAATTTAAAATACTAAAACTCAAATTAGGACTTAAGAGAGCTTCTTTAGTTTTCCCCCTACTCTAGCTCATGCATCAATCTTCAAGCATCCACACATTTCAAGTGAGTAATATGTAAGCCCCACACTTAGCTTTGGAAGCTAGCAAGCTATAAAGATAAGTTTTGGAAGATGACAAGCTAAAGAAAGTAAGTAAAGAGTGGCCGAGAGCCTTAAGGTATGAGTTATCAAGCGTTGAAGGTGTGTCATGCGTTTGTGAAGGCTGCTATGTGTTCGTGAGGGTGTGTTATGCGTTGATGAAGTGAAGTGTTGGCTTGTTGAGGTATGCGTCCAAAAAGTTGAGCGTGAGTAAAAGTTCGGGGCTATACATTGATGAGGTTGTTGGACCAGCAGCCATGCGTTGGTTGAGATTGGTAGGGAGGTTGCGTTGGTCGATTGGCGAAGCATGCGTTCAAGGGTGTTATGGTTCAGACGCATGGTGCAATGCGTCCAAGCTAGCAACCAAACTTGCTATGCGTCTAAGCTTGCTAGGCGTACAAGCCAGCATCCAAGTATGTTAAAGGAGGTTGCGTTACTTTGTTTAGCAGGAAATTAGATTAAAGAAATTAAGAAGAAAGTGGAGGTTAAGTCGGCGGCCTATTTAAGTGTGTAAAGCTAAGTTTTCAATCATTTTCTGTCTCTAAAACTCCAATCGATTCTATATTTCAGCTTAGCGACGAAGAGAGGTAGAGGAAGGAGTCTAGGGCAAATTCGTGTAGAATTCTGATCGGTTTCATGGTGTAATTGAAGCTAGAAAAGAAGAGTTGATTGCTGTCGTGCAATCTGAACAGCATTCAGTATTTGGAAGATAACGTTCTGTAGAGATCAAAGTTTAAGGCTGAGAATTTGAGGTCAGTAAGTTAACTCAATTCTTAATAAATATTGTGGAGGTTGGTTGAGCTGAACTTGAAGAAAAACATGTTAAATGATAGGTGGAAGTGTTTGATACAGATTTTCCGAGTGATTTGGAGCAGCTCGAAGTAAGTCGGGAATATCTGCCGAACGAAGAAGACTTAAGTTCTGAAATCTTGAGGTAAGCTAGGAAATACATTTATTTACAAGTTTGTAGAAGGGAAGAAGTTCTAAATTTGGCTGGAAATGCGATTTGTAATAGATAGAAGTGAAAATAAAAGGGAAGGTAGAAGCTGTGGAAGACAAGTATCGCTGGAAGAGTAGCGACACTGGAAGTACGCGGGAGTAGCGAGATGGGTAATGCGGGTGTCATTAGAAGCCTTGCGTCTCACAATTCTCGCAGGGTATCGCTAGGTATCACTGCTCAGGTGAGTGTCGTTGGTCTCGCTCACCATGGTATCGCTAGTGCCGTTGCCTGTAGTTTAATCTTGCTAGTAGTCTCGCTAGTAGTGTGGAATCTCGCTAATAGTCTTGCTAGTGGTGTAGAATCTCACTCATTAAGGTTTATTCTATTGAATTGAGGTTTCGGTAGTGAATTATTGACCAAGTATGAATGGTTAAAGCTTGTTGGTTATGTTAAGGAAAATCTTAAGGAAATCTAACAATGAGAAATGTATGCTTACAGGCCAAGAAGAGCTAGGAAAAGAGTATAAATCGGTAAAGGCCCAGGACAAGTAGTGAGTAACACTAATGTTTTCAAAATATGAATGCGTCATCTGTGAAAAATATCAATGGTTTTGGAATATGATTATGCTTTCATGAGTTTTCAACGTGTATATCATGCGTTTATATTAAAAAGCATTTGAGCATGTTGGTTGTGTAATAAGTTTTATGAAAAGCATGTTGTTTGATATTATATGATTTTATGGAAGGTTTGGAAATGTTAGTTTATGAATTTATGATATGATGTTTTCAAAACATGTTGTGTATTTTTATAAAATCATTGAAAAAGGCTCCCAAAGCTCAAGGACTCGAAGAAGGCAAATGAGTAGTCGGAATATAGAAATGGGACCCCAATGCTCAAGGATAAGAGGAAGGCATATGGGCAGCTTGGATTATGATACCTATGTGCACATAGAGGAACGTACGACGCTGTTGTGTTGAGATTACTCCACACAGCCAAGGATAATCGACGTTGAGTAGCATAGAGCTCCGCTCCGCCTCAACTAAGGGAAATGATGTAAAATGTTTTCGACGTTGAGTAGCATTGAGCTCCGCTCTACCTCAACTAAGGGAAATGATTTGAAATGTTTTCGACGTTGACTAGTGTTGAGCTCCGCTTCGCCTCAACTAAGGGAAATGATGTAAAATGTTTTCGACGTTGAGTAGCGTTGAGCTCCATTCCGCCTCAACTAAGGGAAATGATGTAAAATATTTTCGACGTTGAGTAGCGTTAAGCTCCGCTCCGCCTCAACTAAGGGAAATGATCTGAAACAAACGAAATTTCTGAGTATCTTTTTCTGAAATGAGCATGTACGATTTGACAATGGCATTTGAGCATGTTTTGCATGAATATGACTTTAATCAATATTTTATACGCATTGTTGGACAATGTTTATATTATGATAAGTTTTATAGTTAAAGTAAAGTATTTCCAAAACCATTACTCACTGGGCTATTTAGCTCATCCTTTCATATGTTTTCCATTTTTCAGGTAGCATGACAGTTCCCGTTGCCAGTCGAAGTCGAGGTTTGTTGAGAATTAATGGATTCATCTTCTTGAGAAGTGTGGTTAAATAAGAAGGTAAATACGTTCAACAGTGGGAGTCGATGACTGCTCTCATCACGCTTCGTCTCGGGCTAAGGAAGAATAGTTCGGGATGGGTGTGACATAATATGTCCACTAAGGCGCCATTCAATCATATATTTTTTTCATGGGCCCTAAACTTGCATTCTTTTACCTAGGGACACTAGCTTTCACACATTCACTGTAGGGACTCGTACCTAGTCAATTCCTAGGTGTTCTTACTGATCACAACAAGGCAGCTCTTTTTACCCTCATCCATGCATACTCATTACAAGTTTAATATTTAAAAGGAAAGACATGTAAAGGTCATATATTTTTGTGTACACTTCTTTTTTCACAACGATATGTATACTCTTTTCTTTTTCCTTAGTCTAAGATAACAGACTATCATGCATTTCTACTCTCTAACCGGTGGGGCCTTTCGAAGTGACAACCAAATACATCCAACTTAATCGTTTTTTCAATTAAAGATTCTAAATTAAAGTGGTTACGTGCTCTAGAATATGGGACACCTTAAGAGGGATTTAAATGAATTTAACTCAAGATAGTGCTATTCTATTTCCACAATAAGTCATCTATCATGCAAATTCGAATCTCATCATGGGCAATCAACATCAAAGCACACAACCATAAACATTCCCGTTAACTTTGAAAGCTCCAAACTTTTCAAAAATTTTCAAAATTTCATTAACATGCATATGATCATTAAAAACATCACTAACATGCATAGTAGAATAAGCAAATACGAGCGGAACCTCCCACCCCAAACTTAGAATCATGCATTGCCCCTAATGCATAAGAACATTTAACAAAGAAAGAGCAAGCATGGGAGCAAACGGGAAGCCACCAAACAGACTTGGTATAGGGAGTACTTTGTGTGATGAACCAAGATCCTGAAAAATACGAAAACATGTTAGTGACTCAAAGATTTATTGAAAATAAAATAAAAGGAAAATAAAGAAAGCAATAAAATTGGGTTGCCTCCCAATAAGCGCTTGGTTTAAGGTCTCGTAGCTACACCGAACATTATCATTCGATGAAAGCAAGGTTCTCAATTCGGCGTTCTTCATTACCGATGTAATGCTTCAAATGTTTACCATTTACTTTGAAGATTGTCCCATCGTTGCTTTGCAATTCCACGGTTCCATGTGGAGACAATGATTGCGCCACTTAATGTGTTAATCGCAAGTGTACGGGTCAAGTTATAATATAAGACCGTAAAGTCCGAATATCATTCCACTGAGGATCCAATTGTGAAGGTTTAAGTTACTTAGCTATTATAGAATCGAATCGATTTTTTTTTAGGATTGGAATTGAAGTTGTGAATTAGGAAAGAAACTAAATAAGGAAAGCAAATAAAGTAAGAAACACAAGAGTCAAATAGAGTTCTAGGGAAATGAATCCTTGTTTATTTCATCTTGCAAGATTTTAGGGTTCATGGAGTTTATTGTAATTCATATGCCTAAGTCCAGAAACTTAATTCCAGGTTATTTTCTCTCAAAAACAACCATTTCTTATGCAACTCAATTGATTACTAATCTCTTGAAACCAATACAAATTACATGGCATGAAGATTAGTCTTTAGTGACTTTCATTGTTAACCTAACTATTTCATGATAGATTAACAACAATTCATTATTATAGATCTAATTAAACATACGATTTCAATCATACATCTAACCTAACATGTGTAGATGGCCAGTCCACAAGAATTAAACACAATAACAACGAATAGCATAATCATTCCAACAAAAAAGTCTACAATATCAACATGACTTCATAAACAATTCATCAAAACCCTAAAACTAAAGAGTTTAGTCACTCATAGCTTGAAGCAACATGTTCAAACAATATAACAAAGAAAGAGTGTAAAGAAAGAGAAACTCTACTGCAAAGAGACTCTTGATTGAGGTAGCTCCGTCACAATCTCCTTGGCTCTCACGTCGAAACTCGAGCGGCACCACGACTCTCTCTTGAACTCTTTTCCTCTTCCTTGCAGCTAACTCACTCTTTCAAGCTCTTTTGATGTGTTATTTTGTGCTTAAATTGATGATTAGGGCTACTGGTGTCACACCCTACTTTTAAGAAACCGATGCGTTGAACAGTCTATGAAGAAAAGAAGTAAAAGACCATGTTGGATGCATGGTCAGGGCTAGGTGACGCATGGTAAGGGTGGACGCATGGAAGTACACCGAGACGAGAAAGAAGTGAAATACATAAGCAAGAAAGGAATAAGGTAATGTTGTGAAGTGTTGAAAGAAATCTGAGTCTTGGAAAGATAGAATACTATAGCCAATTGAGTAACACATAGACTATTAGCAAGGAATGTTCACAAGTGAAGTGGAAGGTGAGAAGTATGTTTAAAGATTTGAATCAAGAGGTGGACGCATACTACTTTATTATCAGGAAATGTTTTAGTGCAAGGAAAAAGGTTAAATGAATAACCTTGGAATACACAAGCACAAGAACGCATAGAGGATACTCAAGGAATCCTCAAGGAAAGGAGGAAGATCATGGACGCATGATAATATGCGGTTCAGGCTGACGCATGGTATTATGCAGTAAGACAAACGCATAGTAGTGTGCGTTGGGACGTTGACGCCTAGTAGTATGCGGTGGAAGAACGAGTTCAAAGGAAGTATGACCGAGAGTTAGAAAAGTGAGTAGTGAAGCTCAAACCTTAAATGAAACTCAATGAACGCATGGGGGCGTTGTGATGAATGAATAGTTGTTTATTGAAAAATGTTAGACGCATAAGATAAGCTTATAAAGGTTAGGTGGCTTCATATAGACTTGACACCTTAAAAGTAGGAGGTGTTAGAATGCATGTTAAGTGCTTCATGCAAGGTGACGCTTGGATAAATGCATGGTTAATTAAGCATGCAGCGTGACATGTGGCAAACAATTGGCAAAAGGAGAGTAAAAGTTGGATGGCAAGCTCCCTATAAATAGAACCTTGAGGGAAAAGGAGTGACTGATGACTCTGGAAGAAGAATTCTAGAGAGAAAGGGAAGAAAGAAGGCAGAAAGGAGAAATCCTTGCATCCGTAGTAGGAATCTGTGGCCAAGAAAGAAGGTATTCTTGACAACTTAGCTATTGTATGTTAAAGAAGATGTCATGCGTCGAAAAGGGGTCGGCCTTGCGTTGAGGACAAACATAATGTCCAAGATGAACGCCGTGTCCAAAGATAGGTGATGCGTTTAAGTTGGACCTTGCGTCCAAGAGAGGTCGACACATCCCAAAAGAGAAAGAAGAAAGGCTGCACTTTGCGGTAGTTGCCAACCTTGCGTTGAAGGGTAGGGTTGCGTCTAACCGAGCTGACAGAGGAATATGGAGCCTTGCGTTTCTAAGATTAGAACGCTGCGTCCAAGAAGCTCGAGAATAGGAAATAGAGGGAAGACAGAGGAAATTATTCTTTGGCAAAGTACAGGTGAGTAACACCTGCGTTTTACAAAATATAAATGAGTTCCTTATGAATCTGATTTCATGGGTTTTCAATGAATAAATGCATGCGTTTTACTTGAAAACTTTGAGTATGCTGGGTACTTGCTATGAGTTTATGAAACGCATGGTGATTGACTGATACTTGTATTCATGGTTCTTCTGAAAAACATTGTGTTATGTGATTTCAAGAAAGATTTGAAAATAAACTTGTATGAAAAGCATGCTGTTTAATATTAAAGCTGGAAATTGAATTTAGCATGCTGATGATGTGAGATTTGGAAACGGTTAATTTATGTGTTATTAATATAATGTTTCCAAAATATGTATGGTGTTTTATAAACTTTGAAAAGGGACCCCTAGGGACTCGTAGAAGGCATTGTGGGCGGCCCGAATTATAAAGGTACTCAATGCTCCAGGATAAAATGTAGCCATATGGGACAACCCGAGTAATAATATCTATGTGCACATAGAAGAATATATATTTACGACGCTAATGTGTTGAGATTACTCCACACAACTAAGGATAATCGACGTTGAGTAGCGTTAGCGCCTCAACTAAGGAAAAGATAAAGAATGAATTTGACGTTGAGAAGCATAGAAGCAAAGCTCCGCCTCAACTAAGGAAAAAGTATTTTGAAGGAATGAGATTTTTATTATTTATTCCAAACAGATATGTATACATGTTATAAAATGATTTGATCATGTTATAATAAGGTTTGAACTGTTATATTTTCATGCATGGTTGAAAATGTTTAGATTATACAGTTTTACAGTTAAAGTAAAATATTTTTAGAAAATCGTTACTCACTAAGCTGTTAGCTCAACCTTTTTTATATGTTTTCCATTTTTAGGTAGCATGACAGTTCCCGTTGCGGATCGAAGTCGAAGTTTGTCAAGAGTATGATAATGGTATTACCGTCCTAGGAAGGGTTTATATGTAAGTGAGGCGAAGTTGACAGTAGGTTATTTGACAGGGTAGTCGGTAACTGCTGTCCTCACACTCCGTCTCGGGCTATGGGAAGATAGTTTGGGGTGGGGTGTGACAACTGGAAACCCCCCAATTTATTGAGTTGGCTGCCTAAAAAACTTTCCAAAAATACGACATTTTTCATTTAAGGAAACGGGCGCCATGGCGCTAGTCCATAGCGCCGCGACGCTACTGTTGTGTTGCGGCAGACCTGCTCTCGGGAAATAGCGCCACGCCAGCACCGGCTGCCCTATTTTGGCAAACTTGTAATTTTTCTTCTTTTTTTCACTATATTCTAGCTCGTTTTGATCTTTTGGTCTTCTCTTCTGATTTTCCTCATTTTAACTTGAAAACCACTAGCAAACAAATGAAATCTAATATAAATTCCCTTAATTTTAGAGAATAGAAAGCAGTTTTCAAGCGTTTGTTGTTCACCACCCCAAACTTAGAGATTTTCTAGTCCCAAGCAAAGAATAGAATCAAATAATAGAGACTTTAGATGAAAAAGTGTGCAATCGACTCATGTCTCAAAGAATAACATTTAGAGTTTAAGTAGAAACATGCAAACATATCTATATTGTTATAATCATTCAAGGCCAAATCTTGCTATCTCTCATGCATGTGTGTGCAAGCCTCATTCAATTTCAAATGCTAGAACTCAAATTGGGACTTAAGAGAGTTTCTCTACTTTTCCCCCTACTCTAGCTCATGCACCAATCTTCAAGCATCCACACATTTCAAGTAGGTAAGATGTCCACTAAGGTGCCGTTCCATCATATATTTTTCTCATGGATTCTAAACTTGTATTCTTTTACCTAAGGGCACTAGCTTTCACACATTCACTATAGGGACTCGTACCTAGTCAATTCCTAGGCGTCCTTAGTGACCACAGCAAAGGCAGTTCTTTTTACTACCATCCATGCATACTCATTACAAGTTTAACATTTAAGAAGATAGGCAAATAAAGCTCATATATTTTTTTGTACACTTTTTCTTTTTTTCTCAAAGGCATCTATGCTCTTTTCTTTTTCCTTAGTCTAAAATTACAAACTATCATGCATTTCCACTCTTTAACTGGTGGGGCCTTGGAGTGACAACCAAATACACCCAACTTAATCATTTTTTCAATTAAAGATTCTAAATTAAAGTGGCTACGTGCTCACGAATATGGAAGATTTTAAGAGGGACTTAAATGAATTTAACTCAAGATAATGCTATTCTATTTCCACAATAAGTCATCTATTATGTAAATTCGAATCTCATCATGGGCAATCAACATCAAAGCACACAAAAAAAAAAAAAAAAAACATTCCCATTATGAAAGCTCCAAAATTTTTCAAAATTTTTCAAAATTTCATTAACATGCATTTAAAAACATCACTAACATGCATAGTAGGATAAGAAAACACACAAAAGTACAAGTGACACATTCCATACCAAACTTAGAATCATTCATTGTCCCCAATGCATAAGAGCATCTAACAAAGAAAGAACAAGCTTGGGTATCACACCCTATCCTGAACTACCCTTCTTTTGTTCTCTTTTCCTTCTTTCGGCCTTCCTCCACTTGACCAAGTTTCTCCCTCGAACATTTTCATATGTTTGTGCCTCATGTTATGCGTCCAGCACTTCTTTTCTCATGCCCACATCTTAGCTACAAGCCCCTCTTTTGAGTGATAAACGTCCCTCTCTGCTTGGTACTCTGCCACTTAGCCAAAATCATCTCAAAACCTTCCTTCATGCGTTCTTACCTTGTACCATGCGTTTATCACTACTTTACTATGCGCCCATGACCTTCATTCTATCCTTAGGGATCCCTTGATTGTCCCTCTATGCGTCCCTGAGATGTAGGGTTATGCTTCCAACTTTTCCCTTTTACTCCTCCCATACTTAGCCGTTTTCTCAACGATCAATCTAGCATGCGTCCATCTCCTGCTTCCTTCTTTAGGCTTACTTTTCAATCCTCCAACACAACCAAGACTCAACTTTAGTCCCTTTTGTAGTTAGCTCATACGTACTACCTAGGTCAAGGTTGCATCTCCTTCCTTAATTACCTCCTATGCATTCACCTCTTCCCCCCGAGCTCTCGGTTTTCCTTATAATACTTCAACACTTAACCATTTTCTTTCCCACAAGGGATACCACGCGCTTTCTTAGCTTGACCATGCGTCCAACATGATCTTTTCCTTACCAAGTGTGTGTCCAACTCAACTAACTCCCAATTATGCTTTCAACTCTTTCCAACACTTGGTGAGATTTCCTTTCTTATCCTTAGATCATGCTTCCAAGTTTAATAGCATAGTTGAGTTATCTTAATCTAGTTGTTTTACTTAGAACAATTCTTAACTTCAAGAATTACTCCAAAGTTCAAGGTCCGGAAATCGCTTAACTTAAGTTTCTTCCAAACTTATCTACGACTTATACTTAACCCAAAACTCAAGTACAAATCTTTACTTCCCTTAAGATCAACGCATACCTATTCCTATTTTGGCCAAAATCTGACTAACTTCACCAGTCCAGATTTTCTGTCTCAAAAAATTTCCTTACTCCATAGGCTTGTGATCCAAATTTCACTTCTCTTGTCTTACTTCTTTTTATAAGCCCTTAAGCACTTAGGTCTAAAAAGTACGGTGTTACACTGGGAGCAAGCGAGTAGTCACCAACAGGCTTGGTGTAAGGAGTACTTTGTGTGATAAACTAAGATCCTGAAAATTAAGCATACGAGTGACTAAAAAATTATTGAAAATAAAATAGAAAGAAAAAGAAAGAAAGCAATAAAATTCAGTTGCCTCCCAACAAGCGATTGGTTTAATGTCTTCTAGTTAGACGGGGCTCACGAGTCACGGTGAATCCCAAGGTGGTTTCTTCCATGCGTTGGATCACCTACAACTTTTAGTTTTCGCGCACATTAACACTCACAAACATATTCAGTAACATTTAGTGAGTTGGTCAACAAATCATTATCAAGTTGGACATCATCTTTACTAATGTAATCAAGTATCATTAAGGAGTCATCATTCTTACATTTTACCGGACTCACCACTTCATTTTTAACATGCTTCTCCATGCTTTGTTCATAATTCATTATAGGTTTTGGAGGCATGCAAAAAGAGGAGACTTAGCACAACTAGAAATATGCTTCATAGGATTTTCTAATTTAACATCAAGCATGTCATTAGTCTTACCATCCAAAGGAGGTTCATCATGCACCAAATTCTTTTTCTAAGACCTCCTTTGGTTCATCTTCTAAGATAGGCTCTTGGATGGTCTCATCTACCTCTTGCTCATCATCATCGTCATTGATCAAGGGAGTGGATAGTCCCACTCCTCAAAATTATGGCCTTGCATTCCTCCTTTGGGTTTCTCTCGGGGCAACTAGAGAACTTACTTTTGTATCATTTGAAGAAAAGTAGCCATTTGACTAAGTTCAACTTCCAAGCTTTGAATTGCCTTACCTTGGCTTTGAACGTTGCTTGCAATAGCTTGGACCGAATTTTCCAATGTGGTTGTCTTTGATCTTGACTCTTTGACAAAGTCAAGCATTATGTCCTCTAATGATGATGTCTTTGCATTCTCCGCTCCATTGAATCCTTGAGGTGCTTGCAACACATTCTTTTGTTGTTAGCATATGAGAAATTCTCATGATTCCTCAAGTTGGGATGATAATGAGTCAGGAGTTGTTGTTGACCTTGTTATTGTCCTCTATCCACATAATTGGCCACTGCTAACTCACTAGGCTCTTGTTGATTTGCAATGGCCGCAAGAGAAGCTATGGATGGTGGACTTGCTTGGGCTTGGCTTCCTTGTGACAATTTAGATAAAGCATTAGTGAGAGACGCCAATTGAGCTTTTAGAGAACTTACCTTGTCCATATCATATCGTCCAGTGGCTTTTGGGATGATTGGAGAAGATCGTTCACATGGCCAATTGTATGATGTAGTGGCAAAGTCTTCTAGTATGGTATAGGTCTCTTGAGCATTCTTTGAGAAAATTGACCCTCCGGCAGTTGCATCTAGGATGGATTTGGTTGAACTTGATAATCCATTATAGAAGAGTAGCTCATGATGCTCATACCTTTCCACATCCGGATGCTTAAGGGCTTTATAGAGTTCAAATGTTACCTCCTCATCGTTAAGGCGGAATGTGAGGTTTCCATCTTGCATATCGATGAAGGCCCTTCTAGTGGCCAAGAAAGGTCTCCCAAGGATTATGGGGACTTCAGCATCTTCTTCCATGTCTAGTATTACAAAGTCTGCCGGGAAGATAAACTTGTCTACCTTGACCAAGACGTCCTCCACAATGCTGTAGGGATGAACAAATGATCGATTGACCAAAAGCAAAGATATGGTAGTTGGTTGTACCTCTCCACCATTGAGCTTCCTAAACACAGATAAAGGCATTAAATTAATGGAAGCACCAAGATCACAAAGAGCTTTAGTAACATTTAAAAAACCAATAGTGCAAGGTATAAACTCCCTAGATCTTTTAACTTTTGTGGTAGCTTCTTTTGCAGCAGACACTGCATTCCTGAGTCATTGTTGTGTGTGTCTAACGTGCTATATATATGCGATATGAATTTGTCAAGTTTTCTTATTCTTCACCCAAGTATAAGCAAGGAATAAGGTGATCTCGGTGAGTCTGAGGTCGAACATAGGGACTATGTAGATTCTAGAATTCGTTGGATTATCTAAGTTATATGCGTTATAAGAAAATGGGGAGAATGATGCGTTTATGAAAATAAAAAGTAGTAAAAGTAAGTAAAGTGGTAGAGTGGATAGGTATGCGACACAACAAGATTCAGCTAATGGAATTATGTGAATGGTAAAAGCAGGGCTGGGGTTGGTTATCATCTAAATTCAGAAATGCATAGTGAGATCTATTTCATACCAGCAACTCTGAAATGCACTTCTCGGTGGTCAGCCACTATGCATTATATCTCTATAACGCATAGGAGAGTTTTAAGTACCAAGGTTATTTCTATGTCTAGATAACACTTCTTAGCGTTATTGACTGAGTTCCACAATCACTTACTCTCTCAAGCAGTCTGATTATTATTACTTATATTGATTAGCTAGATGAACATAAGCATTAGATTAAAGTACAATCAACAAGATGGAACAGTCAAAACTATGGTTCTTGTTTAGATGATAACACAACCTGCAACCCTCTAGAGAGTTAGTTACTCATGGATGGTAAACAACAAATAGAAAATGATACGAAATGGATAGCCATGGAAGATGTATAGATTGATGAACGGAATAAATGTTTCAGAAAATACAATCTCTTGTCAATAAACTAAAGCATAAGTAAGAAAAAGATAGAAAGCATGAAATGGCTCCTTAATCTCTTGAGCTCGCCGGAATGGTAGCGTGAATTCTGCTGTGAAGTGGTTAGGCGAAGGGAAGACTCTTCTCTCTCGAGCTATTTGTCTCCACTTGTCGTCTGGAGAGAACTCTTTGTCACTTAGGAATTCTTCCGAGAGATCCAACAACTTTTTCAGCCTTCAGGTTTGCCCTTTTATAGATGTTGCGTTGCAATAGTTGGCAAATTTGCATGATTGGAGACTGAATTGCTATCTTGCGTCTTTCTCGCCTAATCGCGTGATTTTCGGTTCAATTTAGATCCACCACTTTAGCCGCAGATCAAGCACATTAATCTCCCGACAATCTCTCAAGATTCTCATTTGATTTTCCGCTACCTTGCGTTGCAGATTGACAACGCATCTATAGGTTGCTTGCGTTCCTGCGTTAAAGTATGCGTTCCTACATTAAAGTATGCGTTTTAGGTTTGAAAACCTTCAAAACAATTATCTTCATCAATTCACAAGAGTAAAACGCATAGAGAGATTTATCAACGGAATTTAACCCAAACTACCGCATGATTCTCCATTTAAACTCTATTTTTCTAAAAGAAAGACAATAATAACTTGTATTTCTATAAGTTATTAGTCATGCTAATCATCTGATATTGCCCAAACTTTTTCTTTTTAGACAAGACATCTTTCATAAATTTAGCATACTTGGGCATTTGCTCTAAAGCCTCAGCAAATGGGATGTTAATGTGAAGCTTTTTAAACAACTCTAGAAAATAAAAAATTAGGAGTCTATTTCTTTCTTTTAAATTGTTGAGGATATGGCAAAGTATTAGGTACAAAAGGTAGAGGGTTAGATGACTTACTTGAAGATGATGACTCTTTTACCTTTACCTCTTTTTCTAAGACCTCCTTTGGTTCATCTTCTAAGATAGGCTCTTGGATGGTCTCATCTACCTCTTGCTCATCATCATCGTCATTGATCAAGGGAGTGGATAGCTTTTTCCCACTCCTCAAAATTATGGCCTTGCATTCCTCCTTTGGGTTTCTCTTGGGGCAACTAGAGAACTTACTCTTTTGTATCATTTGAAGAAAAGTAGCCATTTGACTAAGTTCAACTTCCAAGCTTTGAATTGCCTTACCTTGGCTTTGAACGTTGCTTGCAATAGCTTGGACCGAATTTTCCAATGTGGTTGTCTTTGATCTTGACTCTTTGACAAAGTCAAGCATTATGTCCTCTAATGATGATGTCTTTGCATTCTCCGGTCCATTGAATCCTTGAGGTGCTTGCAACACTCACTTCTTTCCTTATGTCCATATCTTAGCTACAAGCTCTTCTCTTGAGTGATAAACATCCGACTATGCTTGTTATTTTGTTAACCAAAATCATCTCAAGACTTTCCTTCATGCGTTTGTATTTCATGCATTTATCTCTACTTTGTTATGCCTCAATGAGCTTCCTTCCATCCTTAAGGATCCCTTGATTGTCCCTCTATGCGTTCTTGAGTTGTATTCCAAGGTTATGTTTCCAACCTCTTCCTTATACTTAGCCATTTTCTCAATGATAAATCTAGCATTCATTCATCTCCGGCTTCCTTCCTTTAGACTTACTTCTCAAACCTCTAAATTATCCAAGACTCAACAAAATCTCCCTTGATGGAAGTCATGCGTTTACCTTAAATTACAACAGCATCTTTCCTTGATTTCACCTGATGCATTTACCACTTTCCCCCGAGCTCTCGGGTTTCCTTACAATACTTCAACACTTACCCATTTTCATTTCCACAATGGTTACCCTTATCATGCGTTTTCTTAGTCTTGACCATATGTCCAACATGGTCTCTTACCTACCAAATATGCGTCCAACTCAGCTAACTCCCGGTATGCTTTTAACTCTTTCCATCACTTGGTGAGATTTTCTTTCTTTTCCTTAGATCATACTTCCAAGCTTAAAAGCATACTTGCGTTCTCCTAGTCTAGTTATTCTACTTAGAAGATTTCTTAACTCCAAGAATTACTTCAATTCCAAGATCCGGAAATCAATCAATGAAATCTTCCAAACCTATCTACGGCTTATACTTAACCCAATACTTAAGCATAAGCCTCTCTTTCCTTTAAGTTCAACGCATTATTATTCTAATTTTGGCAACATTTCTCGACCAATACCACCTCTCTTGTCTTACTTCTTTTCTTTATAAGCTCTTAAACGCATAGGTTTAAAAGTAGAGTGTTACAACTCACTCTTTAAGGCTCTTTTGGTGTGTTATTTCGTGCTTAGATTGATGATTAGAGCTGCTGGAAACCCCCAATTTATAGAGTTGGCCGCCCAAAAAACTTTCCAAAAAAACTACATTTTTCATTTAAGGAAACTGGCGCTGCCAAATATGGAAAGACAGCGCCGCAGCTCTGCTGCTCTGTTGCGATAGACTTGCTCTCGGGAAATAGCGTAGCAGCAGCGCCATCTCGGCGTTGCGGCTGTCACACCCCACCCCGAACTACCCTCCCGTAGCCCGAGACGGAGTGTGAGGACAGCAGTTACTGACTACCCTGTCACGTAACCCACTGTCAACCTCATCTTATTTCCTTTAAAATCCTTCTTAGGACGGTAATACGATTAACACGCTCTTGACAAACCTAGACTTCGATCGACAACGAGAAATGTCATGCTACCTGAAAATGGAAAACATATAAAAGAATGAGCTGGCTCAGTGAGTAACAGGTTTTTTTTTTTATAAATAACTTATTTTAACTGTGAAACTGGTCAATCTAAATAATATCGATTCTAAACATGTTAATTTCTACTCAAACACCATTATTAGGTTTTGCATGCTTATTCTGGAAAATACTCAAAGATCTTATTCATTTCTAATCATTTTCCTTAGTTGAGGAGGAGCATTACTTCTACGCTTCTCAACGTCAAATTCATTCCTTATCTTTTCCTTAGTTGAGGCGCTAACGCTACTCAACGTCGATTATCCTTAGCTGTGTGGAGAAATCTCAACACATCAGCGTCGTATATATATACATTCTTCTATGTGCACATAGATATTATAACCTGGGCTGCCCATATGCCTTCCTTTTATCCTTGAGCATTGGGTCCTATTTTTATTTTCTGGCTACCCATTTGCCTTCCTCTAGTCCTTGAGCTTTAGGGTGTCATGTCTAGGAATTATAAAATACACTATGTTCTAGAAACATCATTTATGATTTGCATTATGCTTCCAATGAAAATCTTGTATTATCAACAGCGTGCGTCTTACTAAATTCATTTCTATTTTACTCAGCATACTCATGAGCTTTCTATATATAACGCATGCTCTCAGCTTGCTCATATTCTTTTATATATATATAAACGCATGCTCTTATTTCTATAACCAACATATTCATGTGCTTTATATATGTAAACGCATGCATTATTTCATTAGAAACCCATAAAATCATATTCATAAAGAACTCATTTTTATCTTGAAAAACGCAGGTGTTACTCACCTGTACTTGCCAAAGAATACTTCTTCTTTCTTTCCTCTATTTCCTCTTCCCGAGCTTCTTGGACGCAGTGTTCTAATCTCAGAAACGCAAGGCTCCATTTTCCTCTGTCAGCTAGGTTGAACGCAACCTTGCCCTTCAACGCAAGGTTGATAACTACCGCAAACCCTACCCTTCAACGCAAGGTTGATTACTTCCGCAAAGTGCATCCCAATTCTTCTTACTTCTCTTTCGGATGCGTCGCCCTCTCTTGGACGCAAGGTCCAATTTGAACGCTTCACCTAACTTTGGATGCCGCGTTCACCTTGAGCGTAGTGTTTGTCTTCAACGCAAGACTGACCCCCTTTTGATGCAAGACAACTTTAACATAAAATAGCTAAGTTGTCAAAAATACCTTCTTTTTTGGCCGCAGACTCCTACTACGGACGCAAGGATTCTTCCTTTCGTTCTTTCTTCCCTTTCTCTCCAGAATTCTTCTTTTAGAGTCATCAGTCGCTCCTTTTCCCTCAAAGTTCTATTTATAGGAAGCTTGCCATCCAACTTCTCCTCTCTTTTTGCCACTTGTTTGCCACATGTCACGCTGCATGCTTAATTAACCATGCATTTATCCAAGCGTCACCTTGCATGTAGCACTTAACATGCATTCTAACACCTCCGACTCTTAAGGTGTCAAGTCTATATGAAGCCACCTAGCCTTTATAAGCTTATCTTATGCATCCTACATTTTCCAATAGACAACCATTCATTCAACACAACGCCCCCATGCGTTTGTTGAGTTCCCTTTTAGGTTTGAGTTTCACTACTCACTTTTCTAACTCTCGGCCATACTTCCTTTGACTCGTTTTTCCACCGCATATTATTAGGCGTCAACGTCTCAACGCACACTACTATGCATTTGTCTTACTGCATAATACCATGCGTCAGCCTGAATAACATACTATCATGCGTCCATGATCTTCCTCCTTTCCTTGAGGATTCCTTGCGTATCCCTCTATGCATTCTTGTGCTTGTATTCAAAGGTTATTCATTTATCCTTTTTCCTTGCACTAAACATTTTTCTGATAATAAAGTAGTATGCGTCCACCTCTTGTTCCAATATTTAAACTTACTTCTCACCTTCCACTTTCCAACACTCGTGAACATTCCTTGCTAATAGTCTATGCATTTCTCAATTTGCTATAGTATTTTATCTTTCCGAGACTTAGATCTCTTTCAACATTTCACAACATATCTTTATTCCTTTCTTGCTTATACGTTTCACTTCTTTCCCTTCTCGGTTTACTTCCATGCGTCCACTCTTACCATGCGTTACCTAGCCCTGACCATGCGTCCAACATGGTCTTTTACTTCTTTTATTCATAGACTCTTCAACGCATTGGTTTCTTATAAGTAGGGTGTGACAGCGGCGCTACCCTATTTTGGCAAACTTGTGGTTTTTCTTCTCTTTTTTCACTGTATTCTGGCTCGGTTTTGATCTTTTTGTCTTCTCTTCTAATTTTCCTCATTTTAACCTGAAAACCACTAACAAACAAGTAAACTCTAATATAAACTCTCTTAATTTAAGAGAATAGAAACCACTTTTCAAGTGTTTCTCAGACACCTTGTGCAAAACCTACTTTAATTTGTAACTGCTAAACGTAAGTACGTAGTATCGTTGTGAACTTATTTACTTGTTCTCCCTCTTGTAGATCGAAGAAAGAAATGAAGGAAGCCAGAAGTAATTTTTGGCAAGTTGAATTTTAAGTCATTAAGAGGAAACCCAAGCTAGACTTGACTTTGAATATCAATTGGGGCGTAAAAGCGGATTTTCTTTTTATTTTATTTTTTTATTTGTTTAATCAAAAAGAAAGAAGAAAGAAAAAGAAAGGAAAAGAAAGAAAGAAAGAAAAGGAAGGAAAAGAAAAGGAAAATTAATAAACAAATTAAAATTAATTCATCTAAGAATGCATATTTCAAGTGAGGAGGTAACACCTTCAATTCAAGCATAGGTTTCTCAATATCATGACATGCAAAGGAGCTAGAAGCATAGGTTTATACATTTTTGTGCATATTGACATGCTATCTGTTGTGAATCTTTATTAAACTCGTTGTGCGTTCAACATGTTCAATAATATGCGTTACTAATCTGTCAAGTTTTCCTATTCTTTATCCAAGTATAAGCAAAGAATGAAGTTTTCTCGATGAGTCCAAGGTCGAACACAGGAACTATGCAGATTCTATAATTAGTTGGATTATTTGAGTCATGCTTTTAAAGAATGTGGTGAGAAGTGATGCGTCTAAGAAACTATAAAGCAGTAAAACTAACCTAAAATGGTTGGATGGAGAGGTATGCGACACAGCGAGGTCAGCTGATTGAATTATATGAATGGTAAATGCAGGGATGGGGTTGGTCATCATCTAAATTCAGAAACGCATAGTGAGATCTATTTCATACTAGCGACTCTTCTCTAGGTTGTCAACCGCTATGCGTTATATGTCTATAACGCATAGGAGAGTGTTAAGTGCCAAGGTTATTCCTATGTCTAGGTAACACTTCTTAGGCTTGTCAATTGAGTTCCACAATCACTTACTCTCTCGAGCAGTCTGATTATTACTACTTATATCAATTAGCTAGATGGACATAAACATTAGACTAAAAGTACAATTGACAAGATGGAATAGTCTTCTACAGTTCTTATTTAGATGATAACGCAACCCATGAACCTTAAGAGAGTTAGTTACTCATGGATGATAAACAGCAAATGAAAAGTGATGAGAAATGAATAGCCATGAAAGATGTATAGATTGATGAACGGAATAAATGTTTTAGAAAATACAATGTCTTGCTAATAAACTAAAACATAAGTAAAAAAAAGATAGAAAGCATGGAATGGTTTCTCAATGTCTTGAGCTCGCTGGGATGGTAGCGTGAGTTCTGCTGTGAAGTGATCAGGTGGAGGGAAGACTCTTCTCCTTCGAGCTATTTGTCTCCGGTTGTCGTCTGGAGAGAACTTTGTTGTCACTTAGAAATTCTTCCGAGAGGTTCAACAACCTAAAGCCTTCAGGTTTGCCCTTTTATAGATGTTGCGTTGCAATTGCTGGCAAATCTGTATGATTGGAGGCTGAATTTATGCGTTACGTCCATCTCGCCTAATCGCGTGATTTTTGGTTTAATTTAGATCCACCACTCTCGCCGCATATCAAGCATATCAATCTCTCGACTCTCAAGATTCTTATCTGATTCTCCGCTGTCTTGCGTTTCTGGTTGATATGCGTCCATGGATAACTTGGGTTTCTGCGTTCATGCCAACGCATCCATTTGCGTTAAAGGGTTGCCAACACATCCACCTGCGTTAAAGGGTTGCCAACGCATCCATCGGTTGCTCGCATTTCTGTGTTAAAGCATGCGTTTTAGATTCAAAAAGCTTCAAAACAATTATCTCCATCAATTTACAAGAGTAGAACACAGAGAAGATTTATCAATAGAATTTAACACCAACTACTGCATGATTCTCTATTTAAACTCTATTTTTCTAAGAGAAAGATAATAATAACTTGTATTTCTCCAAGTTATCACACCCTCAAACTTAGAAAAATGCTTGTCCGCAAGCATAACTTCTATTGAAGAAACTTCAATCAGCCCTAGAATTTTCTCAACGCATTGACTAATCTCTCAGAATGCTATACTCCATCAACTACCTGTTGGTTACATTAATTTTCTACCACTATATTCTTCTCTTTGAAACGATTCTAATTTGTATGCGGCAAGCTTTCTTTTCAATCTTCTTTGCTCACTGCTCACAAAATTTTCATTTCTTCTTTTAACACTGAGTCTTAAAAGATGAAGATATAAAGTTCCTTCTTTCATTTGTTTTGATGTTTATTTATTAGGTGGCAATGCGTCGAGTAGGGTTACCCACCTTCATTTTGACATACCAACTATGGGGGTGCATGGAAGCAGCCAACTATGAGCAAGTGCCCTTCTCGACTAAACTCTTATCTAAGTTCAGTTTCCTCACTAGACATTGGAGTTTGTTATTTATTAGTTTATCTATGTGTCGCTGATTACGATTGCCCACCTTCATTTTGACACACCAACTATGGGGTGCATGGAGGCGGCCAACTACAAGCAGGTGTCGTTTTCAGCTAAACTCTTAACAAGATAAATGTATTAGTCTCGTCAGCGGAGTTTTGTGTTAATTTTTTTTTAAAATAAATAGATTCCTCATATTTTATCTTTGACAGTTCAAACCTTTCCCACCCCCAAACTTGAAAATAGCAAGGTCCTCATTGCTTAAATTGTAAACAAAGATTATATTGAAAAATTTCGTAAAAGAGGTTTGAATTGGTAGCTTGACCCATGCAAAGTTTGCGTTTCTAAGGAATAGTATGAAGACGCATTAAAAGTAATCTAACTTAGAGTGTGCAACGAGTGTGCGTATGATTATCATCATAGTGACTAACTTATCAACGCAAAGATAAAAGGTGAGAATAATTATGTACTTGGAATGAAATTAAAAACAAGGGGAAATGCAAAAAGGGAAATAGACATTCCATGCGGCGAAGAAATTTTCATTCTATTAATTGCATATCCCGCCAATGCATACTTTTGGAGATAGAGGATAATTATAAGAAGAAGATACAACTCTAACCACACCCCTAAACTTATCTTGATAAACGCAGAGATTGTTTATCGACGAACGCAGGTATGAATGACAGAGTATGCGGTGAAATCAAATAATTTGCATTGAAGATCGACGCATAATTTCATGCTTATTTAATTTACACTACTCCTAAAACTGAATTCAAAGAAAGAAAAATAAATACTAAAAAAAATACGAAGAAAAGAAAGCAAGAGAAAGAAAGCGTCCCTAGAAAAATAGGGTTCCGCAACGCAGGGACCTTCCAACGTAAGCTCAGTTGTTATGCTTGCGAGGGTCAATGGAGCCTTTATCACGTTCAGGGTTTAACACAGAGGAGATGATGATTTGCAGTGTGCTCTCCTTCAAGTGCGCATCCTTGAGATGCGTTGGTCGGGTTTCTAGCTCATGCATTGGAGCCTCTTCTAATAACAGTTTGATCTTTGTCGTGGATCTGTTGCTCCGGTCTGATTGTTTAAATTTACGATCAGAGAGTAAATTGATTTCTTCCTCTTCACCATCTTCATTGTCGTTGAGGATTGCTTCATCTTCCAACGATGCGTTCATGGGTCTTGTCTTCTCATTGATATCCGCGATCATCTGACAAGATTGAAAGTCATTAGGATCTTTCAATGCGTTAAACACATTAAATTTTACCTATTGATCACCCACGCGGATCGTTAATATTCCTTCTTGGACATCAATCAGGGCACGTCCAGTAGCAAAGAAAGGCCTTCCCAAGATAATGGGCACCTCTCATCAGCTTCATAGTCTAGGATTATGAAGTCAGCTAGGAAGATGAATTTATCCACTTTGACAAGGACATCCCCAATTTTGCCCTCAGGATGCTTAATAGAGCAGTCAGCAAGCTATAATGTGACTGTAGTGGACCTTGCTTCCCCTATACCCAACTTCTTGAATATGGAAAGGGGCATCAAGTTAACGCTGGCACCCAAGTCGCATAGTGCTTGACCTATGTCCATCCCTCCTATTGAGCATGGCAATGTAAAGCTTCCTAGATCCTTAATTTTTGCAGCTATGTACTTTTTGAATAACGCACTACACTCTTGCGTTAATGCTACTGTCTCAAACTCCCCAAGCCTTCTCTTCTTGGATAGTATATCCTTGAGAAATTTTATATAACTCGGCATTTGCTCCAGGGCTTCCACCAACGGAATGTTGATGTGAAGTTGTTTAAGAACATCCAAGAATTTTCTAAATTGCCCTTCATAGTTTTCATCTTTAGGCGTTGAGGGAAGGGTGGACGCATTGGAGGATCGGTATCTGAATATACAGACGCAGGTTCTGCTTGTGTTGCTTTTTCTCTCCTCTCTCTATTTTCCTTTTCTTGTGTCTCGGGGGAAGATGATGGTTGGTTGACTTTATGTATACTACTTTGCATCGGTTGACTCGTTGTTTAAGCATTTAGAGGTTGCGAGTTTCCTTGCATCCTCTGATCTTGCATTGTGGGCTTAGTAGTTTTCCCACTTATCAAGGTCACAGCTTGACATTGTTCTTTTAAGTTCCCTCTTGGAACTTCAGTTGTACTTGGCAATGCTCCTTGCGGTCAATTCTTGAGCTCACCCGCAATTTGACCAATATGAACTTCTAAGTTTCTAATTGCAGTGGCTTGGTTCTGGAGCATCGCATTATTTTTATTTATGTATTCTCGTAACATAGATTCAATGGAAGGCGATGAGGATGATGTGGGCGCTTGCTGATTCCTCTATAACTGATGATACTGGCCTTGATTCCCTTGGTTGAAACCAAGAGGGTTGCCTCTCTGCGGCTGCTGCTCAACCCCCTGCGTTTGTTGCTGATTTCCACTCCATTCGAAGTTAGGGTGGTTCTTCCAACCCGGATTGTACGTTTTACTATAGGGGTTATTTTGAACATAACAGACTGACTGGGGGTTGTAAGGACACATGTCATACAAGTGCCCCTCAGCACACTGCCGCAACTTACAAATGCTGTCGGATTCACTGCGTTCATCGCGTTCATCGCAGCAACTGATCCACCTGGATTATTCAAGGCTATAGTCTTCAGCAAAGATGTCATAGTTGCTATTGTGGACTTATTGTGAATCTTTATTAAACTTGTTATGCGCTCAACATGCTTAATACTATACGTTACTAATATGTCAAGTTTTCCTATCCTTCACCCAAGTATAAGCAAAGAATGAGGTTTTCTTGGTGAGTCCGAGTTCGAACACAGGGACTATGCAGATTCTATAATTAGTTGGATTATTTGAGTCATGTGTCTAAAAAAGATGGTAAGAAGTGATGCGTCTAACTAACTACAAAGTAGTAAACCTAAGCTAAAGTCGTTTGATGGAGATGTGTGTGACACAACAAAGTCAACTAATAGAAGTATATGAATGGTAAACGCAGGGCTGGGTTGGTTATCATCTAAAGTCAGAAACGCATAGTTAGATCTATTTCATACCAACGACTCTTCTCTCGGTTGTCAGCCGCTATACATTATATGTCTATAACGCATAGGAGAGTGTTAAGTACCAAGGTTATTCATATGTCTAGGTAACACTTCTTAGCCTTGTAAATTGAGTTCTACAATCACTTACTCTCTCGAGCAGTCTAGCTAGATGGACATAAGCATTAGATTAAAAGTACAATTGACAAGATGAAAGTCTTCTACGGTTCTTATTTAGATGATAACGTAACTTGTGACCCTTGAGAGAGTTAGTTACTCATGGATGATAAATAGCAAATGGAAAGTGATAAGAAATGAATAGCCATGGAAGATGTATAGATTGATGAACGGAATAATTAGTTTAGAGAATATAATGTCTTGCTAATAAACTAAAACATAAGTAATAAAACGATAGAAAGCATGGAATGGCTTCTCAATGTCTTGAGCTCGCCGGGATGGTAGCGTGAGTTCTGCTGTGAAGTGGTCAGGCAGAGGGAAGACTCTTCTCTTTCAAGCTATTTGTCTCCAGTTGTTGTCTGAAGAGAACTTTGCTGTCAGTTAGGAATTCTTCTAAGAGGTTCAACAACTTTTTAGTCTTCAGGTTTGCCCTTTTATAGATGTTGCATTGTAATCGTTGGCAAATCTGCATGACTGGAGGCTGAATTTCTGCCTTGCGTCCATCTTGTCTAATCGCGTGATTTTCGATTTAATTGGGATCCACCACTTTTGCCGCATATCAAGCATATCAATCTCCCGACAATCTCTCAAGATTCTTATCTGATTCTCCGCTGCCTTGCGTTTCTAGTTGATATGCGTCCATGGATAATTTTGGGTTCCTGCGTTCAAGTATGTCGACGCATCCATCGATTGCTAATGCATCAACCTGCGTTGAAGGGTTGCCAACGCATCCACAGGTTTCTTGCATTCTTGCGTTAAAGCAGGCGTTTTAGATTCAAAAAGCCTTAAAACAATTATCTCCATCAATTTACAAGAGTAGAACGCATAGGAAGATTTATCAATAGAATTTAATTCAAACTACCGCATGATTCTCTATTTGAACTCTATTTTTCTGAGAGAGAGACAATAATAACTTGAATTTCTACAAGTTATCAATTGCCATTTGAGCTGAGAGATTGGTGGCAACATCAGTTTCAAGCATTCCAGCTTGCGTTCGTCTTCTATTGGTGGAGCGGGATCCATACCTGTCGTCCACCCACTCATCAGTAATCCTCGAAATTCAGTCGAGAATATCTTTGGCTTGCGTGTAGGTCTTATCCATTAATCCTCCTGCCGCGGAGGCGTTAGCTACTGACTGCGACAGTCTATTTAATCCTCCATAGAAGATTTCCATCTGCACACAATCAGGAATGCCATTGTGTGGATAATTCCTTACTGGCCGCTTGAATCGAGTCCATGTCACACCCCTCCCGGATTATCCTCTATAATCCGAAAGAAGATGTGAAGTCAGTAACCTTGACTCCTCTGTAAGGTTCACTGACCAATCATTCCTTTTACCAAAGACGGCCCAGACGAGGTTCGACGTAGGCATAGCATCCCGAACTCGCTTGCTACCTGGAAAATTAGAAAACATGGGAAACCTGAGCTAAACCCCGTGAGTGACAAGTTTTGTAAACTATATTTTATTCGAAAAGAGACATGTTACAGTAAAACGCATTAAAAGAAGGATTCAACAGGAACAGATTTTCCGCAATTCTTTGTCATTCACGTAAATCCGTTCTAAATCCATAGAATCATTTTCCAGAATATAGAGAAAACCGTTTGGTTTTTCAATCTTTTCCCTTAGTTGAGGCGGAGCAAAGCTCAACACTCTCAACGTCGAAAACATCCTTAGTTGGGGTGGAGCAAGGCTCAACACACCCAACGTCAAAATCATCTCTGACTTCAGGCAGAGCAAGCTAGATGCACTAGCCAGCTTAACCTCTATGTGCACATAGGAATAAGACGGGTTGCCCATGTACCTTCTCATGTCCTTGAGTACTGGGTCCCAGGGAAACTCACGTGCCTTCTCGTGTCCTTGAGCACTGAGTCTCCTCTAAAACGTTTTAGAATTTCGTTCACATAATAGTTCATATGAAAATCCTTTCATAGAAATCATACAAACTTTATTTAATATTTCACATAAAACCTTTCATAGAAAATAGGAAGTTTCTTGATAAACCGTTTCTTACAACATGCCTTTCCATATAATAAACAATCCGATAAAACATGCTTTTTAAACATTAAGATCAAACATCATGCGTTTCATGAGATCAATTATCACAAAACCATATCACATAAAAATATTTTCAACAAAGTTCAGTTTTGAAAGAAGAAGAGTCACTCACAATTTCTTAAGATATCTCCTCTTTTCCTTCCAATCCTTGTTTTCCCGAGCTCCTTGAACGCAAGGTCTAATTTGAACGAATCGTGGCGTTCACCCCTTTATGTTGAATTCGTGTAAAACGCAAGGCTTACCCTTCTCGACGCAAGCCAACTTCTTAACACCAGCTGACTTAGGTGTCAAAGGTTGTCTTCCTCTTTGGCCGCAGACTTCCTCTTACAGATGCAAGGTTTTCTTCTTTCAGTTCTTCTCCTTTCTTCTCAAGAATTATTATCACCGAGTCATCAGTCATTACTTTTCCCCTCAAGGTCCTATTTATAGAGAACTTATCATTCTACTTCTCCTCTTTTGCTGCCACTTGTTTGCTACATGTCATGTTGCATGCTTAATTAACTATGCATTAGTCCACGTGTCACTTTCCAGAGATGATTATCGTGCTTTCTAACACCTCCTACTTAATGAGGTGTCCCAATCATGTGTAACCACCTGGCATATAGGCTTACCTTATGCGTCCGTTATGTTCCAATATACAACTACCCAATCATTCCTGTGTTCCTATGCGTTTATAGACCTTTATTTCCATTTCTCTACCACATTCAATTAGGTATACAAATCTTAAACGCATGCTACTATGTGTTTCAGCTTACCATAAAATATCATACATCAATCTTAATCGCATACTATCTGCGTTCAACTTTCTTTTCTTATATTCATTCACAGCTACAAATCCCTCTTTTGTACAATTACACCCTTCTGACCATGTGGTTTACTTTTAACTACCACATGCAACTCAAGTTCTTTCTTTATGCATTTACCCTCTTGCATTCATCTTTACATCATTCCGCGTTCATGACCTTCCTTTAAGTCCCTTGATTTTACCCTCTATGCGTTCTTGAATCATATACCAAGGTTATTCCTTTAACCATTTCCTGCTTTAACTTTTCCTATGCGTTTACCCGAGATCTTGATAACATTTTCATTTCTTATAACGTTAAGCTCTTCCGCGTATAACTTATTAACCAATGGTAGTCACCTTCTACTCATAAACCCCTCGTCGCATAGCTAATAGCTGTTCTTAACACAGAACTCAATGCGTAGCTAATGGTTCCTCACCTCATAACTTCCTCATCGCATAGTAAGACCTTACTAATCACTGAAGTCCAACTAGCATATAATAATCCTTTAACGTTTATCATCTCAATTATTAACTATTTAGAATTTCAGTTTCCTCAACGCGTCGCTTGCCATCGCATAGCAAACTCCCAACGCCTAGCCGTTGCTCATCGCATAGTTTTTCAATCTAACGCTAACCTTTAGCGCATAGTTACAGCTTATCGCATGGTTTACCAACGCATAGTTGTGATCAAAACCCAAGTTCCTTTTTCCTCCATACTGTTGCTTCATAACCCCTAATGCATTACTTTCCTTCACTTCACTTTCCGACGCGTTGCCAACCTTTCCAACGCAAAGTACTTTTCCCACGCAATGGCTCTACTCCATTTTACATCATTGACGCACGGTACTTCACCTCATTTAACTTGCCATTATTAACATTTAATCTCGTAACTTGGTAACTCAATATTAACTATTACATGCGTTATACTTATCCATTCATGCGTCAGCCTGATTTCCAGAATTATGTCTACCCTCTTCTTAATACCATTCATTTCAACGCACAGAATTTATTGGTCATAATTTAGTAATTACACAATCTTAACTTCTCGTTTACACGTTCCGCTAATCCACACTCTTTATCCTTTTATCCTTACCAATTATATAAATACTTAGGTTTTCAGGAATAGGGTGTTACTAGCTTCGCTCAGAGTCTTCGAGTCCTTCTGCTCAAAGGTGACGATGTCTCGCCTTCTCCTTGCGTTTACCGTCGGAGGGAAGTATTTTTGCATGAACCTTTCCACCATCTGCTCCCAAATGGTAATCTCACCTGGTTCGAACGAGTATGCCCATTGTCTTGCCTCAGCTCTGAGAGAAAATGAGAAAAATAATAGCCTGATGTCATCCTGTGATACTCCTGCCATTTAGAATGCATTGCATATCTCCAAGAAGCTCTTTAAGTGTGCATGCGGGTCTTCACCCGTTGCATGTCACACCCCCTTCCAGATTACCCACCTAACCTGAAAGGGAATGTGAAGACAATAAACATCACCCCTCTTGTGACGCATATTGTCCCATCTTACATTCCTTCCTGTGCATACATTTACTCATTTACATACATAGAACTCAGTCATACTACACATGCTTATAACTTGATATGATTCCCTGGATAGAGTACACTTTTATTACATAGCATAATTTCACTTCCATATCCATCATACAATGTACAAAACTCCACCAACAATCCCCACTCAAATCTACATGATCTACATGTCATTTACATAAAAACATATGCAACATACAACTCTCAGACTTGACTGTATTTTGAGAACTCGAGACTTAGGCAGGGTGAGCTGAAGTAGGCTAAGCACCGGGAACGTCCTTGCTACCTGGGGGAGAAAAGAAAAACATTGGAAAACATAAGCTAACAGCCCAGTGAGTGACAAATCTTTGTAAAACGAACATTCATTGAAAACAGGCATGTTATGTATAACAAATAAGTAAGAGTTTATCATTTTGTTCGAATTAAACATGCTTTCCATAAAATCCATTAATCTCATAAATCAAATCTTAAATCATACAGGAGTGTTTTCCAAGGAGTTTGTCAATATCAGTTTAGTTTTTCAACTTTTCCCTTAGTTGAGGCGAAGCAATGCTTCTACGCACTCAATGTCGAAAATCACCTTAGTTGGGGTGGAGCAAGGCTCAACACTCCCAACGTCGAAATCGTCCCTGGCTCAATGCGGAGCAAACTCGACGCACCAGCCAAATCAACCTCTATGTGCACATAGGAATATGACGGGTTGCCCAAGTACCTTCTCATGTCCTTCAGTACTGGGTCCCGGGGAAACTCACGTGCCTTCTCGTGTCCTTGAGCACTGAGCCTCCTCTAAAACGTTTTAGAATTTCATTCACATAGTAGTTCATATGAAAATCCTTTCATAGAAATCACACAAAACTTTATTCAATAACATTTCATAAAAGAAAATGCTTTCTATCAACTTTAGAAAACGTATAACATGCCTCGTAAATAATGCAACCAAACATTATGCATTTTAAACAGTTCATCGCAAAAATCATATTCCATAAGAATATTTTTAATAAAATAGAATTGAAGAGTAAAATAGTCACTCACAACTCTTTCTAGGCTTTACGTGGGTTATACACTTTCCCTATTTCTTCTTGGCCTGCAAGAGACATTTACCTTGCGTTATTTAACATTAAATCTTCTTCCTTCTCTAAACTAACATTATATGCGAGAATCCTAATGATACCAACCAACAAGAGCTGTTACTAGCGATACTTGATGAAGCGACACTAGCGTTACCTTACCTTAGTAGCGATACTCAGCGTTATCTAGTGAGATCTGTGAGACGGAATGCTCCTTTGCGTCTCAGCGACACCCGTCTCGCTATCAGCACCCAGATAGTGTGCCGATACTTGATTTTCAGTGGCACTCTGCACTGTAATTCCTTCCTTTCTTCTTGTTCTTACTTCAGTCTATTCAAAGTCACAATTCCATACGGATTCAGGACTTCTTCTCTTCTACAAACTTATAGGAAATTAAGTTCTATAGCTTACCTCAAAGTTTCAAGGCTTAACTCCTCCTTGTTCTCTCGATATTTCGGAATCACTTCATGTTGTTCCAGATTGCGCATCAATCTTGTAAGCTCTGCTTTCCTAAGGATTCACATAGTAAATCTTCAGTTTTAGCAGTACCGTCCTTCACAAAAGTTGTTAGGAATTACGTTAACTTACTAACCTCCAATTTTTAGCTCTAAACTCGGCTTCCTCTACACGTTCTACTTTGAATATCAATCACTGCTCAAACTGTGCAACTTCAGTCATTCCTCTGTTCCAGCTTCGTTGTCAACATCAATATGAGTCGAATCTCGCCCAAAATCCGCAAGAACACTTTTCTCAATCTTCTTCTGAAGTTTGTCTGAAATATAGAACCGACTTAAGCTCTCGAAATGTCTTAAAAATGATTAAACATTTAATTAATTCAGCTATATATACTACCGACCTAGCCTTTACAGCCCCTAGGACTGATGTTGCCGACTTACCCTTCACTCGCAGACTAGCGCAGGGTTCTTAGCTCAACGCGAGGTATTCATGTTAACTTCTCCTCCAACGCCTCCAACAACTGACCACACCTAACGCATGGTGTCGTCCTCAACGCCTCCTATTTTTTACGCATACATTTCCGTCATACAATACTACTTTCGTCGCGTCAAGACCATTCTGTCTTCGACGCAGGGTGACTCCAACACATGTCTGTCTTCGACGCATCGACTTCAGCGCATAACTGTCCTCAACGCAGAGTGACTTAAACGCATGGTTCAAACACATTTCCTCCCCCGCCAGAATTACTTATCCTTCAACGCGGGTAGCTACTTCAGCTCACTAACCTCCGTGAATCAACCACAACGCATGGACTTGGCCAACACTTAGCCACCATTTTATTTTCCAAAAATTCTTGCTCTCGCTCACGACCACTTCTCCCTTTGAAACGCATAGCCACAAACGCATGGCCGCACCACAACGCTTTGTAACGCCAATCAGTGCTTACATTGCACCCCCAAATTGCCCTACGGTTTGCAACATTTGAAGCATCACAATGTCACACCCCCTCCCAGATTACCCACCTAACCTAAGGGGGAGTGTGAAGACAATAAACATCACCCCTCTTGTGACGCATATTGTCCTAACTTTTCTTGTACATACATTTACTCATATACAAACATAGAACGCAGTCATACATCGCATGCTTATAACTTGATACAATTCCCTGTATAGGGTACACCTTTAATACATAGCATGAATTCATCCTCATATCCAAAATACAACATACACAACACCATCAACAGTATCCACTCAAGCTATATGTTCTACATATCATTTACATAAGAATACTCAACGTACAACTCTCAAACTTGACAGTATCTTGATCCTCGAGACTTAGGCAGGGTGAGCTGTAATAGGCTAAGCACCGGGAACGTCCTTGCTACCTGGGGAGAGAAAAATGAAAACATTGGAAAACATAAGCTAATAGCCTAGTGAGTGACAAATCTTTGTAAAACGGCATTCATTTAGGCATGTTATGTATAACGATATAATCAGAGTTTAACATTTGTTCAAGTGCTGCATGTTTTTCATGAAATCCATCATTATCAACCAGTTTTTCAAACTTTTCCCTTAGTTGAGGCGGAGCAATGCTTCTACGCACTCAACGTCGAAAATCATCCCTGGCTTCAAGCAGAGCAAGCTCGATGCACTAGCTAGCTTAACCTCTATGTGCACATAGGAATAAGTCGGGTTGCCCAATTACCTTCTACGAGTCCTTCAGTACTGGGTCCCGGGGAAACTCACATGCCTTCTCATGTCCTTCAGCATTGAGCGTCCTCTTAAACATTTTAGAAATCAACATTATACGTGAATGGATCACATGAAAATCTTTCATGAAAAACAAATATATCACGATAAACAACTTTTCAAAACATGCCATTGAACATCTTATAAGAACATATAAAACATGCCTTGTGAACAACATCATCAAGCATCATGCTTTTAAGGAAACAAGTCACAAAGCCTTATCTCATAAGACAAACCAAACCAAACATTTTCAATAAATTTCATTTCAAAGAAAGAAAAAGTGTCACTCATAACTCTTTCTAGGCTTTATGTGGTTTATATACTGTTCCTATTTCTTCTTGGCCTGCAAAAGAAACATGCCTTGCATTAATCAACACTATCTTCCTTTCCTTTTCTCTACTGGCTTATAAACGAGAATCTCAGCGACACCCGCCAAATAGGACTGTTACCAGCGATACCCGATAGAACAGCACCAGCATTACCTACCTGAGCAGCGATACTCAGCGTTATCTAGCGAGATTTGTGAGACGGAAAGCTCCTTTGCGTCTCAGCGGTACCCGTCTCATTGCAAATTCCTAGACAGTGTGCCGATACTTGATTTTCCAACGGCACTCTGCACTGTAACTCCTTCCTTTCTTCTCGTCCTTACTTCAACCTATGAAAAGTCACATTTCCACACAAATTCAGAGTTTCTTCTCTTCTGCAAACTGATAGGAAATCACGTTCTAAAGCTTACCTTAAAATTTCAGGGTGTAGCTCTTTCTCATTCTCGCGATATTCCAAAATTACTTCCTGCTGTTCCGGATTGCGAGACAATCTTGTAATCACTGATTTCCTAAGGATTCACATAGTAACACTTCGATTTCAGCATCACCATCCTTTACAAAAGTTGTTAGGAATTGCGTTAACTTACTAACCTTGAATTTTCAGTTCTGAACTCAGCTTATTCCTCACGTTCTGTTCCGAATATCAGTCACTGCTCAACCAACTAGGTAGCTTCGGTCATTCCCCTGTTCCAGCTTCGTTTCCAGCATTGATGTGAATCAAACTTCGTCTAGAATCCTCAAGAACACCTTCTTCAATCTTCTTCTAAAGTTTATCTGAAGAATAGAACCGACTTAAGTTCTTGAAATGTCCTTAAAATGATTAAACATTTAATTAATCCAGCTATTTATACTACCGACTTAACCTTCTCAAACACCAGGACTTAGGCTGCTAACTTACGTATTTCATCTGCAGACTAGCGCGGGGTTCTCCTCTTAACGCACGGCACTCAAGTTAACTCCTCTTCCAACGCATGGTGGGTGTCTTCTCACGCCTCCTATTTTGAACGCATATGTTTCCATCTTGCACTTCTATTTTCATTGCGTCCAGACCATCCTGTCTTCAGGACAGGTGCTTCCAGCGCATTTCTGTCTTCGATGCATCGACTTCAACACAATACTGTCCTCAGCGCAGAATGACTTGAACGCATGGTTCAAGTGTGCTTCTTCCCCCATCAGGACTACTTATCTATCAACGCGGGTAGCTACTTCAGCTCACCAACCTCCGTGAATTAACCACAAACGCATGGACTTAGTCAATACTCAGTCAAAATTTTACTTTCCTCTCGCCCTCGGCCACTTCTCACTTTGAGACGCATAGCCACAAAGCATGGCTACACCTCAATGCTTGGCATCGCAAATCAGTGCTTACACACAGGCTTCATTTCGAACCTGCCATTACCTTCGAAAGTCAGGCGTACAATTCCTGACGCGAAATCATACAACTTCGGCGACGCATACTCTCGCATAGGCCTATTTCTGTCATGCGCCAACAGAATTGGGTTTGGATGTTGTTCTGCATTGGCGTTTTCTCGAACTCCACCTCGAAGAGGGTTTTGTTGTTCATCCATATTCCTTTATGTTCTACGATTGGTCCTTCGATTCTGCCTTGTCCTTCGTCTGAAGGTCCTCTCAACCTTAAGGTCAATATCAAGTTTTGGGTTGCTCCCGTCACTCATATACTGTTTGGAGCTTCCGGCAGAGGGAAAACAAACAATACTCCCTTGACTGAGGAATTCCTACAACAAAAATAATCTAAAAAAAAAAAAATGAATCAATACAAAAATCCCCTGCAACGGCGCCAAAAACATGTTGTAAATCTTTATTAAATTCATTGTGCATTCAACGTGTTAATATGCGTTACTAATCTGTCAGGTTTTCCTATTTTTTACCCAAGTATAAGTAAAAAATGAGGTTTTCTAGGTGAGTCCGACGTCGAACACAGGGACTATGCAGATTCTATAATTAGTTGGATTATTTGAGTCATGCGTTTAAAGAAGGTGGTGAGAAGTGATGCGTCTAAGAAACTATAAAGCAATAAAGTGGTTGGATGGAGAGGTATGCGACACAGCAAAGTTAGCTGATTAAATTATATGAATAGTAAACGCAGGGATGGGGTTGGTCATCATCTAAATTCAGAAATGCATAGTGAGATCTATTTCATACCAGCGACTCTTCTCTCGATTGTCAGCCGCTATGCATTATATATAACGCATAGGAGAGTGCTAAGTGCCAAGGTTATTCCTATGTCTAGGTAACACTTCTTAGCCTTGTCAATTGAGTTCCACAATCACTTACTCTCTCGAGCAGTCTGATTATTACTACTTATGTCGATTAGCTAGATGGATATAAGCATTAGACTAAAAGTACAATTGACAAGATGGAATAGTCTTCTAGGTTTTTATTTAGATGATAACGCAACCTGTGACCCTTGAGAGAGTTAGTTACTCATGGATGATAAACAGCAAATAGAAAGTGATAAGAAATGAATAGCCATGGAAGATGTATAGATTCATGAACGGAATAAATGTTTTAGAAAATACAATGTCTTGCTAATAAACTAAAACATAAGTAAGAAAAAGATAGAAAGCATGGAATGGTTTCTTAATGTCTTGAGCTCGTCGGGACGGTAGAGTGAGTTCGACTGTGAAGTAGTCAGGCGGAGGGAAGGCTCTTCTCTTTCGAGCTATTTGTCTCTGGTTGTCTTCTGGAGAGAACTCTAATGTCACTTAGGAATTCTTCTTAGAGGTTCAACAACTTTTTAGCCTTCAGGTCTTACCTTTTATAGATGTTGCGTTGCAATCGCTAGCAAATCTGCATGATTGGAGGCTGAATTTCTGCCTTGCATCCATCTCGCCTAATCGCGTGATTTCCGGTTTAGTTTAGATCCACCACTCTCGTCGTATATCAAGCATATCAATCTCTTGAAAATCTCTCAAGATTCTTATCTGATTCTTCACTGTCTTGCGTTTCTGTTTGATATGCGTCCATGGATAATTTAGGTTCCTGCGTTCAAGTATGCCAACGCATCCATCTGCGTTAAAGGGTTGCCAACGCATTCACCTGCATTAAAGGGTTGACAACGCATCCATGGGTTGCTCGCGTTCCTACGTTAAAGCATGCGTCTTAGATTCAAAAAGCTTCAAAAATATTATCTCTATAATACAAGAGTAGAACGCATAGGATGATTTATTAATAGAATTTAACACTACCGCATGATTCTCTATTTAAACTCTATTTTTTCTAAGGGAAAGACAATAATAACCTGTTTTTCTACAAGTTATCACTATCTAACCACTTAGCATACAAAGCAATTTCATCAAAAATAGTATCCACATTCTCAAAATCAAAATCTATCATGCTTTGTTGTAAATGATCATTTGCCAACATAACCTTTACATGCTAAGAAATAGTATGATCAATTATGTCTATAGCATGGCAAGTACTACCCTCATCATGGTGACTCAAGGACTTATAAATATTAAAGACAACATTCTCATCATTTACCCTTAGAATCAACTTCCCTTATTGGACATCTATGATACCTCCCCAGTTGCTAGGAATAGCCTCCCAAGTATGATAGGAATCTCAGAGTCCTTCTCCATGTCAAAAACTGCAAAGTCTGTAGGGAAGATAAATTTGTCAACTTTAACTAATACATCCTCAACAATACCTCTTGGATAGTGATAACACCTAAAATGTGCTATCTTCCTCAGCTTAAATCAGGATCTTCGTGTTGTTTAATGTGTCTATTGTGTTATTTTGTAGGTTTCGAGCACTTAACAGGTAGAACGGGGTGTTAGCACCAAAACCGGGCTAAAACTGGCCAAAATAGAGTTCCACGGCATCAACCGGGAGATGGAACCCCAAAAGGACAAAAATGCCCTTGAAGCCATAATGTCGCGACGCTTTTTTCCGAGATGCTTTGCTTTGGAGAGTCGCGGCACTCCGAAAATGTTGTGCGTGCAAAATTCGCATCAGTACCGCGGCGCTGAGACAGATTCTTTAAAATGAAATTTTCGTTTTCTAGGTTAAAAAAAGTCAGACCAGCCGACTTTTGGCTCGAATTCTCTCCTCTTTTCTTCTTTTCATCCCTAGAAATTTGAACCCAATAATCCGATTATTGGCTAAGGTAACGTTTTTCTAGCTTGGGTATTAAAGATTTTCCTTATAATTTATGTTCTTTTGAGGTTTTGAACTTGATTCAAGTGTACACATGATTTATTCCCGAGTTTTTCAAGCGCTGGTGTTTATTTTGATTATTACTTTGATTGTATTACAATTCGTGACAATTTATTGTATGTCATTCATAGGAAACAATAGGTTAGATTAGCTTGCAAATCTAGATGGTGATGCGCATTGTTCTAATCAACCTAGGATTAAATTGATAGAACATTCAATCTAGGACTTTCCAGTTGAATGTTCCGCCTAATTTTCGTTTGAACTTAATGCGGTAAGGTTTAGTCAAATTTTGCATGCTTTTCATCGATTTGCCTTAAATCTAACTTGTTGACTAGGAAAATTCAATTATGGCTTTTCCAGTTGAATTGATTAGGTGCTAGCTCCAATGAATTTAGTAATGACGAACCAATGATAAGAATATCGAACAAAGGAAATCCCGCGTTACCGAAGCTAGGGCTTCTTCAATTGAATTTTAGTTTTTTTTTAATTTGCGCAATTTACTTTCATGCAATTTAAGTTTCTTGCAATCAACCGTTTTTTCAAAAAACCCCTTTTGTTACCTTGAATTCTAAACTTTCCAACTTTGAAATTTGAGGGCTCCCTGTGTTCGACCCGACTTGCCACTACTACTGTGGGTAAGTTAGAAAAATTTATTTGGCACAGAATTGGGCGACAAATTTCATTTGTCAAATAGGCTAAAGATCTATCGGCTAGTTGCAATGTGATGGTGGTAGGTTGCACCTCTCCAATGTTAAGCTTCCTATAAATAGATAAAGGCATCAAATTAATAGAAGCACCAAGATCACAAAGAGCTCTAATAACATTTAAACAACATTACATTCTTCAGTCATGCTAATCATCTCATATTGCCCAAACTTCTTCTTTTTAAACAAAACATCTTTCATGAATTTTGCATAGTAGTATTTGCTCTAAAGCCTCAGCAAATGAGATGTTAATGTGAAGCTTTTTAAACAACCCTAGAAATTTAGCAAATTTGGAGTCTATTTCTTTCTTTTTAAAACATTAAGGATATGGTAAGGTATTAGGTACAAAAGGTAGAGGGTTAGATGACTCACTTGAAGATGTTGACTCCTTTACCTTTACTTCTTTTTCTAAGACCTCCTTTAGTTCATCTTCTAAGATAGGTTCTTGGATGGTTTCATCTACCTCTTGCTCATCATCCTCGTCGATCAAGGGAGTGGATAGTTTTTTCCCACTCCTCAAAGTCACGGCCTTGCACTCCTCCTTTGGATTTCTTTTGGCGCAACTAGGAAATTTGCCCTTTTGGATTGTTTGGAGAGAAGTGGCAATTTGGCTAATACTTTCCTCAATGTTGTGAATGTCCTTACCATGCCTTTTTATGGTATTCTTCAATGTGGTGGTCCTTCCTTTTGACTCTTTTATAAACTCTACCATCAAGTCTTCTAAGTTGGACTTCTTTTCGGTGTGTGAAGGCCTACATTGGAAAAACCGGGAGGACCTTGCAAAACATTTCTATGGTTAGCATAAGAAAAATTTTCATGGTTCCTCAAGTTAGGATGGTAGTGAGTTGGAAGTTGTTGTTGGTGGTTCCAACTCCTTTTGAGTAGACATCTCCAATGCCAAGGCGGCAATGGAGCTATGGATGGTGGACTTGCTTGAACTTGGCCGCCTGCAGTTAATTTAGAAAGAACATTAGTAAGGGAGACCATTTAAGCATTGAGAGAATTCACTTCATTCATCTCCTACAATCCGGCGGCTTTTGGGATGATTGGAAAAGACCGTTCACATGGCCAATTATAAGATGTAGTGGCCAAGTCCTCTAGTATGGTACAGGTCTCTTGAGCATTCTTAGAGAAGATTGACCCTCCAGCGGTGGCGTCTAAGATGGATTTGGTTGAGCTTGACAATCCATTGTAGAAGATTGACCCTCCGGGTACCCATGTTGAGGGTGATTGCTCCACTTTAAGTGTTAACCGCAAGTGTACGGGTCAAGTTATAATATAAGACAATAAAATCCAAATATCGTTCTACTGAGGATCCAATTGTGAAGGTTAAAGTTACTTAGCTATTCTAGAGTTGAATCAATTTTATTTGAGAATTGGAATTGAAATTGTGAATTATGGAAAATATGAACTAAATAAGGAAAGTAATAAAGTGAGAAACACAAGAGTCAAAGAGAGTTCTGGGGTAATGAATCCTTGTTTATTTCATCATGCAATATTATAGAATTCATGGATTTTATTGTAATTCATATGCCTAAGTCTAGAAACTTAATTCCAAGTTATTTTCTCTAAAAAACAACCCTTTCTCAAGCAACTCGATTGATTACTAATCTCTTGAAACCAATACAAATTACATGGCATTAAGACTAGTCTTTAACAACTTTTATTGTCAACCTAACTACTCTCGTGATAGATTAACAACAGTTCATTGTTATAGATCAAATTAAACATACAATCTCTCAATCATACATCTAACCTAACATGTGAAGGTGGCAATCCTCAAGAATTAAACACAATAACAATGAAAAGCATAATCATTCAAACAAAACCATGAAAGTCTACAATATCCACATGAATTCATAAACAATTCATCAAAACCCTAAAACTAAAGAGTTTAGCCACTCATAGGTTGAAGCAACATGTTCAAACAATATAAACAAAGAAAGAGTGTAAAGAAAGGGAAACTCTACTGAAAAGGGGCTCTTGATTGAGGTAGCACCGTCACAATCTCCTTGGCTCTCACGTCGAAACTCGAACGACACCACAACTCTCTTGAACTCTTTTCCTCTTCCTTGCAACTAACTCACTCTTTGAACTCTTATGAACTCTCACTCAATTCTCTCATTCTTTTGACTCTTTTGGTCTGGTATTTCGTGCTTTGAATGATGATTAGGACTGCTGGAAACCCCCAAATTTATAGAGTATTTCACCCAAGAAAACTTTCCAAAAATACATTTTTTTCAAATAAGAAAACTGGCGCCGCGGCGTTACAGTTGTGATGCGCAGACCTACTCTCGGGTTTTAGCGCCGCAGCAGCGCTGTCCCAGGGCTGTGGCGCTACCCAAATTTTGGAAACTTTGTTATTTTCTTCTCTTTTTCACAGTATTTTTGCTCGGTTTTGATCTTTTGGTATTTTCTTCTAATTTTTGTCATTTTAACCTAAAAACCACTAGCAAACAAGTGAAATCTAATATAAACTCCCTTAATTTGAGAGAATAGAAAGCACTTTCAAGTGCTTATCAGAGGGCACCTCCTCAAGAGATCCTTGTACCTCTCCCAAGCCTCATACAATTGTTCATCCTCAAGTTGGCAGAATGTTCCTATCTCCATCCTTAGTCTTTGAGATTTAGTTGGTGGAAAATACTTGTTCAAGAAAGCTTGAGCTAAGATCTTCCATGTAGTGATACTATCCGGAGGTATAGTTTCCAACCAATCCTTTGCTAGGTCCTGTAAAGAGAAGGGAAAAAGTCTTAGTTTAATTGCATCGTTAGAAACACTATTCATCCTTACCGTTCCGCATATCTCCAATAAGAACTATAAGTGCTTATGAGGTTCTTCATTGGTTCTTCCTCTAATAGCTAGCTCTCTAGCCATTTGGATCAACCCACGGTTTCAACTCAAAGTTGTTGACATTGATGGGCACGTTCATAATTTCGAATTGATTTGCTGGGAATGTCGGTTTGAGTGTGTAAAGCCCTTAGATTCCCTCTATAGGTCCTATCAATCTCGGGATTAAGAGGGAGGAGGTTAGTATTATCACGAGGCATCAACCGACAAAATAAAAATAATATACACCTCAAATTAAGATCTATTAATTCTAATGAATATTAAATAACAAAAATGGTTCTTTGGATCCCCGGCAACGGCGCCAACTTGATGCGCACTTTAAGTGTTAACCGAAAGTGTACGGGTCAAGTTATAATATAAGACAGTTAAGTCCGAATATCGTTCCACTGAGGATCCAATTGTGAAGGTTAAAGTTACTTGGTTATTATAGAATGGAATCACTTTTATTTGAGGTTTAGAATTGAAGTTGTAATTTTGGAAATAAAACTAAATAAGGAAAGCAATAAAATAAGCAATACAAGAGTCAAAGACAGTTCTATGGTAATAAATCCTTGTTTACTTCATCATGCAATATTCTAGGGTTCATGAATTTTATTGCAATTCTAATGCTTAAGTCTAGAAACTCTTTATTCTAAGTTATTTTCTCTCAGTAACAACATTTTCTCATGCAACTCAATTGATCACTAATCTCTTGAAATCAATACAAATTACATGGCATTAAGAATAGTTTTTAGCAACTTTCATTGTTAACCTAACTATTTTCATGAGAGATTAACAACAATTATTTGTTATAGATCTAGTTAAACATACAATCTTTCAATCTGTTGTTAAATTTCTATTCGATTTAAATTGAGTTTCGTAGTTTGTTGCATAAAAATAGATATTATAATTTGAGTACAAGGATGCGTCGAGAATTACTCAAGTATGATCATGATTAAGCAAGTTTTTCTACAAAAACCCAAGTATAAGCTCTTATAGGTCTCCTGGTGAGTCCAGGGTCGAATGCAGGGATTTGTAATAACTAGGCATTGAGAATAGATGCATGACTATGCGGTGAACTATACATGTAATATGTGCATGTGTTGGTTGTATGTGTCTAAAACTAACAATTAGGTGGACGCGATAATGGTTAGTCAAATGTCATTTAGTGTCAGATAGCATGCATTGAGAATGAGTGGAACCATGCGATAAAAGTAGAGTTAACGCAAGAGCTAGTTGTTACCTAAGCTTTCTAAGTATAATTACATACCTACAAACTGCGTTTGTGAATCCATCTCTCTATGTTTCGACGCCTCATTAATCTTATCTCTAAGACGCATGGTAAGTTTGCTTTGGCAAAAGATGAACTACATCTCTGCACCTCATCTAATCTCGATATATGCTAAAGATTAACCATTCACTTTCTTAAGCTAGACAGTCGTGCTTACTACTTTTGTTTGTCAAACAAAGTTATGTAAGCTAATGATATGCATTAATCAAGATGTAACATACTTAATATTGCTTAAGAAAAACTAACTTCTAACATCTAACTCATTTAGCATTCAAACAACATGGTGTAAGGTATATAATATGGAAATAAATGGAAGATAATCATCAATCAAACTCATATTAAGAAAATAAACCATTCTCTCAAATGTCATTACCAAAACATAAGTAAGAAGGAAGGAAATGGAGATAAACAGAAATGGAAGGCCTGCTCACGTCTTGCTTCATGGAGGCTTGAGATGGTTGTTATCTGATACATAGATTTCATAGGGTGAAGGTTCTCACTCACTAGGAGACGACTCTGAAAGTGCTCAGAATTCTTCTCTCAGAAGATCTCGAAATGGAGGCTGGTTATGGTGAGGGAGAAATTGTGCAGAGCTTTCGCCTCTTGAACTCGTCTCTCTTTTCTTTCCTCTCCCCCCTTTGAATGGAGAAGCTTTGGGCTATTTATAGGCGTTGAAAAGTTGATACTTATGATGACCTAACACCTTTGCATTAAATTCCCTGCCCTGCTGCGCAGACTTTTTACATTGTCGGCCCATAGGTTCTGTCATGATCTGATAAAGTGTTGTCCTTTTTCATAATGACATGACAGTATTTTGCCCATGCGTCTGTATCTACTTTTTCTCGACGCATGGTCTCAACGCATGGTCTCGACGCATGGGTTTCCACTTGTTCCCGCAACAGCTTCGTCTCTAGTACTTGGGTTATTTGCGCTTCTTTTCTTCTTAACCCTGCGTTAGGAATAAAAAAGCTCATAGTTTTTCAGGTATTTTCTTTTGTAAATGTGCCAACGCATGGTGATACATTTTACATAATTCAACTAACAAAATCATGCGTTTAGCTCTAAAGTTACTCTAATTAAATCAAATAGTGACTATAATAACTTGTATTTCTACAAGTTATCACAATCATACATCTAACCTAACATTCAAACATGGCCATTCAACAAGATTTTAAGCACAATAACAAAGAAAAGCATAATCATTACAACAAAACCATGAGGAGTCTACAATATCAACATAACTTTATAAACAATTCATCAAAACCCTAAAACCAAAGAGTTTAGCCACTCGTAGCTTGAAGCAATATGTTCAAACAATATAAACAAAGAAAGGGAAACTTTACTGAAAAGAAACTCTTGAGTGAGGAAGCACCGTCACGATCTCCTTGGCCTTCACGTCGGAACTCGAACCTCTCGAACTCTTTTCTCTCTTCCTTGCAACTAACTCACTCTTTGGACTCTCTAATGAACTTTCACCCAATGCTCTTCTTCTTATGTCTCTTGGTCTGTAGATTGGTCATTAAGGCTGCTGGAAACCCTCTTATTTATAGAGTTGGCCGCCCAAAAATCTTTCAAAAATGCATATTCTTCAAAAATGGAAAGTTGGCGCCACAGCGATGACCGATATAGAAAGTTGGCACCACCGCGTTGATCGTCATGGAACCCTACCCTTGGTCGTTGTGCTGCAGCGTCGAGACGGTGGGGCTGTGCTGAAGCGGAAGCTGCTCTTGGGAAAAAGCGTTGCGATGCTGCCCTGTTTTTGGCAGATTTTAGTCTTTCTCTTCTTTTTCACTGTATTCTAGCTTGGTTTTGATTTTTTAGTTTTCTCTTCTGATTTTCTTTATTTTGACCTGAAAACCACTAGAAAACAAGTGAAATCTAATATGAATTCCCTTCATTTGAGAGAATATAAAGCACTTTTTACTTGTACCTGTATCACCTATTGGAAACATCAATTAACATATCGCCTACAATCTTTTCTATAGAAAATAAGATCAACATCCAAGATAATTACCAGACAATAAGGGTAGTTATGTGCAACAACTGAACTTTTAAAATCAACTAAGACAAAACTCAGGCCACATACATAACGTACAATCTCACTTCCCAAACCAGACTCAACTAACTATGTCTACATGCCACTTTACGCAAAATCATCTACACGTACAAAAACTCAAGAAGTGTTTGCTGATATCTTGAGTCTTAAGCAGGACGAGGCTTGAGCAGGCTGAGCTCCGACAATTCTTTTACTACCTGGGTGGGAAAGAAAACACAGAAAACGTGAGTTGCAAGCGCAGTGAGTGACATAATATGGGAAACATAAACTTCGCATAAAAATCATGCTTTGGCATTGGAGGAAAATTAGCTAAACAATTTACTGAAATATAGTTTCTAAACTAGACAAACATTACTTTGAATTCACAATAACTTTAGTTGAGGCGGAGCAAGCTCAACACTCTCAACGTCGAAATCAAACCTTACCTGATGCGGAGTAGTCTTAACACAATAACTATCTCGGACTGCCCAAGTACCTTCTCCATGTCCTTCAGTACTTTATTCCCAGGATACTTCAATGTCTTCTCTTCATTCTTCAGCATTGAGTTCCTCCATAATCTCAAGGTTGTCCGTATGCCTTCTCAATGTCCTTCAGCATTGGGTCCCTTAGAAGGCGTTTTGAAAAATAGAAGTATGCTTTGTGCAAACAGTTTATCATATTATATCTCAGAAACATGCGTTATTTAATCATGCTTTCTTCAAAATTAATGAAACAGATAAAACATGCTTTTCAAGCCATAACATCAAGTATAAATCAGTCATGCTCAACATTTAATAAAATCATCAAGAGAACACATTTCATACGAAATCGTGGCTAGAAATCATGAATGAAATTCTTTTTAAAGAAAACATGTGTCACCACAGCTTGGGCCTGATCTTTAAGGGTTATAGACTTTTCCAACTTCAATTTGACCCAAATTGGCCATAGGCACCCAAGTTGGGCAACTGGTGGGTGTGTTGGTAGGGGCATGGGCAAAGGCACAGGCACAGGTAGGTGTGGGCGTGGGCAATGTGCTGTTGATGGCGGGAAGCACAAAAGGGCGTGATCTGTCGCACAGGGGCATTGGGGGTGGTTGTATATGTCGAACAAGAATGCAAGTGAGGGCGTTGGGTGTGCACATGTGGGACTGAGGGTGAGCAGGCATGGGACTAAAATCTTAACCCGTCTGGTTTGCTCAGTTTCACCGACAATCTTCAATTTCTTCACATTTTCTCAACCTTCCTGACTCCAAATCAAACTGGCAGCCCTAGGTTAGAATCTTGACTCAAAAGAGCTTCATCTAGCACAAAAATGGCTCAAATAGCACAAGTGAATCGGGAGCCCAACCTTAAGCATATGTAACATGTATGGTACCTATAAACACTATGTCTCATAGCACTACAAGAAATTTACCTATTCCCGATGAAACAAACCGTCGGTAAAAGTCAAAAAACCGTCGGGAAACGCTTTCTCAACGACTTTTCTACCGTCGGATTGTATTTCTTCCGCGTAATACTAATCGATAGGGCCTCATTGGTAAGTGCTACAAGATCTTGTACATTGGAACCCATGGTTATGGAACCGAATCCATTAGTATGGAACATTTTCTTTTCCAAGTGAAATCCCCTAGTATATGAAAGAGTGAAAAAGTGCTTTCGTTGTTGTGGAATAAGAAACCTTCGTATTTTAATGCATGTATTTAATTTATTTGGAGCTATTAGAGCGGGATCTACTTTTTGGGGAATATGGGTCGAATAGCCTCGTCGGCAAAACCTTTTCCCGACGGAAAAAATTCAATCCGTCGGGATTAATGATTTCCCGACGGAAAACTCCAACCAATTTTCTCCCGAGGCACATTACCTAGCGTCGGGAAAAGTGACTTCTCCCTACGCCAAAGATTGCTTTATGGCGTCGGAAAAATGCCTTCTCCCGACGGTTACGCTTCGGGACAAACGCGTTCTCCCGACAGGTGCGTCGGGAAAAACCCGTTCCCCTAACAGGTATGCGTCGGGAGAAAAGCATTCCCCCGACGGTCATGAGTCGGGAGCAACGCGTTCTCCCCACGGTCATGCGTCGGGAGCAACGCGTTATCCCCACGGTTGTACGTTCCCAACGCTCTCCCCATGGTTATGCGTTGGGAGAAATGCTTTCTCCCGACGAGAATAAGTTTGCATTGGGAAATATTCCTCGCGACGATAAAAGTTGGTTGAGCGTCGAGAGAAACGCGTTCTCCCCATGGTCATGCGTCGGGAGCAACGCGTTATCCACATGGTTATGCGTTTCTCCTAACGCCATTTGATTCAACGTCGGGAGAAATTCATGCCGACGCAATCAAACACATTTACCGTCGGGGGAGGAATTTTTTTTATATTATATTTTTATAATTTATTAAATATCAAACCTGTTTATAATGTATTAAATATCCAACCTGTTTATAATTGATCAAATATCAAACCTGTTTAAATTAAATACTTAATTAATTTTTGTTCATAACATTAATACTAAAATTACAATACATAATGTCTTAAAAGTTACATAATTAAAACATAAACACCAAAATGACATTTAAAATTATCTTAAACATTGCAAATCTACAAATTACATGTCTACAACCTAAACTTTATGACTTATCCGAGAGATCCATCTTGAAGCTAGTCCTTTGAGCTATCTACAAAATACAAACTTAAACATTATCATTTACTCATATTAATCTCAAATGCAATAGAAAACTTAAACCCCCCCCCCCCCCCAACTATGCACTTATTGACATATTAATCTCAAATGCAGTAGAACATGTTAAATATAACCATGCACTTACTCTTATACAAATTTAATTTCAACTAAAACTCAATGTATTTATCCATATACTTCCCCCCCCCCCCCCCAATATATGCACGCACTTTAATCCAAAAATCATTATAACATATAAATTGCTCAAACCAAATTTCAAATGTATGAATCTATATACCAATCTCAAACTCAATGTTGTTACCATAACTGCAGGATAATAACATATACATGTCCATATCTAAATCTTCGAATATATCATATATTTCATACATACAATGATGAACATAGAAGAGAATTTGATCATATAAAACTCTTCTCTTCTCAATTTACTAAATTGTTAAGTCATTACTTTTTAACTCTCTATTTTAACATCATATAAAACAAAACCAACACATACTAGCTATAATAACCCTACTAAAGATAAATTTGATCTTTTTCTCAAACTATTTAATTTAAAATCTAAAATCTAATATTAGACCCAATCTAAAATCTCATATTAGCTATAGATAAAGAAAAAATTATGAGTAATCAGTAATGTTGAGCATTGACCTTGAAAACGAAAGCGATGGCGTGCGGTGGGAAACAAATCTAAGGCGGTGGCGTGCGACAGTGGCATTCGGCAGTGGGAAGCGTTGCTGGAGCAGATCTGAGGCAGCGGCGGTGAGGGCAGATCCCCGGCGGTGGCGTTAGGCCGTCTGCGGCATCAGGCGTCAGATTTCAACATCAAGTTTCAGCTGTCGGCGTTAGGCATCAGATTGCGGTGTCGAGCTTCAGGCGTCAAGCGTCTGGGGCATGTGACGTCGAGCTTCAGGCATTGGGCGAGCAACGTCGGGCATCGGCTGTGTGGCGTCGGGAGTCAGGCTTACTCATATTTCGACGTCAGGCGTCAGGCATCAGGCGGCGGTGGCGTGTCTGTGCGGCGGCTAGCTAGGGTGAAAGAGAAGACGTGGGGGAGAAAATGAAGGGAGAAAATGTAATACCCTCTCTCCAAGAACCTAGGTATTCAAAATGGCTAGTAAGGATTAAAGGATAAAAAGATATGGATTAACGGGACTTTTAAAATGGAAAAGTTAAGTTTGTGGAATTATTGAATAATGGCCAAGGAATTCTGTGCGTTGAAATGAAGGACTAAAGGTATAGTTGGAAATTGGTTGAAGTTAGATGTATTTGGGAAATTAGGTTGACGCGTAGATGGTTAAGCTCTAACGCATGGTATTTAATATTGAGGAGTTACCAATTTATGAGTTTAGGTGTTAATGATGGCAAGTTAAATGGGGTGAAGTACCACGCGTCGATGATGTAAAGTGAAGTAGAACCATCACGTAGGAAAAGTACCTAGCGTTGGAAAGGTTGACAACGCGTCGGGAAGTGAAGTTAAGGAAAGTAATGCGTTAGGCGTTGTGAAGAGCAATAGTACGGAGGAAAAGGAACCAGAACTATTGAGTATTGATCACGACTATGCGTTGGTAAGCCATGCGATAAGCTGTAACTATGCGCTGAAGGTTAGCGATGGATTGAAAAACTATGCAAGGAGCAGCGGCTATGCGTTGGGAGTTTGCTATGTGCTATGAAGGTTCATTGGGCTGATCAAGAAGTCCCCGAATATGGTTTAAGCATGTGCAGAAGAGGCTGTTAAGCTTTGAAGGTTATTATATTGGGAAAATTTCTATGCGTTGAAGAATTTCTATGCGTTGGCAAGGCGACGCATTGAGAAAACTGAAATTCTTAATAGTTAATAATTGAGAACAACCTTAGAAATGGTCTTATGAGCTAACAAAAGGAAACTAAGTTCAGGCGTTGGATATGCTGTAGAGTTGAAAGCAAAGCGTTGGGTATACCTAGTGGACGCGCAGAAGGGTAACCTCGAAATCTACAAGGTTGAATAAGAGGGTTATAACTTGGTTTACGTTATACATCCTGGAAGTATAGCGATGTATAGGAAGTTAAAGGACATATTTACTAATGGCCAAGAGTGAAAGGTGAAATAGTAGAGTACGGGATGAAGTGTTGGTAAGAAGTCTTATTATGCGTTGATAAAGTTTATGCGTTGAGAAGGTTATCAGCTAGGCATTGAGAATGTTATCAGCTATACGCTGAGGAGTTCACGTGTTAAGGACAACTATTAGCTATGCGTCGAGGGGCTTATATGAGTTGAAGGTGGCTACCATTGGTTATTAAGGTTGTGAAGTAAACATAAAAACTGGAGTATGTGGTGAGTGCATGCTAATCTATCTTAAGAGAAATAGTTTAAGTGCAAGGAAAAGGATTAAAAGAATAACCTTGGGAATAATCAAGGAATGTCCAAGGATAGGAAGATGGTTATGGACGCAGGATGAAGGTAAATGCAATAGGACCAACGCGTAGAGGAAGAGCTTGAGAGGGAGTTGTTATGGACATAAGGAAGGAGTTGGACGCATGGTATGATGCGATGAGGTACAAACACATAGTATTGGGTGTTTGTCATTAACGCGCTAGTAGCATTGTGTAAGCACTGATTTATAATAGTGCGGCTATGCGTTGAAGGTGATTACGAATGGTTGTGAGCTGGAAGTAGTCGCCATGTTGGCGGGGGAAGAAACGTACTTGGTTTACCATGTGTTGGTAAGATTGTTATGCGTTGAGGTCCCTATGCATTGAAGACAGAGCTATCTCTATGGGTCGAAGACAGTAGTGTAGTTGGCTGAGAGTTAGAAAAGTGAGTAGTGAAGCTCAAACCTCAAAGGGAACTCAGAATGCATGAGGGCGTTGTGCTGAATGAATGGTTGTTTATTGGAAAATGTGGACGCATAAAATAAGCTTATAAAGGCTAGGTGGCTTCATATAGACTTGACACCTTAAAGTAGGAGGTGTTAAAAAGGCATGTTAAGTGTTTCATGCAAGGTGACACTTGGACTAATGCATGGTTAGTCAGACATGCAGCGTGACATGTGGTAATCAAGTGGCAAAAGAGAGAAGTAGGATGGCAAACCCTCTATAAATAGGACCCTGAGGGAAGAGTAATGACTGATGTTTCGGAAGTAAGAATCCTTGAGAGGAAGAGGAAAACGAAGGCAGAAGAAGGAACTCTTGCATCTGTAAAAGGAGGTCTACGGCCAAGAAAGAAGACAATCTTAACAATTTAGTCATCAGGTGTAAAAGAAGTTGTCTTGCGTCGAAGAGGGGTCGGCCTTGCATTTTAGACGAATTCAACGTTCAACGTTAACGCCGCGTTCGAAGATGAACGATGCGTTCAAGTTGACTTTGCGTCCAAGAAAGTCGACGCATCCAGGAAATCTTGCACAAGGTCGACGCGTCCAGAAGATCTTGTACGCTACGTCCATCTGAGCAACCTTGCGGGTTAGAAACGCAAGCCTTGCGTTCTAGGGCTCGAGAACACAGGATTTCAAGGGAAAGAGGAAATTCTTAGGTGACTAGTGAGTGACACTTTTCTTCTTCAAATCAGTTTTATTAAAAATGTTCTTATAAGATATGGCTTTATGATGAATTATTTTGAAACGTATGATGATTGACCATATTGTTCAAAAAGGCATGTTTTATATGATTGCTTTATGATATTGAAAAGCATGTTACGAGATGTTATTTATCAAGAAATATATTGTTTTCTATGAAAGGTTTTAGATGAACTATCTATGTAAACTTTTGATAAAATGTTTTAGAGGAGGCTCAGTGCTCAAGGACACGAGAAGGCACGTGAGTTTCCTCGGGACCTAGTACTCAAGGACATGAGAAGGTACTTGGGCAACCCGTCATGTTCCTATGTGAACATAGAGGTTGATTTGGCCGGTGCGTCGAGTTTTGCTCCGCATCAAGCCAGGGATGATTTCGACGTTGAGAGCGTTGAGTCTTACTCCGCCTCAACTAAGGGAAAAGATTGAAAAACCAATCGGTTTTCTGTTTAATCATTCTGGAAAATGATTTTGTTGATTTGGAACGGATTTATGTGATTTGATAAAGTTTTGTGGAAAATATGTTTCTGTTGAATTATCATGTTAAATCCTTGTTTTATATGGGTAAATGTAACATGTCTGTTTTCGATTAAAAGATAGTTTTACAAAACAGTCACTCATAGGGCTTTAGCTCATATTTTTCTATGTTTTCTAATTTTCCAGGTAGCAAGCGAGTTCGGGATGCTTTGCCTACGCAAGAACCTCGTCTAGGCCGTCTTTGGTGAAAATGGTTGGACAGTGAACCTTACAGAGGAGTAAAGTTTGCTGTCTTTACATCTCTTGGTTTAGGGAGGATAATCCGAGAGGGGGTGTGACAAAAAATCCGAGTTGAGGGTTTTTAAACACTTTTCCCGACGGTTTTTTATTACCGTCGCAACATCTGACTTTCCCAGACAGTTTTTATTACTGTCGGAAAATGTTGTGACCTTTCTCGACGGTTTTTTATTAGTGTCGGCGTTCATTTCTCGAAAAATTTAAAAATTTTTTTATTTTCTTATCTCCTGACGGTATTTAATACCGTCGGGAGAAAGATCTCTCCCGACGGTTTTTTTTACTACCGTCGGTAAAGCCAAGCATCTCGAGAAAAAGCGCTGCGATGGCTCTATGCGTCAGGAGAACTAATCTCTCCCGATGTTCACTAAAGTGCGTCGGGATAGGCATAGTTTGCACGACGAAATAAAGAAAAAGGGTCGGCATAGCTATTTTTTCCCGACGCCAAGTAAAGCGTCGGGAAAGGCTACTTTTGTAAGCACCTAATTGGTAAGTACGTTCAAAAGCTTTAAGCGAATCAATATTAATAATCTTATTTTGAAGGGAAAAAAAAAAGAAAAAAAAGGAAGAGGAAACCAAAAGGGAAAGAAGACAAAGAGGAAATTAAAAAAAAAAAAAAAAAAAAGAAGAAAGAGAAGAAAAAGAAAAAAAGAAAAAAAAAAGAAGATAAGGATGGAGAAGTCGGTTATAGTTTTTGTTGAAAGGAAAATGTTGCCGACTTCTTTCTACTCATTTCCAAACTCAATTCTATGCTATTTTTCAGCTGCACGTCGTGGAGAGGTTGAAGAAGAGTCCTAGGGCAATTTCGTGCAAGGTTTTGGACGATTTCATGGTAAAACTGAAGCTGAAACAGAAGCTTCATCTGCTGTCGCACAGCTCGAACTAGGTCTGGTGTTTGGTGAATATCGAGCTGAAGAGATTAAATTTTGGGTTGAAATTTTAAGGTTAGTAAGTTAACTCAATTTTGAACAACTTTTATGAAGGATACTTGAGTTGAAATGGATTGAAAACATGCAAACTTTTAGCTGGAAGTTACTGATACGAATTTTCTGTGCAATCTGGAGTAGCGCGGAGAAAACTTGCAATATCTGACGAACCAGGACGAGTTAAGCCACGAAATTTTGAGGTAAGCTAGACAACATGTTTCTCTACAAGTTTGTAGAAGGAAATAAGTTCTAAATCTGGCTGGAAATATGACTTTGAATTGACAGAAGTGAGAACAAACAGGAAAGGAGGAAACTCTGCTGTCGGGTGTCGTTTGGAAGCAGGTAACGCTGAGGAATTGGAGCGTGAGTAGCGACACTAGTCTCGCTGGTCGTGCAAAGAAGGTTTTTCTCTCACAAATCTCGCTGGCTCTCGCTCGGTATCGCTCCTCAGGTAGTCTCACTGGTCTCGCTTATGCTGGTGTCGCTAATGCCGTGACTTGTTGTGTAATTTCGTTAGTAAACTCTCTAGTAAGGTGAAATCTCGTTGGTAATCTCGCTAGTGACATATAATCTCGCTTATTATGTGTACTTTAGGAAAGAAAGGGAGTCTCGGGGTTAATCATGATTTGAGTTTAAGTATGCACATTTAATGATCATGTAAAGGAAGTTAAGGAAAACGTAACGTGAGGAATGTGTATTTACAGGCCAAGAAGAGCTCAGAAAGGCATATGATCCGCTTAGGGCCTAAGGTCAAGTTGTGAGTGACACTTTTCTTTCTTTGAAAACGAAATTTATTGAAAATGTTTAGTTTGGTTTTTCTTATGAGATATGGCTTTGAGATGAACTGTTTTCTTGAAAAACATCATGTTTGATGATATTGTTCACAAGACATGTTTTATCCGTTTCTATAAGATGTTGAATGGCATGTTTTGAAATGTTGTTTATCGTGATATATTTGATTTTCATGAAAGATTTTCATGTGATCTATTTACGTATAATACTGGTTTCTAAAATGTTTTAGAGGAGGCTCAATGCTGAAGACTATGAGAAGGCATGTGAGTTTCCCTGGGACTCAGTACTGAAGGACTCGTAGAAGGTACTTGGGCAACCCGCCATATTCCTATGTGCACATAGAGGTTGTGACGTTGGGTGTGTTGAGTCTTGCTCCACCCCAACTAAGGATTGTTATCGACGTTGAGTGCGTTGAGTTTTACTCCGCCTCAGCTAAGGATGTTTTCAACGTCGGGTGCGTTGAGTCTTGCTCCGCCCTGACTAAGGGAAAGTTATAAGAACGAAGTGTTTTTCGTATACGATCATTTTGGCATGAACATATGTGATTTGTTTACATTGTTGAAATTATGATTTTACAGAAATGATTATTTGAATCACGTTTACGTTTATGGCGTTATTATGATTTTAACATGCCTGTTTTTGAACAAATGATAGTTTTACAAAATTAGTCACTCACGGGGCTTTTAGCTCACGTTTTCGATGTTTTCTTTTCCTCCCAGGTAGCAAGGACGTTCCTGGTGCATTGCCTACTCCAACTCGCCCTGCTTAAGCTTCGAGTTTCCAATAATAGTTTATTTTCTTGTTGTTGTACATGTAAATAACTTAACACTGGTGGCATGTAGATTTAGTTGTTTGTAAGTGGGTTATGAGAGAGTATGTTATAAAGGGTACTGGGTACAGGAAGGATTATTATATTATGATCATGCGTTAATATGGTTGAATTCTATGAATGTATCCGTATGAAATGTTTGTGCAGGAAGTTATGTAAGATGGGGCAATATGCGTCACAAGAGGGGTGATGTATATTATCTTCACATCTCCTTTCAGGTTAAGTAGGTAATCCGGGAGGGGGTGTGACAACTTTTCCCGACGATTTTTTTTGCGTCGGGAAAAATTTCGTCGAGAAAACCAAAATTTCTTGTAGTATAGCTTTGAATCCTCCCGATCCCTACTCTTCTGTCGGGATCTTTCTCATACTATTTTAGCATTATTAGTTAATAATTGAATTATTCAAATAAACCTTTAATTTTTACAAGCTCATACCTGCTGGAAGATCATCAGAATTTCCCTAACTTTCCTAAGCCTCTGGTAGCTTGCAAAGTTTTGGTGTATGCTTGCCTACATCGTCTGTCTACTAATAATAATTTCCTACAATCCTACTATATTGCAACTCTCATACTTTGAACTTACAACATTCAATCTCTCTTTCCCCAAAATCTTTAGCTCTGATACCAACTTATCCAAAACAAATCATAATAAGCGAGATTCTACACAGCTAGCGAGACTACTAGCGAGATTGAACTACAAGTAAGTAGTACTAGCGATACCATGGTGAGCGAGACCAGCGAGACTCACCTGAGAAGCGATACCTAGCGATACCCAGCGAGAGTTGTGAGACGCAAAGCCTTCAGCGTTACTAGCGACACCCATCTCGCTACTCACGCTTAAATTCTTATAGCTACTGCAGTTCCAGCGATACCCACTATCTCAGTTTCTGCCTTTCCTCTTATTCTAAATTCTATCTATTATAAATCGCATTTCCAACCAAATTTAGAACTTCTTCCCTTCTACAAACTTATAAAGAAATAGGTTTTCTAGCTTACCTCAAAATTTCAGAGCATAACTCCTCTTCGTTTGACAGATATTCCCAAATAACTTCGAGCTGCTCCAAATCGATTAGCAAATCGGTATCAGTCACTTCCACCGTAAATTTTTATATATTTCTCTTCAAATTCAACTCAAACATCCTTCTTAGAAATTGTTAGGAATTGAGTTAAATTTCTAACCTTAAAATTTCAGCCCTAAATATGATCTCCTCAGCTCGCTCTTCTCTAAACACCAGACCATGCTCGGATTGTGCGCAGACCCACTGTTCCAACTTCAATTTTACCACAAAACCGATCTGAATTCTCCAGAACTTTTCCCTAAACACCTTCTCCTATCTCTCTTCGTCCCTCTGCTATGAAATTAAACTGATTTGAGCATTTTAATGTGTTTAAAATGATCAAATATTTAGCTTACTCACTTAAATAGGCCGCCGACTTAACCTCCACTTTCTTTTCCTTCAAAAATGAATTGGCTAACGCATGCTACTTCATCACAGCCTCACCAACGCATAGCTTCAGCTCATCAACACATAGCAACAGTCATTCATCACATAGCTGATGGATAAATGAGCATGCAGCGAAAGTTAATTTGATCAATTTTCACTCTAAGATGTTCAATTTAGAGGATTAAACATGCAATTAAGAAGAAAAACCAAAGTTTCAAGAACACTTACCCTTGAAGCTCTAAATTCTCCTTCAATTCTTGATGAATTTCAGCACCACTTGGTTGTAGACCACCACAAGAGTCTTCTCTACTATTCTCTAGGTTTAGATTGGATAGTGGGATCCAAATTTGTGGTGAATTTGAGACAGAATGAAGGTTGGGAAGAAGATGAACAATGGATGAAATTTTGCAAAATTAACCCTTAATTTCACAAAATTCTTAACCATTTTTATGTCAAAATCATCTTTATTTATTAAAGAATAACATGCAATCCAATTGCATTAAAATTTGACAACACAAAATGGTTAATTTGTTGGTTAATTGTGAAGAAGACAACCAAGCTCTTAGCTTAGTTAGTGGGCAATCCAATTTTCAAAAATCAATTTTAAAATCAATTTTCAATGAATTTCCAAAATTGAATTAAAATTGATTTTTAATTTAAAAAATAATTAAATAATTAAATAAAAAATAATTTAATATTTAATTAATTAAATATTATTTTAATATTAAATAATAAAATAATATTATTTTCCCACTTGTCCCAATTTTTCTAAAAAACCAATATGAATCCATATTGATATGATTAATATTTAAATCATATTTAAATATTATAATTAACTCTATTTGTACGTTTAATTCGTAATTAAACATCGATATATCGTATATATCTGACTTTCATTTCTTAAGCCAAGATTTGAACGATTCAAACTTATTCACCACATTATCTAAGATTCTTGTCCATTTATGAGCTAGTAGAGGAACCTAATGGACCTACAGATCATGACCTCCAACGATCCGAGATTAACCGGCCAAACTCTTTAACCTAGTTAACCAACATTCGTTAACTAACGGGACACTCCACTAAAGCCCGTAGCTGCACTCTCCTCACTGTAGATATATTCGTGTTCATTTGATATAACCGTCATCGATAAGTCAATCCTTCATAGGTTGTTCATAACTTCAGCTAGGTCAAATACCGATTTACCTCTGAATTACATCTTTTCTCCTTAAGTACCATTGTCCCTCTAATGAACAATTGATTTAGGATCTAATCACTAAATCCATTCCCTCTCGAGCCAGTGGGAGGATGGGGCCCCTTGTTCAAGTCCTGGGAACAACACTTAAGAGAACAACCTCTCTTCTATCCCTAACTTGGGTAGGAGTGAATTCTGTCTCGCAAATTCTATGTCCCCAACTATCTACCCGGTCTTATCCCTGAAATGGGAGAAATGTTGAGCAGCGCTATTGAACTTACTCTCACCTATGCAGATCCAGGGATAATTCTGAATAAACATGAGTTCATAGATAGCTCAAGACTCAGATTAAGTTATCTAGGTCATCGATAAGTGAAATTAATCAGTGTTAATCGTAAACGGTGTTAATACGTAACAGTGATTATTTCAGGGTCAGTCTTACACAATCTCATTATGTAGAATACCCCTGCTCACATGTCTCTACATGAGCAAATCAGGATCACTTCATTTATGACACTTTACAACATTTGTAACAATCATGAAGCGGGTCGTATTCAATAGTGTCTCCAAGAAGAGGTACCCAACCTGATCCATGTACTGTAGACTATTGAGGCTACTTACTCGAACTTGATTCTGTTTATGTCTCCACATAAAGTCCAAGTACTCATGATAGTAGCCAAGGGTTCATAGTTTAATTGGATTTAGAGTTAATAAATAATTAATTCACTTGAATAACTTCATATGTACTAAAATTCACCTATTTACAAAAAACTACGAGTTTTAGGACATACAACCCAACAATAGCAGCAGCTCTCCAACGCAAGGTGGCCTTACCAACGCATGGTGCTTCTCCAACGCATGGCAGTTCATGCACAAAGACTCTCGGCCAACACTTCACTTCACCAACACATGCTACACCCACACCAACGCATAGGACACCTTCAACGCATGATAACTCTTGCCTTAAGGCTCTCGGCCACTCTTTACTTACCTTCTTTAGCTTATCATCTTCCAAAACTAATATTTATAGCTTGTTAACTTCCAAAGCTAAGTGTGGGGCTTACATTTCTTCAGCAAAGCATCTCGGGAAAAAATGCTGCGGTGTTGGGGCTTCAAGGGCAATTTTTTCCTTTTGGAGTTTTATCTCCCGATTGATGTCGTGGAACTCCGTTTTGGCCCGATTTTGGTGTTAACACCCCCTTCTACTTGTTAAGTGCTCGAAACCTACAAAATAACACAATAGACACATTAAACAGCACAACGATCCCAAGTTAAGCTGAGAAAGATAGCACATGTTAGGTGCTATTAGCAAGACTGAATGGGGAGCTGGGGACATAATTATTTAAGATGAAATTCACTCATTCCCATTTTTAGGTTAAATAGATAAGTGTTCATATTGATCAATATTATAGATTCGGTTAAACATGCCAATTATGTAGATAGAAGACAATATTGAAGCCATCAACAAAAATTTACCACTCACACTACCATCGAAACCTAAGAAACCATGAAAGTTTTTTTTTATGCAACAAGAATGTTTTTGATAAGTAACAATTAAGGATTTGGGTCTAATAATCTTGTTGACGAACAAGACCTTTAAATCTCAAACTCAAACACCTCAGATCAAGATGATCTTAGCCCCTAAGAATGGCTAGTCTTCTCCCGAAGTTTCTTTTTTCGAACAATTATATGACATTATATAGGCCTGAAAATCTAACTGTCACACCCCCTCCCGGATTACCTACCTATCCTAAAAGGGAATGTGAAGACAATAAACATCACCCTTCTTGTGACGCATATTGTCTCTTCTTACCTTCCTTTGCTGTGCCTACATTTACTTATATACATACAAAGAACTCAGTCATACTACACATGCTTATAATTTGATACAATTCCCCGTATAGGGTACGCTTTTATTACATAGCATAATTTCACTTCCATATCCATCATACAATGTTCACGACTTCCACCAACACTTCCCACTCAAAACTACATGATCTACATGCCATTTACATAAAACATATGCGACGTACAACTCTCAGACTGGACTGTATCTTGAGAACTCGAGACTTAGGCAGGGTGAGCTGAAGTAGGCTAAGCACCGGGAACGTCCTTGCTACCTGGGGGGAGAAAAGGAAAACATTCGAAAACATAAGCTAACAGCTCAGTGAGTGACAAATCTTTGTAAAACGAACATTCATTGAAAACAGTCATGTTATGTATAACGAATAAGTAAGAGTTTAACATTTTGTTCTAATTAAACATGCTTTCTATAAAATCCATTAATCTCATAAATCAAATCTTAAATCATAAAAGGGTGTATAATAAGGAGTTTATCAATCACAGTTTAGTTTTTCAAACTTTTCCCTTAGTTGAGGCGGAGCAATGCTTCTACGCACTCAACGTCGAAATCGTCCCTGGCTCAATGCGGAGCAAACTCGACGCACCAGCCAAATCAACCTCTATGTGCACATAGAAATATGACGGGTTGCCGGAGTACCTTCTCATGTCCTTCAGTACTGGGTCCCAGGGAAACTCACGTGCCTTCTCGTGTCCTTGAGCACTGAGCCTCCTCTAAAATGTTTTGGAATTTCATTCGCATAATAGTTCATATGAAAATCCTTCCGTAGAAATCATACAAAACTATATTCAATAACATTTCATATGAATGCTTACTATCCACTTTAAAAACATATAACATGCCTTATAAGTAATGAAATCAACATTATACATATTAAACAGTTCATTGTAAATCATACTTCATAAGAACATTTTTAATAAAATAGACTTTAAGAATAAAATAGTCACTCACAACTCTTCTAGGCTTTATGTGGATTATACACTTTCCCTATTTCTTCTCGGCCTGCAAGAGACATGTACCTTGCGTTACTGAACATTAAATCTTCTTCCTTTTCTAAACTAACTTTATAAACGAGAATCCTAGCGATACCAACCAATAAGAGTTGCTACTATCGATACTCGATGGAGCAACACTAGCGTTACTTACCTTAGTAGCGATACCCAGCGATATCTAGCGAGTTTTGTGAGACGGACAACTCCTTTGCGTCTCAGCGGCACTTGTCTCGCTACTAGCACTTAGACAACGCACCGATACTTGGTTTTAGTAGCATCCTGCACTGTGATTCTTTCTTTCCTCTTGTTCTTACTTCAATCTATTAAAAGTCACAATTCCATACGGATTCAAGACTTCTTCTCTTCTACAAACTTATAGGAAATCAAGTTCTATAGTTTACCTCAAAATTTCACGGCTTAACTCTTCCTCGTTCTCATGGTATTCCGAAATCACCTCCTGCTGTTCCGGATTGCGTAACAATCTCGTAAGCTCTGTTTTTCCTAAGTATTCACATAGTAAATCTTCAATTCAGCATTACCATCCTTCACAAAAGTTGTTAGAAATTATGTTAATTTACAAACCTCCAAGTTTCAGCTCTAAACTCGACTTCCTCTACACGTTCTACTCTGATTATCAGTCACTGCTCGAACCATGTGACTTCAGTCATTCCTCTGTTCCAGCTTTGTTTTCAACATCGATATGAGTCGAATTTCGTTCAAAATCCTCAAGAACACCTTCCTCAATCTTCTTTTGAAGTTTATCTGAAATATAGAACCGACTTAAGCTCTCGAAAATGTCTTAAAAATGATTAAACATTTAATTAATCCAACTATATATACTACCGACTTAGCCTTCACAAACACCAAGATTAATGTTGCCGACTTATCCCTTACCCGCAGGCTGGCGCGGGGTTCTCACTTCGACGCGAGGCGCTCATGTTAAAATTCTCCTCCAACGCCTTCAGCAACTAGCCTCACCCAACGCATGGCGTCGTCCCCAACGCCTCCTACTTTTGACGCATACAACTCGGTCATACACCACTATCTTCGTCGCGTCAAGACCACTCTGTCTTCGACGTGGAGCGACTTCAACTCATGTCTGTCTTCAACGCATCGACTTCAGCGCATGGCTGTCCTCAACACAGAGTGACTTAGCGCATGGTTCAAGCACGTTTCTTCCCCGCCAGAATTACTTATCCCTCAACGCGGGTAGCTACCTCAGCTCACTAACCTCCGTGAATCAACCACAAACGCATGGACTTAGTCAATACTTAGCCACAATTTTTACTTTCCAAAAATTCTTACTCTCGCTCCCGGCCACTTCTTCCTTTGAAACGCATAGTCACAAACGCACGGCCGCACCCCAACGCTTGGCAACGCAAATCAGTGCTTACACTAACCCTAGAAATTTTATGAGCCATTTAAAGAGTTTTAACTCTCATCATTAATGACCATTATTTGCCATGATCTAAATGTAACATAAGAAAAATAAAATTACTTACAAACTGAAAATTACATTTAATTTATACAATAAATCCAAAAATATTTCTTTTTAATCAGCAATCCATCATTTTGTAACCATCTTTGAGTTATGAAGCCCCACTCAAACTATTTATTTAATAAATGAAGTTTGATTCTTCATAAATTTTACTTGACTTCACATAATTCTTCTTCTTTGGTTAGTGTAAACTTGGACAATATGTATGGCTCCTTTGTACTTGCGGATTGATTCGAAGATCAAAGGTCGATGGGAGCCGCAAGCTTTGTGGCGGGTGCATGATTTCCATGCCCGCCTCTCTAGGTTTTAAATCAAATATTTAATAATATCCAATATTAATAAATATCTACCCAAATAATATCTCATATTAAATGATTTAAAATATTTAAATCTTATTTAAATATTTATTTTCTACAGAATCTTTGATTTGGATCTCATCCAAATTAAATAATTAATTATTTGAATCCAATTCAAATCAATTAATTAATTCTCCTTCTATCTATTTATATGAATTTTATTCAAATAAATAATTAATTATTTGAATCATATTCAAATAAATTAATTCTTTATATTATAATGTTATATTTTGAATCATATTGAAATAAAATTTATAATAAATCATGCAATTAATTGTATCCAATACAATTAATATTTCCCTCATAAATTTGAACATTTCAAAATTTCCTTTCAACGTAGTTGATCTTTGTTGGTCCGTAGTGCAAGGGGACCATATAGACTTACAGATTAGAAGCTCCAACGATATGAGATTAATTGGCTAAACTCATTAACCACATTAATCAATATATGTTAACTGTGGGTCCACTCTACTAAAAACCCACAGTTGCACTCTTCGCACTGCAGATATATTTCTATGTCCATGAATATAGACCAATAATAGCAAATTTGTCCTTCACAAGTGTTCGTAATACCAACTGGGTCAAATTACCATTTTACCCCTGGGTTACTTCTAAATCTTTACGTACTAGTGCTCCTCTAGTGAACATCCTGTTTATGGTCCAACCATTAAATAGAAACCCCTCTTGAGCCAATGAGAGGGTAGGGCCCTTTGTTCAAGTTCCGGAGACACCACTTTTTGACGATTCTTGGCGTTTGGTGTTGTTGCCATCGGACGTTGACGTCCTTCAGAGGGTGCCCAATTCGTAAAGGTTGGGGAGGAGGGATCTCGCTGGGTTTAAGTTGTTTAAATTCGAAAGTCTCTGAGGTTGGGAAGCGTTCTGTGAAAATTGACTGCAATTGAGTGACGACGTGGATCTGTTGGAGGTGCTAAAGGAGGGAGAAGCAGCCAAAGCTCAAACTATTACACGCCTGGAGAAATTACACGAAGCGGCGGCGGATCAGAGGAGGAAAGCTAAAGAGATGAATGAGCTGACGATGGGTTGTGTCTTGCTGGTTGAGGGCTTGATGGTTCTGAGGAAGTGAGCGAGAGGCTGGAAGTTGGTGCTAGCAAGAGTCGTAGAGTTGTGTAGTTGAGTTTAGGGTCTGACAGTACTGAGGAAGTGAGCGAGAGGCGCAGGGTTGTGTCGTTGGCCTCAGGAATGTTGTCATGACTTATGTAGTTCTATTACTAGGGATGAAGTCTGGAAAGTTCTGTTCTTTATGAAAAATGGTAAGGCTCTTGGTCTTAGTGGCTTCTTGGTGGGTTTCTTTAAGGTTACTTGGTATGTCGTGGGTGATGACTTCTGCTCTGCGATGCGACACTTTTTTTTATTTGTGCTATCTTCCTGCTGTAATTAATGCTACAGCTATTACGCTGGTGCCAAAGTTGGATGGCGTAGAGAGGTTATTGGATTTCAATCCCATTTCTTGCTGTAATGTGGTTTATAAATGCATCACCAAATTGTTATCTGATCAGTTACAAGGTTGGTTGCCTAAGTTTGTGAGTAGTAAACCAGTCTGCTTTTGTCCTTAGGCGTTCCATCTCCGATAACATCCTCTTGTGTCAGGAGCTTATGGGAGGTATCATAAGAATAAAGGTCCCCCGAGGTGTGTTCTCAAGGTGGACTTACAGAAAGCTTATGACTCTGTTCATTGGAACTTTCTGCTTGGCGCCTTATTAGCCATTGGCACCCCACTTCAGTTTCTTAGTTAGGTTCGAGCCTGTATTACTTCTCCGATTTTTTCCATTATGGTGAATGGCTTCTTCGAGGAGTATTTTCTTCGTAGGAAAGGGTTACACCAAGGTGATCCCTTATCTCCGTTTCTGTTTGTGATTGTTATGGAGGTCTTGTCGAGATTACTTAATCGACCATCTAAGGGGTTTTGATTTCACCCCAGGTGTGAGAAGGTTATGTCACACCCCATCCCAGATACACTCTATACCTAGGATTGAGCGTGATACTGTTTCCCGTACATATAAGTTTATAAAAAGGATACCATATATATCTCTATTCAAAGCAACAGTTCTATTGACATATTAGAAAAAGATGCGGCCTCTTCAACAAATATTTCTGCATATATTCATATAAGGTACAACACATCCCCCTTTCACTTCTAAGAAACATGCACATCACAAGATATATATACAGACTAAATATTTACAACTATCCCAGAGGTTCGCTTCTAGACAGGCCCAGACGAGATTCTTCTGTAGGCTAGGCATCCCGGACACGCTCGCTACCTGAAACAACAAACAACAACAAACTGAATGAGCAGAAAGCTCAGTGAGTGACTAAATCTATTCAACTATCCCTAACAAATATGAGCCAGTTTGTCTATCAGTAACCATTACGTATCACATCCCAGAGAATGACTAAGATTCTCTTTCCAAATTACACATATAACTATCAAGTCCCCATGTCTCACAGACTTGCAACTATCTAGTGCCTTCACATTCTGTCCCTCAGCACTTATTCAATTATATTTACATTACGATGTGCCTTCACATGAAATCCCTCAGCACTGGTAACCAATTCTATCTTCGCTCAAGTGCCTTCACTCATGGTCCCTCAGCACGAGCTAGTGTGTGATGGATTACTACATGCTTTCACTCATAGTCCCTGAGCATTGTAGTCCATTTCTTATAGTTATTCAAGTGCCTTCACAAAGTCCCTCAGCACTTAACTTCACGCTTACCTACATATAAGCTTTCACCATAAGGTCCCTCAGCCACTATTATATTTAGACATTAGCATTAGTACCCTTTTAACTTACTAACACATCACATTCATAATGAATACTACAAAGGATCACATTTCCTCATCAAATAAGCATACTAAATTTATCACAAGATATAACAAATAGTCACTCACGATTGGTCTTGGCTCTAAGTGGATTATAAGCCTCCCCGAGCTCTTCCTGGCCTAAAAACACATATTCCTCATGTTTAGTTTCCATAATCTCCCTTTTCCTTTAACACACAATAATAGCGTTATTCTTTAGACAATTAAAAGCTGCCAGCGTTACTCATCACACACTACTGTACTAGCGACACTGAGTTGGATGTAACCAGCGAAACTACCTGAGGAGCGACACCCAGCGATACTCTAGCGAGAATCGTGAGACGCAAAGCCTCTCTTGCGTTACAGCGATACTTGCTTCGCTGCCCTGTCTCTCGCTCTCTCAGCAATACTACCGCTGCAGCAGAACCGTTTTCTTCTTCCTTTCTTCTTCCTTCTTCAACCTGCTAAACATTACGTTTTGGTCAATTTCAGAACTTTCTTCTTTCTACAAACTTGTTTAGGTATAAGTACTTCATTTTACCTCCAAATTTCATGAAGAACATCCTCTCCGTTTAGGATATATCCTTCAACAACTCCGAGTTACCCCTAATCGTCCGATAATTCAGCTCTAATCTCTTTTTCCTGAGTTTGACACACATTTATACAATTTCAGCTCAAGCATCCTTCATGAAACTTGCTAAAAATCGAGTTAACTTACTAACCTCAAAAGTTTCAGCCCTAATCACCGTTTCTTCAATTTATTCTTCCTCCAAAATCGAGCGTCACTCTGAGGGAGTAACACCAGCTGAGTCCTCTGCCCAACTCAAGTTTCTTCCACGGTTACGATGAGATTTCCACTCCAAATTAGCGTGAACATCTTCTTCTACCTCCTTCCGATGTTTCGCTTTAGTGTGGACCCAGCTCGAGCTCTGAAATGCAATCGGAACAATTGAATTCTCAATCCACTTATATATATACCATCGACTTATTCTCCATTTCAACACTATACTATAATCTGTTCAACGCATACCTTCTATGTTCAGCTTCAGCAATGCACACAGCCTCTGATGATGTTTCTTTTCAAAACTCTCCCGCCAAATGGTTAGAAAACGCATTACTCTCCTCCGCCAACCTTCTTTATCCAACGCATACCCACCTTCAACGCATGGTACCGTTCACCGCATAATAGCCTCATCCCAAATCAGCTCCCAACTCCTCGTGGCCATTAACTTCCAACGGCCCGCTGCCTTCAATGCGTTTGCCGCAAGATAATATTCGGTACAAGGTGATTCTCCACGCCTTATATCCTCAACGCGTCGTGGCTTCAACGCATAACAGTCTTCCCTCACCTTTGCGTTTACTCCAAAACTGTTTCCATTAAAACATGTTACCATCAACGCATAGCTGATACTTAGTCATTTTTCCGCCCCAATCACAGTCCAGCCAACTACTCTTACCCAATCATCCATCTCTCGGCCCCCTTCTTACCTTGCGTTCTCACAAAATTAGGTATGAGGCTTACAGGTTAGACTTACCATCTTTCTTTTGCGGATGATCTAATGATTTTATGTGCGGCTGAGCGGGGTTCTCTTCAGTTTGTCCGAGATACGTTATGTTATTTTGAGTAGTTCGTTGGGCTTAACGCTAATGTTGGTAAGAGCTCTATTTTTATGGTTGGTGTGGATCATGTGTTGGCTAATGGGTTTAATCTGGATACCCTTTTCGTCGTTTTTAGACGTTAATGTACCTTGGTGTCACACCCCCTCCCAGGTACCCTCCTAACCCAGGGGTGAGTGTGAAGACAGTAGATACCGACCCTGTCACGACATCCACTGCCAACCCTAAAACTTTAACCAATACCTGATAAACAGTTATACAATAATTTAACATCATAACTAAACCAGGGTTAAGTTGTCATATCAATTCAGCTATCTCAAAGTGTTTAATAATTACAACAACTACACATGACTCCCTCAACCCTCACTATATGTACAACATTTACTTAAGTTCAAGATTTACAATTATCAAGTCACTAGACTCTGAAGACGGGCCCAGATAATGGATTCTCGTGTGATACACTTTTGATCAAATTTGATGTTTGAATTTGAAACTTGTTCGAATTGGATCCTTTCGATTTCTATACCGAACCTATACTTACGAAGTAGTTTTAATTTTAACTTATTGATTGACACTAACCCTAGATCTCTGCCCTTGTTAAATGAATCAATACTTCGAAAAAAAGTTATGTAAAATTTATTAATAATAAAGGAGCAATACCAACCCTCTTGAGAAAACAAGAAATTGGTTATTGCTCCTTTACTTTCAAGAACTCGTATACACTAAGACAGAAGTCTTATCCATTGATAGATGGAACTTCAACAGCAGCTAGGTCTAGAGGGAAGTTGTGAGCGTTACGTTCATGCATAACTTCCTCTTCCCAAGAGCTTCTTTTACTTTACGGAAGGTATATAGGGGAAAATTTTGGTATTTGGATATTATTTGCATCAATGATTTGGCCAATCATGAATGATTGGTTATGAGACCATGTAAATGAGAATTTTACTTAATAAATGCTGAAGTGAAGAATATAACAATAAATAATAGGTACAAATATTAAGTCGAGGTATCCATCCATTCTATGACAACTCTCACCACCACCTTACCCTCTATTTTTGTGCCTTTAGTGGGCCTAGTATTTCCGGCAATTGCAATGGCTTTACGAATATGATATTTTCTGGGTTTTTCTGATAATATCAAGTGTTATTCCTATTTTGGCATTTCTAATTTCTGGAGTTTTAGCCCCTCTTAGCAAAGAGCCAGAGAAACTTTCGAGTTATTTATGTAGGCTAAGCACCTCAGACACGCTTGCTACCTGGAAAAAATGAGCTAAAATGCTCAGTGAGTGACTAATTTTAAAGTTCTCCTTAAGCAATGTATGCAAAACATAGATTTCAGCCATAATCAACAATACCGTTCGTAAGCCATAACTTAAACATACATAAACATCTGTGAAACAGATACACATAAACTAGTTTATTCAAAACTTTTCCTTAGTTGAGGCGGAGCTAAACTCAACGCTACTCAACGTCTAATTAACCTTAGTTGGGGTGGAGTATTCTCAACACACCCAACGTCTACACACATGTTTCATAACCAGGGTCACCCAAGTACCTTCTCCAAGTCCTTCAGTACAGGGTCCCTTAACAAATTTCTCGGCCACCCACATGTCTTTTCCTAGTCCTTCAGCATTGGGGTCATTTTCATACATAAATTACCCACATGCCTTCTCCGAGTTCTTCAGCATTGGAAGTCATTTTCATACATAATTTACCCAAATGCCTTCTCCGAGTCCTTCAGCATTGGAGTCATTTTTCATACATAATTTATAACATAACATAAATTCATGAGCTCAAAGTATTTCATACATCTCAACACTTTTCACATGCTTAGATGCTTTCTTTAATCATAAATCGCATGTTTTACTCAAATTCATAGTACAACCAGTATACTTCAGATATTCTCATTATATAACACATAACATACATATAAAACTCATGGAAATGTACCATATAAACAAGTTTCAAACATATATTCAACAAGAAACTATGCTTGAAGAAACTCTTTTAGATTCGAGTGTCACTCACAACTTGTTCTAGGCCTTGAGCGGATACACCTTCCCTAGATCTTCTTAGCCTATAATAACACATTTCTCGTGTTAGACTTTCCTAAAGTTCCTTTTTACAAACCATTAAGTTTACACATTTGTATTTTATTCCATGTTTCACCACCGAGACCAACTTCATCCAAAAAAAATCATAATAAGCGAGATTCCACACAACTAGCGAGATTGAACTACAAGTAAACGGTACTAGCGATACCATGGTGAGCGAGACCAGTGAGACTCACCTGAGAAGTGATACCTAATGATACCCAGCGAGAATTGTGAGACGCAAAGCCTTAAGCATTACCAACGACACCCGTCTCGCTACTCACGCTTAAACTCTTGGTGTCGCTGCAATTCCAGCGACACCCAACTATCTTAGTTTCTTCTGCCTTTCCTCTTATTCTCACATCTTTCTATTAAAAATCGCATTTCCAGCCAAATTTAGAACTTCTTCCCTTCTACAAACTTATAAAGAAATAGGTTTTCTAGCTTACCTCAAGACTTCAGAGCGTAACTTCTCTTCCTTTGACAGATATTTCCAAATGACTTCGAGCTGCTCCAAATCGCTAAGCAAATTTGTAACAATCACTTCCACCTAAAATTTTACATATTTCTCTTAGCTCAAACATCCTTCATAGAAATTGTTAGGAATTGAGTTAACTTACTAATCTTAAAATTTCAGCCCTAAATTCGATCTCTTCAGCTCACTTTTCTCCAAACACTAGACCACGCTCGAATTGCGCAACAGCAGCCAGACCCACTGCTCCAGCTTCAATTTTACCACAAAATCGATCTGAATTCTCCACAACTTTGCCCTAGATACCTTCTCCTACCTCTCTTCGTCTCTCAGCTATAAAATAAAACTGATTTGAGCTTTTGAATGTGTTTAAAATGATCCAGCACTCAAGCTGCTGACTTAACCTCCACTTCCTTTTTTTTCTGTAAAAATAAGTTGGCCAACGCAAACTACTTCACAGCAGCCTCACCAACGCATGGTAGCAGCCCACCAACGCAAAGCAGCAGCCCTCCAACGTGTGGTATGTCACACCCCATCCCGAACTACCCTCCCGTAGCCTGAGATGGAGCATGAGGACAGCAGTCATCGACTCCTGACCGTCGAACTTACTTTAGCTTTCTATTTAACCACACTTCCTAGGACGATGATACCGTTAATTCTTGACAAACCTCGACGTCGACTGGCAATGGGAACTGTCAGGTGATAAGCACTTGACAAGTGCTCTCTATTCTCTCAAATTAAGGGAGTTTATATTATATTTCACTTGTTTGCAAGTGGTTTTTCAGGTTAAAATGAGGAAAATTAGAAGAAAAGACCAAAAGATCAAAACCGAGCAAGAATACGGCAAAAAAGAGAAGAAAATCACAAAGTTGCCATAATTGGAGCAGCGCCGCGGCACTAAAACCCGAGAGGGTCTGCACAAAAATCTGCTGCAGCGCCGCGGCGCTAGCTTACCATAAATGAAAAAACTTATTTTTGAAAAGATTTTTTGGGCGGAATATTCTATAACTTTGGGGGTTTCCAGCAGCCCTAATAATCATTCAGAGTACGAAATTATAGACTAAAAGAGCCACAAGAAGGAGAGAATTGAGTGAGAGTTCATAAAAGAGTTCAAAGAGTGAGCCACAATAAAGTTGTAAAGACTATTCTTAATGCCATGTAATTTGTATTGGTTTCAAGAGATTAGTAATCAATTGAGTTGCATGAGAAAGGGTTGTTTTTGAGAGAAATAACTTGGAATTAAGTTTCTAGACTTAGGCAAATGAATTTCAATAAAATGCATGAAATCTACAATATTGCATGATGAAATAAACAAGGATTCATTACTCTAGAACTCTCTTTGGCTCTTGTGTTTCTCACTTTATTACTTTCCTTATTTGGTTTATATTTTCCTTAACTTACAATATTAATTCCAATCCTCAAATAAAATTGATTCAACTCTAGAATAGCTAAATAACTCAAATCTTCACAATTGGATCTTCAGTGGAACGATATTCGGACTTCACCGTCTTATATTATAACTTGACCCGTACACTTGCGGTTAACACTCAAAGTGCCATCATCATGCTACCTGAAAAATGGAAAACATATGAAAAAGGATGAGCTAAATAGCCCAGTGAGTAACAGTTTTGAAAATACTTTACTTTAACTATAAAACTTATCCAGATAATATAAACATTGTCAAACAATGCGTATAAAATATCGATTCAAGTCATATTCATGCAAAACATGCTCAAATGCCATTGTCAAATCATACATGCTCATTTCAAAAAAAGATACTTAAGGATTTCATTTGTTCAAATCATTTCCCTTAGTTGAGGTGGAGCGAAGCTCAATGCTACTCAACGTCGAAAACATTTTAAAATCATTTCCCTTGGTTGAGGCAGAGCGGAGCTCAATGCTACTCAACGTCGAAAACATTTTAAAATCATTTCCCTTAGTTGAGGCGGAGCGAAGCTCAACGCTACTCAACGTCGAAAACATATTTAAATCATTTCCCTTAGTTGAGGCGGAGTGGAGCTCAACGCTACTCAACGTCGAAAAACATATTTGATTCATTTCCCTTAGTTGAGGCGGAGCGGAGCTCAACGCACCAACGTCAAATATCCTTAGCTGTGTGGAGTAATCTCAACACAACAGCGTCGTACGTTCCTCTATGTGTACATAGGTATCATAATCCGGGCTGCCCATACGCCTTCTTCGAGTCCTTGAGCATTGGGGTCCCATTTCTATATCCAAGTTACCCATTTGCCTTCTTCGAGTCCTTCAGCATTGGGAACCTTTTCTATATTCTGGATACCCATTTGCCTTCTTCGAGTCCTTAAGCTTTGGGAGCCTTTTCAAAGATTTTATAAAAATACTTAACATGTTTTGAAAACATCATATCATAAATTTATAAGTTAAACATTTCCAAACCTTCCATAAAATTATATATTATCGATAGCATGCTTTTTATAAAACTCATTCAAACAACCAGCATGCTCAAATGCTTTTTTAATATAAAACGCATGATATGCACATTAAAACTCGTGAAAGCATCATCATACTCATGTTCCAAACCATTGATATTATTCACAGAGAAAACATTGATACTTTGAAGTCATTAGTGTTACTCATAGAGCTAAATAATTGCTTAAGGGAAGTTCCCTTTTCTCCCTTCTAATTCTACCTTTCCCGAGCTTCTTGGACGCAGAGTTGAAAGTTTGAAACGCAAATCAACTGATTTTTCCCCTCTGACAGCTAGGTTGAACGCAACCCTGCACCTTGAACGCAAGGTTGATAACTTGAACACAAGGTGCAGCCTTCCAACAAGCTCTTCTAGCTTCACCCCTTGGACGCACAGATCTACCTTGAACGCAGGAGGGTCTATCTTGAACGCAAGGTTCACCTTAAATGCAGGGCAGATAATTTCCTCCTTCTAGCAGCACTATTGGACGCAAGGCAGATTTGGTTTCCCTAAGTACGAACTGTTGAATGCAAAGTGGCTATGAAATCAACCTCTCTTGGACGCAGACTGCCTCTACGGATGCAAGGATTGCTCTTTTCAGTCTTCTATCTCCCCTTTCTCTCAAGAACTTAGATTAATGAATCGTAACCTGCTCCTTTTCCCTCAAGGTCCTTATTTATAGCTTTGGGATGGAGGGCTTGTCATCCAACTTCTCCTCTCTATTTGCCACTTGTTTGCCACCTGTCACACTGCATGACACATCCGACATGCAACCCACACCTCCTCCTTATGAAGTGTTAAGTCTAAATGAAGTCACGTAACCTTTATAAACTCATCTTATGCGTTCGACTTGTTTTGAGATACGAACCATACATCCAACTTAGTGCCCTTATGTGTCCATTTAATTCTCTTTTAAGGTTTAACTTCTTCGTTCTCTTTTCTTCCTCCCGGCCTTCCTACTTTTAACCAGGTTTCTCCCCGAATACTACCATGCGTTTGTACCTCCTGTTATGCATCCATCACTTCTTTTCTTATGTCCACATCCTAGTTACAAGTCCCTCTTTTGATAAACGTCCTTCTCTGCTTGGTACTCCGTTACTTAGCCAACATCATCTCAAGACCTTCCTTCATGCGTTTGTACCATGCGTTTATCTCTACTTTGCTATGCGTCCATGGCCTTCCTTCTATCCTTAAGGATCCCTTGATTGTCCCTCTATGCGTTCCTGAGATGTATCCCAGGGTTATGCTTCCAACCTCTTCCTTATACTTAGCCATTTTCTCAACAATAAATCTAGTATGCATCCATCTCCTGCTTCTTTCCTTTAGACTTACTTCTCAACCTTCTAAATTATCCAAAACTCAAGAAAACTCTCTTGATGGAGGTCCATGCGTTTACCTTAAATTACAATAGCATCTTTCCTCGATTTCACCTTATGCGTTTTATCCTTCTTCCCGAGACTTAGGTTTCCTTCCAACAGACCATGACTCAACTTTAATCCCTTTTGCTCATACACCCTACCTACGCCAAAGTTACATCTCCTTCCTTAATTACCTCTTATGTGTTTACCTCTTTCCCCTGAGCTCTCGGTTTTCATTATGATACTTCAACACTTAACCATTTTCTTTCCCACAATGGTTACCATTACCATGCGTTTTCTTAGTCTTGACCATGCATCCAACATGGTCTCTTACTTACCAAATATGTGTCCAACTCAACTAACTCCCGTCTATGCTTTCAACTCTTTCCATCACTTGGTGAGATTTCCTTTCTTTTCCTTAGATTATGCTTCCAAACTTAAAAGCATAGTTGCGTTCTCTTAGTCTAGTTATTCTACTTAGAAGAATTCTTAACTCTAAGAATTACTTTAAAGTCCAAGATCCGAAGATCACTCAATGCAACCTTCCAATCCTATCTACGACTTATACTTAACCCAATACCTAAGCACAAACCTCTCTTTCCTTTAAGTTCAATGCATACTTATTCCTATTTTGGCAACATTTCTCGACCAACTCCACAAGCTTGTGATCCAATTCCACCTCTCTTGTCTTACTTCTTTTCCTTACAAGCTCTTAAGCGCATAGGTTTAAAAAGTAGGGTGTTACATGGTAGCCTCACCAACACATGAATCCTCACCAACGCATGCTACTTCATGCCAAAGGCTCTTGGCCAGCACTTCACTCACCCTCCTTTAGCTTGCCATCTTCCAAAGCCAAGTGTGGGGCTTACACTTGGTCTCCCTCTCTTGGCGAGTAGGTTGAAAGCTTCGAATTGTGTTCCTCGAATTCAAAAGATTACTACTAGGATGCCTGGTTGGTCTGCGCGTTTTCTCTCCTTTGTTGGTCGTCTTTAGCTGGTTCGGTCTGTGTTACAGAGCTTTCAGGTTTTCTGGTCTAGTGTGTTTGGTCTTCTTGTGGGGGTTTGTTAGGAGATTGATCGTCTCCTCATGGCCTTCCTTTCGCATGGTAGGTTGGAGGGTAAGGGGGTATGAGGGTTGCTTGGGATGAGGTGTGTTTTTCTTTGAAGCTTTGAAGGAAGGGGGGTTGGTATCAGGCACATGACCTCTTGGAATCTGGCTCTATCTTAAAGCAGATTTGGATAGTTTTGATCCGCTTTGGTTCATTATGGGTGGCGTGGGTTGAGGCGTATGTGATTCGTAATCGCTTCTTGTGGTTGTTTCGTGTGGATGCTGGCATGTCTTGGTCTTTCTGTGCGATTTTTAGGTGTAAGGACTCTCTTTTGCCTCTTGTTAGAATGAAGGTGGGGGTCCTTTCTTGGATTAGTATGGTGGTCAGATCATCTATGATGTGGCTAGTAGGCAAGATGCTCATCTTTTGGATTTTATTTTTGAGATTGGTTCTTGGCAGTGGTTGTGTACTATTTGGGAATTGATGGAAATTTTTGGGTTGGCTGAGGGAGTGGAGATTATTGTGGGGTGTGAGGATAGGTGGGTCAGGATTCCTGAGAGGGCTGGTAAGTTTTCTATCAAGAGTGCATGGGAGGTATTGAGACCAAGACGTAGAAGAGTGTTGTGGTCGTATTCTATGCTTTGGGGGTAATATTCCTTTTGTGCGAGGTTGGTGGTGAGGGATAGGCTGGGGACTAGGGATTGGTTATATACATGGGGAGTTATACATTCTTCGGTGTGCTTGCTTTGTGAAGGTGGGGTGGAATCATAGGATCATTTGTTCTTTGAATGCCCCTTTGGGTTTGCGGTGTCGTCTGGTGTGCTGAGTCTTATGAGTTTGTCCCGTCGGGTGGAAGGGTGGGCTGCGGAGCTAGTGTGGGTTTGTAGGATTGGGCATGGTAGTGGGGCTAGGAGGAAATTATGGTGTGTTTTTTGGTGTGCCTCTATTTACTTTGTGTGGCAAGAAAGGAACCATCGTTTACATGGTGGTTCGTTTTGTAATGCGGAAGTGATCTTGCATCTAATTGTTTCAATTGTGCATGGTCATGTTTTGTCCTAGAGTGATGACCTCTATGTTGTCTTTTAGTGCTTTTTTGCTCAATGTGGTTTCGCTTCTACTGAAGGTTTGCTTTAGCTTGTCCGCATGTTGTGTGGTTTTGTGTTTCTTCTTGTTTGCTCTGTTGGTTTTGGTTTGCCTTGGTGTGGCCTTGTTGTTGCATGGTTTTGCTCTGTTTATCTTTTGTCTGGTTAATTTGTTCTTGTTTTTGATGCCTTGCCCCCAGGTAATGGGGGCTTCTTGTTGTTGTATAATAAAATGCCTTTTCAAAAACAATAATAATAAAAATAACAATGAGGCCTTTAATGAAGTCTTCATTTTCCATGAGATCTTCCTTGATGTGACTCTAGCAAGGATCTGATTTGTGGAAACAACTCTTGAAAGATTAAAGAGGACGAGAAAGGAAAATTGTTAGAGAATTTTGATAGCATCTAAAATGTGCTATCTTCCTTAGCTTAACTCGGGATCGTTGTGCTATTTAATTGTTTATTATGTTATTTTGTAGGTTTCGAGCACTTAACAGGTAGAACAGGATGTTAGCAACAAAACCGGGCTAAAATGAACCAAAAAGAAGTTCCACGGCATCAACTAGGAAAAAGAAACTCCAAAATGACCAAAATGCCCCTGAAGTCATTGACGTTGAATTTGTCGCCCAATTCCGTGCCAAATATGTCACACCCTGTTGTGTGTCTAAGTGCTATATATATGCGATACTAATGGGTCAAGTTTTCCTATTCTTCACCCAAGTATAAGCAAAGAATGAGGTTTTCTCAGTGAGTCCGAGGTCGAACACAGGGACTATGCAAATTCTAGAATTCATTGTATTATTTAAGTTATGCATTACAAGAAGGTGGTGAGAAGTGATGCGTTTAAGCAAATACAAAGCAGTAATACGTTTATGAAAGTAAAAAGCAGTAAAACTAAGCTAAAGTGGTAAAGTGGATAGGTATGCAACATAGCAAAGTTAGCTAATGGAATTATATGAATGGTAAAAGCAGGGCTTTGGTCATCATCTAAATGCAGAAACGCATAGTGAACTCTATTTCATACCAGTAACTCTTCTCTCGGTTGTCAGCCGCTATGCTTATATGTTTATAACGCATAGAAGAGTGTCAATCTCCCGACAATCTCCCAAGATTCTCGTCTAATTTTCTACTGCCTTGCATTTCAGATCGATAACGCATCATAGGTTGCTTGTGTTCCTGCGTTAAAGCATGCGTTTTAGGTTTAAAAAGCTTCAAAACAATTATCTTCATCAATTCACAAGAGTAAAACGCATAGGGAGATTTATCAATAGAATTTAACCCAAACTACCGCATGATTCTCCATTTAAACTCTATTTTTCTAAAAGAAAGACAATAATAACTTGTATTTCTACAAATTATCACACCCCCTCTCAGGTACCCTCTTAACCTAGGAGAAAATGTGAGGACAGCAGAAACCAACCCTCCAACGGCATCCACTGTGAACCTTGTACCTTGACCAAGACCTAATTAAGCAGATATACACAATAATTGAACATCCAACTATAACCAGGGTTAAGCTAACATACAGACATTGATTTACATTCAACCTTTAATTTACACAAGTTCACTAACTTCTGCCCTTAACCCTCTATATGTACAACACAGGTTTAAGATCAAATATTTACAATTCTCAAAATTCCAAACACTCATGGTTGGCCCAGACGAGTTGCTGTGTAGGCTAAGCATCCCGGACTCGCTTGCTACCTGAGAAACAAAAAAACAAGGAAAGCATAAGCTAGGTTGGCCAGTGAGTGACTTATTTTGTAAAAACCTTCAAGATTCATAATTAAATCAAAACTGTAATCAAGTTATAATAAATAAGTAATAATAAATCGTTTTCGTATCCAAACAAATAATGCTCAAGTAACATTATTGTTGACAAATCTTGTTGTTACTGGTTGTATGTCTTAATAATCTATCAAATTTTTCTATTCTTCACCCAAGTATAAGCAAAGAATGAGGTTATCTCGGTGAGTCCGAGGTCGAATACAGGGATTATGCATATTCTAGAATTCGTGGATTATTTGAGTCATGCGTCTAATAGAAGTAAAGAGAGATAATGCGTTTGACTAACTACAAAGCAGTAAAACTACCCTAAGGTGATTGAATGGAGAGGTATGTGACACAGTAAAATCCAAGTAATTGAATTGTATGAATGGTAAAAACAGGGCTTGGGTTGGTCATCATCTAAATTCAGAAATGCATAGGTAAATCTATTTCATTCCAGCGACTCTTCTCTCGATTGTCAGCCGCTATGCGTTATATGTCTATAACGCATAAGAGAGTGTTAGATGCCAAGGTTATTCCTATGTCTAAATAACACTTCTTAGCCTTGTCAATTGAGTTCCACAATCACTTACTCTCTCGAGTAGTCTGATTATTACTACTTATATCGATTAGCTAGATAAACACAAGCATTAAGTTAATAGTACAATTGACAAGATGAAATAGATAAAAAACTAAGGTTCTTATTTAGATGATAACACAACTTGTGACCCTTAAGAGAATTAGTTACTCGTGGATGGTAAACAGCAAATGGGAAGTGGTAGGAAATGAATAGCTATGAAAGATGTATAGCTTGATGAATGGAATAAGAGTTTCAGAGAATACAATTTGTTGTCTATGAACTAAAACACAAGTAAGAAATTGATAGAAAGCATGAAATGACTTCTCAATGTCTTGAGCTCGCCGGTGTGGAAGCGTGATTTCTACTGTGAAGTGTTCAGGTGAAGGGAAGACTCTTCTCTCTCGAGCTATTTGTCTCCGATTATCGTCTGGAAAGAACTCTGCTGTCACTTACGAATTTTTTCAAAAGATTCGACAATATTTTAACTTTCAGGTTTGCCCTTTATAAATGTTGCGTTGTAATCGCTGGCAAATCTGCATGATTGGAGGCTGAATTTCTGCCTTGCGTCCATCTCGCCTAATTGCGTGATTTCTAGTTTAATTTAAATCCACCACTTTAGCCGCCGATCAAGCATATCAATCTCCCTACCATCTCTCAAGATTCTCGTCTGATTTTCAGCTGCCTTGTGTTTCAGATTGCTAACGCGTCGAGAGGTAGCTTGCATTCCTGCGTTAAAGGGTTACCAACGCATCCATAAGTTGCTTGCGTTCCTGCGTTAAAGGGTTGCTAACGCATCCATAGGTTGCTTGCATTCCTGCATTAAAGCATGCGTTTTAGGCTCAAAAAGTTTCAAAACAATTATCTTCATCAAATTCACAAGAGTAAAACGCATATGAAGATTTATCAATGGAATTTAACCCATACTACCGCATGATTCTCTATTTAAACTCTTTTTCTAAGAGAAAAACAATAATGACTTGTGTTTCTACAAGTTATCAATTATCAAATCACATACGTATCATTTCTAAAGGAAAACCATGTAAGTACAACACATTCCAATCACATTTTCCTTAGTTAAGGCAACGTGGAGCTCAACGCTACTCAACGTTGAAAACATCCTTAGTTGGGGCGGAGAAATCTCGACACACCCAACGTCAAATATCCTTAGCTGTGTGGAATAGTCTCAACACAACAGCGTCGATCATACTTCTATGTGCATATAGATATCATATCTTGGGTTACCCGAATACCTTCTCAAGTCCTTCAGTACCGGGTCCCATAAACGAGATTTAGGCCACCCACATGCCTTCTCCAAGTCCTTCACCATTGGGGCCTATCTCTATACTCAGGTTACCCACATGCCTTCTCCGAGTCCTTCAGCATTGGGAACCATTTCTATATCTCGGCTACCCACATGCCTTCTCTATGTCCTTCAGCATTGGGAGCCTTTTCAAAAACATTATTAAAAAACAACATGCTTTGAAAATAGCATAATAAAGTTTTACGAGTTTATAACATTTCAAATTCTCACAAACTCATTAACAATCATCAATGCTTTCCATAAAATCATAGGTTAATAAATAGCATGCCTTTTGTAAAACTAGTTTAACAACTAGCATGCTTCAAATGATTTACAATGTAAGACACATAATATGCACGCACCTGGAAACACACGCTTCCTTTCAAGCAAATAATTCTCATAGCACGTTAAAAATCGTGGAAAGCATAAATATATAAACATGTTTCCAAACATAACCATACAACATAACAACTTTGTTTAAAGTAGACTAATTTAAATAAAATTGTCACTCACTACTTGTCCCGGGCCTTTAGTGGGTTACCTTTCCTAGCTCCTCTCGGCCTGAAAGAATACGTTTCCCTTTGTTAGATTTCCTTAAAATTCCTTCTTACATAGGAAACAAGTCTTAGACATTCATATTATTCACCACTGAGACCCTACCACATAAAGAAAACCATCACCGAGACTATACTCCATGAAGAAATGCTCAACTGTGGCTATATTTCATTTAAAAGTTCATTAATGAATGAGATTCAACCATTAGCGAGACTAAACCAGCGACATCAAGCAAAAACAACTGTACCAGCGAGACTTTGGACGAGCGAGACCAGCGAGATTTCTGAGACAAAATCCACCAGCGAGACTTGTCGTGCTCTCGCTCCTCCACGTTTCGAGTGTCGTCTAATTTTGTAGCGAGATTCGCTCCCTTTATTGCTATCTTCGCACTACTAACTGTTAAAAATCGCATTTCCAGCCCAAATTAGAACTTCTTCTCTTCTACAAACTTGTAAAGAAATGTGTTTTTTAGCTTACCTCAAAAAGTCAGAGCTTAACTTCTCTTCGTTCGACAGATATTCTCAATTTACTTTACCCTGCTCTAGATCACTCGGGAAATTCGTATCAGTCGCTTCCACCTAAAATGTAACATGTGTTTCTATTCATATTCAGCTCAATTATCCTTCCCAAGAATCTGAGTTAGTTTTCTAACCACAAATTTTCAACTTCAAACTCGGTCTCTTCATCTCGCTATTCACTAAACACCAGACTTTGCTCAAACTGTGCGACAGCAACCAAACCTTCTGTTCCAGCTTCAATTACACCACGAAACCGACCAGAATTCTACACGAATTTGCCCTAGACTCCTTCTTCTTTATCCCCTCAACACTCAGCTGCACGATGGAGTCGGTTGAAGTTTAAGAAATGGGGATAAGATCAGCAACTTCGGCTTATGCACCCAAAAAGTTCCTGCCCACTTACTCTCCACTATCTCCTTCCTTTCTTTTCTTTTCTTTTTTTTTGTTGTTTATTAATTATTTTTCCTTTTCTTTTCTTTTCTTTCTTTCTCTTTTTCTTTCTTTTTTTTTTCTTTTTACTTTTTAATTTAGGAGAAAAAAAATAAGAAAAACAAAAAGAAAATCCATTTTTACATTCCAATTAATATTCGAAGTAAATTCTAACTCGGTTTCCTCTTAATGACTTAAATATTCAACTTACCAAAAATTACTTTCGACTTCATCCACTTCTTCCTTTGATCTACAAGAGGGAGAACAAGTAAATAAGTTCACAACAATACTACGTACTTATGTTTAGCAGTTACAAATGAAAGTAGGGCTTACAAAATAAATTTTCCTAACTTGAACCACAATAGTAGTGGCAAGCAGATCAAACACAGGGAGCCCTCGACTTTCAGAGTTTGAAAGTCTACAATTCAAGGTAACCGAGGGGGGTTTGTAATGGTTGGTTGCAAAGAAACTTAAATTGCATAAAAGTAAATTGCGCAAATTAAAAAGAGTTAAAATTCAATTGGAGAAAAATCTAGCTTGGGTTACACGGGATTTCCTTTGTTCGATGTTCTTACTCAATGGTTCGTTATTGCTAAATTCATTGAAGCTAGCACCTAATCAATTCAATTGGAAAGACCAGAATCGAATTGTCCTAGTCGACAAGTTAAACTTAAGGCAAACCAATGAAAACCATGCAAAATTTGACTAAACCTAACCGCATTCAGCTCAAGGGAAAATTAGGCGGAACATTCAATTGGAAAGCCCTAGATTAAATGTTCTATTGATTTAATCCTAGGTTGATTAGAACAACGCGCATCACCAATTAGATTTGAAAGCTAACCTAACCTATTGCTTCCTATGAATGACATACAACAAATTGTCACGAATTGTAATACAACCAAAGCAATAATCAAAATGAACACCAGCGTTACAATTTGATCGTAATTCTTAAAAACTTTGAATTTGATCATGCATACACTGAATCAAGTTCAAAACCTCAAAAGAACATCAATTACAAGGAAAATACCTAATACCCAAGTTAGAAAATCGTTACCTTAGCCAACAATTGGCATACCGATTATTGGGTTCAAGTTCCTAGGTAGGAAAAGAAGAAAAGAGAAGAGAATGGAGCCAAAAGTCGGCTGGTGGGGTGATCTCTTGACCTAAAAGTCGAGAGATGAATTTACAGAAACTGCGGAGCACCGTGGTGCTGATGTTAATTTGCATGCGAGTCCTCTATGGAGCACCGTGGCACTTGCTAAGTTTTCGCCAGCAGAAGCCCTTGAAAAAGCGTCATAGCAATGCCTAGGTAGCGCCGTTGCGCTGTGGCTTCAGGGGTATTTTGGTCATTTTAGAGTTCTCTTTCCTGGTTGATGCCATGGAACTCTGTTTGGTCTGTTTTAGCTCAGTTTTGTTGTTAATACCCCGTTCTACCTGTTAACTGCTTGAAACCTACAAAATAACAAAACAGACACATTAAATAGTACAACAATTCCGAGGTAAGTTGAGGAAGATAGCAAATTTAAGGTGCTATCAGTCATGGCGCAGCTGCGGTGCTTTTTCTCGAGGGTTTCTACTGGCGAAATGCAGCAAGTGCCGCGACGCTCAGGAAGCAAAATGCATGCAGATTATAGGTTTCTTTAAAATTAAACCTTCAATTATAGGTTTGAGATCAGCCACCAACCGACCTTTGGCTCCATTCTCTCTATTTTTCTTCTTCTTTTCGTACCTAGGAACTTGAACTCAATAATCCATATGCCGATTATTAGCTAAGGTAACATTTTTCTAGCTTGAATATTAGGGATTTTCCTTGTATTTGATGTTCTTTTGAGGTTTTGAACTTGATTCAATATATGCACAATTTAATTTAGAGTTTTTAAGAATTATGATCAAATTGTGACGCTAGTGTTCGTTTGATATATTGCTTTGATTGTATTACAATTCGTAACAATTTGTTGTATGTCAATCACAGGAAGCAATAGGTTAGATTAGCTTGCAAATCTAATTGGTGATGTACATTGTTCTAATCAACCTAGGATTAAATTGATTGGACATTCAATCTAGGTTTTTCTAGTTGAATGCTCCGCCTAATTTTCCTTTGAACTTAATGCAGTTAGGTTTAGTCAAATTGCATGTCTTTCATCGATTTGCCTTAAGTCTAACTTGTCGACTAGGATAATTCAATTCTGGTCTTTCCAATTGAATTGATTAGGAGCTAGCTTCAATGAATTTAGTAATGACGAGCCAATGAGTAAGAACATCGAACAAAGGAAATCCCGCGTAACCCAAGCTAGAATTTTCTCCGATTGAGTTTTAACTTCTTTTAATTCGTGCAATTAATTTTCATGCAATTTAAGTTTTGTGCAACAAACCAACTCAAACCCCCCTTTGGTTACCTTGAATTATAAACTTTCCAACTGTGAAATTCGAGGGCTCCCTGTATTCGACCCATGGGGTTAAGTTAGGAAAATTTATTTTGTCACACCCTTTTGCTAAGACCAGTGCGTTGAAGAGCTTATAAAGGGAAGAAGTAGGACAAGAGCTGTTTGTGCTCAAGTGTTAGTTTACATAGGCCGAAGATGAAGTTTGAATTAGAAGGATTTGATTGAAAGGTTGCGTTGAGTGATTTCTGGATCATGGAATCAAAGTAATTCTTGAAGTTGAGAATTCTACTGTGTAGAATAAACAGATCAGGAGAACGCAACCATGACTTTGAGCTTGGAAGTAAGATCTAAGGAAAGAAAGGAAACCTCATCAAGTGATGGGAAGGGTTAAAAAGAATAGCTGAGAGATAAATGAAGTTGGACACATATTTAGTGGAAGACCATGTTGGATGCATGGTAGAGACGAAGGAAACGTATGATAAAGGTAAAACGCATAAGGAAGATTTTGAATTGGATAAGTTAGAAGATTGAGAAGTAAGCCTAAAGGAAGGAGACTGGAGATGGATTTACGATAGGATTTATTGTTGATGAAATAGCTCACATAAAGAAGAGATTGGAAACATGTCCTTAGAATATGGCACAAGAATGCGTAAAGGAATAATTAAGGAAACCTCAAGGATAGGAGGAAGGTCATGGACGCAGAACGAAATAAAGGTAAAAGCAAAGAGTGCAAACGCATAAAAGAAAGGCATGTTAGTATGTGGTTAAGGTAGACGCATGGTATTATGCGGTAAGGAACAAACGCATAGTAGTGTGCATTTGAGACTTTGACGCCATGAAGTACGCGGTAGAGAAACGCTGTAAGCCCCTACCTGACATTTGGGAGTTGGCAAATTAGGAAGAGACTATGAGACGGGCATTGGATAGAGAAAATTGGTCGAGCTGTATGGGAGCAAAAGTGGCTAAGTGTTGGCCATGCGTTGGTGGGGCTACGCGTTGAGAGTATGATCGAGGCGTCAAAGGGCACTATGCGTCGAAGGCCACTAGGCGTTGAAGGCCACGAGCCGTTGAAGGCCACGAGGCGTTGAACACCACTGTGCGTTGGAAGCCACTATGCGTTGAAGGCCACTATATGTTGAAGGCTGGTATGCGTTGGTACATTAGAAGAGTGGCCGAGAGGATCATGCGTTAGTCGGCTATCCGGCGAAGGGGCGTTGGGCAATTGTAACACAGCAAGTTGAGGCTATGCATTGTTGAAGCTATGCGCGGAAGGTTGCGTTTGCCAACCTAAGTAAGAAGGTGATTGTCGTACTGGTGAGTCGGTGGTATATATATATATAAGTAAGTACGCCGACTAAATAAACACTTAAGACATATTTCGAAACCAGATTTACCCCATTTCGTAGAGGAACAACGAGGAGAGGTGGAAGAAGCTATTTATGTCGAAGTTAAGTAGGAACCAAATCATTTCCATGGTGAAATTGAAGCTGGAACCAGAAGCTTGACTGTTGACGATAATCTAGACATCTTCGGTGTTTGAAAAAGAGTGAGCTGAGGAAGTCGAAGCTAGGGCAAAAATTTTAAAGGTTAGTAAGTTAATTCTTAGCAACTTCTATGAAGGATGTTTAAGCTGAATTTGAGCTAGAGTATGTTAAATTCTAGGAAGAAGTAATCGAAGTTGAGCTACTAGATGATCCAAAGCAGCTGGAGTTATTTAAGAATAGTTCTCAAACAAAGAAGAGTTAGGGTTTGAAATCTTGAGGTAAGTTAGAAAGCTCACTTCTTTACAAGTTTGTAGAAGAGAGAAAATTCTGATTTTGGCTGGATTTCAATGTTTAGCAGATTTAAGAACGGGTTAGAAAAGAAAGAAGAAAACACTGGCCATCGGGGGTCGCTAGGTCAGAAGTATCGCTAAAGAGCTGGAGAGTGAACAGCGAGACAAGTGCCACTGGTAACACAGAGGGCTTTGCGTCTCACAACTCTCGCTGAATCTCGCTCAGTGTCGCTCCTTAAGGTAATATCGCTAGTCTCGCGAAGCTGGGTATCGCAGATGCCGCATGGTTATAAGTAGTTTACCCTAATAATTTCGTTGGTACTTGTGAATCTCGCTCATTATAAAAAACTGTAAACAAGAGAGGGACTAGTGATGAAAACCCATGTTTGAGATGCTTAAGCAAATATAGTGAATATAAAGAGGAATACTAGAAATGTCTAATACGAAGAAGGTGTGTTTACAGGTCAAGAGGAGCTAGGGAAAGCGTATAACCCGCTCGGAGCCCAAAATAAGTTGTGAGTGACATTATGGTTTGAGATAAGCCAACTTGAATACCATTTTCTATATGCTTAGTAATATCTATGAAACATGATTTGAATGTGTACTCCTATGTATAACTAGCACATATCTTATATGTGAAATAGAGCTTGAAAATGTATCAGATAATGTTCTAAGTTTTACCAAGCTAGTTGCTAGATGAATGTTCTGTGAATTCTGAGATATTATGATTTTTGTTAATTTATAATAAATGTGATGTGCATGACTGTGCACTAGAAAGATTCAATGGGACCCAATGTTGAAGGATATGTGAAGGCATATGGGTAGCCCTAGTATTTTTATGAAGCCTGAGATAATATGATTATTGTTAATTTATGATGAATGTGATGTGCATATCAGTGCACTAGAAAGATTCGATTGGGACCCAATGCTGAAGGACATGTGAAGGCATATGGGCAGCCCTAGTATTTCTATGAAGCTCTCACCAAAGGATATAGAGAAGGTGATTGAGTATTCCCTGGGACCCTAGTACCAAAGGACATAAGAAGGTCACGGGCAGCCCGAAATCAGATGGACTTATAAGCAGAATAGAAAGCATCTAACGCTGATGTGTTGAGATTACTCCACACAGCTAAGGTTTATTGACGTTGGGTGCGTTGAGTTCGCTCCGCCTCAACAAAGGTTCAATGAAAAGATATTCATTTACGTGATTATAGTTATTTACAAGTTATAGATATTTACAAGTTTATGAAGCATGACCAAGCAGTTTATACAAATGATTGTAGTTATGTTTTTATTGAGTTTATACTTTAGATAGTCACTCACTGAGCATTGTAGCTCATAGATTCTTGTTTCTCTGATGTTTTCTTTCCAGGTAGCGAGCGTGTTCGGGGTGCCTAGCCTACCATCAAGATTCGTCTGAGCCAAATTAGAATTTTGTAATTGGGAACTTGTAAACCCTATCCCCATGTAGAAATTGTACTTATTTGAGTGGCATTTGTGAGGATCACCAGGCATACCTGTAAACTTTAAACATAGCCTTTTAAATCTTACTCATGATGCTATCCTATCAGTAAATTATTGCATAACTATTGTAAAAGCTAAGCCAATTGCCAGCAGTTTATGATATATAACAGTGTTAACTGTAAGCCCCGTACTTGACCTTGTGAGAAGGTAAGTTAAGAAGAGACTAAGAGATGGGCGTTTGGTAGGAAAAGTTGGCTGAGTTGTGTGGGGGCAAAAATGGCTAAGTATTGGCCATGCGTTGGTGGCACTATGTGTTGATGGAAGTAGTTTTGGCGTGGACGCAGAGGTGAAGGAAGGCTATTAGGCGTTGAAGGCCATGAGGCGTTGAGAGCTACTCTGCGACGAAGGTCACTATGCGATGAACGCATTGAAGGCCACGAAGCGTTGAAGGCCACGAAGCGTTGAGAGCCACTCTGCGTCGAAGGTCACTATGCGGTGAAACGCTACCATGCGTTGAAAGTGGGTATGCGTTGGTGCATAGAAGAATGGTCGAGAGAACAATGCATTCGTCAGCTATCCGGCGGTGGGGCGTTGGGAAATTGTAACATACAAAACCGAGGCTATGCGTTGCTGAAGCCAAGTACAGAAGATATGCGTTGATTAGATTAATATATAGAGACGAAGTGGAGTTTGAGTCGGTGGTGTATATATATATAAGTGGAACAAGTATTCAATTATTTTGATCACATTTCACAGCTCAAGTTGATTCCATTTCGAAGCTAAACAACGGAGGGAGGTAGAAGAAGGTGTTTATGTTGGTTTGGGGTGGCATTCTCATCGTTTTCGTGGAGGAAACTTGAGCTGGAACGGAGAATCCAACTGGTGTTACTTAATCTGAGTATTGATCAATGTTGGGGAAAGAACGAACTGGGGAAGCGGTGGCTAGGGTCGAAATTCTGAGGTTAGTAAGTTAACTCGATTTCTAGCAATTTTCATGAAGGATACTTGAGCCGAATTTAAGTAAATGTGTGTTAAAAACTCCAGGTAGAAGAGATCGGAGCTGAACTGTTGAACGATTAGGAGCAATTCGGGGTTGTTTGAGGATATATCTCAAATGAAGAGGGTTACCCTCACGAGACTCTAAGGTAAGATAAAGGACTTGTTTCTTTACAAGTTCGTAGAGGAAAGGAAGTTTTAATTTTGGTCGGAATGCGATGTTTAGCATGTTAAAGAAAGAGTCAGAAGGGAAAGAAGAAAACAGTGGCTGTTAGGCGTCGCCCAGACCGTAGTATCGCTGAAGAGCTGAAGACTTTGTAGCGAAGCGAGTATCGCTAGTAACACAAAGGGTTTTGCGTCTCACAGATCTTGCTGAGTCTCGCTGGGTATCGCTCTTCAGGTAATCTCATTAGTCTCGTGTATTTCGGTATCGCTAGTGCAGTGTCTGGCTGAGTGTTTTTCTCTGGTAGTCTCGCTAGGGACATAGAGTCACGCTAATTATGAAATTTTGGGAAAAAGGAGTCTGGTTAAAGGAGCAAGAGTAGAATTTGATTATGCTTATTTATTGATCATGGGGAAAGAAGTTCAAGGAGAACTTAACATGGGAAATGTGTATTTAAAGGCCAAGAAGAGCTCGGGAAGGTGTATAATCCACTCGGAGCTAAGACAAGTTGTGAGTGATTTCTTGTTAATTCCACAAACTTACTTAACCTGTTTTAATAATAATAATGGGTATGTGAAATCTGTCATATGGAGTAGTTAAGGAATTATTTTGTGTTGTGCTGTAAGGATTAAAGATTGTATATGATATTCAGTGCTCAGGGACTATGTGGGAAGGCACTTGAATAGTTGGTTGATGTGGATTCCAATGCTCAGGGACAATATGATAATGTGATGAGAATTGGTACATGAAGTTGTGTGCGTTGAGCGTTGCTCCGCCACAGCTGGAAAGGAATATTTGTATTAATGGTGTTCTATAGCATGAGTTAACTTAGAAATTTCTGGTTATATGTATATATGTGGTGGTTTATGATGTTTTATGCCAACTCAAGTAGCGTACTAATAGTTGGAAGTTTTTCATCACTCACTGGGCATTAGGCTCACGCATTTCTTTTGTTTGTTTGTTTGTTTCAGGTAGTGAGTGTGTCCGAGATGCCTAGCCTACAGAAGATCCTCGTCTGGGTTTATTTTGGACCAGTCCTCTGGGATAGTTGTAAATACACAGAATTTGTACATGTTTCATTTTGTCAAACATGTTCTTTGGGATTGTAGTGGGTTTTGGTTTCTGATTGCATATAGAGAACACTTATCTTGATAAGTCTTATTATTCTATGAGATCATATGGCATATAGATAAGATTGAATGAACAGTAGTTGATTGTTAGATAGTTATTTTAGAATACAGGTGTGTGCTAGTTCGCACTCACTCCCTGAGTAGTAAGGGTAGTCATGGAGAGGGTGTGACATTAACAGATTGCAGAATAGGTAACACTTACTCCTAGGTAAAGATATAGGTATATATATATATCTAGGATGGGGGTGTTACATATTTGGCACGGAATTGGGTGACGAATTTCGTCCGTCAAATTGGCGCCGTTGCTAAGGAGCCAAGAAATTTCACTTTTGTGGGGTTTACAATTCTTTTTCGCTCTTTAGTTTTTCCCCTTTTGTATGACACAATCCTCCCAGGATCAAAACAATTTGTTGTATTTTGCAGACATCAGCAGAGAGGAACGGCAACGCAAAAGGGAAACTAAAGAACCAAGAGTGTGAACCCTGCTTTCATTTTTAAGTACTTAACTCAAGTTTGTAATAGGTGGTGGACTTATTTGCTTTCACTTGTGTAAAGCAAAGGGGGAAGTGAAGGGAAGTCGAGAATATTTTTGGTAAGTTGAATTAGATAAATTGAACTTGGAGTCTATTTTTTCATATCAATTAGAATATATAAAGACTAGAGAAGAATGTCACCGCTCGAATCAAGGTAGAAGGATGTAATTTAGAACTTTAATTATTGTTCGTATTGCTATTATCAATATGTGTTATATTCAATGGAAAAACACTAAATATGTTGTGGATTTATGGATTAATGAGGATTTATTAAAGAAAAGGAAGAAAGAAAAAAGAGGGGGAAAAAAAAAGTAAAAGGAAAAAGAGGAAAGTGGAGATGGGTTGGTGTGAAGTTTAAGTAAAACAACTCATGAGTTGCCGACATTTTTCACTATCCAAAATCCCAACCGACTCCATCTTTCAGCTGAGCAATGAGGGGAGGTATAAGAAGATATCTAGGGCAAATTCGTGTAGAATTTTGGTCAGTTTCATTGTGAAATTGAAGCTGAAGCAGAAGGTTTGCTTGTTGTTGTGTAGTCTGAATAAGGTCTCAGGTTTGGTGAATATCGAGCTGAAGAGATAGAGTTTAAAGATGAAAATTTGAAGTTAGTAAGTTAACTCAATTCTTAACAACTCTTGTGAAGGATGGTTGAGCTAAATATGAAGAGAAACATGTTAAATTTTAGGTGGAAGTGACTGAGACGGATTTCCCAAGTGATCTTGAGTAGGGCGAAGTAAATTGGAAATATCTGACGAATGAAGAATAGTTAAGCTTTGAAACTTTGAGGTAAGTTAGAAAACATGTTTCTCTACAAGTTTGTAGAAGGGAAGAAATTCTAATTCGGGCTATAAATGCGACTTTTAATAGTTAAATTTTGGGCAATAGCGAAGACAATAGAAGAAGGAGGCGAGTCTTGCTGGAAAGTTGGACAATACTAGGAACGTGAAGGAGCGAGAGCGAGACAAGACTCACTGGTCTCGCTGGTCAAATTTGTCTCACTAATCTCGTTGCCCTCGCTTGTCCATAGTCTTGCTGGTACAGTTGGTTTTTGCTTGATTTCGTTGGTTTCTCACTAATGGCTTGAATCTCATTCATTAGTGAACCTTTTAATGAAATATAGCCTCGGTTGAGCATTTCTTCATTGAATATAGTCTCAGTGATGCTCTTCTTTATATAGTAGGGTCTCGGTGGCAAAATATGAATGTCTAAGGCTTGTTTCCTATGTAAAAAAGAAATTTAAGGAAATCTAACAAAGGAAAACATATTATTTCAGGCCGAGAGAAGCTAGGAAAGGCATATAATCCTTTAAGGGCCAGGATAAGTAGTGAGTGAAAATTTTACTTTAAAATGAGTGTACTTTATACAAAGTTTTCATGATATATGATTATGTTTGGAAACATATTTACATGTTTATGCTTTTCACGGGTTTTAGCGTGCTATGAGGATTATTTGCTTGGAGAAAGTATGTATTCCCATGTACGTGCATATTATGTGTTTTACATTCGAAATCATTTGAAGCATGCTAGTTGTTAAATGATTTTACGAAAGGCATGCTATTTATTAACCTATGATTTTATGGAAAGCATTGGTGATTGTTAATGAGTTCGTGAAAATTTGAAATGTTATAAACTTGTGAATTTTTATTATGCTATTTTCAAAGCATCTTGCTTTTGAATAATGTTTTTGAAAAGGGCTCCCAATGCTGAAGGACTCGGAGAAGGCATGTGAGTAGCTGGGTTATAGAAATGGTTCCCAATGCTGAAGAATTCGAAGAAGACATGTGGGTAACCTTAGTATAGAGATAGCCCTCAATGCTGAAGGACTTAGAGAAGGCATGTAGGTGGCCTACATCTCGTTTATGGGACTTGGTACTAAAGGACTTGAGCAGGTATTTGGGTAACCTAGGATATGATATCTATGTGCACATAGAGATATGATAGATGCTATTTTGTTGATATTACTCCACAACTAAAGATATTTGGCATTAGGTGTGTCGAGATTACTCCGCCCCAACTAAAGATGTTTTCGACGTTGAGTAGCGTTGAGCTTCGCTCCGCCTCAACTAAGAAAATGTGTATGAAATGTATTGTATCTTCATGGTTTTTCAGAAGTGATATGTATATGATTTGATAGTGCTATTTGAGCATGATTTGCCTGAACATGAAAACGATTTGAATTGTTTTTTAGTTAACGAAACGTTTTTACTAAATATGTGCACTGGGCAACCTAGTTCATGTTTTCCCCGTTTTTCTGTTTTCCAAGTAGTGAGCAAGTCTGGGGTGCTTAACCTACACAGCAACTCGTCTGGGCCTACCACTATCTGTGTCTGTGAATTTTGACATTGTAAATAGTTGATCTTAAACCTATGTTGTACATATAGAGGGTTAAGGGCGATGGTTAGTGAACTTATGTAATTATTGGTTTGAATGTAAATCAATGTTTGTATGATATCTTAACCTAGGTTAAAGTTGGATGTTCAATTATTGTGTATATCTGCTTATTAGGTGTTGGTCAAGGTATAAGATTAACAATGGATGCTGTAAGAGGGTTGGTATCTGTTGTCTTCACACTTTCTTCTAGGTTAAGAGGGTATCTGGGAGGGGGTGTGACAAGTTAGTATCAGGGCATAAGATTTTGGGAAAGGGAGATTGAATGTTGTAAGTTCAAAGTATGAGAGTTGCAACATAGCGGATTGCGAGAAATTATTGTTAGCAGACAGACGAGGTAGGCAAGCACACGCTGGAACTTCGCAAGCTACCAGATGCTTAGGAAAGTTTTAGGGGAAATTCTGATGATCTTCCAGCAGGTATGAGCTTGTAAAAAATTAAATGTTTATTTGAGTGATTAACTTATAATGTTAAAATAGTATGAGGAATATCCCGAAAGAAGAGTAGTGTTGCGAATCTTTATTAAACTTGTTGTGCGTTCAACGTGCTTAATAATATGCGTTACTAATCTGTTATTCTTCACCCAAGTATAAGCAAAGAATGAGATTTTCTTGGTGAGGCTGAGGTCGAACATAGAGACTATGCAGATTCTATAATTAGTTGGATTATTTGAGGCGTTTAAACAAGGTGATGAGAAGTGATGCGTCTAAGAAACTATAAATTAGTAAAACTAAACTAAAGTGGTTGGATGGAGAGGTATGCGACACAGCAAAGTCAGCTGATTGAATTATATGAATGGTAAATGCAGGGCTAGGGTTGGTTATTATCTAAAGTCAGAAATGCATAGTGAGATCTATTTCATACCAGCGACTTTTCTCTCGGTTGTCAGCCGCTATGCGTTATATGTCTATAATGCATAGGAGAGTGTTAAGTGCCAAGGTTACTCCTATGTCTGGGTAACACTTCTTAGCTTGTCGATTGAGTTCCACAATCACTTACTCTCTCAAGCAGTCTGATTATTACTACTTATATCGATTAGCTAGATAGACATAAGCATTAGATTAAAAGTACAACTGACAAGATGGAATAGTCTTCTATGGTTCTTATTTAGATGGTAATGCAACCCGTGACCCTTGATAGAGTTAGTTACTCATGGATGATTAACAGCAAATGGAAAGTGATAAGAAATGAATAGCCTTTGAAGATGTATAGATTGATGAACGGAATAAATGTTTTAGAAAATACAATGTCTTGCTAATAAACTAAAACATAAGTAAGAAAAAGATAGAAAGCATGGAATGGCTTCTAAATGTTTTGAGCTCGCCGGGATGGTAGCGTGACTTCTGCTGTGAAGTGGTCAGGCGAAGGGAAGACTCTTCTCTTTCAAGCTATTTGTCTCCGGTTGTCGTTTGGAGAGAACTCTGCTGTCACTTAGGAATTCTTCCGAGAGGTTCAACAACTTTTTAACATTCAGGTCTGCGCTTTTTATAATGCGCTGCAATCACTGGCAAATCTGCATGATTGGAGGCTGAATTTCTGCCTTGCGCCCATCTCATAAGGAGGAGGTGTCAAGATTGCATGTTGGATATGTTGGAACACTATGTTGGATGAATAGTTGTATGTTGGAGTAAGTTTGACGCATAAGATGAATTGGTAAAGGTTGCATGGGTTCATTTTGACTTAACACCTCATAAGGAGGAGGTGTCAAGATTGCATGTTGGATATGTCATGCAGCGTGACAAGTGGCAATTAAGTGGCAAAAAGAGAAGAGAAGTGAGATGGAAAGCACTCTATTCCAAAGCTATAAATAGGACCCTAAGGGAAGAGGGGCAAAAGGAAGGATCCAAAAAAGCCGGAGCTTCGGAGAGGAAGCATGAGAAAGCTATCTCCTTGCGTTCAAGTTGGACCTTGCGTCCAAGAGAGGTCGACGCATCAAAAAGGGAAGCAAGAAGAGTTATTCACTCTGCGTCGCTGTAAACCTTGTGTTTAAGGAGTAAGGTTCCATCCAACTGAGTTGCCAGAGAGGGGAAACAGCTACCTTACGGTTTAGAGTCTCAAGCCTTGCTTTGAAGGTCGGGAAAGCAGAATTTGAAGGAAAAAGAGGGAATTCCTTAAGCGTTTTGGTGAGTGACACTTTCCATTCTTTGAAAATGGTTTAATAGAAATGTTATTCTGGTTTTCTTATAAGATGTGGTTTGATGATAAAGTGTTTACTCGAAAAGCATGATGATTGTTTATGTTATTTATGAGGCATGTTATCTGTTTTCATTAAAAGGTTGAAACACTCGAAATACATGTTTGTGAGATATCATTTATGAAAATTTTCTCTATGAACTGATTATAGTAAAATTGGTTTCTAAATTGTTTTAGAGGAGGCTCAATGCTTAAAGGCATGTGGGTTTCCCCGGGACTCAGTACTGAGGGACATGGAGAAGGTATTTGGGCAACCCGCCATATTCCTATGTGCACATAGAGATTGTGACGTTGGGTGTGTTGAGTCTTGCTCCACCCGAACTAAGGTTGTTTTCAACATTGAGTACGTTGAGTTTTGCTCCACCTCAACTAAGGTTGTTTTTTACGTTGAATGTGTTTAGTCTTGCTCCACCTCAACTAAGGTTGTTTTCGGCGTTGGGTGCGTTGAGTCTTGCTCCGCCCTGACTAAGGAAAATTTTAAAACAAAAGAAGACTTGATGAGTTGTAGACTGTTTTATTGAATATGATTGGAAACGATGTTTTAAATGTGAATTCATGTGATTTGATGAAGTGATTGGAAAGTATGATTTTTCAGATGTTTTGAATCCCTGTTTTATGCGTAACATATTTAACATGCCTGTTTTTGAACAAAGATAATTTACAAAATTGGTCACTCATGGGGCTTTAACTCACGCTTTCCCATGTTTTTCTATATTCCAGGTAGCGAGCGAGTTCGGGATGCTTTGCCTACGCAAGAACCTCGTCTAGGTTGTCTTTAGTGTTAGTGGTCGGACAGTGAACCTTACAGAGGAGTCAAGGTTGTTGTCTTTACATCTCCTCTCGGGTTATGGAGGAGAATCCGGGAGGGGGCGTGACAGTAAGTGATTGTGGAACTCAATTGATAAGGCTAAGAAGTGTTGCCTAAACATAGAAAAAACCTTGGTACTTAACACTCTCCTATGCATTATAGACATATAAGTATAGCGGCTGACAACCGAGAGAAGAGTTGCTGGTATGAAATAGATCTCACTATGTGCTTTTTAATATAGATGATAACCAACCCCAACCCTGCTTTTACCATTCACATAAGCCCATTAGCTGACTTTGCTGTGTCGCATACCTATCCACTCTACCAGTTTAGCTTAGTTTTACTGCTTTTTATTTTCATAAATGCATTACTGCTTTGTATTTACTTAAACGCATCACTTCTCACCACCTTCTTGTAACACATAACTTAAATAATCCAACGAGTTCTAGAATCTGCATAGTCCGTGTGTTCGATTTTGACTCATCGAGAAAACCTCATTCTTTGCTTATACTTGGGTGAAGAATAGGAAAACTTGACCAATTAGTATCGCATATATTTAGCACGTTAAACGCAAAAAAGTTTTTTACGCCGTTGCCGGATATGCAAAATCACAACAAGTTTTTGGCGCTGTTGTCGGGGATTTTTGGATTGATTCGTTTTTTTTTTTTTTTTGTTTATTTTTGTTATAGGAATTCCTCATTGAAAGGAGTATTGCGAGTTTCTCCTCTGCCAGAAGCTCCAAATAGTATATGAGTGACAGAGTAGCCCAGCACTTGATATTGACTCTGATATTGAGAGGACCTTCAAAAGAAGAACAAGGCTTCGAAGAAGAAGGACTAATCGAAGCACATAAAGGAATATGGCTGAACCACAAAATCTTGCTCAAGGTAGAGTTCGGGAAAATGCAAAAGCAAAACAACATACAAACCCAATTCTGTTGGCACACGACAGAAATCGGCTTTTGCGGGAGTATGCGTCGCCAAATTTGTATGATTTCTCGCTAGGAATCTTACACCCAGCCTTCGAACGTAACGACAAGTTCGAAATGAAGCCTATGATGCTGCAAGCAGTAGGGCAATTTAGGGTGCATGATAAGCGCTTGAAAAGTGATTTCTATCCTCTCAAATTAAGATAGTTTATATTAGATTTCACTTGTTTGCTAGCGATTTTCAGGTTAAAATGAGAAAAATTAGAAGAAAACGCCAAAAGATCAAAACCGAGCAAGAATACGGTGAAAAAGAGATGAAAAACACAAAGTTGCAAAAACTGGGGCAGTGCGGTGCTAAAGCCCGAGAGGGTCTACACAAGAATTTGCCGCAGCGCAGCGGCACTCTCCAACAGCGCTGCGGCACCGTTTGAAAATTTTCCATAGCGCCTCGGCGCCAGTTTTCCATAAATGAAAAAATTGTATTTTTGGTAAGTTTTTGGGCAGCCGACTCTATAAATTTGGGGGTTTCCAACAGCCCTAATCATCAATCTACAGACCATAAGAGGCACAAGAAGGAGAGAATTAAGTGAAAGTTCATAGAAGAGTTCAAAGAGTGAGTTAGTTGCAAGGATGGTCCAATCCTCTCATCAATCGATGAAGAGTTTTGTTTGCGATAACACTATTCACCTACATCATCTAATCTGCGTCTAACATTTCCTTATACTTCCGATGACAGCATTAGCACATAAGCTCATAATGAGCCAAAGGAAAAATAGCTACCCCTTTGGCTTACTGAAATGCCTCTAATCTGAGCTGCTATTATGCGTCCGACGTCCAGATGGATGCCTCGCATAATGCAATATGTTTCCATCTCTCGATCCCTTGATACTGTTTTGTCATGCGTTGTCGGGATGAGCCGCTTCTTCACAAAGTATACCCACAGGTTGGCCTCGGGTAGGAGGCTGCTGGCAGGCAAGGTTCAGATGCCTGTGGGTTAACATCCCATTTTGACCTTGGCTTGGCCATGACCGGTAGAGTGTCTTACATGTATTCGGGCGTTGTAGATTCAATGAGCCTATTGCCCACTGCGTCTGGGTGGTCCCTCAACTGAAATATGACGTTGATTTCCCTTGCGTTGAATGGGACTTCACTTCCCTCTACTACCACCACATCTTCCTCTTCATCAATGCATCCGTTGTAGAAACTTCGGACTAAGGCAGGTAGAATCCAAGATGGGCCGGCACAGAAGTTCCGCCAACCATGGTGATCTATAATGTCTGTGATGTATGGTGGTAGTGGGACTTCCTCTGGGAAAAAGGTGACCTCCATTAATAGGTCAGGGAACAGCTTGCGTCTCCCTTTTCACTCCATCTACTTTGGTGACGCATCCACCACCTTTTCTTTCCCTTTAGCCTCAGCAGGGATTTTGAACACTGTTTTCTGTTTGCTCTTGGCCACTTCAGCTGGTGCCTCAGTCACCTTCTCCTTCCCCTTGCGTTTCTTTTGGGGAATGCCTGAGAGTTTGGTAATTGACTCCCCCTTTTGTTTTCTTTCTTCTTCTTCTTCTTCTTCAAGGTGCTAACACCTTGCTCCACTCTCGCATCCTCCCCAATGTGTTGCTTCCTTGTAGGCGAGTGATGCATACTTCTCTTCTTCTTTTTCTTCTTCTTGCCCTCATTCTCTTCTTGGGCGTTTATTCTTGCAGCCAACTCCTTATCTTAGTATATTTGCAGCTCTCTCTCAAGCTCCTCTGCTGCTTTATCTATTCTCTCTTCCCCCCTTATTTAATCTTCAAATGCACCTTTTTGCTGGACAATACGTCCTTAGCAATTTTCTCCGCTCCTTTTCTCAGGACTTTGAGCTTTTTTCTTAACTTAGCCCTCTTCTTTGCCATTTTCTCTGCCAATCTAAAGACGTAGCCATGATTGGTGATGATAACTTGTAGAAATACAAGTTATTATTGTCTTTCTCTTAGAAAAATAGAGTTTAAATAGAGAATCATACGGTAGTAGGGGTTAAATTCTATTGATAAATATTTATATGCGTTCTACTCTTGTAGAACGCATGAAGATAATTGTTTTGAAGCTTTTTTAGCCTAAAACACATGCTTTAACGCAGGAACGCAAGCAATCTATGGATGCGTTGACAACCTTTCAAAGCAGGAACGCAAGCAAACCATGGATGCGTTGGCATATTTGAATGCAGGAACCCAAGTTATCCATGGACGTATCAACCAAAAACGCAAGACAGAAAAGAATCATATAAGAATCTTGAGAGATTGTCGGGAGAATGATATGCTTGATCTGCAGCGAGAGTGGTGGATCTAAATTAAACCGGAAATCATGCGATTAGGCGAGATGAGCGCGAGGCAGAAATTCAGCCTCCAATCATGCAGATTTGCCAGCGATTGCAACGCAACATCTCTAAAAGGGCAGACTTGAAGGCTAAAAGGTTGTTGAACCTCTCGGAAGAATTCCTAAGTGACAGCAGAGTTCTCTCCAGACGACAACCGGAGACAAATAGCTCGAAAGAGAAGAGTCTTTCCTCCGCCTGACCACTTCATAGCAGAACTCACGCTTCCACACCGGCGAGCTCAAGATATTGAGAAGCCATTCCATGCTAGAATCTTTTTCTTACTTATGTTTTATTTTATTAGTAAGACATTGTATTTTCTAAAACATTTATTCAGAGGATTTGTTTGATCAACTCAGAGGAGCTTCGGTCTTCTCGAAGATAGACCTGAGGTTAGGGTATCCCCAACTAAAATTTAGAGAATCGGATGATAAGCGCTTGAAAAGTGCTTTCTATCCTCTCAAATTAAGGGAGTTTATATTAGATTTCACTTGTTTGCTAGTGGTTTTTAGGTTAAAATGGAGAAAATTAGAAGAAAAGACCAAAAGATCAAAACCGAGCAAGAATACGGTGAAAAAGAGATGAAAAACACAAAGTTGCAAAAACTGGGATAGTGCCGCGGCGCTAAAACCCGAGAGCAAATATTTCTGCACGCAGCCCTAGTGTCGCGGCTCTCTCCAACAGTGCTGCGGCGCCGTCTTCAAAATTTCAATAGCGCCGCGGCACCAGTTTTCCATAAATGAAAAAATTGTATTTTTGGTAAGTTTTTGGGTGGCCAACTCTATAAATTTGGGGGTTTTCAGCAGCCCTAATCATCAATCTATAGACCAAAAGAGATACAAGAAGGAGAGAATTGAGTGAGAGTTCATAGAAGAGTTCAAAAAGTGAGTGGAAGAGGAAAAGAGTTCGAGATAGTCGTGGTGGCCTTCGAATTCCGACGTGAGAGCCAAGGAGATCGTGATGGTGCTACCTCAATCAAGAGCCTCTTTTCAGTAGTGTTTCCCTTTCTTTACACTCTTTCTTTGATTATTTTGTTTAAACATGTTGCTTCAAGCTATGAGTGGCTTAACTCTTTAGTTTTAGGGTCTTGATGATTTCTTTATGAATTCATGTTGATCTTGTAGACTTTCATGGTTTTGTTGGAATGATTATGCTTTTCATTGTTATTGTGTTTAATTCTTGAGGATTGGTCACCTTCACATGTTAGGTTAGATGTATGATTGAGAGATTGTACGTTTAACTTGATCTAGAACAATGAATTGTTGTTAATCTATCACGAGAGTAGTTAGGTTGACAATAAAAGTTGCTAAAGACTATTCTTAATGCCATGTAATTTGTATTGGTTTCAAGAGATTAGTAATCAATCGAGTTGCATGAGAAAATGTTGTTTTTTAGAGAAAATAACTTGGAATTAAGTTTCTAGACTTAGGCATATGAATGACAATAAAATCCATGAAATCTATAATATTGCATGATGAAATAAACAAGGATTCATTACCCTAGAACTCTCTTTGACTCTTGTGTTTCTCACTTTATTACTTTCCTTATTGGGTTTATATTTTCCATAAATCACAAATCTAATTCCAATCCTCAAATAAAATTGATTCAACTCTAGAATAGCTAAGTAACTTAAACCTTCACAATTGGATCTCTAGTGGAAAGATATTCGGACTTCACCGTCTTATATTATAACTTGACCCGTACACTTGTGATTAACTCTAAAAGTGCGCATCATTGGACATACCTAAGACGGCTTTCCGAACGAGGTATGGACATTACGAATTTCTGGTGATGCCATTTGGTTTGACGATGCACCATAAGTATTTATGGATCTGATGAATAGGATTTTCCATCCTTATCTGGATTAGTTTGTCATTGTGTTCATTGATGACATATTAGTGTATTCTGGAGATAGAGGAAAACATGTTGAACATCTCAGGATTGTTTTGCAGACCTTGAGAGAAAAGAAGTTGTATGCAAAGTTCAATAAATGTGAGTTTTGGTTAGATTAGGTCGTGTTTTAGGTCATGTGGTGTCAGTTGCAGGAGTCAGTGTAGATCCCCAAAAGACTGAGGCTATAGTCAAGTGGGAACGACCTAAGACCGTGACAGAGGTACATAGTTTCCTAGGTTTAGTAGGATACTACAGGAGATTCATTCAGGGGTTCTCCAAGAGAGCTTTACCACTCACTAATTTGACTAAGAAGAATACTAAGTTTGATTGAATGAGAAATGTGAGCAAAGTTTCTAGGAACTAAAGAGGAGATTGGTGACTGCACCTATCCTGGAACTTCTGGAGTCGAGTAAAGTGTTTGAAGTTTATTGTGATGCTTCTCGCCAGGGGTTAGGTTGTGTGTTGATGCAGAATAGTAAGGTAATAGCTTACATTTTAGGCAACTGAGACCTCATGAGAGTAACTACCCTACTCATGATCTGGAGTTAGCTGCAGTTGTTTTAGCATTAAAGATATGGCAGCATTACTTGTATGGAGAAAAATGTCATATCTACACAGATCACAAGAGTCTGAAAGATATCTTTGATCAGAAAGAGCTTAACATGAGACAAATGAGGTGGTTAGAGCTGATCAAAGATTATGATTGCACTATTGAATATCATCTAAGGAAAGAACGTTGTGGCTGATGCCTTAAGTAAGAAGTCCAGGGGTGGTATGAGTTCTTTAAATGCTATAGGAGTTACTTTGCTCATGGAATTCAGAAATAGTGCTGCTAGTTTAAAAGTAACTGATAAGGGGACGTTGTTGGCACATTTCCAGTTGAGACCCAAGCTCATGGATGAGGTTATAAAGATGCAATTAGAAGATCCTATGATTAAAAAACTAATAGAAGAAGTAAAGGCTTAGCAAAAGACTACGAGCTTAGGTCCGATGGCGCCTTGTTGAAACATGGTGGGATTTACATGCTAAAGAATGTGAAAATCAAACAGGTGATTCCTGAGGAGGCACATAGCTAAGCTTATGCTATGCATCCTGGTAGTACCAAAATATATAGAACATTACAGAGTTTCTACTGGTGGCCAGGTATGAAAAGGGAGATAACTGAGTATGTAGCAAGATGTCTAGTCTGGCAACAGGTAAAGCCTAAACGACAAAAGCCGATATGGTTGTTGAATCCACTCCCTATTCCTGAGTGAAAATGGGAACACGTTACAATGGATTTCCTATTTGGATTGCCAAGAACTTCAACAGGTGTGACGAAACTTTGGTGGTTGTGGACAGACGACTAAGACAGCGCGTTTTATGCCTGTTAAAGCAACTTATACACTGGATAGATTAGCACAGATGTATATGGATAAGATTGTAAGTCAGTACGGAGTTCCAGTGACTATTGTATCGGAGGCTCGACGCTACCCCAATTTGGACTCTTTTAGCGCTGCGTTAGCGCCGTCCCAAAGGCTCGACGCTACCCCAATTTTTGTAATATTGAGTTTTTCATCTCGTTTTCGCTGTATTCTTGCTCGGTTTTGATCTTTTGGTTTTTTCTTCTAATTTTTCTTATTTTAACCTGAAAACCACTGACAAACAAGTGAAATCTAATATAAACTCTCTTAATTTGAGAGAATATAAAGCACTTTTCAAGTGCTTATCACTAATCAATGGAATGATGAAAAGACGGCACTTTTGTTTTGGTATTTAATTATAATTGCAATTTTGTTTTATTTTTATTAAGCCTTGTTTTTAATGGGAGGTTATGGAGAATTGAAACTCATGTAGGTTACCCATTACTCCATAAATCAACCATTTAATTGTGTCTTTGGGTTTTTCTTTTTGTCAATTATGTTTAGGGTGTAATGGGTATAAAAAGGTTCCTTTTCTTCCCATTGTGGATAGATTTTTAGAAGTGAATGAATGAGAATATCTTTAGCTTTGTTGAGAGCTAAGTGTTTTCACTTTTGCAATTTCTTGTGTTTTAGAACTTGCATGCTAGAAATCATTCAAGTGGTGTTGATCAAACTTCTTGTGGAGTGATTCGAATGTCGAGTTTAGAAACAAGTTTTCTCTACTCTTGATCTTAATCATCAAGGTAAAGTTTCTTTTAAAACTTATTCCTTGGGTTGATTTCATGTTGTTTTGTGGTTTTTGAATATTAGATTTAAAGGTCTTGTTTATTAACAAGGTTGTTGGATCCGATATATGTTTCTGTTGTTGTTGTTTAATTTTTCTATTCATCTCGTCGCGTTCGTTCTATTTTATGATACTTGAACAAAAGTCTCATATCCTGTCGTTTTAGATCAGAATCTTATCTACAAAATTTCTTTCTTTTAGATCTTCAAATTCGGCTTCCTTCAATGTCAAATTGTTGTCTTTTGAAAATCAATCAGGAGAAGAAAAAATTGCTATCCCTAAGAGCATTCGTTCTTAAGTTGGTTGTTTTTTTTTTCTTTTTTTTCCCTTAAAAACATGTTAGATTTGATGTATTACAATTTGATCTCATATTGGGGTCATTAATTTCATCATTTGGTGTTAAAACTCAAAGGTTACACTTTGAAATTTTGCAAAAGTTGTTTTTTTGCATTAAATATGGCAGTTACAACTTTTATGCACATTGAATTTTCCAGCCATTATTTAAGAATGTTACCCCAAAGTTTCAAATTTCAACCTAGAGATTAGTTCTTAAGAGGGTAAATGTCTGCACCAATACTTCGATGTTCCTTTCAAGCAATATTTTTAGATTCGAGGACGAATTGTCTTGAAGAAGGGCAGAATAATATGAATGGCTCAATCATACAATATGAACGTAAAGAATGAGCTGTACATGCTGTCCAAGTTTATACTAACCAAAGAAGAAAGATTTCAAGCTACTTCAAATGGGTTGTCATTTACTCTTGAATGGTTTCAAATTCATTGAATATGGATGAAAAATACTAAACTCAGATTTTATGTGGCTGATCATGGTCATTAATTACGAGTGTTACAACATTTTAGATGCCTCATAGAATGTTTAGGGTTATATTTTGAGACCTATATAATGTCATGTAATTGTTCAAACAAAGAGACTTGGAAGAGATTTGAAAATGTAATAAAAGAGCCCATGAGCTTTTTTTTAGCCTTGTGCTATGTTTCTTTTACAATTCAATGGCATTTAGATTGTAGGTTCAGAATCATTCAAGCTTGACTTGATCGATCTTGCTTGTGGATTGATTCAAAGTTCAAGGATTGATGGGAGCCCCAGGCTTTGTCCGATCCATGGTTTTGCCAATCATCTAAGTAATTCGTCTTCTAAACATTCTTAGGGGCTGAGATCATCTTGATTTGGGGTGTTTGAGTTTGAGATCTAAATATCTTGTTCATCAACAAGGTTGTTAGATCCAAATCCTCGAATGTTATTTATCAAGGTTGTTAGATTCAAACGTGTTCATCTATTGAATTCTCTAATATTTTGTTTCAATTCCTTTAGTTCCAACATGTTTTGAGTCTGTCTCACAAAAAAAAAAAAATGTATGTTCCATTCCTTTTTTCGTGCTGATGTCTTCTAGAATCTTTTGGATTTATCTATTAGCTACATTTTGTTCTTCTTTGTCATCTCCAAATTTTGATTGCGCATTGTTAAAAACGTAACATTTAAATTTTGATTATTTATAAAAAAAAAAAAAAAAAAAAAAAAAGATTGTTGGTCATTAAATGTTGGCGGTTACAATTGAGTTCATTAAATTTTCTCTTTCTTGCTATTATGTATAACTTCCATATGTTGTTAAGTCTCAATTAAGCAACATAATAAATCATTTTTGCTGAGAGTTACTGTCACGCCCCCTCCCAAGTACCCTCTTAACCTAGGAGAAAGCGTGAGGACAGCGGACACTGACTCTCTTACGATATCCACTGCCAACCTTATACCTTGACCATCACCTAATAAAGAGATATACACAATAATTGAACAACATACTTTAACCAGGGTTAAACTATTATACAGACATTGATTTTCACTCAAACCATATATTTACATAGGTTCCTCAACATCGCCTTAACTCTATATGTACAACACATGCTTAAGATCAAATATTTACAATTTTCAAAATTCTAGACAATGATGATGGGCCCAAACGAATTACTTTGTAGGCTAAGCACCCCGGACTCGCTCGCTACCTGAAAAATAGAAAAATATAAGGAAAGCATGAGCTAGGTTGCCTAGTGAGTGACTTGTTTTGTAAAAACCTTTCTTTAACTCATAAGGTAATCAAACTGTAATCATTTTAAAACAATGGTAATTAACATCAATTCAAAGTCAATATCCACGCAAAACATGCTCAAGTTGCATTGTCATACCATATATGTTCATTTCCTAAAAAGATACTGATGCGCACTTTTTGTGTTAACCGCAAGTGTACGAGTCAAGTTATAATATAAGACGGTGAAGTCTGAATATCGTTTCACTGGAGATCCAATTGTGAAGGTTTAAGTTACTTAGCTATTCTAGAGTTCAATCAAATTTATTTGAGGATTGAAATTAATATTGTTAATTATGGAAAATATAAGTCAAATAAGGAAAGTAATAAAGTGAGAAACAAAAGAGTCAAAGAGAGTTCTAGGGTAATGAATCCTTGTTTATTTCATCATGCAATATTATAGATTTCATGGATTTTATTGTAATTCATATGCTTAGGTCTAGAAACTTAATTCCAAGTTATTTTCTCTAAAAAACAACCATTTCTCATGCAATTTAATTGATTACTAATCTCTTGACATCAATACAAATTACATGGCATTAAGAATAGTCTGTAGCAACTTTTATTGTCAACCTAACTACTCTCATGATCGATTACAACAATTCATTGTTATAGATCAAGTTAAACATACAATCTCTCAATTATACATCTAACTTAACATGTGAAGATGGCCAATCCACAAGAATTAAATACAATAACAATGAAAAGCATAATCATTCCTACAAAACTATAAAAGTCTACAATATCAACATAAATTCATAAACAATTCATCAAAACCCTAAAACTAAAGAATTTAGTTACTCATAGCTTGAAGCAACATGTTTAAACAAAATAGACAAAGAAAGAGTGTAAAAAAAGGAAAACTCTACTGAAATGAGGCTCTTGATTGAGGTAGCACCGTCACAATCTCCTTGGCTCTCATGTCGGAATTCGAAGGGCACCACGACTATCTTGAACTCTTTTCCTCTTCCTTGCAATTAACTCACTCTTTGAACTCTTCTATGAACTCTCACTTAATTCTCTCCTTCCTGTGGCTCTTTAGGTCTGGTATTTTGTGCTCTGAATTGGGATTAAGGTTGCTAGAAACCCCCAAATTTATAGAGTATTCCGCCCAAAAATCTTTCCAAAAATAACTTTTTTTCATTTAAGGTAACCTGGCACAGCGGTGCTGGTCTATTGCGCCGCGGAGCTATTGAATTTCTGAAGACAGCGCCGTGATGCTATTGGAGAGCGCCGCGGCAACGCCGTCCTGGCACCATGGCGCTGCCCAAATTTTTGCAACTTTGTGATTTTCTTCTCTTTTTCGTCGTATTCTTGCTCGATTTTGATCTTTTGGCATTTTCTTCTAATTTTCTGCATTTTAACCTGAAAACCACTATCAAACAAGTGAAATCTAATATAAACTCCCTTAATTTGAGAGAATAGAAAGCACTTTTCAAGTGCTTATCACCACCCCGAACTTAGAGATTTGCTAGTCCCAAGCAAAGAATAAAATCAAATAATAGGAAGTTTAGATGAAGTAGTGTGCAATTGACTCATGTCTCAGAGAATAGTATTTAGAGCTTAAGTAGAAACATGCAAGCATATCTATATTGTTATAATCATTCAAGCCAAATCTTGTTATCTCCCGTGTGTGTGTGTGTAAGCCTCCTTCAATTTAGAATGCTAGAACTCAAATTAGGACTTAAGAGAGTTTCTTTAGTTTTCCCCCTACTCTAGCTCATGCACCAATCTTCAAGCTTTCATACATTTCAAGTGAGTCATATGTCCACTAAGGTGCCTTTCAATCATATTTTTTTCATGGGCCCTAAACTTGCATTTTTTTACCTAGAGGCACTAGTTTTCACACATTCACTGGAGGGACTCGTACCTAGTCAATTCCCAGGCATCTTTACTGATCACAACAAAAGCAGCTTTTTACCCCCATCTATACATACTCATTACAAGTTCAACATTTAAAAAGATAGGCAAATAAAGCTCATACATTTTGTGTACAATTTTTCTTTTCTCAAGGCATGTATACTCTTTTCTTTTTCCTTAGTCTACAAGCTATCATGCAATTTCCACTCTCTAACCGGGGGGGGGGGGGGGGACTTTTGGAGTGACGACCAAATACACCCAACTTAATCTTTTTTCAGTTAAAATTCTGAATTAAATGTGGCTACGTGCTCAAGAATATGGGAGACTTTAAGAGGGACTTAAATGAATTTAACTCAAGATTACTATTCTCATTTCCACAATAAGTCATCTATTATGCAAATTCAAATCTCATCATGGGCAATCAACATTAAGGCACACAACCATAAACAACATTCCCATTAACTTTGAAAGCTCCAAAATTTTCAAAAAAAAAAATTTCAAAATTAACATGCACAGCAGGATAAGAAAATAATACTATTCTATTTCCACGATAAGTCATCTATTATGCAAATTCAAATCTCATCATGGGCAATCAACATCAAGACACACAACCATAAACAACATTCCCATTAACTTTGAAAGCTCCAAAATTTTCAAAAAAAAAATTTCAAAATTAACATGCATATGATCATTAAAACCTTCACTAACATGTGCATAGCAGGATAAGAAAATACACAAAAGTACGAGAGATACCTCCCACCCCAAACTTAGAATCATGCATTGTCACTAATGTATAAAAGCATCTAACAAAGAAAGAACAAGCGTGGGAGCAAGCGGGAAGCCACCAAACAGGCTTGGTGTAGGGAGTACTTTGTGTGACAAACCATGATCCTGAGAGATAAAGCATATGAGTGACTCAAAGATTTATTTGAAAATAAAATAAAAAGAAAAGTAAAGAAAGCAATAAAATTGGGTTGCCTCCTGATAAGCCCATGGTTTAACATCTTCTAGCTAAACCGAACAAATGGGTCATGCAATGAAAGCAAGGTTCTCAAATCGACGTTCTTCATCACCGATGTAGTGCTTCAATCGTTGACCATTCACTTTGAAGGTTGTTCCGTCATTGCTTTGCACTTCCACGGCTCCGTGTGGGGATACGGATGATAAAGGGTCCCGACCATCGTGTCCTAAGCTTTCCTGGAAACAAGAGTAAACGTGAATTGAAAAGTAATACTCTTTGTCCAGGAAGAATGGTCCGTGGGGTGATCTTCTTGTCATGCCATCTAGTGGTGCGCTCCTTGTAGAGTTTGGTATTCTCATAAGCTTGAGCGCGGAACTCTTCCATCTCATTGAGTTCCAAGAGGCGTTTCTCACCGGCCTTCTCGAAGTCCATGTTCAGCTTCTTGATGGCCTAATAAGCTCTATGCTCGAGCTCTACTGGTAAGTGACAAGCCTTTCCAAACATCAACCTGTACGGTGAAGTACCAATTGGGGTTTTGAAAGCTGTGCGGTAGACCCATAGTGCATCATCAAGCTTAAGAGCCCAATCCTTCCTATGGTTTTGACTATCTTTTCCAACACCTGCTTGATTTCCCTATTAGATAACTCAGCAAGACCATTAGTTTGAGGATGATAAGCTGTAGCAATTTTATGATTCACATTATATTTTTGCATCATGGATTCAAACAATTTATTCCAAAAGTGAGAGCCCTCATCACTAATAATAGCTCTAGGTGTACCAATACGTGTGAAGATGTTTTTATGCAAGAATTTTATAACAGTGCGAGCATCATTCGTCCTAATAGCTATGGCTTCTACCCACTTAGATACATAGTCTACTGCAACTAGAATATATAGGTAGCCACAGAAGAAATAGGAAAATGCCCCATAAAGTCAATACCCCAAACATCAAAGAGCTCCACTTCCAAGATAGGTTTCAATGGGAGCTCATGTTGTCTAGAGGTATTGCCAGTACGTTGGCACCTATCACATGATTTAACAAAGGTATAACAATGTTTAAAAGGGAGGGCCAATAAAATCCTGATTGAAGTACCTTGGATGCAGTTCTAGAGTCACACCCCCTCCTGGATTATCCTCCATAACCCGAGAGGAGATGTGAAGACAGCAATCTTGACTCCTCTGTAAGGTTCACTGTTCAACCATTTTCACCAAAGACGGCCCAGACGAGGTTCTTGCATAAGCAAAGCATCCTGAACTCACTTGCTACCTAGAAAATTAGAAAAACATGGGAAAACGTGAGCTAAAGCCCCGTGAGTGACAAGTTTTGTAAACAAGCTTTATTTGAAAACAGGCATGTTACATTTGCACATATAAAACAAGGATTTAACACGATTATTCAACAGAAACATATTTTCCACAGAACTTTATCAATCTCGTATATCTGTTCCAAAACATATGGAATCGTTTTCCAGAATAATTAAACAGAAAACCGTTTGGTTTTTCAATCTTCTCCCTTAGTTGAGGCGGAGCAAGACTCAACGCTCTCAACGTCGAAAACAACCTTAGTTGGGGTGGAGCAGGACTCAACACACCTAACGTCAAAATTATCCCTGGCTCGATGCGGAGCAAAACTCGACGCACCAGCCAAATCAACCTCTATGTGCACATAGGAATATGGCGGGTTGCCCAAGTACCTTCTCATGTCCCTCAGTACTGGGTCTCGGGGAAACTCACGTGCCTTCTCGAGTCCATCAGCAATGAGCCTCCTCTTAAACATTTTATCAATCAGCTTACATAAATAGTTCATCTAAAACCTTTCATAGAAAATAATATATTTCTTGATAAACAACATCTGGCAACATGCCTTTCAATATCATAAAGCAATCATCATGCGTTTCAAAATAATTCATCACAAAGCCATATCTTATAAGAACATTTTTAATAAAACCGATTTGAAAAAGGAAGTTGTCACTCACAAATCACTTAAGAAATTTCTTCTTTTCCCTTGAAATCCTGCTTTCCCGAGCTCCTTGAACGCAAGGCTTGAGTTTCTAGCCCGCAAGGTAACTGTTTTCACTCTCTGGTAGCTCAGTTGGACGCAGCGTTCTAACTCTGGAACGCAAGGCTCCATTTTCCTCTGTCACCTCGGTTGAACGTAACCCTGCCCTTCAACACAAGGTTGGTAACTACCGCAAACCTTGCCCTTCAACGCAAGGTTGATGACTACCGTAAGGTGCAGTCTAACTCTTCTACTCTTTCGAATGCGTCGACCTTTCTTGGACGCAAGGTCTAACTTGAACGCATCGTCTATCTACGAACGCGGCGTTCACCTTGAACGTTGAATTCGTCTTAAATGCAAGGCCGACCCCTCTTCGACGCAAGACAACTTCTTTAACACCAGATGACTAAGTTGTCAAGAATGTCTTCTTTCTTGGTAGCAGACCTCCTTTTACAGACGCAAGGGGTTCCTTCTTTCTGCCTTCGTTCTCCTCTTTCTCTCAAGGATTCTTACTTCAGTATCATCAGTCGTTACTCTTCCCTCAGGGTCCTATTTATAGAGGGCTTGCCATCCTACTTCTCCTCTCTTTTTGCCACTTGATTGTCACATGTCACGCTGCATGTCTGACTAACCATGCATTAGTTCAAGTGTCACCTTGCATGAAATACTTAACATGCCTTTTTAACACCTCCTACTTTTAAGGTGTCAAGTCTATATGAAGCCACCTGGCCTTTATAAACTTAACTTATGCGTCCAACATTTTCCAATAGACAACCATTCATTCAACACAATGCCTTCATGCGTTCGTTGAGTTTCCTTTAAGGTTTGAGCTTCACTACTCACTTTTCTAACTCTCAGCCAACTAACACTACTGTCTTTGACGCATAGAGATAACTTTGTCTTCAACGCATAAGGACCTCAACGCATGACAACCTTACCAACGCATGGTAAGCCAAGTACGTTTCTTCCCCCGCCAACGCGACAACTACTTCAGGTCACAACAACCATTCATGATCAACTTCAACGCATAGTCGCACTATTATAAACCAGTGCTTACACAATGCCACTAGGCGTTGATGACAAACGCGCAATATTATGCGTTTGTACCTCATCGCATCATACTGCGTCCAACTCTCCCTTATATTCATAACAATTAAATTCTTTTCACGTTCTTCCTCTATGCGTTGGTCCTCATGCGTTTAACTTTACCATGTAGTGCCTTAATCCTGACCATGCGTCCAACATGGTCCTTTATTTCTTTTTTCTTCAACCTCTATAACGCATTGGTTTAAAGTTGGGTGTGACATCTAGTGGGTCCAAAATGACCTCCATAGGGGGAGGCATGACATGAGTTTAGAATACTTACCACTTCCTCTTGAGGTACACATTTCTTATCATATTGTCAGCACAAACCTTGTAGAGAAGTGGGTCCTCCACAATGGTAAGACTTAACATTGTGCAAGAATCTCTTCTTTTGTTGAGAGTTCATGTCAAGTGGCAGATGTACTCCTGCAAGATAGTTAACTATGTCAGCAAACCAAGGCAAACTATCTTTTACCTAATATAGTTGTTCATCAGGGAACATCTCAACAATTGGGGGGCATGAGTTAGCATCCCCATTCTCAATCCTAGACAGTTGGTCTGTATTGTTGGTCTTATTATGAATCTTTATTAAACTTGTTATGCGTTCAACATGCTTAAACTATGCGTTACTAATCTGTCAAGTTTTCCTATTCTTCACCCAAGTATAAGCAAAGAATAAGGTTTTCTCGGTGAGTCTGAGGTCGAACACAGGAACCATGTAGGTTCTCTAATTAGTTGGATTATTTGAGTCATGCGTCTAAAGAAGGTGGTAAGAAGTGATGCGTCTAACTAACTACAAAGCAGTAAACTTAAGGTAAAGTGGTTTGATGGAGAGGTATGCGACACATCAAAGTCAGGTAATTGAATTATATGAATGGTAAACGCAGGGCTGGGGTTGGTTATCATCTAAATAAGAAACGCATAGTTAGGTCTATTTCATACCAGCGACTCTGCTCTCAGTTGTCAGCTGCTATGTGTTATATGTCTATAACGCATAGGTGAGTGTTAAGTGCCAAGGTTATTCCTATGTCTAGGTAACACTTCTTAGCCTTGTCAACTAAGTTCCACAATCACTTACTTTCCTAAGTAGTCTGATTATTACTACTTATATCGATTAGCTAGATGGACATATGTCACACCCCCTCCCGGATTATCCTCCACAACCCGAGAGGAGATGTGAAGACAGCAACCTTGACTCCTCTGTAAGGTTCACTGTCCAACCATTTTCACCAAAGACGGCCCAGACGAGATTCTTGCGTAGGCAAAGCATGCCGAACTCACTCGCTACCTGGAAAATTAGAAAAAAAAAGGAAAACGTGAGCTAAAGCCCTGTGAGTGACAAGTTTTGTAAACGAGCTTTATTTGAAAACAGGCATGTTACATTTGCACATATAAAACAAGGATTTAACACAACAGAAACATATTTTCCACAAAACTTTATCAATCTCGTAAATCCGTTCCAAATCGATAGAATCATTTTCCAGAATGATTAAACAGAAAACCGTTTGGTTTTTTTCAATCTTTTCCCTTAGTTGAGATGAAGCAAGACTCAACGCTCTCAACGTCGAAAACAACCTTAGTTGGGATGGAGCAAAACTCAACACACCCAACGTTGAAATTATCCTTGGCTCGACGCGGAGCAAAACTCGACACACCAGCCAATCAATCTCTATGTGCACATAGGAATATGGCGAGTTGCCCAAGTACCTTCTCATGTCCCTCAGTACTGGGTCCCAGGGAAACTCACGTGCCTTCTCGAGTCCATCAACACGGAGGCTCCTCTTAAACATTTTATCAATCAGTTTACATAAATAGTTCATCGAAAACCTTTCATAGAAAACAATATATTTCTTGATAAACAACATCTCGCAACATGTCATTCAATATCATAAAACAATCAGATAAAACATGCCTTTTTGAACAATATGATCAAACATCATGCGTTTCAAAATAATTCATCACAAGCCATATCTTATAAGAACATTTTCAATAAAACCGATTTGAAGAAGAAAGGTGTCACTCACAAATTACTTAAGAAATTTCCTGTTTTCCCTTGAAATCCTGCTTTCCCGAGCTCCTTGAACACAAGGCTTGAGCTTCTAGCCCGCAAGGTACTGTTTTCACTCTCTGGTAGCTCAGTTGGACGCAGCATTCTAACTCTGGAACGCAAGACTCCATTTTCTTCTGTCAGCTGGGTTGAACGCAACCCTGCCCTTCCACGCAAGGTTGGTAACTACCGCAAACCCTGCCCTTCAACGCATGGTTGATGACTAACGCAAGGTGCAGTCTAACTCCTGTTACTTCTTTCGGATGCGTCGACCTCTCTTGAACGCAAGGTCTAACTTGAACGCATCGTCTATCTTCAAACGCGGCGTTCACCTTGAACGTTGAATTTGTCTTAAACGCAAGGCCGACCCCTCTTCAATGCAAGACAACTTCTTTAACACCAGATGACTAAGTTGTCAAGAATGTCTTCTTTCTTGGCCACAGACCTCCTTTTACAGACGCAAGGGGTTCCTTCTTTCTGCCTTCGTTCTCTTCTTTCTCTCAAGGATTCTTACTGCAGTATCATCAGTCGTTACTCTTCTCTTAGGGTCCTATTTATAGAGGGCTTGCCATCCTACTTCTTCTCTCTTTTTGCCACTTGATTGCCACATGTCACGCTGCATGTCTGACTAATCATGCATTAGTCCAAGTGTCACCTTGCATGAAACACTTAACATGCCTTTTTAACACCTCCTACTTTTTACGTGTCAAGTCTATATAAAGCCACCTGGCCTTTATAAACTTATCTTATGCGTCCAACATTTTCCAATAGACAACCATTCATTCAACACAACGCCTTCATGCGTTCTTTGAGTTTCCTTTAAGGTTTGAGCTTCACTACTCACTTTTCTAACTCTCAGCCAACTACACTACTATCTTTGACGCATAGAGATAATTTTGTCTTCAACGCATAAGGACCTTAACGCATAACAACCTTACCAACGCATGGTAAGCCAAGTACGTTTCTTCCCCCGCCAACGCGGCGACTACTTCAGCTCACAACAACCATTCGTGATCACCTTCAACGCATAGCCGCACTATTATAAACCATGCTTGCACAATGCCACTAGGCGTTAATGACAAACGCGCAATACTATGCGTTTGTACCTCATCGCATCATACCATGCGTCTAACTCCTTCCTTATGTCCATAACACCTCCTTCTCAAGTACTTCCTCTATGCGTTGGTCCTATTGCGTTTACCTTCATCCTGCGTCCATGACCATCTTCCTATCCTTGGACATTCCTTGATTATTCCCAAGGTTATTCTTTTAATCTTTTCCTTGCACTTAACTATTTCTCTTAAGATAGATTAGCATGCGTTCACCACATGCTCCAGTTTTTATGTTTACTTCACAACCTTCTACTTTCCAACACTTGAAAATATCCTATGATAGAAGTATATGCATCTTACTTCTTTCCCTTCAAGTTCTCGGGTACTTCCTATGCGTCCACCTTTACCATGCATTACTTCAGTCTTGACCATGCGTCCAACATGGTCTTTAATTCCTTTTCGTCAGACTTTTCAACGCATCGGTTGTTAAAAGTTGGATGTCACAATCCCATCCACCTTAGAAAAAAATTTTGTCCTCGAAATTTAAACAGCACAGGGTTATGAGAACGAGATACTTTATTAAAATTCTTGTACGATCTTTATTATTCAAAGTATACAAAACACAAAGTTACAAACATAAAATACATTTCCTTTGTTTTTCTTCTTTTTCTTTCATCTTATTTGCTTGGGCCTTCTTGAGTTTGTGGACAATCTTTGTATTAATGCCCCGGTTGCTCACACATATAACAAACATCTTCCTCAGCTTGGCTGCAAAAGTCTATAAATGTATTGCATCGCTTCTGGTGATGTTCTTTCACCCATACGTAAACATCTTTCTTTACTAACATTTCCCCCCGAATGGCCCTTTTCTCAAACTGGGCACCTGTTTGCCATGCGTTTTCGTTTCCCTTTGCTTTCCTTTTCTGACATGATGTCTACACACAAAAATAAATTAGCTTGTAGTGATCTCAATTAAAATCAGTCCAATTCCACAAACAATTTTGTCGGCCATGAATATTTCTTAATTAATTTAAAAGCACTATGCTTCCCCAATAGAATCCACTACATGAACAAGACAAAAATAATTTTATAAGAAACACTTTCCGAAAACTATTATAATTTCCAACCAGTTATAGTTTTAATACTATTCATTTATCTTTCAAATCCTTTGAACGCATAATCCGCCAACGCATTCTTGATTACAACCCTGAACGCATACTTGGGTTGCTAACTTGGACGCGTCGCACCATGCGTCTTTACTTTAGTCGCCTACTCTAGTTTAATGCATCCTCCTCAATCTTCATCAACACATAGCTATTCAAAATCTCATAAGCTTTAAACTTTTACCTCCGCCTTCTTTCAGAAGCACATACCTTTCTAGCCCCCGCATCCTCTTTATACCTTTGCTCAAATTACTTATTTTATTCTTAGCTCCGGTTAACTCTTTGTTCACTAACGCATATTAGCCTTCACAAAGTATAGAACTTTGATCTACACTTTACTTCAAACAACAATACTATGCATTTTCTGTAACTTATGAATTCACCATACTTCCGCTGCGCTACTCTGATAGTCAATGCTCTTGCTTTCCCTTCTTTTCTAATTACTTACGGGAATATAGCTTTCTATTCATAAACTTATTCATTTAAATTTCTATTCCAATTAAATTGAGTTTCTTAGCTCGTTGCGCAAAAATAAATTTATCATTTTCGTACAAGGATGCGTCGAGAATTACTCTAGATGTGATCATGATTAAGCAAGTTTTTCTATAAAGACCCAAGTATAAGCATTTATATGTTTCTTGGTGAGTCCAAGGTCGAACACAGAGATTTGTAATAACTAGGTGTTGAGAATAAATGCATGACTATGCGGTGACTCTACATGTAAATATGTGCGTTTGTTGATTATATGTGAAACTATACATAAAGAATGAAAAAAATTTCCTACTACTAATAATTAAGTGGACGTGGCGTTGGGTAGTCATATGTAATTTAGCGTCAGATAGCATGCGTTGAGAATGAATGGAATCATGCGATAGAAGTAGAGTTGAACACAAGGGCTAGTTTTTACCTAAACTTTCTAAGTACAATTACATACCTACAAACTGCGTTTGTGAATCCATCTCTCGATGTTTTGAGCCACATTTATCTTATCTCTAAGACGCATGGTAAGTTTGCGTTGGCAAAAGATGAACTACTTCTCTGCACTCATCTAGTCTTAATTAATGCTAAAGATTAACTATCCACTCTCTCAAGCTCGACAGTCATGCTTACTACATTTGTTTGTCAGACAAAGTTATGCAATCTAAAAATATGCATTAATCAAGATGTAACATACTCAGAATTGCTCAAGAAAAACTAACTTTTAACATTTAACTCATTTAGCATTTAGACAACATGGTGTAAAGTATTTAATACGGAAATAGATGGAAGATGATAGTCAATCAAACTTATATTAAGAAAATGACTCTCGAATGTCATTAACAAAATATAAGCAAAAAAGAGAGAAATGGAAATAAAACAGAAATGAAGAACGTCAAGCCGCCACTGGCAACGTCTTGATTTATGGAGGCCTGAGATGGTTGCTATCATCTACATAGATTCCATAAGGTGAAGATTCTCACTCATTGGGAGACGACTCTAAAGGTACTCAGAATCCTTCTCTCAGAAGAGCTCGAAATGGAGGCTGGTTATGGTGGGGAGAAATAGTACAGAGCTTACGCCTCTTAAACTGGTCTCTCTTCCCTGCTTTTTCTTGGAGAAGCTTGTGGACTATTTATAGGTGTCAAAAAGTTGATATCATAATGACCTGACACCTTTGCATTAAATTTCAGCCACGCTGCATAGACTTTTCAGATTGTCAGCCTATTTGTTCTGCCATGATCTCATTGGGTGTTGTACTTTTTCATAATGACATGACAGCTGTTTGAGCATGCGTCTGTTTCTACTTTTCAGATTGTCAACGCATAGGCTCGACGCATGGTCTCAACCCACTAGGCTCGACGCATGGTCTCAACGCATGGGCTCGACGCATGGGTTTTCACTTGTTCTCGTAGCAGTTTCGTCTCTTCGTACTTTGATTGTTTGCGCTTCTTTTCTTCTTAACCATGCGTTAGGAACATAGAAGCTCATCGTTTTTCAGGTATTTTCTTTTGTAAGTAGTGCTAACGCATGGTGATACATTTTTCAACATTCAACTACCAAAATCATGCGTTTAGCTCCAAAGTTACTCTAATTAAATCAAATAGTGACTATAATAACTTGTATTTCTACAAGTTATCACTTTCCTTCCAATACTCAATTTACTTAACCATCTTTTCTTTCACGTGTTCTTATACATCTCTTTATCGTGCCTATGCGTTTTGATTTTCTCAACACCGAATGCATATCAAATTTTGTCTTTCTCTATCCTTGGGTGAATTGCCTTTTTTTTTTTTTTTTTTTTTTTTTTTTTTTTTTTTTTCAGATCACACTTCCAAATCTAGTAGTCTAGTTCTTTTACTTATAATAATTTCAGAATTACTGAATTCAAGTATAAGTCTATTAATTTTCAACGCATACCTTTTTACCGATTTCAACCAACGCATGTTGCTGATCCAGCAATCTCATCAACGCATAACCTCAACATTTACACTTGCCCAACTCTTGAAACACATGCTTCAACCAGCCAACTCTTCATCCTTACGTTTAAACTTAGCTACGCAATTTCTTTACTATCTTCAGGTATTGCCCATGCTCATTCTTATGGACTTTTATCTCACTTTACCAACGCATGGACACTCAAACTCAAAAACTTTCGGCCACCACTTCTAATTACCCGTCTACTTGCTTGCCAAATAGCTTCTTCTTCACCATGATTTTTACAAAATACTTCTTTTCATCAAATGAACATTTGAATCAAATCCTTCTCATAACTTAACTCATCCCTTAGCTCCATTGGTTGCACCTTAAGCATACGAGTAGGATCATGGACATATTCCTTTTAACATAAAACATATATTGGTCCTTAGACACGATACTAAACGGCAATTTCGCTCCTAAAGCTTGTTGTAACTTTTCCAGAGCCTAAAATTTATTCACATGCATCTGTATCATTCTATCCAGCATATATGTTTCTTTGCTAGGCAAGAAACACTCTATCTTGTCAACTTCCACCAATCACTACATATTTACCAACATTGGCTGACATCTTTGGTAATCCAAAGAAGAAAATCATTATAACATATCCATTTCCACTTCAAAATAGAAAGTGAGTTTAATATCTTTACCTACGGACCAATCCAACACTTTATCCCGTACTCTGCTATTTCACTTTTCACTCTTGGCCATTAGTAAATATTTCCTTTAACTTTCTATAAATCACTGTACTTCCAGGGTGTATAACTTAAACCCAATTTTGAGCCTCTTATTAAACCTTATGAATTTCGTGGTCATCCTTCTATGTGTCCATGAGGTATACCCAAAGCTTTGCTTCCAAATTTCTCCCATACTTAGCCGTTTCCTTTAACAATTATTCTAATATCCATCCTTCTATTGTTTCCTTCTATTAGGTTTGCTTTCAACTCTACAGCATATCCAACGCCTGAACTTTGTTTCCTTTTTGTTAGCTCTCAAGACCATTTCTAAGTTAAGGTTGTTTCTCAATTATTAACTATTAAAAATTTCAGTTTTCTCAACGCGTCGCTTTGCCAAAGCATAGCAATTCTTTTTCGCATAGAAATTTTCCCAATATGAACCTTACAGAGGAGTCAAGGTTGCTGTCTTCACATCTCCCCTCGGGTTATGGAGGATAATCTGGGAGGGGGTGTGACAACATAAGCATTTAATTAACAATACAATTGACATGATGAAATAGTCTTCTACGGTTCTTATTTAGATGATAACGCAACCCATGACCCTTGAGAGAGTTAGTTACTCTAGGATGATAAACAGCAAATGGAAAATGATAAGAAATGAATAGCCATGGAAGATGTATAGATTGATGAACGGAATAAATGTTTTAGAGAATACAATGTCTTGCTAATAGACTAAAACATAAGTAAGAAAAAGATAGAAAGCATGGAATGGCTTCTCAATGTCTTGAGCTCGCCAAGATCGTAGCGTGAGTTCTGCTGTGAAGTGGTCAGGCGGAGGGAAGACTCTTCCCTTTCGAGCTATTTGTCTCCAATTGTCGTTTGGAGAGAACTTGCTGTCACTTAGGAATTATTTCGAGAGGTTCAACAACATTTTAACCTTCAAGTCTGCCCTTTTCTAGATGTTGCGTTGCAATCGCTTGCAAATATGCATGATTGAAGGTTGAATAAGCCTTGCGTCCATCTCGCCTAATCGCGTGATCTTCAATTTAATTTAGATCCACCACTCCGTCGCATATCAAGCATATCAATCTCCCGAAAATCTCTCAAGATTCTTATCTTGTCACACCCAACTTTAAACCAATGCGTTATAGAGGGTGAAGAAAAAAGGAAATAAAGGACCATGTTGGACGCATGGTCAGGATTAAAGCACTACATGGTAAAGTTAAACGCATGAGGACCAACGCATAGATGAAGAACGTGAGAAGGATTTAATTGTTATGAACATAAAGGAGAGTTGGACGCATGGTATGATGCGATAAGGTACCAACGCATAGTATAGCGCGTCTGCCATTGGCGCCTAGTGGCATTATGTTAGCACTGGTTTATAATAGTGCGACTATGCGTTGAAGGAGAAATCACGAATGGTGGTGTGAGCTGAAGCAGTCGCCGTGTTGGCGGGGGAAGGAACATTCTTAGCTTACCATGCGTTGGTAAGGTTGTCATGAGCTGTGGCTTCTATGCGTTGGAGGCAGTAGTGTAGTTGGTTGTGGTATGCGCTGAAGATAGGAGGCGTTGAGGGCGCCATGCGTTGAGTGTGGTTGATTGATGAAGGCGTTAGGGTAGGTGGTGTTATGGGTGCCTTGCGTTGAAGTAAGAAAGGAGAACCCAGTGCACCAGCCTGCCTTGGAGGGTTAAGTCGGTGATATATATAAAAGTAAATAAATTAATATTCAATCATTCTGGACACTTCGAGAGCTTAAGTCGGTGATATATATAAAGGAAAATGAATTAAATATTTAATCATTTTAGACACTTCGAGAACTTGAGTCGGTTTCACTTTTCAGACGAACTACAAAGGGAAGTAGAAGTGGGTGTCCCAGTGGATTTTGGACGGGAATCTACTCGTGTTGGTGTTAAAATCTAAGCTGGAACAGAACGTTTTTCTTGGACGCACGAACTGGACGACGCATGATGTTTGGAGTAGAGTGGATCGAAGAGATCGAGTCTAAGGCTGAAATTTTAAGGTCAGTAAGCTAACAAAATCCTTAACAATTCTCGAGAAGGATGGAAGAGCTGAAATTGAAGTTAAATATGTAAAATTTTAGATAAAAGCAATGGTTACCGAATTGTTGTGCGAGCCAGAGCAACGCAGAGTAATTTAGGGATAGCTGGGGAACGAAAGGGAGCTAAGTCTTGAAATTTTGAGGTAACCTGCGAAACTCAATTCTCTACAAGTTTGTAGAAGAGAAGAAGTTCTAAATCTGATGGGATGTATGAATTTTAACAGATAGAAGCAAGAGCAAAAGGAAAAGAAGAAATCTCGGTTATCGGGTGCCGCTGTGGAGTGGGTATCGCTGAATAGAGAAGGCCAGGTAGCGAGACGAGTGTTGCTGAGACACAAGGGAGCGTTCCGTCTCACAAAACTCGCTGAGTATCGCTAGTATCGCTCCTCAGGTAAAATCATGCTAGTCCCGCTCAACCTAGTGTCGCTAGTAACATGTCCAGTTGCGTAGCTTCGCTAGTAATCTAACTGGGAATATGAAATATCGCTAGCTATCTCGCTAATAACGCAAATCTTACTTATTACATCACTTTGGAAAAGGGAGACTCAGTGATGATTTAGGATCAGAGTCTAATTATCCGTACAAACATGTAAAGAAAAGTTAAGGAAAGCGTAACGTGAGGAATGTATATTTACAGGCCAAGAAGAGCTCGGAAAGGCACATAATCAGCTCGGGGCCTAAGGACAAATAGTGAGTGACACCTTTCTCCTTCAAATCGATTTTTATTGAAAATATTCTTATAAGATATGGTTTGCGATGAATTGTTTTAGAAAGCATAATGTTTGATTTATTGTTCACAAGGCATGTTAAATGTTTTCTAAGTTGTTAGAACGCATTTTTATGAAATGTTATTGATTAAAGAATGGTAAGAATTTCTACGAAAGGATTCTCAAATGAACTATTTATGTGAGCGGGTTTCTATAATGTTTTAGAGGAGGCTTAGTGCTCAAGGACATGAGAAGGCACGTGAGTTTCCCTGGGACCCAGTACTGAAGGACATGGAGAAGGTACTTGGGCAACCCGTCATATTCCTATTTGCACATAGAGATTAATTTGTGTGACATCCAAATTTTAACAACCGATGCGTTGAAAAGTCTGAAGGAAAGGAATAAAAGACCATGTTGGACGCATGGTCAAGACTGAAGTAACGCATAGTAAGGGTGGACGCATAGGAAGTACCCGAGAACTTGAAAGGAAAGAAGTAAGACGCATAGACTTCTATCATAGGATATTTTCAAGTGTTGGAAAGTAGAAGGTTGTGAAGTAAACATAAAAACTGGAGCATGTGGTGAACGCATGCTAATCTATCTCAAGAGAAATAGTTTAAGTGCAAAGAAAAGGTTAAAAGAATAACCTTGGGAATAATCAAGGAATATCCAAGGATAGAAATATGGTCATGGACGCAGGATGAAGGTAAACGCAATAGGACCAACACATAGAGGAAGAGCTTGAGAAGGAGTTGTTATGGACATAAGGAAGGAGTTGGACGCATGGTATGATGCGATGAGGTACAAACGCATAATATTGCGCGTTTGTCATTAACGCCTAGTGGCATTGTGGAAGCACGGTTTATAATAGTGCGGCTATGCGTTGAAGGTGATCAGGAATGGTTGTTGTGACCTGTAGTAGTCGCCGCGTTGGCGGGGGAAGAAACGTACTTGGCTTACCATTCGTTGGTAAGGTTGTTATGCGTTGAGGTCCCTATGCGTTGAAGACAGAGTTATCTCTATGCGTCAAAGACAGTAGTGTAGTTGGCTGAGAGTTAGAAAAGTGAGTAGTGAAGCTCAAACCTTAAAGGAAACTCAACGAACGCATGAGGGCATTGTGTTGAATGAATGGTTGTCTATTGGAAAATGTTGGACGCATAAGATAAGTTTATAAAGGCCAGGTGGGTTCATATAGACTTGACACCTTAAAAGTAAGAAGTGTTGATTGGCTAGTGCGTTGAGTTTTGCTCCGCATCGAGCCAGGGATAATTTCAACGTTGGGTGTGTTGAGTCTTGCTCCGCCTTAACTAAGGGAAAAGATTGAAAAACCAAACGGTTTTCTATTTAATTATTCTGGAAAACGATTCCATATGTTTTGGAATGGATTTACGAGATTGATAAAGTTTTGTGAAAAATATGTTTCTGTTGAATAATTGTGTTAAATCCTTGTTTTATATGTGCAAATGTAACATGCATGTTTTCAAATTAAGCTCGTTTACAAAACTTTCCACTCACAGAGCTTTAGCTCACATTTTCCATTTTTTTCTAATTTTCCAGGTAGCGAGCGAGTTCGGAATGCTTTGCCTACGCAAGAACCTCGTCTGGGCCGTCTTTGGTGAAAATGGTTGGACAGTGAACCTTACAGAGGAGTCAAGGTAGTCTTCACATCTCCTCTCGGGTTTTGGAGTTCATCCGAGAGGGGGTGTGACAATTTGGCTGGTGAGTCGAGTTTGCTTTGCATCAAGCCAGGGATGATTTCGACGTTGGGTGTGTTGAGCCTTGCTCCACCCCCAACTAAGATTGTTTTCGATGTTGAGAGCGTTGAGTCTTGCTCTGCCTCAACTAAGGGAAAAGATTGAGAAACCAAACAGTTTTCTATTTAATTATAAAGGAAAATGATTCGATACGATTTGGTTTGGATTATGAAATGTTAAGTTTTGTGGAAAACATGTTTGGTTGAACTATTATGTTGAATCCTTGTTTTATGTGTATAAATGTAACATGCCTGTTTTATAACAAAAGCTCGTTTTACAAAACTCGTCACTCACGGGGCTTTAGCTCACGTTTTCCATTTTTTTCTAATTTTCCAGGTAGCAAGCGAGTTCAGGATGCCTTGCCTACGCAAGAACCTCATTTGGGCCGCCTTAAAGTAAAAAGGGTTGGATAGTGAACCTTACAGAGGAGTCAAGGTTGCTGTCTTCACATCTCCTCTCGGGATTTGGAGGATAATCTGGGAGGGGGTGTGACAAGTTGGTATCAGAGCGAAAGATTTTGGGAATAGGGAAGTTTAAGCGGTGAACTTAAAATAGAAAGGTTGTATTATAGTAGATTATGGTTAATAGCCAAACGAGGTAGGCAAGCCAGACACCGGAACTCCACAAGCTACCTGAGGGGAGTAAAGGAAAGATTCAGAGGATCCACAAGTAAGTATGAGACCATATGACAAAACGTTATTGATTGTGAATAATTCGGTGATGAAATAATGATGTCAAGATATTATAAGGAAGATCTCGAAGAGAGAAAGTATGAAGGACATGAGAAGGCTCAGTGCTCAAGGACATGAGAAGACACGTGAGTTTCTCCGGGACCCAATACTGAAGGACATGGAGAAGGTACTTGGGCAACCCGTCATATTCCTATGTGCACATAGAGATTAATTTGGCTGGTGCGTCGAGTTTGCTCCGCATCAAGCTAGGGATGATTTCGACGTTGTGTGTGTTGAGCCTTGCTCCACCCCCAACTAAGGTTGTTTTCGACGTTGAGAGCGTTGAGTCTTGCTCCGCCTCAACTAAGGGAAAAGATTGAGAAACCAAACGGTTTTCTATTTAATTATAAAGGAAAATGATTCGATACGATTTGGTTTGGATTATGAAATGTTAAGTTTTGTGGAAAATATGTTTGGTTGAACTATTATGTTGAATCCTTGTTTTATGTGTACAAATGTAACATGCCTGTTTTATAACAAAAGCTCGTTTTACAAAACTCGTCACTCACGGGGCTTTAGCTCACGTTTTCCATTTTTTTCTAATTTTCCAGGTAGCGAGCGAGTTCGGGATGCCTTGACTACGCAAGAACCTCGTCTAGGCCACCTTAAAGTAAAAATGGTTGGACAGTGAACCTTACAGAGGAGTCAAGGTTGCTGTCTTCACATCTCCTCTCGGGATTTGGAAGATAATCCGGGAGGGGGTGTGACATATCTAATTCTCCGGTGCCTTGCTTTTCTAGTTGATATGCATCCATGGGTAACTTTGGGTTCCTGAGTTCAAGTATGTCAACACATCCATCGGTTGCCAACGCATCCATGGATTGCTCGTGTTCCTGCGTTAAAGCATGCGTTTTAGATTCAAAAAGCTTCAAAACAATTATCTCCATCAATTTACAAGAGTAGAACGCATAGGAAGATTTATCAGTAGAATTCAACACCAACTACCGCATGATTTTCTATTTAAACTTTATTTTTCTAAGCAAGAGACAATAATAACTTGTATTTCTACAAGTTATCAGTCTGCAACCACATTTTCACATCCTTTCCTGTCTTTGATTTCTTAGTCAAATTCTTGTAATAATAAGATCTACCGCATTAGCCTAGGTTTGGAATCTTTCTAATCAAACAAATACTTCAAAGCAGCATGGTCAGTATGCACCACTATTTTAGAGCCAAGCAAATATGATCTAAATTTATCAAGGGCAAACACAACAGCTAGCAGTTCTTTTTTAGTAGTAGTATATTTCTGCTAAGTACTATCAAGAGTTCTACTAGCATAGTAAATTGACTTAAACATGTTATCCCTACGTTGGCCTAAAACAGCTCCTAAAGCATAATCACTTAGCATCACACATGATCTCAAAAGATTGACTCCATTCTGGTGCAACAAAAATGGGTGCAGAAATCAATCTTTCCTTCATAGTATTAAAAGCTAGTAAACATGCATAATCAAAACTAAACTCGGCTTCCTTTTCTAGCAAATTACTCAAGGGTTTAGCAATTTTAGAAAAATCTTTAATAAATCTCCTATAAAACCCTGCATGCCCTAATGAAGCTTTTGACTCCCTTCGCATTGTTGGGAGGTGGCAATTGTTCAATGGCGGCTATTTTAGCCCTATCCACCTCCAATCCCTTTTGAGAGACTTTGTGCCCCCATCAAAACACAAGTGAGATTAGCAAGACAAGAATCAAATGAAGACCTAAATACAGAAAAATCATTCATAAAAACCTCCATTATGTCTTCAATGAGCCCCTGAAAAATAGACATCATATAACGTTGAAAAGTAGCAGGGGCATTATACAAACCAAATGGCATTCTCCTAAAAGCGTATGTCCCATAGGGACACGTAAATGTTGTCTTTTCTTGATTCTCATGAGCAATGACAATTTGATTATAACCTGAATATCCATCTAGGAAGCAATAGTGAGAATACCTTACAAGTCTATCAAGCATTTGATCTACAAAAGAAACAGAAAAATGATCTTTCCTAGTAGCCTTATTCAACTGCCTATAATCAATGCATACACGCCATCTTGTCACAGTTCTAGTGGCTATCATCTCATTTTTTCATCATTAACCACAATCTTACTACCTTTCTTAGGTACACCTCCTCACTTGAATAGGGCTTACCCATGAACTGTCAAATATGACATATATAATTCCTGCATTCAAAAGCTTGAGCAGCTTTCTTAACTACCTCCTTCATGGCAGGATTAAGTCTCCTTTGATGCTCTATTGATGGGTTAAAGGTATCTTCCATCAAGATTCTATGCATACAAACCGATGGACTAATGCCTTTAAGGTCCTCAATAGACCAACCAATGGCGGATATAAATTCACAGAATTAAGATCAGAAGATATTATAACAGGGAAAGAAGATAAACCATCTAAGAATGCATATTTTAAGTGAGGAGTTGACACCTTTAATTCAAGCATAGGTTTCTCAAAATCATTTACAACATGCAAAGGAGCTAGAGGCATTTTATACATTTTAGTGCATATTGGCATGCTATCTAACTACCTAGCATACAAGCTATTTCATCAAAAATAGTATCTTCATTCTCATCCATTATGCTTTGTTCTAAATGATCACTAGCCAACATAACCTCTACTTTTTAGAAATAGTGTGATCAATTACGTCTATAGCATGGCAAGTACTACTCTCATCATGATGACTCAAGGACTTATAAATATTAAATACAACATTCTCATCATTTACCCTTAGAGTCAACTTCCCTTGTTGGACATCTATGATAGTTTTCCTAGTTGCTAGGAATGACCTCCCAAGTATGATAGGAATCTCATAGTCCTCCATGTCCAATACTACAAAATCTGCAGGGAAGATAAATTTGTCAACTTTAACTAATACATCTTCGACAATACCTCTAGGATAGGCTAAAGATCTATCAGCAAGTTGCAAAGTGATGGTGGTAGGTTGCACCTCTCTAATGTTAAGCTTCCTATAGACAGATAAAGGCATCAAATTAATAGAAGCACCAAGATCACAAAGAGCTCTAGTAACATTTAGAGAACCAATAGTGCAAGGTATAGTAAAACTCCCTAGATCTTTCAACTTTTGTGGTAGCTTCTTTTGCAACACAACACTGCATTCCTCAATCATGCTAATCATCTCATATTCCCCAAACTTTTTCTTTTTAGACAAGACATCTTTAATGAATTTAGCGTAGTTGGGCATTTGCTCTAAAGCCTCATCAAATGGGATGTTAATGTAAAGCTTTTTAAACAACTCCAGAAATTTAGCAAATTGGGAGTCTATTTCTTTCTTTTTAAAACGTTGAGGATATGGCAAAGTATTAGGCACAAAAGGTAGAGGGTTAGATGACTTACTTGAAGATGTTGACTCTTTTACCTTTACCTCTTTTTCTAAGCCCTCCTTTGGTTCATCTTCTAAGATAGGCTCTTGGATGGTCTCATCTACCTCTTGCTCATCATCCTCATCATTGATCAAGGGAGTGGACAACTTTTTCCCACTCCTCAAAGTCATGGCCTTGCACTCCTCCAAGATTTCTCTCGGGGCAACTAGGAAATTTTCCCTTTTGCATTGTTTGGAGTGAAGTGGCATTTGGCTTATTTGTACCTCAATGTTGTGAATAGCCTTACCATGACTTTGTACGGTGCTTTCCGATGCGGTAGTCCTTCCTCTTGATTCTTTTATGAAATCTACCATCAAGTCTTCTAAGTTGGACTTCTTTTCGGTGTGTGATGGACCTACATTGGGTATATTGGGAGGACCTTGCAAAACATTCCTATTGTTAGCATAAGAAAAGTTTTCATGGTTCCTCAAGTTAGGATGGTAATGAGTTGGAAGTTGTTGTTGTTGGTGGCCTCTATAATGTCCTCTATCAACATAGTTGGCCGTCTCATTATGTCCTTGTTCCAACTCCTTTTGTGTGGCCATCTCCGATGCCAAAGCGGCAAGAGAGGCTATAGATGGTGGATTTATTTGAGCTTGACGTCCTGTAGTTAATTTAGAAAGAGCATTAGTAAGGGAAGTCATTTGAGCTTGGAGAGAGTTTACCTCATCCACCTCATACAATCCGGCGAATTTTGGGATGATTGGAGAAGACCGTTCACATGGCCAATTGTAAGATGTAGTGCCCAAATCTTCAAGTATGGTGTAGGCCCTCTTGAGCATTCTTGGAGAAGATTGACCCTCCGGCGGTAGCATCTAAAATGGACTTGGTTGAGCTTGCTAATCCATTGTAGAAGAGTTGAATTTGTAACCAATCCGGGTAGCCATGTTGAGGGCACCTCCTCAAGAGATCCTTGTACCTCTCCCAAGCCTCATACAATTGTTCATCCTCAAGTTGGCGAAATGTCCCTATCTCCGTCCTTAGTCTTTGAAATTTAGCCGGTGGAAAATACTTGTTCAAGAAAGCTTGAGCCAAAATCTCCCGTGTGGTGATACTATCCGAAGGAATGGTTTCCAACCAATCTTTTGTACGGTCCTGTAAAGATAAAGGAAAAAGTCTTAGTTTAATAGCATTATTAGAAACACCATTCATCTTTACCGTTCCGCATATCTCCAAGAAGGATCGCAAGTGCTTGTGAGGATCTTCTTTGCCAATATATCAAACATGCTGGCAAGAATATAGACATGTGCCTTGTCGTTGGCCTTAAGACATGAGGCCTTCCATTTTAGATCTCAGAGATTAGCAACCCCAACAATGCTACCGAATTGGAGAGTCAAAGTTGGGAATCGACCTAAGAGACCCTATCCATTTTTGGAGACTGCGGTGCTCCGATCCTCATGAAATAGCCCTCCAAATGGGTGGTCACTTCCAAGGTGACACGTAGGCAGAACATGAGAAGCTCACGGTGCAGCAACCTAATGGAAGAGACCGTAGGATACGTTGACACATATTCTTCACCCACTTACTATGAACTACTTCCCCTATTCACCTTGTTCATAACCCATGCAAACACTCTGCGAAGGGAGGCCGCTCCAAGGGCGGCACAAAACCAAGCATGGATCTCACGTTGTGAACTCTTAGGGACGCTAGAGCTAATAGTACGTTACTAATCTCCAACTGAAGTGTTCTAGACGGTTTTGGGTATACGTACACTTAGGCATATATTTAGGCTAAATAAACATATCCTAAGTCTAGGTGTTTTGATCCAAATAAAACTCTTATATTGGATTTAAACCTACGATGTCTAGGTGATAAAGCAGTTTTAAAACCTCACACCGCTCACGCAAGCTCATGAAATTGGTTAACACAACTCAAGAACCAACTTAATCTCCAGGTAGGAGGTGTTCCGTAAACCGTTAACTTAAATACCCCCAGCCCTAGACAAGATTTTATCGAATGAGTGTTCTTGTTTACCAATTTATGAGTTAACGACCTAGATTTGTCGATGAAAACTTTGCAATGGCCATTTAACCCTAAGTGAGCATGCATATTATCTTTGTTTTGGATTTTAATGTCTATCTCTTTTATAACAATTATAAACTATAGGCATGCTGCACAACCATACATTCAAATCATAATTTGAATTTATCATTCACACTATACATTATAAATACTTATAACATATTTATGCATGATTCATGCTCAATCCTATGGTGGGATTTCAAAACTAAATGGCATACATTGTGCACAATCAAGATTAAAACAATTAATTCATACATTCATAATGCATAATTAAATGAAAAACTACTAAAATGGTTGATTTTGGCATCCCAAGCACACACAACCTAAGCTATTATATTAATAAGCTTCAAGTAGCCTCAAACCGCACCTGAACCGTCTTCCAAGGTGCTTGAACCGGCCTCCAAAAGGTGAAAAAAATGCTGGAAATGCGAAAAACAGCAGTAGTAACGGAAAAGATAACATGCTTTTGAGCTTGAACCAGCTTCAATTACAACCTAAATTTAACTCTAATTGACTCAAGTGAAATACAGACTCGATCAAGCACAACGAAGCCCAAAAACGAGGGCTTAATTACAATAATTAAACAACCAAAAGCAAGCTAAAAGAAATGCCAAAAACAGAAAACCATTTTAGTACATGCAACAAATCATCTAATGAATTTGTACCCACCATATATAAATTAATGTTATTTTAGATGTTCTGATACCACATGACGGATCTTATACATACATGCGCAACGGAAACGAAAGAGGATCGTAATAACAATCCAGATGCATATAACAACTTAGGATTAAACATGCATTATCATACAAAATGAATTAGAGAAGAAGGAAATAAATTATATACCTTTGTAGCTTTTCTTCCTTTCTTGAAATTGCTCCCACTTACCACCAAGAGGTCTTTCTAGCTATTTTCAAAGGTTTGAAATAGAGTGGTGGGACTCTTTAAAGAAGGAAAAATTAGATTCTCAAAAAACTTCAAATTTTTTAAAAATTTTTCAAGAAGAAAAATGAACAAAGGCCTTTAAAAAAGGCAAATTGCATGCAACTTTTGCATGTCTAAGTTCACCAAAGGTTGATAACACACACTTCACTAATGCATGATAAGGATTATGTGTCAAAGTGTAGAATTTTGAGATTAATTAAACGTTCCACTCATCAAGTTAGTGGATTTTTCCACTAATTTGGTAAGAAACATTGACTTAATCTCATGGTCAACCTTTCTAGAAGGTTTGACCAAATCCATGTCTCCGATTATGAATCTGCATTCATAATTTCAATATTTAAATCCCATTTAAATATTTTTTACCAAATCTCTCATTTGATATCATATATCAATTACTTAATCATATCTCATATGATTAACCTAATTTGAACGATTCGAATTTTTCCTTCTATTTATTCCAAGTTTATTCCTATATGAGCTAGCCAGAGGACCTTATGGACCTGCAGATCATGAGCTCCAACGATTCGAGATTAACCGGTTAAACTCTTTAACCTAGTTAACCAACATTCATTAACTACTGGATCACTCCACTAAAAGCCCGTAGCTGCACTCTCCTCATCGTAGATATATTATGTCCATTTGATATAACCATGATTGGTAAGTCAAGCCTTCACAGGTTGTTCGTAATTATAGCTAGGTAAAAATTACCATTTTACCCCTGTGATTACCTTTTATTTCTTAAGTTCCACTGATCCTCTAATGAACAATGATTTATAGTCCAACTTCCAAATCAAAAGTCCTCTCAAACCCTATTTGAGTGGGTGGCACCTATTGTCCAAGACCTAGATTCAGCACTTAAAAGAACAACCTCTCTACTAACCCAAAAGAGGGTAGGAGTGAATTCCTTCTTGCACCCTCTGTCCCTAGCTATTTACCTGGTCTTACCCCTGAAATGGAAGGCATATTGAGCCAATGCTGTTGAGCTGCTCTCACCAATGTAGATCTAAGGATAATCCTGAGTAAACGGAAGTTCATAATTAGCTCAGGATTAAGATCGAGTTGCCTAGGCCATCAAAGTCGAGATAGTCAGTTTTAGACAGTAAACGGTGTTATAAAGTAAAAGTGACTATTTCATGGTCCGATCTTATGCAAACTCTTTACACAGGACGCCCCCACTCGCATGTCTTCACATGAACGAATTAGGATCACTTCGTTTGTAATAGTAGTTACAAAGTGGGCCGCAACCGTAGTGTCCCCAGAATAAGGCGCCCAACCTTATTCATATACTATAGACCATTTAGATTGTTAACTTAAACTTGATCCAGTTATATGTCTCTACATAAAGTTTAAGTCTCATGTAACAGTCTAGGATCCTTTGCTGATTGGATTAAGATTTAGTAAGAACATTTTATAGAATCAATAACTACTTATTGATATAAATTTCAATAACAACTTTATTGAATGATAAAAGTATATTTGGTATTTACAAACTATGAGTTTTAGGACATAAAACCCAACAGAAAGTTGTTCAATCATTGCTTTGTAGCTCCATGTGGGGACACCTTCACAATGATAGAGGGATCCAACCAACGTGTTCTAAGCTTACCTAGAAACAAACGTAAACGTGAATTGAAAAGTAAAACTCTTTGTCCAAGAAGAAAGGTCTGTGGTGTGATATTTTTATCACGCCATCTAGCAGTGCACTCCTTGTAGAGTTTGCCATTCTCATAGGCTTGAGCATGGCACTCCTCTACTCATTGAGTTCCAAGAGGCGCTTCTCATCAGCTTTCTCGAAATCCATATTCAGCTCTTAATGGCCCAATAAGCTCTATGCTCGAGCTCTATTGATAAGTGACAATCTTTTCCAAACACCAACCTGTACAGTGAAGTACCTATTGGGGTTTTTAAAGCTGTACGTAAGCCCACAGTGCATCAACAAGCTTTAAAGCCCAATCCTTTATATTGATCTTGACATTCTTTTCCAAAACCTGCTTGATTTCCATATTAGATAACTCAGCAAGACCATTAGGTTGAGGATGATAAGTTGTAGTGATAAGCACTTGAAAAGTGCTTTCTATTCTCCCAAATTAAGGGAGTTTATATTAGATTTCACTTGTTTGCTAGTGATTTTCAGGTTAAAACGAGGAAAATTAGAAAAAATGACTAAAAGATCAAAACCGAGCAAGAATACGGCGAAAAAGAGTTAAAAAACCAAAAAAGGGCAAATTTTTGGGATAGCGCTGTGGCCCCGAGATGGCGCTGCCGCGGCGCTGAAACATCAACGCATGGTTCTGGACGCAGAATAGCATTGCGGCGCCAAGATGGCGCTGCCTCGACGCATCCTTGCTGAAACGCATTCTCGCGCTGCGACGCTTAGATGGCGCTGCCGTGGCGCTAAAACCCGAGAGCAATATTTCTGAAATGCATTTTAGCGCGCGACGCTTGGACGGAGCTAAAACCCGAGAGCAAACTTCTTCCGGATGCAACCCTAGCGCCGCGGCACCAGCTTTCCTTAATTGAAAAATCTGTATTTTTGGAAAATTTTGGGCGGCCAAACTCTATAAATTTGGGGGTTTCCAGCAGTCCAAGGCATCAAGAAAAATCCAGGCAAAGCAAGGAAGTTGCAGACCTAAAGAGATACAAAAAGGAGAGAATTAAGTGAGGGTTCAAAGAGTGAGTTAGTTGCAAGGAAGAGGAAAAGAGTTCGAGATAGTCTTGGTGCCCTTCGACGTCCAACGTGAGAGCCAAGGAGATCGAGACGGTGCTACTTCAATCAAGAGCCTCTTTTCAGTAGAGTTTCCCTTTCTTTACACTCTTTCTTTGTTTATTTTTCTTAAACATGTTGCTTCTATGAGTGGCTAAACTCTTTAGTTTTAGGGTTTTGATGAATTGTTTATAAATTCATGTTAATTTTGTAGACTCATGGTTTTGTTGGAATGATTATGCTTTTCATTGTTATTGTGTTTAATTCTTGTGGATTGGCCATCTTCACATGTTAGGTTAGATGTATGATTGAGAGATTGTATGTTTAACTTGATCCATAACAATGAATTATTGTTATTCTATCACAAGAGTAGTTAGGTTGATAATAAAAGTTGCTAAAGACTATTTTTAATGCCATGTAATTTTGTGTTGGTTTTAAGAGATTAATAATCAATCAAGTTGCATGAGAAAGGGTTGTGTTTGAGAGAAAATAACTTGGAATTAAGTTTCTAGACTTAGGCATATGAATTACAATAAAATTCATGAAATCTATAATATTGCATGATGAAATAAACAAGGATTCATTACCCTAGAACTCTCTTTGACTCTTGTGTTTTTCCCTTTGATACTTTCCTTACTTGATTTTTATTTTTTCATAACTCATAATATTTAATTTCAATCTTCAAATAAAATTGATTCAATTCTAGAATAGCTAAGTAACTTAAACCTTCTCAATTGGATCTCCAGTGGAACGATATTCGGACTTAACCGTTTTATATTATAACTTGACCCGTACACTTGTGGTTAACACTAAAAGTGCTCATCATGTAGGAATTTTATGATTAACATTATACTTTTGCATCATGGATTCAAACAGTTTGTTACAAAAGTGAGAACCTTCATCACAATAATAGCTTTAGGTGTACCAAAACGTGTAAATATGTTCTTATGCAAGAATTTTAAAACAAATGCGAGCATCATTGGTCCTAGTAACTATGGTTTCTATCCACTTAGATCATAATCAACTGCAATTAGAATATATAGGTAGCCATCAGAAGACATAGGAAAATGCCCCATAAAGTCAATACCCCAAACATTGAAGAGCTCCACCTCCAAGATAGGTTTCATGGGAAGCTCATGTTGTCTAGAAATATTGCCAATACGTTGGCACCTATCACATGATTTGACAAAGGTATAACAGTCCTTAAAATGAGAGGGCCAATAAAAACCTGACTGAAGTGCCTTAGATGCAGTTCTAGTGGGTCCAAAGTGACCTCCATAGGGGGAGGCGTGGAATGAGTTTAGAAAACTTACCTCTTCTTCTTGAGGCACAAACTTCCTTATCATACTATCAGCACAAACCTTGTATTGAAGTGGGTACTCCCAATGGTAAGACTTGACATTATGCAGAAATCTCTTCTTTTGTTGAGTGTTCATGTCAGGTGGCAAATGTCCTCTGTAAGATAGTTAACTATGTCAACAACCCAAGGTAAAACTATCTCTCACATGAAACAGTTGTTCGCCAGGGAATATCTCAACAATGGGGGGACATGAGTTAGCATCCCCATTCTCAATCTTAAACATGTGGTCTGCAAACATATTTTTACATCCTTTTCTGTCTTTGATTTCTAGATCAAATTCATGCAATAATAAAATCCATCTCATCAATCTCGGTCTGGAATTTTTTTTTATCAAACAAATACTTCAAAGCAGCATGGTTAATATGCACTACTATTTTTTAGCCAAGCAAGTATGATCTAAATTTATCAAGGGCAAACATAACAGCTGGGCGTTCATTTTCAGTAGTAGTATATTTCCATTGAGTACTATCAAGAGTCCTACTAGCATAGTAAATTTCCCTAAACATGTTATCTCTATGTTGGCCTAAAACAGCTCTTAAAGCATAGTCACTAACATCACACATGATCTCAAAAGACTGACTCCAGTCAAGTACAACAATAATAGATGTAGAAATCAATCTTTCTTTCAAAGTATTAAAAGCTAGTAGACATGCATCATCATACACAAATTTAGCTTCCTTTTCTAACAAGTTACTCAAGAGTTTTGCAATTTTAGAAAAATCTTTAATAAATCTCTTGTAAAACCCTGCATGCCCTAGGAAGCTCTTGACTCACTTCACATTAGTAGGAGGTGGTAATTGTTCAATGGCGACAAGTTTAGCCCTATCAACCTCCAATCCTCTCTATGAGACTTTGTGCCCCATAACGATGCCCTATTTGACCATGAAGTGACACTTCTCCTAATTCAACACAAGGTTAGCATCTTGGTATCTCTGCAAAACAAAAATAAGATTAGCAAGACAAGAATCAAATGAAAACCCAAATACAGAAAAGTCATCCATGAAAACCTCTATTATGTCTTCAATGAGCCCTTGAAAAATCGACATCATATAACATTGAAAAGTAGCAGGGGCATTCTCCTAAAAACAAATGTCCCATAGGGACAAGTAAAAGTGGTCTTTTCTTGATTCTCAGGAGCAATGACAATTTGATTGTAACCAGAATATCCGTCTAAGAAGTAGTAATGAGAGTAACCTGCAAGTTTATCAAGCATTTGATCTACAAAAGGAAGAGGAAAAAGATCTTTCCTAGTAGCCTTATTCAACTTCCTATAATCGCATCACACATGCCATCGTGTCACAATTCTAGTGGCAATCATCTCATCTTTTTCATTTTTAACAACAGTCATACCACCTTTCTTGGGTACTACTTGAACAGAACTTACCCATGAACTGTTAGATATGGCATAAATGATTCCTGCATTCAAAAGCTTGAGCACTTCTTTCTTGACAACCTCCTTCATGGCGGGATTAAGTCTCCTTTGGTATTCCAGTAAAGGGTTAAAGGTATCTTCCATTAAGATTCTGTGCATATAGACTGATGGACTAATACCTTCAAGATCCTCAATAGACCAACCAATGGTGGATTTATGCTCTCTTAAGTCTCTCAACAATTTTTCTTCTTCCACAGAATTTAAATCAGAAGATATGATAACAGGAAAATAAGACAAATCATCTAGAATGCATATTTCAAGTGAGGAGGTAACACCTTTAATTCAAGAGTAGACTTCTCAACATTACTTATAACATGCAAAGGAGCTAGAGGCATTGGTTTATACATTTTAGTGCATATTGGCATGTTATCTAACCACTTAGCAAACAAAGCAATTTCATCAAATATAGTATCCACATTTTCAAAATTAGAATATGTTATGCTTTGTTCTAAATGATCAGTAGCCAACATAACCTCAACATGCTCAAAAATAGTATGATCATGATGACTCAAGGACTTATAAATATTAAAGACAACATTCTCATTCATTCATCTTTAGAGTCAACTTCCCTTGCCAGACATCAATGATGGCCTTCCCAGTTGCTAGGAATGGGCACCCAAGGATAATAGGAATCTCAAAGTCCTCCTCCATGTCCAAAACTACAAAATATGCAAGGAAGATAAATTTGTCAACTTTAACTAACACATCCTCAACAATAACTCAAGGATAAGCCAAGGATCTATCAGCTAGTTGCAAAGTGATAGTGGTAGGTTGCACTTCTTCAATGTCAAGTTTCCTGTAGAAGGCATTAAGTTAACAGAAGCACCAAGATCGCAAAGAGCTCTATTAACATTTAAAGACTCGACAGTACAAGGTATAGTAAAACTCCCTACATCTTTCAGTTTTTGTGGTAGCTTCTTTTGTAGCACAACACTGCATTCTTCTGTCATGTTAATCATCTCATATTGCCCAAAGGTCTTCTTTTTAAACAAGACATCTTTCATAAATTTAGCATAGTTGGGGATTTTCTCTAAAGCTTCAGCAAATGGGATATTAATATGAAGCTTTTTTAAATAATTCCAAGAATTTAGCAAATTGAGAGTCTATTTCTTCTTTTTAAAACGTTGAGGATAGGGCAAAGTGTTGGGTATAAAAGGTAGAGGGTTAGATGACTTACTTGAAGATACTGACTCCATTTTTTCCTCTTTTTCGAAGACCGCCTTAGGTTCATCATCTATGATAAGCTCATGGATGGTCTCATCTACCTCTTGCTCTTCATCCTTATCATCAATCAAAAGAGTGAACAACTTTTTCCCACTTCTTAAAGTCACGGCTATGCACTCCTCCTTTGGATTTCTTTCGAGGCAACTAGGAAACTTGCCTTTTTGCATTGTCTGAAGAGAAGTCGTTATTTGACTTATTTGTACCTCAATATTTTGAATAGCCTTACCATGACTTGCTTCGTGCTCTCCAATGCGGTGGTCCTTCCTCTTGACTCTTTTATAAACTCCACCATCAAGTCTTCTAGGTTGGACTTCTTCCCGGTATGGGATGGACCAACATTAGAAAATCGGGAGGACCTTGCTAAACATTTCTATTGTTAGCATAAGAAAAATTTTCATGGTTCCTCAAGTTAGGATGGTAATGAGTTGGAAGTTGTTGTTGTTGGTGGCCCCTATAGTATCCTCTATCAACATAATTGGTCGTCTCATTGTCTCCTTGGATATCTTGGCGGTTCCTCCTCAATCAAGAGCTTCTGACAGTAGAGTTTTCCTATCTTTACACTCTTTCTATGCTGAAATTAGTCTTGAACATGTTGTCTAAACTATGACTAGCTGGACTCTTTAGTTTTAGGATATCGATGAATTGGTTATAAAGTTATGTTAATAATAGACTTTTCATTGTTTGTTGTAATGAATATGCTTTTCATTGTTATTGTGCTTAATTTTTGTTGATTGGCCATCCATGCATGTTACATTAGATGTATGATTGAAGTAATTGTATGTCTAATTAGATCTATAACAATGAATTGTTGTTAATCTATCATGTGAATAGTTAGGTTAACAACGAAAGTTGCTAATGACTACTCCTAATGCCATGTAACTTATATTGGTTTCAAGATGTTAGTAATCAATTAGGTTGCATGAGAAAATGTTGTTTTTTATAGAAAATAACCCGAATTTATGTTTCTAAACTTGAGCATATGAATTGCAATAAAATCCATGAACCCTAGTGTCACACCCCCTCCCAGGTACCCTCTTAACCCAGGAGAAAGTGTGAGGACAGCAGACACCGACCCTCTTACAGCATCTACTGCCACCCTTATACCTTAACCAAGACCTAATTAGTAGATATATACAATGATTGAACAACATACTTTAACCAGGGTTAAGCTATCGCACACACATTGATTTACATTCAACCTTTAATTTACACAAGTTCACTAACTTCCACCCTTAACCCTCTATATGTACAACACAGATTTAAGATCAAATATTTACAATTCTCAAAATTCCAGACATTGATGGTGGGCCCAGACTAGTTGTTGTGTAGGCTAAGCACCCCGGACTCGCTCGCTACCTGAAAAACAGAAAAACAAGGAAAGTATGAGCTAGGTTGCCCAGTGAGTGACTTGTTTTGTAAAAAACCTTCCTTGGTTCATATTTAAATCAAAATTGTAATCAAGATATGAAAATAAATATATAGTAATAAATCGTTTCCATATCCAAACAAATCATGCTCAGGTAACATTATCAAATCACATACATATCATTTCTAAAAGGAAAACCATGTAAGTACAACACACTTCAATCACATTTTCCTTAGTTGAGGCAGAGCGTAGCTCAACGCCACTCAACGTCGAAAACATCCTTAGTTGGGGCGGAGAAATATCGGCACACCCAACGTCAAATATCCTTAGCTGTGTGGAGTAGTCTTAACACAACAGCGTCTATCATACCTCTATGTGCACATAGATATCATATCCTGGGTTACCCGAATACCTTCTCAAGTCCTTCAGTATCGGGTCCCATAAACGAGATTTAGGCCACCCACATGCCTTCTCTGAGTCCTTCAGCATTGGGGGCTATCTCTATACTCAGGTTACCCACATGCCTTCTCCAAGTCCTTAACATTGAGAACCATTTCTATATCCCGGCTACCCACATACCTTCTTTGTGTCCTTCAGCATTAAAAGTCTTTTCAAAAGCTTTATTCAAAACAACATGTTTTGAAAATAGCATAATAAAAATTCAAGAGTTTATAACATTTCAAATCTTCACAAACTCATTAATAATCATCAATGCCTTCCATAAAATCATAGGTTAATAAATAGCATGCCTTTCGAAAAAACTCGTTTAACAACTAGCATGCTTCTAATGATTTCCAATGAAAAACACATAATATGCACATAATCCTCATAGCATGTTAAAACCCGTGGAAAGCATAACCATATAGACATGTTTCCAAACATAATCATACAACATAAAAACTTTGTTTAAAGTAGACTCATTTTAAATAAAATTGTCACTCACAATTTGTCCCGACCCTTAAAGGGTTATACGCCATCCCTAGCTCCTCTCGGCCTGAAATAGTACACTTTCCTTTGTTAGATTTACTTAAAATTCCTTTTTACATAACAAACAACCCTTAGACATTTCTATTATTCACCACCGAGACTCAACTTCATGAAGAAAACCATCACCGAGACTATATTCTACAAAAAAATGCTCAACTGAGGCTACATTTCATAAAAGAGTTCACTAATGAGCGAGATTTAGGCCTTTAGCGAGACTAAACCAACAAATTCAAGCAAAAACCAGACTGTACCAATGATACTATGAACTAGAGAGACCAGCGAGACTAGCGAGACTAGCGACACCAGTGAGACTAGCGATACCCAGCGAGAGTTGTGAGACAAAAAGCCACCAAGGACACCAGCGAGACTCGTCTTGCTGCTCACCCTTACGCTTTCAGTGTCGCTACTTTTTCCGGCGAAACCCGTCTCCCACAACTTCTGTCTTTACTTCTATCTTTGCTTCTGTCTTCACTTCTATCTATTAAACGTTGTATTTTCCACCCGAATTGGAACTTCTTCTCTTCTACAAACTTGTAAAGAAATGTGTTTTCTAGCTTACCTCAAAATTTCAGAACTTAACTCCTCTTCGTTCGATAGATATTCGCAATTTACTTCGCCCTACTTCAGATTACTCAAGAAATCCGTACGAGTCGCTTCCACCTAAAATGTAACATGTTTCTCTCCATATTCAGTTCAACCATCCTTCACAGAGTTGTTAAAAATTGAGTTAACTTACTAACCTCAAATTTTCAACTTCAAACTCGGTTTCTTCAGCTCGCTATTCACCAAACATCAGACTTCACTCAAACTGTGCGACAACAACCATACCTTCTATTTCAGCTTCAATTACACCACGAAACCGATCGGAATTCTACATGAATTTGCCCTAGAATACTTCTTCTTCCTCCCTTCGACATGCAGCTACAAGGTTGGTTAGAGCTTTTGAAAATGGAATAAATGATCGAAAATTCAGCTTATACACTTAGAACTCTCCACTTCTTCCTGAAATCTACAAGAGGAAAAACAATTTAGTCCATATTGGTACTACGTACTTACGTTTAGCTCTTACAAAATGGAAGTAGGGTTTACACCTAGAATGTTGCTTCTTTGACTCTTGTATTCCAAATTTACTAGTTTTCCTTATTAGTTTTTCTTAAAACACAACTTGAATTCAAATCCTCAAATAAAATTGATTCAATTCTAGAATAGCTAAGTAACTTAAACCTTCACAATTGGATCCTCGGTGGAACGATATACAAACTTAACCTTCTTATATTATAACTTGACCTGTACACTAGCGGTAACACGGAAAGTGCGCATCAAGTTTTTAGCGTCGTTGCCGGGGATCCAAAAAACGGTTTTTATTGCTTAATATTCATAAGAATTGGTAGATCTTACTTTGAGGTGTATATTATTTTGGTTGATAATTTTGTCGGCTTATGCCTCGTGACAATACTAACATTCTCCCTCTTGATCTCGAGATCGATAGGACGTATAGAAGAAATCTAAGGGTTCAACATAATCGTACTAAGGAGATGGCGGAGGAGATACCAAAAGCAACTCAGGATTACTTTCAATCGACACTAACGGTAAATCAACCTGGCATTATGAATGTGCCCATTAATGTCAACAACTTTGAGTTAAAACTAGGGTTGATTCAAATGGCTAGAGAGTTGCCTTTAGAGGAAGAACTAATGAAGATCCTCATAAGCACTTACGGTCTTTCTTAGAGATATACAGAACGGTAAAGATGAATGATGTTTCTAACGATGCTATTAAACTAATACTTTTTCTGTTCTCTTTACAGGACCAAGCAAAGGATTGTTTCGAAACCATACCTCTAGGTAGTATCACTACGTGGGAGATCTTGGCTCAAGCTTTCTTGAACAAATATTTTTTATCGACTACGTCCCAAAGGCTAAGAACGGAGATTGGAACATTCTGCCAACTTGAGGATGAGCAACTATATGAGGCTTGGGAAAGGTATAAGGATCTCTTGAGAACGTGTCCTCAACATGGCTATTCGGATTGGTTGCAAATTCAACTATTCTACAATGGGTTGTCGAGTTCAACCAAATCCATTCTAGATGCTACCACCGGCGGTTCAATTTTCTCCAAGAATGCTCAAGAGGCCTATACCATACTAGGAGACTAGGCGACTACATCTTACAATTGGCCATGTGAACAATCTTCTCCAATCATCCCAAAAGCCGTCAGATTGTATGAGGTGGATGAGGTAAATTCTCTTAAAGCTCAAATGGCTTCCCTTACTAATGCTCTTTCTAAATGAACTACAGGGGACCAAGCTCAAGTAAATCCACCATCTATAGCATCCCTTGCCGCCATGGCGTCGGAGATGTCTACACAAAAAAAGTTGAAACAAGGAGACAATGAGACGGCAATTACGTTGATAGAGGACATTATAGAGGCCACCAACAGCAACAACTTCCAACTCATTACTATCCTAACTTGAGGAACCATGAAAACTTTTCTTACAATAGAAATGTTTTGTATGGTCCTCCCGATTTTTCTAATGTAGGTCCATCCTAGACGGAGAAGAAGTCCAACCAAGAAGAATTAATGGTGGAGTTCATAAAAGAGTCAAGAGGAAGAACCACCACATTAGAGAGCACGGTACATATGAAGGGAATTGAATCCCGACGGAAGCGTGTAATTGCGTTCTTTGATTTATTGAAAGAATTAAAAATACAAAAAATGTAAAGAAAAGGTTAAGCATCATACCTTTGCCAATCTATAATTCTCGAACCAATAGTCTTCTCCTTGTAGTCTTCCATTTCCAAGAGATCTTCCTCGTTATGACTCTGGCAATGATCCGGTTTGTGGGAACCGCTTCTTTGAAAGAATGGAAAGAAGAATTTTCTTAGAATTTTTCTAGGAAAACTGGGAGAATTAGTAGAGGAAGATTTTTAGAGTAATCGTAGAGATTATTCTATTAGAGAGTGTGTATTATGAAGGTTCTCAACGGCCCTATTTATAGAACTCTATGGGTTACTCCTAATCCTATTAGGATAAACCTTCTGCAAAGATTTTAAATCAAATATTTAATAATATCCAATATTAATAAATAATTACCCAAGTAATATCTCATATTAAATGGTTTCAAATATTTAAATCTTATTTAAATATTTATTTTATGCAGAATCTTTGATTTGGATCTCATCCAAATTAAATAATTAATTATTTGAATCCAATTCAAATCAATTAATTAATTCTCCCTCTATTTATTTTCTACAAAATCTTTAATTTGGATCTCATCCAAATTAAATAATAAATTATTTGAATCAAATTCAAATTAATTAATTAATTCTCTCTCTATTTATTTATATGGATTTTATCCAAATAAATAATTAATTATTTGAATCATACTCAAATAAATTAAGTCTTCATATTATAAAGTTATAATTTTGAATCACATTCAAATAAAATTTATAATAAATCATGCAATTAACTGTATCCTATACAATTAATATTTTCTCTCATAAATTTGAACATTTCAAATTTTTCTTTCAACATAGTTGATTCTTGTTAGTCCGTAGTGTAGCAAGGAGATCTTATGAACCTACAGAACAGAAGCTTCAATGATATGAGATTAATCGACTAAACTTATTAACCAAATTAATCAATATTCTTTAACTGTGGGTACACTCTACTAAAGACCCACAGCTGCACTATTCTCACTGCATATATATTTCTATTTCCATGGATATAGACCAAGTGTTCGTAACACCAGCTGGTTCAAATTAATGTTTTACCCTGGGTTACTTCTAAATCCTTAAGTACCAGTACTTCTCTAATGAACAACCTATTTATAATCCAACCACTAAGAGGGTAGGACCCTTTGTTCAAGTCCCGAAAACACCACTTAAGAAAACACTTATCTACTTACCCTAAAAATGGGAGTGAGTGAATTCCATCTTGTATAACTATGTCCCCAGCTCCCCACTCGGTCTTGTCCCCAAGTTGGTAGGCATATTGAGTTGGCAAGCGGCTACTCTCACCATAAAAATCAAAGGACAATCCCTCGTCGACAAAAGTACATAATATACTCAAAATTAAAACTAAGTTGCCTAGGTCATCCTATTGAAATAGAAACCTAACTAGTCAACAGAGTTACATCTAGTGATTACTATTTCGTGGTTTGGTCTTATGCAAACTCATTGCATGGGATACCCTCACCTACACGAACGCGTTAGATCATTGCGTTTATATCGAAAGTGGGTCGTATTCATAGTGTCACTAGGATAAGATACCCAACCTTATCCTTATACTATAAACCCTTTAGACTGTATCTTGAACATTAATCTCTATATGTCCCCACAGACAGTTAAAGACTCACAAAACAACCTAGAATGTTAGTTTATTGGATTTAGTGTTATTAAGATAAAACAAACAAAAACAATCAATAACTCTTATTGAAGTAACACATCAATAACTCTTTATTAATGATTTAATTACGGTCAAATTATTACATTTACAATCTATGAGTTTAAGGGCATAAAACCCAACAACAAAGTCATGGCAAGGATATTAACAATATTGAGGTACAAATTGGTCAAATAACCACTTCTTTTCAAACAATGCAAAAGAGCAAGTTTCCTAGTTGCCCCCGAAAGGAATTTGAAGAAGGAGTGCAAAGCCTTGACTTTGAGGAGTAGGAAAAAGTTGTCCACTCCTTTAATCGATGATGAGGATGAGGAGCAATAGGTAGATGAGACCATCCATGAGCCTATCATAGAAGATGAACTCAAGGAGATCTTTGAAAAAGAGGAAAAGGTAAAGAAGTCGACATCTTCAAGTAAGTCATCTAACCCTCTACCTTTTGTACCTAACACTTTGCCCAATCCTCAACATTTTAAAAAGAAAGAAATAGACTCCCAATTTGCTAAATTCTTAGAATTATTCAAAAAGCTTCACATTAATATCCCATTTGCTGAGGCTTTAGAGAAAATGGCCAACTATGCTAAATTTATGAAAGATGTATTGTCTAAAAAGAAGTTTGGGCATTATGATATGATTAGCATGACAGAAGAGTGCAGTACTGTGTTGCAAAAGAAGCTACCACAAAAACTTAAGGATCCAGGGAGTTTTACTATACCTTGTACTAGGGTCTTTAAATATTATTAGAGCTCTCTGTGATCTTGGTGCTTCTATTAACTCAATGCCTTTATTTGTCTACAGGAAGCTTGACATTGGAGAAGTGCAACCTACCACTATCACTTTGCAACTAGCTGATAGATCCTTGGCTTACCCTAGAGGTATTGTTGAGGATGTGTTAGTTAAAGTTGACAAATTTATCTTCCTGTAGATTTTGTAGTTTTGGACATGGAGGAGGACTCTGAGATTCCTATTATCTTTGGGCGCCCATTCCTAGTAACTAGGAACGCCATCATTGATGTCCAATGAAAAGCGCTTGAAAAGTGTTTTTTATTCTCTTAAATTAAGGGAGTTTATATTAGATTTCACTTGTTTGTTAGTGGTTTTTCAGGTCAATATAAAGAAAACTAAAATTGATAGCCAAAAGAACTAAATCGAGCCAAAATCAAGTAAAAAAGAGGAAAGAATCACCAAACTGCCAAAGAAAGGGTAGCGCTGCGGCGCCAGTTCAACGTTGTCAAGACGCTTTTTCCCAAGAGTATTAGACAACCTCAACGTAGCAGCACCGACGCGACGTTGCGACACAACACTAAGGGTAGGTTTTCATGAGGCACAGCGTCGCTGCGCCATCTTACAATGCGATGACGCCACCATTCGATGTCGGTCAGCACAAAGGCGCTAGCTTTCCTTATTTGAAAAATCAACAATTTTGAAAAGAAATTTGGGCAGCCAACTCTATAAATTGAAGGGTTTCCAGCAACCCTAGAGCATGAAGAAATAGAGAAATCAGAGAACACAATAGAGAGTCCCAAAGAGTGAGTTGGCTGCAAAAAAGAGAGAAGTGAGTTTAAGAGAGAGTTTGGTGTTGTTCGAGTTCCCGACGTGAAGACTAAGGACATCTTGGCGGTTCCTCCTCAATCAAGGGCTTCTTCATAGTAGAGTTTTTCTTTTTTTTACACTCTTTCTATGTTGAAGTTGGTTTTGAACATGTTGTCTAAAACTATGAGTGACTAGACTCTTTAGTTTTAGGGTATTGATAAATTGTTTATGAAATTATGTTGATATTGTAGATTTTCCATGCTTTTGTTGTAATGAATATGCTTTTCATTGTTATTGTGCTTAACTCTTGTTGATTGGTCATGATTGAATGTTAGATTAGATGTATGATTAAAATAATTGTATGTCTAATTGGATCTATAACAATGAATTATTGTTAATCTATCATGCGAATAGTTAGGTTAACAATGAAAGTTACTAAAGACTATTCTTAATGCCATGTAACTTATATTAGTTTCAAGATGTTAGTAATCAATTAGGTTGCATGAGAAAATGTTGTTTTTTTTTATAGAAAATAAGCCGGATTTATGTTTCTAGATTTAAGCATATGAATTGTAATAAAATCCATGAACCCTGAAATGTTGCATAATGAATGAAACAAAGATTCAGTACCCTAGAACTCTCTTTGACTCTTGTATTCCAAATTTACTTGCTTTTCTTATTAGCTTTTCTTAAATCATAGCTTGAAGATGAATCCTTAAATAAAATTGATTCAATTCTAGAATAGCTAAGTAGTTTAAACCTTCACAATTGGATCGTCAATGGAACAATATTCAAAATTTAACCATCTTATATTATAACTTGACTTGTACACTTGCGGTAACATGGAAAGTATGCATCAGTCAACAAATAACTAGGGTTCACAAGACCATTTCTCAAATAGTTTACAACATAATAAAAAACATGATAATATATGCATATATAACTGAGGTTATCTAACCTCCCATTTCTAGCTCAACTCGATACTGTAGTACTCTATTGACTCACTCTGGCACAACAACCGATTTTGTCCCCTATGTGCACATAGTCTTACCTCGAGGGATCAGAAGCTAAACTCGTTAGTCCTCTAACCATCCCACAAGAGATACTTCCCACAGGATCAGGAACTAGGTTTTCGGCACCCCTGACCAACCCGTGAGGTTTAAATCTTGCACAGGCTCAGAAACTAGATCCTAAGATCTTAGAACCATCCCATTCAGTCTTTAATACCCTTTTCACACATTCACAACTCATAAATTCCATCACAAACTTATATGCATAGTGATAATAATCATAACCTCATAATAGTACGTATAGTAACTTAACATAAACATCATACTACTCAAGGGAACAACTAATAAAAACTCACAGATAATGAAGTTCTCAGCTCTTTAAAGCTTCTATTGTCACACGCCGCCCCGAACCACCCCCCTCTGTAGCCTGAGTTGGGGCGTGACGACAGCAGATGCCAATCCTCTTGCGACATCTACCATCAAACCTTTTACCTTTTTCCCAATCTAACATGTGCAATTTAGATAGACAGGAAGAAAACTAACTCATATAAAATATGTATAATTTATTATTACAACTTTTTAACAACTATGTTTACAGAAGACATGCTCCTAGTTCCTTCTTTTAACTGTCGCCTACAGCTAAATGCACACTAGTTTTGGCAAACCTTGACTTTGCACAGCAACGGAAACTTGGCTGCTACCTGGAAAGAAAAACATAAGAAAATAATGAGTATCACAAAGCCTAGTGAGTGATCCAATAAACTAGGTTCACTCAACCCTTTCAACAAAATAATATTCATAATAATCGTAATATGAATCATATGCAAGTACATCTATAACTATATCGAGCTTTATATTCAAACTTCCTTCGTATGGTCATTCTCATAATCAACTTTTCCTGCTGGCTCATCTGACACAGCCACTCCTCTATTTATCCTACCTGCTCTCACGGCTCAGCAATCCTGATTGGTTTTTCCCACTAACAAACCGGCTCAGCTAATCTCATCATTTCTATATTCGTATGTTTCTTATGTGCATATAGTAGTCTTACCTTCGAGGCTCAGGAGCTAGGTGAAAAGCGCTTGAAAAGTGCTTTCTATTCTCTCCAGTTAAGGGAGTTTATATTATATTTCACTTGTTTGCTAGTTGTTTTCAGATTAGAATAAAGAAAATTAGAAGTGAAGACCAAAGATCAAAACCGAGTCATAATACAGTGAAAAAGAAGAGAAAAATGCCAAATCTGCCAAAAACAGGGCAGCATTGGTACGGCGCTCCGCAACGCTTTTTCTCGAGAGTTGAGTCTGCTCCAGCATAGCATCAGCGTCGCGCCGCCATCTTTCCTAATTTGAAGATTTTCTATTTTTGGAAAGAATTTTAGGCAGCCAACTCTATAAATTGGAGGTTTCCAGCCACCCTAATCACGAATTTACACATCAAGAAATCAAAGAAAAACACACCAAAAGAGTCTCAAAGAGTGACTTGGCTGCAAGGAAGAGAGAAGAGTTTGAGAGAGAGTTTGGTGCTATTCGAGTTCCCGACATGAAGATCGAAGGACATCTTGGCGGTTGCTTCTCAATCAAGGGCTTCTTTCTAGTAGAGTTTTCCTTTCTTTACACTCTTTCTATGCATAATTTGTTTATGAACATGTTGCTTAAAGCTATGAGTGGCTAAACTCTTTAGTTTTAGGTTGTTGATGAATTGTTTATGAAGTTATATTGATATTGTAGAATATTCATAGTTTTGTTGTAATGATTATGCTTTTCATTGTTATGGTGCTTAACTCTTGTTGATTGGTCATCTTTGAATGTTAGGGTAGATGTATGTTTGAGAGATTGTATGTCTAACTAGATCTATAACAATGAATTGTTGTTAATCTATCATGAAAATAGTTAGGTTAACAATGATCATGAAAATTAATGCTATGTAATTTGTATTGATTTCAAGAGATTAGTAATCAATTGGTTGCATGAGAAAAGGTTGTTTTTAAGAGAAAATAAATTGGAATTAAGTTTCTAGATTTAAGCATATGAATTACAATAAAATCCATGAACCCTAGCATATTGCATGACCCTAGAACTCTCTTTGACTCTTGTGTTTCTTATTTATTTACTTTCCTTTTTAGTTTTCTAAAATCATAACTTCAATTCCAATCCTCAAATAAAATTGATTCGATTCTATAATAGCTAAGTAACTTTAACTTTCATAATTGGATCCTCAGTGGAACGATATTCGGACTTAATCTTCTTATATTATAACTTGACTAGTATACTTGCGGTTAACACTTAAAGTGCACATCACTAGGCCCATCAGCCCCTTGAGCATCCTCTCAGGTATTTCTCGTATGCTCAAGAACTAGGCTTCGGTTACCCCCTGACCATCCTATGAAGAAATCCCCGCCACAGGCTCAGAAACTAGGTCCTTCCGACCCTCTGACCATCCTCTGCAGTGTCAAATTTCAATCCCAGTCTTGACCGTCATCATCAATGCCTTCTCGAGGTCCTTCAGCATTGGAATATGGTTCATCAATGCCTTCGCATGATCATTCAGCATTAGAATTATAACCTAATATCCAGTAAGCTTGATATACTATATACCATTCAATAACTTGCCTTAGCATGCATACTACATCACGTTATCATGCTTGATATATAGTATCCGTTACCTCACCATAGCATGCATAATATCGCATAATCATGCTATCGAAAATGAGTTCATAAGCATGCTATTAACAAGTATTCAAAGGGAATATAATTTAGTTTACTCGCGAAAGGAAATCAACCACTCACAGTGAAAGTAGTTCCAAGCTTTAGGTTTTCTTCCTCCGCCTTGATCTTCGAACCTTTTTAACTACTCTCGAGCTTTTAGGACTTAGAATACAACAACTAGTAAACCTCAGAAACCCTAAAACAACTCCTTGGACACAGGGCAGCTTCTTCTTCTCCTTACACAGCTCAGTTAGATGGAGGGCAGCCTTCTTGAACACTTGGGTCAGCTTGTGGACACAAACAAGACTTTCACAGAAAAGGAAACAACTCCTTGGACGCAGACCGCTCTTCCATGGACACAAAGCTCTCTTCTCCAACCTTCTTCCTCTCTTTTTCTAGTGAAAAATTGGGCACTTGGTGATGTGTGAGAGTTACTTCCCCCTTTGGTGCTATTTATAGAAGTTGGATAGCAAACCTTGTGAAAAGCACTTGAAAAGTGTTTTTTATTCTTTTAAATTAAGGGAGTTTATATTATATTTCACTTGTTTGTTAGTGGTTTTCAGGTCAATATAAAGAAAACTAGAATTGAAAGCCAAAAGAACTAAACCGAGCCAAATCAAGTGAAAAAGAGGAAAGAATCACAAAATTGCCAAAAATAGGGCAGCGCCGCATCGCCAGCTCAGCGTTGCCACGACGCTTTTTTCCGAGAGCATCAGTCAAGAATAGCGCAGCAGCACCAACGCAGTGTTGCAGCTCGGGGCTGAGGGTAGGTTTTAATGACACACAGCCCAGCGGCACCATCTTACAACGCGACAGTGCCACAATTTGATGTCCATCAGCACAGCGACACCATTGACCGAGACACGGCACCAACTTTCCTTATTTGAAAATTCAACAATTTTAGAAAGAAATTTGGCGGCCAACTCTATAAATTGGAGGGTGTCCAGCAACCCTAAACACAAGGGAAGAAAAGAGAAATCAGAGAAAATACAATAGAGAGTCTCAAGAGTGAGTTGGCTGCAAGGAAGAAAGAAAAGAGTTTGAGAGAGAGAGAGTTTTGGTGTCGTTCGAGTTCCCCATGTGCAGACTAAGGACATCTTGGCGGTTTCTTCTCAATCAAGAGCTTTTTTACAATAGAGTTTTCCTTTCTTGACACTCTTTCTATGCAAAAAAAATTGGTTTTGAACATGTTACCTAAAGCTATGAGTGGCTAAACTCTTTAGTTTTAGGATATTGATGAATTGTTTATGAAGTTATGTTGATATTGTCGACTCTTCATAGTTTTGTTGTAACGAATATGCTTTTCATTGTTATTGTGCTTAATTCTTGTTGATTGGCCATCCTTGAATGTTAGATTAGATGTATGGTTGAGATTGTATGTCTAATTGGATCTATAACAATGAATTGTTGTTAATCTATCATTCGAATAGTTAGGTTAACAATGAAAGTTGCTAAAGACTACTCCTAATGCCATGTAATTTATATTGATTTCAAGATATTAGTTATCAATTAGGTTGCATGAGAAAATGTTGTTTTTGATAGAAAATAACTTGGATTTATGTTTCTAGACCTAAGCATATGAATTGCAATAAAATCCATGAACCTTAGAATGTTGCATAATGAATTAAACAAGGATTCAATACCTTATAACTCTCTTTGACTCTTCTGTTTCTCAGTTACTTGCTTTCCTTTTTAGTTTTTCCTAAATCACAACTTGAATTCGAATCCTCGAATAAAATTGATTCAATTCTAGAATAGCTAAGTAATTTAAACATTCACAATTGAATCCTCAGTGGAATGACATTCGAAATTTAACCGTCTTTTATTATAACATGACCCGTATACTTGAGGTAACACAGAAAGTGCGCATCAAGTTTTTGGCACCGTTGCCGGGGATCCAAAGAACGATTTTTATTACATAATATTCATAAGAATTGATAGATCTTACTTTGAGGTGTATATTATTTTGGTTGATAAATTTGTCGGTTTATGCCTCATGACAATACTAACCTTCTCACTCTTGATCCCGAGATTGATAGAACGTATAGAAGAAATCTAAGGGTGCAACACAATCTTACCGAGGAGATGGTGGAGGAGATACCAAGGCAATTTAAGATTACTTTCAACCGACACTACCGACAAATCAACCAGACATTATGAACGTGTCCATCAATGTCAATAACTTTGAGCTAAAACTAGGGTTGATTCAAATGGCTAGAGAGCTTTCCTTTAGAGGAAGAACAAATGAATATCCTCATAAGCACTTACGGTCCTTCTTAGAGATATGCGGAACAATAAAGATGAATGGTGTTTCCAACGATGCTATTAAACTTCCCTCTTCCATGGCTTCGGAGATGTCTACACAAAAGGATTTGGAACAAGGAGACAATGAGACGGCTAATTATGTTGATAGAGGACATTATAGAGGCTACCAACAACAACTTCCAACTCATTACCATCCTAACTTTAGGAACCATGAAAACTTTTCTTATGCTAACAATAGGAATGTTTTTCAAGGTCCTCCCCGTTTTTCTAATGTAGGTCCTTCCCACACCGAGAAGAAGTCAAACATAGAAGATTTGATGGTAGATCATAAAAGAATCTAGAGGAAGGACCGCCGCATTAGAGAACACGGTTCAAAGCCATGGCAAAGCTATTCACATTTTTTAGGTACAAATTAGTCAAATAGCCACTGTTCTTCAAACAATGCAAAAGGACAAGTTTCCTAGTTGCTCCGAAAGAAATCCAAAGGGTGCAAGGTCGTGACTTTGAGGAGTGAGAAAAAGTTGTCCACTCTTTTGATTGATGATGAGGATGAGGAGTAAGAGGTAGATAAGACCATCCATGAGCCTATCATAGATGATGAACCTAAGGAGGTCTTAGGGAAAATGTAAAGAAGTCGGCATCCTTAAGTAGCCATCTGACCCTCTACCTTTTGTACCTAACACTTTGCCTTATCCTCAACGATTTAGACAGAAAGAAATAGACTCCCAATTTGCTAAATTCCTAGAATTATTTAAGAAGCTTCACATTAATATCCCATTTGCTAAGGCTTTAGAGCAAATGCCCAACTATGCTAAATTTATGAAAGATGTCTTGTCAAAGAAGAAGAAGTTTGGGCAATATGAGATGATTAGCATGACAAAAGAATACAGTGTTGTGTTGCAATGGAACTACCACAAAAATTGAAAGATCTAGGGAGTTTTACTATACCTTGCACTATTGGATCTTTAAATATTTCATCAAAGATAGTGTCCACATTCTTAAAATCGAAATCTATTATGCTTTGTTCTAAATGATCAGTGGCCAACATAACCTCAACATGCTTAGAAATAGTATGATCAATTATATCTATTGCATGACAAGTATGACCCTCATCATGATGACTTAAGAACTTATAAATATTAAAGATAACATTCTCATCAGTCACCTTTAGAGTCAACTTCCCTTGTTGGACATCAATGATGGCCTTCCCAGTTGCTAGGAATGGGCGCCGAAGGATAATAGGAATCTTAGAGTCTTCTTCCATGTCCAAAACTACAAAATCTATAGGGAAGATAAATTCGTCAACTTTAACTAACACATCCTTAACAATACCTCTAGGATAAGCCAAGGATCTATCAGCTAGTTGCCAAGTGATAGTGGTAGGTTGCACTTCTCCATTGTAGACAGATAAAGACATTAAGTTAATAGAAGTCATAGCTACTAGGACCAATGATGCTCGCACTATTTTAAAATTCTTGCACAAGAACATCTTTACATGTTTTGACACACCTAGAGCTATTATTAGTGATGAGGGCTCTCTCTTTTGCAATAAATTGTTTGAATCCATGATGTAAAAATATAATGTTAACCATAAAATTGTCACAGCTTATCATCCTCAAATTGATGGTCTTGCTAAGTTATCTAATAGAAAAATCAAGCAGGTTTTAGAAAAGACCACCAAGATCGACAGGAAGGATTGGGGCTTAAAGCTTGATGATGCACTGTGGGCTTACCGTACAGCGTTCAAAACCCTAATAGGTACTTCACTGTTCAAGGTTGGTGTTTAAAAAAGCTTGTCACTTACCGGTAGAGCTCGAGCATAGAGCTTATTGGGCCATCAAGAAGCTGAACATGGATTTTGAGAAAGCTGGTGAGAAGGGCCTCTTGGAACTCAATGAGATGGAAGAGTTCCACGCTCAAGCTTATGAGAATGCAAAACTTTACAAGGAGCGCACTGCTAGATGACATGATAAAATGATCATTCCATGAACCTTTCTTCCTAGACAAAGAGTTTTACTTTTCAATTCACATTTACGTTTGTTTCCAAGTAAGCTTAGGACACGTTGGTCGGGACCCTTTGTCGTTTTGAAGGTGTCCCACATGGAGCCGTGGAGTTGCAATGCAATGATGGAACAACCTTCAAAGTGAATGGTCAACGTTTGAAGCACTACATTGGTGACGAAGAATGCCGAATTGAGAACGTTGCTTTCATTGAATGATCCATTGGTTTGGTTTAGCTAAGAGACTTTAAAGAAAGCGCTTGTTGGGAGGCAACCCAATTTTATTGCTTTATTCATTTTTCTTTTCATTTTCAAATAATCATAGAGTCACTCATATGCTTTCTTATTTTTCAGGATCTTGGTTTATCACAAAAAGTACTCCTTACACCCAGCTTGTTTGGTGGCTTCCCGCTTGCTCCCAGACTTGTTCTTTCTTTGTTCGATGCTCTTATGCATTGAGGACAATGCATGATTCTAAGTTTGGGGTAGGAGGTGTCACTCATACATTTGTGTATTTTCTTATCCTACTATGCATGTTTGTGAGGTTTTAATGATCATATGCATGTTAATGAAATTTCGAAAAAATTTTAAAAATTTTGGAGCTTTCAAAGATAATGAGAATGTTTTTACGATTGTGTGCTTTGATGTTGATTGCCCATGATGAGATTTGAATTTGCATGATAGATGACTTATTGTGGAAATAGGATAGCATTATCTTGATGTAAATTCATTTTAAGTCCCTCTTAAAATCTCCCATATTCTTGAGCACATAGCCACTTTAATTTAGAATCTTTAACTGAAAAAAAGATTAAGTTGGTTGTATTTGGTTGTCACTCCGAAAGGCCCCACCGGTTAAAGAGTCAAAATGTATGATGGTTTGTAATCTTAGACTAAGTAAAAAGAAAATAGTATACATGCCTCTAAGAAAAAAGTGTACACAAAATATATGAGCATGCCTATCGTTTTAAATGTTAAACTTGTAATGAGGATACATAAATGGGAGTAAAAAGAGCTGCCTTTGTTGTGATCAGTAAGGATGCCTGGGAATTGACTAGGTACGAGTTCCTACAGTGAATGTGTGAAAGCTAGTGCCCCTAGGTAAAAGAATGCAAGTTTAGTGCCCATGAAAAATGTGATTGAATGGCACCTTAGTAGACATATTACTTGCTTTAAATGTGTGGATACTTGAAAATTGGTGCATGAGCTAGATTAGGGGGAAAACTAAGGAAGCTCTCTTAAGTCCCAATTTGAGTTTTAGCATTTTGAATTGAATGAGGCTTGCACATACACACATGGGAGATAGCAAGATTTGGTCTTGAATGATTATACCAATATAGATATGCTTGCATGTTTCTACTTGAGCTCTTAAATGCTATTCTCTGAAACATGAGTCGTTAGTACACTTCTTGATTTAAACTCCCTTTATTTGATTCTACTCTTTGCTCAGAACTAACAAATCTCTAAGTTTGGGGTGGTGAAAAGCACTTGAAAATTGTTTTTTATTCTCTTAAATTAAGGGAGTTTCTATTAGATTTCATTTAATTGTTAGTGGTCTAGGTCAATATAAAGAAAACTAGAATCGAAAGCCAAAAGAACTAAACCTAGCCAACATCAAGTGAAAAAGAGGAAAGAATCACAAAAATTGTCAAAAACAGAGCAGCGTTGCACCGCCAGCTCGGCGCTACCATGGCGCTTTTTTTCGAGAGCATTAGTCAAGAACAGCACAGCAACACCGACGCGGTGTTGCGGCTCGGCGCTGAGGGTAGGTTTTAATGACGCACAATGCAGCGACACCACCATTGACCAACGCCCCGGCGCCAACTTTCCTTATTTGAAAAATCAACAATTTTGAAAAGAATTTTGGGTGGTCAACTCTATAAATTGGAGGGTTTCAGCAACCCTAAACACAAGGGAAAAGAAGAGAAATCAGAGAAAATACAATAGAGTCCCCAAGAGTGAGTTGGCTGCAAGGAAGAGAGAAAAGAGTTTGAGAGAGAGTTTTGGTGTCATTCGATTTCCCGACATGAAGACTAAGGACATCTTGGTGGTTCTTCCTCAATCAAGAGCTTCTTTACAGTAGAGTTTTCCTTTCTTTACACTCTTTCTATGCAAAAAAAATTGGTTTTGAACATGTTGCCTAAAGCTATGAGTGGCTAAACTCTTTAGTTTTAGGGTATTGATGAATTGTTTATGAAGTTATGTTGATATTGTAGACTCTTCATGGTTTTGTTGTAACGAATATGCTTTCCATTGTTATTGTACTTAATTCTTGTTAATTGGCCATCCTTGAATGTTAGGTTAGATGTATGGTTGAGATAATTGTTTGTCTAATTGGATCTATAACAATGAATTATTGTTAATCTATTATACGAATAGTTAGGTTAACAATGAAAGTTGCTAAAGACTACTCCTAATGCTATGTAATTTATGTTGATTTCAAGATATTAATAATCAATTACGTTCTATGAGAAAATGTTGTTTTTGATAGAAAATAACTTGGATTTATGTTTCTAGACCTAAGCATATGAATTGTAATAAAATCCATGAACCCTAGAATGTTGCATGATGAATTAAACAAGGATTCAATACTCTACAACTCTCTTTGACCCTTCTATTTCTCATTCACTTGCGTCCCTTTCTAGTTTTTTCCTAAATCACAACTTGAATTTAAATGCTCAAATAAAATTGATTCAATTCTAGAATAGCTAAGTAACTTAAACCTTCACAATTGGATCCTTAGTGAAACGATATTCAGAATTTAACCGTCTTATATTATAACTTGACCCGTACACTTGTGGTAACACAAAAAGTGCGCATCATCTTGTCATTCAACCTTTGCCTTAAGCTTGACACTTAATTCCCACATGTCACCATGCATGAAAAACACCCCATGCGTCCAAGTGTTTCCTTGCATGGTGTTCTTGTCATGCATTCCGACACCTTCTCCTTATGAAGTGTTATGTCCAAATGCAGCGACTTAGCACCACAAATACTCAACCATACATCCAACCTAGTCTTGGGATAGGGACCATGCGTCCGACTCCCTACACCATGCGTTCACGGTGATGCCTTTAGGGTTTGGCTCCTTTTGCTCTCTTTTCTTCTTCCAACCTTCTTATACTTAACCAAATTTTCCTTGCCAAAACCCTCCTATGTGTTAAACACTCTTCCTATGCGTCCAACCTTTTTTTCCAAGAGTTCAACACTTAGCCAAAATTTCCTTCTTTAGGAGGTATGCTGTCATACCCCCTCCCGGATTATCCTCCATAACCCGAAAGAAGATGTGAAGTCAGCAACCTTGACTCCTCTGTAAGGTTCATTGACCGACCATTCCTTTTACCAAAGACGGCCCAGACGAGGTTCTTGCATAGGCAAAGCATCCCAAACTCGCTTGCTACCTGGAAAATTAGAAAACATGGGAAAACGTGAGCTTAAGCCCCGTGAGTGACAAGTTTTGTAAAACTATCTTTTATTCGAAAACAGGCGTGTTACAGTAATACGCATTAAAATAAGGATTTGACATGTTAATTCAACAGAAACAGATTTCCACAAATCTTTGTCAATCACGTAAATCCGTTCTAACTCCAAAGAATCGTTTTCCAGAATATTTAAATAGAAAACCGTTTGGTTTTTCAATCTTTGCCCTTAGTTGAGGCGGAGCAAAGCTCAATGCTTTCAACGTCGAAAACATCCTTAGTTGGGGTGGAGCAAGGCTCAACACATCCAACATCGAAATCATCCCTGGCTTCAAGCAGAGCAAGCTCGATGCACTAGCCAGTTTAACCTCTATGTGCACATAGGAATATGACGGGTTGCCCATGTACCTTCTCATGTCCTTGAGTACTGGGTCCCAGGAAACTCACGAGCCTTCTCAAAGAGATAAGCACAGAGCCTCCTCTTAAACATTTTATCAATCATTTTGAATAGATCGTTCATATAAAACCTTTCATAGAAATCAAGATGTTTCTTGATAAACTATACTTTGCAACATGCTTTTCAATATAGTAAAACAATAAGATTACATGCCTTTTAAACGATGCGTTTCAAGAAATCAGTTATCATAAACCATATCATATAAGAACAGTTTAACAAAACTCAATTTGAAAGGAGAAGAGAGTCACTCACAATTACTTAAGATATTTCCTCTTTTCCTTCCAATCCTTGTCTTCCCGAGCTCCTTGAACGCAAAGGTTTGGGCTTCTAACCCGCAAACTATTTTTGGTAACCGGTTGGACGCAACCCTGTCCTTAAACGCAAGGTGCAAACTCACTCTTCTTACTCTTTCGGATGCGTCGACCTTCCCTGGACGCAAGGTCTAACTTAACCGCATCGTGGCGTTCACCCTTCTCGACGCAAGCCAACTTCTTAACACCAGATGACTTGAGTGTCAAGGTTGTCTTTGGCCGCAGACTTCCTCCTTCAAACGCAAGGTTTTTTTCTTCCAGCTCTCTTTCTTTCCTTCTCTCAAGGATTATTATCACCGAATCATCAGTCATTACTTTTCCCTTCAAGGTCCTATTTATTGAGAACTTATCATTCTACTTCTCCTCTTTTGCTGCCACTTGTTTGCCACATGTCATGTTGCATGCTTAATCAACTATGCATTAGTCCAAGTGTCACTTTGCATGAAATGTTTATCATGCTTTCTAAAACCTCCTACTTAATGAGGTGTCCCAATCATGTGTAACCACCTGGCATATAGGCTTACCTTATGCGTCCGTTATGTTCCAATATACAACTACCAAATTATTTCTGTGTTCCTATGCGTTTATAGACCCTTCTTCCAAATTTAACTTCTTTACTCCCTTTTACCACTCTCAGCTTTACCACCTCTATTTCCATCTAGTTCTTCCCCTATGCGTTTGTTCTGTCCTTTTGCATTCACCTTTACTGTCACACCCCCTCCCAGATTACCCACCTAACCTAAGGGGAAGTGTGAAGACAGTACACATCACCCCTCTTGTGATGCATATTGTCCCATCTTTACATTCCTTTCCTGTACATACATTTACTCGTATATAAACATAGAACACAGTCATACATCACATGCTTATAACTTGATACAATTCCTTGTATAGGGTACACCTTTAATACATAGCATAAATTCATATCCATATCCATAATACAATATACACAACTCTACCAACAGTCCCCACTCAAAACTACATGTTCTACATGCCATTTACATAAACATATGCAACGTACAACTCTCAGACTTGACTGTATCTTGATAACTCGAGACTCAGGCAGGGTGAGCTGAAGTAGGCTAAGCACTGGGAACGTCCTTGCTACCTGGGGAGAGAAAAGGAAAACATTGGAAAACATAAGCTAACAGCCTAGTGAGTGACAATCTTTGTAAAACGGCATTCATATAAAATAGGCATGTTTCGTATAACAAATAAATAAGAGTTTAGCATTTGTTCAAATGTAACATGCTTTTCATGAAATCCATCATTCTCATAAATCAATACTAAAATCATACAAAAGTGTTTTCCAAGGAATTTATCAATATCAACTAGTTTTTCAAACCTTTCCCTTAGTTGAGGCGGAGCAATGCTTCTACGCATTCAACGTCGAAAATCACCTTAGTTGAGGTGGAGCAAGGCTCAACACACCTAACGTCGAAATCATCCCTGGCTTCAAGCAGAGCAAGCTCGATGCACTAGCCAGCTTAACCTCTATGTGCACATAGGAGTATGACAGGTTGCCCATGTACCTTCTCTGTCCTTGAGTACTGGGCCTTGAGCACTGAGCCTCCTCTAAAACATTTCAGAATTTCGTTCGCATAGTAGTTCATATGAAAATCTTTCATGAAAAACAATATATCACGATAAACAATATTTTAAAACATGCCATTGAACATCTTATAGAAACGTATAAAACATGCCTTGTGAACACATCATCCAGCATCATGCTTTTTAAGAAAACAGTTCATCTCAAAGCCATAACTCATAAGAAAAACCAAACTAAACATTTTCAATAAATTTCGTTTCAAAGAAAGAAAAGTGTCACTCACTACTCTTTCTAGTCTTTACGTGGGTTATATACTTTTCCTATTTCTTCTTGGCCTGCAAAAGAAGTATGCCTTGCGTTAATCACATTAAATCCCTTTCCTTTTTCTCTACTGACTTATAAACGAGAACCTCAGCGATACCCGCCGAGTAAGTCTATTACTAGCGATACTCGATGGCACAGCACTAGCGTTACATACCTTAGCAGCGATACTCAGCGTTATCTAGCGAGGTCTGTGAGACGGAAGGTTCCTTTGCGTCTCAGCGATACCCGTCTCGCTACCAATTCCCAGCCAGTGTGCCGATACTTGATTTTCCAACGGTACTCTGCACTGTAATTCCTTCCTTTCTTCTCGTTCTTACTTCAACCTTAAAATTTCAGGGTGTAGCTCCTCCTCGTTCTTACGATATTCCGGAGTTACCTCCCGCTGTTCCGGATTGCGAGATAATCTTGTAAACTCTGGTTTCCTAAGGATTCATATAGTAAATCTTCAATTTTAGCATCACCATCCTTTACAAAAGTTGTTAGGAATTACGTCAACTTACTAACCTTAAATTTTCAGCTCTGGACTCAGGTTCTTCCTCACGTTCTGTTCCGAATATCAGTCACTGCTCAACCCAACCAAGTAACTTCAGTCATTCCCCTATTCCAGCTTCGTTTTCAGCATCGATACGAGTCAAACTTCGTCCAAAATCCTCAAGAACACCTTCCTCAATCTTCTTCTGAAGTTTATCTGAAGAATAGAATCAACTTAAGCTCTCAAAATGTCCTTAAAAATGATTAAACATTTAATTAATCCAACTATATATACTACCGACTTAGCCTTCACAAACACCAAGATTAATGTTGCCGACTTACCCCATCACCCGCAGGCTGACGCGGGGTTCGCACTTTGACGCGAGGCGCTCATGTTAAAATTCTCCTCCAGAGCCTTCAGCAACTAACCTCACCCGACGCATGGCGTCGTCCTCAACGCCTCCTACTTTTGACGCGTACAACTCAGTCATACACCGCTATCTTTGTCGCATCAAGACCACTTTGTCTTCGACGCGGAGCAACTTCAACTATGTCTGTCTTCAGCGCATGGCTGTCCTCAACGCAGAGTGAATTCAGCGCATGACTGTCCTCAACGCAGAGTGACTTTAGCGCATAGTTCAAACACGTTTCTTCCCCCGCTAGAATTCCTTATCCTTTAACGCGGGTAGCTACCTCAGCTCACTAACGTCCGTGAATCAACCACAAACGCATGGACTTAGTCAATACTTAGCCAAAATTTTACTTTCCAAAAATTCTTACTCTCGCTCTTGGCCACTTCTTCCTTTGAGACGCATAGCCACAAACGCATGGCCGCATCTCAATGCTTGGCAACGCAATTCAGTGCTTACAATTCCTTACCCCCTTTTTAAGAATTTCGTCCTCGAAATTCAAGTAGGATTACGGTAAGAAAAGATGAGGGTACTTGATTTTCATTTGTTCTTCACTTTCCCATGTTGCTTCTTCGACTTGATGGTTTCTCCACAATACCTTCACCAGCGGTATTGTTTTTGTTCTTAATACTTGATCCTTGTGATCAAGAATTTGCACAGGCTCTTCTTTGTAGGAGAAGTCTTCATTTACTTGAATAGGTTGCGTTTCTAAAACATGCGTAGGATCGGGAATATACTTCCTTAATAGAGAGACATGGAACACATTGTGTACTTTGGACAATTCCGTAGGCAATGCTAATCGATATGCTGAAGGTCCTTATGCGTTCCACAATCTCATAAGGTCCAATGTATCTTGGACTTAATTTTTCTTTCCTTCCAAATCTCAATATACCCTTCCAAGGAGATAATTTCAGGAAGACTTTATCCCCAACTTCAAATTCTAAGTCTCGACGCCTCTTGTCTGCGTAACTCTTTTGTCGATCCTGGGCGGTTTTCAATTTCTCTCTTATAAACATTTTAAGAAGTGGCTTGAACTAATTCTGGCCCTATTAACTTCCGTTCTCCTACCTCATCCAAGCATATAGGAGTTCTACAACGCCTACCATATAACGCCTCGTAAGGTGCCATCCCACTAGAATGATAGTTATTATTATAGGCAAACTCCATTAAAGATAGGTGAGTATCCCAGCTCCCTTTAAATTGCAACACGCATGCACGCAGCATATCTTCTAAGGTTTGAATCTTTCTTTCTGATTGCCCATCCGTTTGAGGATGAAAGGCTGTGCTAAACTTAAGTTTAGTGTAACACCCTGTCCCTGAAAACCTAAGTATTTATATAATTGGTAAGGATAAAAGGATAAAGAGTGTGGATTAGCGGAACGTGTAAACGAGAAGTTAAGATTGTGTAATTACTAAATTATGGCCAATAAATTATGTGCGTTGAAATGAATGGTATTAAGAAGAGAGTAGACATAATTCTGGAAATCAGGCTGACGCATGGATGGATAAGTTATAATGCATGTGATAGTTAATATTGAGTTACCAAGCTACGAGATTAAATGTTACTGATGGCAAGTTAAATGAGGTGAAGTACCATGCGTCGATGATGTAAAATGGAGTAGAACCATTGCGTGGAAAAAGTACTTTGCGTTGGAAGGGTTGGCAACGCGTCGGAAAGTGAAGTGAAGGAAAGTAATGCATTAGGCGTTATGAAGCAATAGTACAGAGGAAAAAGGAACTTGAGTACTGATCACAACTACACATTGGTAAACCGTGCGATAAGCTGTAACTTTGCGCTGAAGGTTAGCGATGGATTGAAAAACTATGCGATGAGCAACGGCTAGGCGTTGGGAGTTTGCTATGTGCGATGAAGGTTCATTGGGCTAATCAAGAAGTCCCTGAATATAGTATAGCATGTGCGGAAGAGGCCGTTAAGCGTTGAAGGTTATTACATTGGGAAATTTCTATTTTTTGAAGAATTGCTATGCGATGGCAAAGCGACGCGTTGAGGAAATTGAAATTCTTAATAGTTAATAATTGGGAACAACCTTACTTAGAAATGGTCTTATGAGCTAACAAAAAGGAAACTGAGTTCAGGCGTTGGATATGTTGTAGGGTGGAAAGCAAATCCAATAGGAGGAAACAATAGAATGATGGATATTAGAACAATTGTTAAAGGAAACGGCTAAATATGAGAGAAGTTAGGAACGTTGGGTATACCTAGTGGACGCGTAGTAGGGTAATCTCGAAATCTAAAAGGTTGAATAAAAGGATTATAACTTGATTTACGTTATACATCCTGGAGGTACAGCGATGTAGAGGAAGTTAAAATGAAATATTTACTAATGGCCAAGAGTGAAAAGTGAAATAGCAGAGTGTGGAATAGTGTTGGTAAGAAGTCTTGCTATGAGTTGAGAAGGTTATCAGCTATGCGCTGAGGGGTTCACTTGTTAAAGACGGCTATTAGCTATGCGTCGAGGGGCTTATGAGTTGAAGGTGGCTACCATTGGTTATTAAGGTTATACGCTGAAGAGTTTAACTTCATGATAAATGGTAATGCAACTTCGATCTCGGGTAAACGCATAGGAAGGAATTTAGGAAGGAAATGGTTAAAGGAATAACCTTGGGATATAATCCAAGAACGCATGGAGGGATAATCAAGGAACCTTCCAAGAAGACGGACATGGACGCAAGATGTAGTAAAGGTGAATGCAAAAGGACAGGACAAACGCATAGGGGAAGAACTAGAAATGGAAATAAAGGTAGTAAAGCTGAGAGTGGTAAAAAGGAGTAAAGAAGTTAAATCTGGAAGAAGGGTCCATAAATGCATAGGAACACAGGAATGATTGGGTAGTTGTATATTGGAACATAACGGACGCATAAGGTAAGCCTATATGCCAGGTGGTTACACATGATTGGGACACCTCATTAAGTAGGAGGTGTTAGAAAGCATGATAAACATTTCATGCAAAGTAACACTTGGACTAATGCATGATTAATTAAACATGCAACATGACATGTGGCAAACAAGTGGCAGCAAAAGAGGAGAGGTAGAATGACGAGTTCTCTATAAATAGGACCTTGAGGGAAAAGTAATGACTGATGATTCGGTGATAATAATCCTGGAGAGAAGGAAAGAAAGAGAGCTGAAAGAAGAAAACATTGCGTTTGAAGGAGGAAGTCTGCGGCTAAAGAGTAAGACAACCTTGACACTCAAGTCATCTGGTGTTAAGAAGTTGGCTTGCGTTGAGAAGGGTGAGCCTTGCGTTTAATCCGAATTCAACATAAAGGGTGGACACCACGATGCGATCAAGTTAGACCTTGCGTCCAAGGAAGGTCGACGCATCCGAAAGAGTAAGAAGAGTTAGTCTGCACCTTGCATTTAAGGGCAAGGTTGCGTCCAATCGGTTACCAGAGATAGGTTGCGGGTTAAAAGCCCAAACCCTTGCGTTCAAAGAGCTCGGGAAGACAAGGATTGGAAGGAAAAGAGGAAATATCTTAAGTAATTGTGAGTGACTCTCTTCTTCTTTCAAAACTGAACTTTGTTGAAAATATTTTTATGTGATATGGTTTTGTGATAATTGATCTCATGAAACGCATGATGTTTGATCTTAATGTTTAAAAGGCATGTTTTATCGGATTGTTTATTATATGGAAAGGCATGTTGTAAGAAACGATTTATTGAAACTGATTGATAAAATGTTTAAGAGGAGGCTCAGTGCTCATCTCCTTGAGAAGGCTCGTGAGTTTCCCCGGGACCCAGTACTCAAGAACATGAGAAGGTATATGGGCAACCCGTCATATTCCTATGTGCACATAGAGGTTAGACTGGCTAGTGCATCGAGCTTGCTCTGCTTGAAGCCAGGGATGATTTCGACGTTGGATGTGTTGAGCCTTGCTCCACCCCAACTAAGGATGTTTTCGACGTTGAGAGCGTTGAGCTGTGCTCCGCCTCAACTAAGGGAAAAGATTGAAAAACCAAACGGTTTTCTATTTAATTATTCTGGAAAACGATTCTGTGGATTTAGAACGGATTTACGTGATTGACAAAGATTTGTGAAAATCTGTTTCTGTTGAATTAACGTGTTAAATCCTTATTTTAATGCGTATTACTATAACATGTCTGTTATCGAACAAAAGATAGTTTTACAAAACTTGTCACTCACGGGGCTTTAGCTCACGTCTTCCCATGTTTTCTAATTTTCCAGGTGGCAAGCAAGTTCGGGATGCTATGCCTACGTCGAACCTCGTCTGGGCCGTCTTGGGTAAAAGGAATGGTTGGTCAGTGAACTACAGAGGAGTCAAGGTTGCTGACTTCACATCTTCTTTCGGGTTATGGAGGATAATCCGGGAGGGGGGGGTGTGACATTTAGTCCCTAACGCATGCTGCAAACTTGGCCAAAATTTAGACGTAAACCTTGGATCTCTGTCAGAAATAATTGATACCGGTGCTCCATATTGACTTATTACTCTATCAACATACAATTTAGCCAATTGATCCAAGGTAGAAGTCGCTTTGACTGGAAGAAATTTGGCGGTTTTAGTAAGTCTATCAACTATTACCCAGATTCCATCATAACCACCAGGGGTTCTAGGAAGTCCGAATAAGAAATTCATTGTAAGGTATTCCCATTTCCATTTAGGTACTGGAAGTGGTTTCAAGAGTCCACCAGGTTGTTGTCTCTCCAGTTTAACTTGCTGACATATTAAGCATTTTGCCACACATTCAGTAATTTCTCGTTTCATTCCCGGCCACCAGTAGTATCCTCTCAGAGTTCTGTACATTTTGGTACTACCAAGGTGCATTGCATAGGCAGAACTATGAGCTTCCTCTAGTATGGCGTTTTTCAACGTTAAGTCATTGGGAACACACAATCTTCCTTGTTTCAGTAAGGTTCCATCACTTATGATTTCAAAATCATCTCTTTTCTTAAGTTTCACTTCTTCTACTATTTTCTTAAGTACTGCGTCCTCCATCTGTTTATTAATAATTTCCTCTGTCAGAGTAGGTCTTAGATGGAAGTATGCAGATAAGCCTCCTAATGCGTCCACTGATAGGGATGTGTTCGACCGCCTAAGCTCTGTTGTCAATTCTGCACTGATAGCATTCACTTTAGCCTTGACTTGTCTCGACTTTCTGCTCAATGCGTCGGCCACCACATTGGCTTTTCCTGGATGATATTCTATGGAGCAATCATAGTCCTTGATTAATTCCATCCATCTTCTTTGTCGTAGATTTAGTTCTTTTTGATCAAAAATATATTTCAAACTTTTGTGATCAGACAGAATGCGACACCTTTCTCCATATAAGTAATATCGCCAAATCTTCAAGGTCAACATGACTGCGGCTAACTCTAAATCATGCGTCGGATAGTTACCTTCGTGCTTCTTCAGCTGCCTCGACGCATAGGCAATCACCTTTCCTTTCTGCATAAGTACACATCCTAGCCCCTGTCGCGACGCATCACAATATACTTCAAACTCCACTCCAGGGGTAGGTAGTGTTAGTACCGGCGCTGATATTAATCTTTCTTTCAGCTTTTGGAAACTTTGCTCACATTCACTTGTCCATTCAAACTTAGCTACCTTTTTGGTTAGGCTTGATAGGGGTAATGCTATCTTTGAAAATCCTTCAACAAACCGGCGATAATAACCCGCTAATCCTAGAAAACTACGAACTTCTGTGACATTAGTAGGTCTTTCCCAATTAACTATCGCCTCTATTTTCTGCGGATCTACACTTACCCCTTTAGCCAACACTACATGTCCTAAGAACATAACATGATCAAGCCAAAATTCACATTTACTGAATTTGGCATACAATCTTTCATTACGTAATGTCTGTAACACTACACGAGGATGTTCTGTATGCTTTTCCTTATTCTCTGAATATAGTAATATGTCATCGATAAACACCACAACAAATTGATCAAGGTATGGATGAAATATGCGATTCATGAGATCCATAAATACAGCTGGAGCATTTGTCAATCCAAAAGGCATTACTAGAAATTCGTAATGTCCATACCTCGTTCTAAATGCAGTCTTCGGTATATTCGTTCCTTTGATCTTCATCTGATGATATCCAGATCGTAAATCGATCTTGGAGAATATTGAAGCACCTTTAAGTTGATCAAATAAATCGTCAATACGAGGTAACGGATACTTATTATGTATTGTTACCTTATTCAACTGACGGTAGTCAATACATAATCGAAGTGTGTCATCCTTCTTCTTCACAAACAACACCGGTGCTCCCCACGGTGACACACTAGGTCGTATATATCTCTTATCAATCAGTTCTTGCAATTGCACCTTCAATTCCTTTAACTCCTTTGGTGCCATTCTGTATGGAGTCTGTGAAATCGGTGCAGTTCTTGGAATCAATTCAATAGAGAATTCTATCTCCCTGTCAGGTGGTAACCCAAGTAATTCTTCAGGAAATACATCCAGGAATTCATTTACCACTGGAATATCTTCTGGTTTCAACTTACTAACCTGTGCATCAATCACATAAGCAAGGTATGCTAAACAACCCTTGCTCAATAACTTCCTGGCCTTAACTGCAGATATCACACAAGTAGGAAGAATTTTCCTATCTCCTCTGAAAATAACTTCAGTTCCATCAAATCTTTTAAACACAACTTCCTTTTGGAAGCAATCCATAGTGGCATGATATTTAGATAAGAAATCCATTCCTAATATCACATCAAATTCCTGAATGTCTAAGGATATTAAGTTGGCCGTCATAGCCACACCATCCAACTCTATCATACAATTTTTATACACTTCACGAGCTATCAACATATCACCAATAGGAGTGTAAGCAGACAATTCCTCAGATAATGGTTCTATTATACTATTTACCTTTTTAGCAAACACTTTAGCAATAAAAGAATGCGTAGCACCAGGATCTATTAAGACGTGAGCAGGAGTATTACAGATAGAAATAGTACCAGTAACCACATTAGGAGCATCATCGGCTTCTTGTTGAGTCATAGCAAAGATTTTTCCTTGCTGTCTTAGTCGTCCAGTAACTCCCTTCTGCCTTGTTCCACTGGTTCCCTCGTCAACATTTCCAGCAACTCTTTGTGGCTGGCCCACCACATGTGATACAGCTTTCTGTTCAGGTTTATCTTCTTGCATCAATTGAGGGCATTCACGTTTAAAATGACCAGTTTGTCCACAGTTATAACATGCATTGACTCTACACTGTCCCCAATGATACTTTTCGCAGGTGGGACACAGTGGTTTCTATGCGGAACTAGCTGTGGACTCACCAGGTCGTCCACTTCGGAAACCTTCTACTGACTGTGCTGGACCACCAACATTCTTTGGTCTTTGCCCCTGCGTACCTCCACTAGTACTGGTTTTAAAAGTAGTCTGTCCACCTGACTTAGCTTTGAAGTTTCCGCCTTTAAACACGCCAGGTACAAATCTCCTTCCTGACTGTACCGGAGTCACGCCAGAAGAGTGGATTACACGTCCACCTCTAGATGAATCACGTTCCATCTTCTTCTCCATCAAACTCCTTTCTACTCGCATAGCTGCCTCCACTAGTTTAGAAAAATTCGTCCATTCAACACTGGCGGTTACTGGAGTTCGTATTTCCTCCCGTAACCCTTCTTCAAACTCTTACATCTGTCAGTTTCATCTGCAATAATCGTTGTGGCATATTTAGACAGTTCTGTATATTTCTTCTCATATTCAGCCACAGTCATAGATCCCTGTATCAACCTTAGAAACTCATTCCGTTTAGCATCTCGGAATGATCTGGGACAGTACTTTTCTTGGACGACCTTCTTAAACTCATTCCAATCTATTCCTTCTGTGTCTCCTCTTCTGCTTTGCACAATCTTCCATCAATCTTCTGCTTCTTTTTGGAGCAAGAATACTGCTAACTCCACTTTCCTGTCTTCAGGACATCTCAATACACGATAGCATTTCTTGAGCAAGTTTAACCATGCTTCTGCCTCAACAGGGTCCACAGTGCCCTCAAAAGTAGTAGCACCTAAAGCCTTTAATCTTTCAATGCTGTATTTCTTTTCTGGATCGGATTCCACTGATCCGATACTTGCAGCCAATCTTTGAGCAATTCTAGTAAATAGTTGTTCCTCGACATTACCCTCAGCTTGAGGATGACTAGATTCACCCTCAGACATATCTCCCTGGTTCCCAGTAGCTTCAGGAGTTCCGGCTACTGCTTGCCTAGCTCGCCTGCCTCGAGGTGGCATGTTTCCTATAGGGCAATATGACATTATCATTTACTAACAATATACATGTTCCTACACTACAATGCATGATCCTATTCCCAAGACTCTTTCGCTCTGATACTAACTTGTCACACCCCCTCCCAGATTACCCACCTAACCTAAGGGGAAGTGTGAAGACAATAAACATCACCCCTCTTGTGACGCATATTGTCCCATCTTTACATTCCTTTCCTGTACATACATTTACTCATATACAAACATAGAACACAGTCATACATCACATGCTTATAACTTGATACAATTCCCTGTATAGGGTACACCTTTAATACATAGCATAAATTCATATCCATATCCATAATACAATATACACAACTCTACCAACAGTCCCCACTCAAAACTACATGTTCTACATGCCATTTACATAAACATATGCAACGTACAACTCTCAGACTTGACTGTATCTTGATAACTCGAGACTCAGGCAGGGTGAGCTAAAGTAGGCTAAGCACCGGGAACGTCCTTGCTACCTGGGGAGAGAAAAGGAAAACATTGGAAAACATAAGCTAACAGCCTAGTGAGTGACAATCTTTGTAAAACGGCATTCATATAAAATAGGCATATTTCGTATAACAAATAAATACGAGTTTAGCATTTGTTTAAATGTAACATGCTTTTCATGAAATCCATCATTCTCATAAATCAATACTAAAATCATACAAAAGTGTTTTCCAAGGAATTTATCAATATCAACTAGTTTTTCAAACTTTTCCCTTAGTTGAGGTGGAGCAATGCTTCTATGCACTCAACGTCGAAAATCACCTTAGTTGGGGTGGAGCAAGGCTCAACACACCCAACGTCGAAATCATCCCTGGCTTCAAGCAGAGCAAGCTCGATGCACTAGCCAGCTTAACCTCTATGTGCACATAGGAATATGACGGGTTGCCCATGTACCTTCTCATATCCTTGAGTACTGGGTCTCGGGGAAACTCATGTGCCTTCTCGTGTCCTTGAGCACTGAGCCTCCTCTAAAACATTTCAGAATTTCGTTCGCATAGTAGTTCATATGAAAATCTTTCATGAAAAACAATATATCACGATAAACAATATTTCAAAACATGCCATTGAACATCTTATAGAAACGTATAAAACATGCCTTGTGAACACATCATCCAGCATCATGCTTTTTAAGAAAACAGTTCATCTCAAAGCCATAACTCATAAGAACAACCAAACTAAACGTTTTCAATAAATTTCGTTTCAAAGAAAGAAAAGTGTCACTCACTACTCTTTCTAGTCTTTACGTGGGTTATATACTTTTCCTATTTCTTCTTGGCCTGCAAAAGAAGTATGCCTTGCGTTAATCAACATTAAATCCCTTTCCTTTTTCTCTACTGACTTATAAACGAGAACCTCAGCGATACCCGCCGAGTAAGCCTATTACTAGCGATACTCGATGGCATAGCAACAGCGATACTCAGCGTTATCTAGCGAGATCTGTGAGACGGAAGGTTCCTTTGCGTCTCAGCGATACCCGTCTCGCTACCAATTCCCAGCCAGTGTGCCGATACTTGATTTTCCAACGGTACTCTGCACTGTAATTCCTTCCTTTCTTCTCGTTCTTACTTCAACCTTAAAATTTCAGGGTGTAGCTCCTCCTCGTTCTTACGATATTCCGGAGTTACCTCCCGCTGTTCCGGATTGCGAGATAATCTTGTAAACTCTGGTTTCCTAAGGATTCACATAGTAAATCTTCAATTTCAGCATCACCATCCTTTACAAAAGTTGTTAGGAATTACGTCAACTTACTAACCTTAAATTTTCAGCTCTGAACTCAGCTTCTTCCTCACGTTCTGTTCCGAATATCAGTCACTGCTCAACCCAACCAAGTAACTTCAGTCATTCCCCTATTCCAGCTTCGTTTCAGCATCGATATGAGTCAAACTTCGTCCAAAATCCTCAAGAACACCTTCCTCAATCTTCTTCTAAAGTTTATCTGAAGAATAGAACCGACTTAAGCTCTCAAAATGTCCTTAAAAATGATTAAACATTTAATTAATCCAACTATATATACTACCGACTTAGCCTTCACAAACACCAAGATTAATGTTGCCGACTTACTCCATCACCCGCAAGCTGACGCGGGGTTCGCACTTTGACGCAAGGCGCTCATGTTAAAATTCTCCTCCAGCGCCTTCAACAACTAACCTCACTCGACGCATGGCGTCATCCTCAACGCCTTCTACTTTTGACGCGTACAACTCAGTCATACACCGCTATCTTCGTCGCATCAAGACCACTCTGTCTTCGATGCGGAGCGACTTCAACTCATGTCTGTCTTCAACGCATCGGCTTCAGCGCATGGCTGTCCTCAGCGCAGAGTGAATTCAGCGCATGATTGTCCTCAACGCAGAGTGAATTCAGCGCATGACTGTCCTCAACGCAGAGTGACTTTAGCGCATAGTTCAAACACGTTTCTTCCCCCGCTAGAATTCCTTATCTTTCAACGCGGGTAGCTACCTCAGCTCACTAACCTTCGTGAATCAACCACAAACGCATGGACTTAGTCAATACTTAGCCAAAATTTTACTTTCCAAAAATTCTTACTCTCGCTCTCGGCCACTTCTTCCTTTGAGACGCATAGCCACAAACGCATGGCCGCATCTCAATGCTTGGCAACGCAATTCAGTGCTTACATTTACTACATCCTGCGTCCATGTCCACCTTCCTGGAAGGTTCCTTGATTATCCCTCTATGCGTTCTTGGGTTATATCCCAAGGTTATTCCTTTAACCATTTCCTTCCTAAATTCCTTCCTATGCGTTTACCCGAGATCGAAGTTGCATTACCATTTATCGTGAAGTTAAACTCTTCAGCGTATAACCTGAATAACCAATAGTAGCCACCTTCAACTCATAAGCCCCTCGACGCATAGCTAATAGCCGTCTTTAACACGTGGACCTCTCAGCGCATAGTTGATAACCTTCTCAACTCATAGCAAGACTTCTTACCAACACTATTCCACACTCTGCTATTTTACTTTTCCCTCTTGGCCATTAGTAAATATTCCTTTTAACTTCCTCTACATCGTTGTACCTCCAGGATGTGTACGTAAACCAAGTTATATTCCTTTTATTCCACCTTTTAGATTTCGAGATTACCCTACTACATATCCAACGCCTAAACTCAGTTTCCTCTTTGTTAGCTCATAAGACCATTTCTAAGTAAGGTTGTTCCCAATTATTAACTATTAAGGATTTCAGTTTCCTCAACGCGTCGCTTTACCATCGCATAGCAATTCTTCAACGCATAGAAATTTCCCAATGTAATAACCTACCACGCTTAACGGCCTCTTCCGCACATGCTATACTATATTCAGGGACTTCTTGATTAGCCCAATGAACCTTCATCACAGATAGCAAACTCCCAACGCCTAGCCGTTGCTCATCGCATAGTTTTTCAATCCATCGCTAACCTTCAGCGCAAAGTTACAGCTTATCGCACGGTTTACCAACGCGTAGTTGTGATCAGTACTCAAGTTCCTTTTTCCTCCGTACTATTGCTTCATAACGCCTAATGCATTACTTTCCTTCACTTCATTTTCCGACGCGTTCCCAACCCTTCCAACGCAAAGTACTTTTCCCACGCAATGGTTCTACTCCATTTTACATCATCGACGCATGGTACTTCACCTCATTTAACTTGCCATTATTAACATTTAATCTTGTAACTTGGTGACTCAATATTAACTATTACATGCGTTATAACTTATCCATCCATGCGTCAGCCTGATTTCCAGAATTATGTCTACCCTCTTCTTAACACCATTCATTTCAACGCACAGAATTTATTGGCCATAATTTAGTAATTACACAATCTTAACTTCTCGTTTACACGTTCCGCTAATCCACACTCTTTATCCTTTTATCCTTACCAATTATATAAATACTTAGGTTTTCAGGGATAGGGTGTTACATATGCATCCAACAAGTTTCGAGGTTCTCACACTTAGTCAAATTGCTACTCACAAAACTTATTATGCGTGTGATTTCATCCAAATTCGTTAACTATGCGTCGTTCACCTCAATTTCTTTGATCTATGCGTCTAAGACTCCCAACAAGGCCCCTTCGACTCCTTGGTTTCTCACCTATGCGTCTATGGTGTGTTTCCTAAGTCCATGCTTTCAACTTTCCTCTCCTATGCCTTCCACACTTAACCATTTTCCAATCATCTTTCCAACTATGTGTCCAACCCATCTTTTCCTTCTTTAGGGTTGCTTTTCAATCCTAAAAATCATGCAACACTTAGCCAATTCCTCCTGGAAGAATGACCTATGCATCCAACCCTAGGTAAGATAAGGTTTCTTCCAAACTCACCTATGGCTTATTCTCAACCCAAAACTCAAGTTGGCACAAACACTTTTCTTCCTCTTCTTCATCTCAGCGCCTAGTGTCGCTTAAACTGGCCAGAATTTGGCTAACTTCACAAGTCTAGATTTCTGCCTCAAAATTTTTCTAACTCCACAAACTTGTGGTCCAAGTTTACACCATTTACCCTAGTATTCTTTCTTTATGTCTTTTAAGCAACTAGTTCAAAATATAGATTCTCACATCTTTCCCCTGATCTGAATTCAAGTTAGTTTAGATTTTAACTTTCTAGCTCTTCCCAAGCTTTTAGAACTAAGAAAACAGCAATCGAAGACCCTTCAGAGCCTTTGAAAACTTCCTGAAATGCAAGGAAATTTCTCCTGGACGCAGGGAAGACCTCTTGAATGCAGGATTCACCCTTCTGGATGTAGAACAGCTCTCTGTTGGACGCAAGACTATTCCTTGGGCGCAGAGCAATACTTGTTGGACGCCTGATGTGCCTTTTGACGCCTCTCGAAGCCTTTTGGACACTTAGATTTCTTCGGATGAGCTCTTAAGTTCTCTCAAAAAAGAGTTTTAGAATGGTTTTTGAGTGAATGAACAAGTGACTTCCCATCCTATTTATAGGAGTTGGATGACAAGCCTTGTCATCCAACTTTGCCCTTTTGATTGACACTTAACCCATGCCTTGGCTCCTTGCATGTACTTCTCACCATACAACTTAGCACCTTACTTACAACATGTCTTTTCGCATGTTGCCCTAACCATGCACCACGACACCCCCTACTTGTGATGTGTTAACCTCATACTTCGGCAGTTAGCACCACTTTTCCTCCCAATCATGCGTCCAAATCTTGCTCGAGAGTAGGTCCATGCGTCCAACTTCCCTCTTAGTATGCGTCCAACAAGTAGTCTTCTAGGTTTGGTCCTCCTTTGTTCTCTTTACTTCATCCAACTATTAAGTCTTTAGCCGATTTTCTTCCCCAACACCATATATTGCCTCCAACATGCTTCTATGGACTTCTTTAAGTCTCAACTATGCGTCCATGGGGTTACTTCTCAAGTTAGGTTTCCAATTCTTCATTTGCTTCTAACAAGAATCAACAACACTTAAGCTTTTCCCTTTAAACCCTAGGGTATGCGTCCATCACACCCTATTCCCTTTGGACTTAGCCAAATTTTCATCCTCTAAGTCTTTTCATGCATTGAGCTTCCCTTTCTCCCCTAAGTGTTGCTTTTCAACTCCTAAAACTCCTCCAACACTTAGCTAGAAGTCCTCCAAAGCATGTCCTATGCGTTAAACCTTTGTACTTAGTAAAAATTTGGCCCCCGATTATGACCTATGCGTCCAACTCTCCCCTTATTGTCTACAAGTTCCTCTCAACAAGCTTGAGCATCTTGACACTTAGTCAAAATCCTCCCAAAGTCTTCCACCATGCATTGAACTCACACTCCATGCGTCCAATCATGGTGTCTTCCTCAAAAACGTGTGTCCTACCTTCCAACTATGCTACCAACTCCACCTTCTACAACACTTAGGAAAAATTCTCCTTCCCTTCAAGACACTATGCGTCCATACTATGCTTTCCAGACATAGTTATGACACTTAGAGAGTTTTATAACATGCTTGTCTCCTTGTCCTCCAACACTTGGAAAAAATCACCTATCGTGGTTTTCTCCCAAACTCATCTATGACTTATTCTCATTTTAAAACTCAAGTTTACACAAACACTTCCCTTTCTTCTTTGACTTAAACGCATGGTACCCTACTTTAACCAAAAATTTAGTTAACTCTACAAGCACAGATTTCCTGCCTCAAAATTTTTCTAACTCACAGACTTGTGCTCAACTTTTTTCTTATTTACCCTAGTTTCTTCTATATAAGTTACCAGGTCAAGATTTTGGATTTCACAAATTGAACATAATCCACTTGTATGCCAATCACATACTGTTCGAGTTACATTAAATAACCTTGGACCTTAGTTTATTAGATTTGAGTCAAGCAAATAACAAATAACCATTTATTATTTGAAAATAAATAATATTTTATTTATTCAATAACTTGTTTATTAATTTATAGACTACGAGATTTAGGACATAAATCCCAATAGCCATAACTTTATCTGACTAAATATCGAGATCGACCCATATGGTCGGACATCAAGCCATAAGTTTAATTGGCTAAGTATTGAGAGCAACCCATAGAGTTGGCCATCAAACCATAACTTTATTTTGCTAAGTATGGAGACTAACCATTTATAAGTTAATTTGGCTAAGTATGGAGACTGACCCATCAGGTCGGCCATCAGGTCATAACTTTATTTAGTTAAGTATGGAGACTGACCCATATGGTCTGTGACATCCTAAATTTTTAAGTAATTTTAAATTAATTATCTTGAATTATTTGGGTAATTATTTGAATTTTAAGGCTAATTAATTTAATCGGGTTAAAAAGATAATTCAATTTAAATTAAACGTGGTAAAAGATGTGGGTTTAATTCAATTAGTGGAAATTTGAATTTATTGTGAGAGATTTAGATGTTGAATGTAATTTGGAGATTTGGAATTGGGTGAGATTTAGAAATTTGGCTAACTTAAGATAAGTTGGAATTTAAAGTAGGTGAATTTATCTCTGGAGTTAGATTAATTGATTTGAGTTTGATATAGTGGAAGGAAATGATTGAAATATATATATACTGGGAAAGGAAAAGGAATTGATATTTATTTTTGTTAGGGTTTTGAAATTTAAGAGGGAAGAGGAAAAGGAAATAATAATACATAATTATGTATGGAGTTAGGGTTTGAGAAAAAGTTCAAATATATATATATATTAAAGGGTCCTTGTTATGCGTGCAAAGTTAAAAAATAGAAAATTAATTCATCTTCTTCTTCACGCGTACTACACCCCTCTTTATCTCCTTCTCTCAACCTATCGATGCCATGGTCATCACGCTAGTCGTCACCACCACACCAACAATCGTTGCACGATTGCCAACCATTGTTCGTTGTCGGTCTGCCGTTGCTCGCCCACTCATCTGCCACCCGTCACAGCATTGTGCGCGTTTTTCTCTCCATTTTGGATGCAGACAACTCAGAATAGGTAGAAAAGTTATGCCAATGTTAAGCATAAAGAACTGGAGTTTGAGGTGGGTGATAAGGTCTTTCTGAAAGTGACACCTATGAAAAGTGTTCTAAGGTTTGGGAGGAAGGAAAAGTTAAGTCCTCGTTTAGTTGGGCCATTTGATATCCTAGAGCAAGTCGACCATGTAGCTAATCGGTTAGCATTGTCGCCATTTCTTTCTATAGTTCATAATGTTTTTCATGTCTCCATTTTTGGAAAGTATATAACAGATGCATCTCCTGTAGTAGACTATGAGCCCTTGCAATTAAATGAGAACATGAGCTATGAGGAGAAGCCTATTTAAATTCTGACGAGGGAAGTAAAAACCTTATGCAATCAAAAGATAGCGATAGTAAAGTATCTATGGCAAACCATCAATTCAAGGAAGCGACGTGGGAGCGAGAGGATGAGATGAGGTCAGGTACCCTGGGCTCTTCCAAGATTAGAACTTTCAAGGACGAAAATTTCTTAAAGAGAGAAGAATATGACGTCCCAAATTTTCGAGTAATTTTAAATTAATTATCTTGAATTATTTGGGTAATTATTTGAATTTTAAGGCTTAATTGAATTATGTTGAAAAAATAATTAAATTTAGATTAAACGTGGTAAAAGATTTTGGTTTAATTCATGTGGAAAATTGAATTTATTTTGGGAGATTTAGAAGTTGCATTTAATTTGGAGATGTTGAATAGGGTGAGATTTAGAAATTTGGTTAATTTAAAATAAGTTGGAATATAAAGTTGGTGAATTTATTTTTGGAATTAGATTAATCGATTTCAGTTTGATATGGTGGAAAGAAATGATTAATATATATAGGAAAGGAGAAGGAATTGATATATTTATTTTTGTTAGAGTTTTGAAATTTAAGAGGGAAGAGGAAAAAGAAATAATGATATATAATTATGTATGGAGTTAGGGTTTGAGGAAAAGTTTATATATATGTGTGTGTGTGTGTGGGTTGTTTTATAAATATAATAAAATTTTAGTGTCTATCTATAATAGACTACGATAGATTATTATATATGTCTATCTATGTCATGATAGACAGATAGTAATTTATCGTGGTCTATCACAGATAGACTATGATATTTTGCTATTATTTATAAATATTTTCAACAATTCTGTCATTTAAAATAATTTCCCTATATATATTAAAGTCTCCTCGTTATGCATGCAAAGTTAAAAAAAAAAAGAGAAATAATTTCTTTTTCTTTCTTCTCCTTCTTCATGACCCACACCGGCAGCCTCACGTCGTCCAATCGTCGCTCGTCATTCGTCGTCCTGACGCATTGTCGTCCTCTAAGCTTGTAACTGCTGCCAGACTTATCGTGGACAACTATCTTCTGCCATTCGAGCAACGCACAACTATTTGTGTTCATTTACACGGGTGCAAGTTTGGTCGCGTCCGTGCATCGTCAATCGTTTGTCGGACGTCTGAGCTCTGTCGTCAGGTTCCATCGTCCAGTCGCCGTGAGTCATCCTCACGGTTCAGCCGTCTCTTTAATTTTCTCCGGAATCTTGTTTTTTAGATAAGTTTGGTGAAAGTTCTTGAAACCCATTAAATTTTAGCTCCAATTTATTGATACCCATTATGTTTTGAAGGTTGGGTTGAAGTTTCAAGGTGTGCAGAACTATCGTCCAGCAGTGTTAGCAATCGATTGTGGTGATTTGGTAAATATTTAAGATTATAATGTTTTAAGGAATATTTCAATTGATTAGTGATGTTGTAATTTCGGGTTTTTAATCCTTAATTTTTTTTTTTTTTTTTATGACTTAGGCTCTTATTGTTGGAGAGTTTGGAAGTGGTTTTGGATCAAACCAGACTTTGTGCAAGATTGATTGGACTTTTTGATAATTCGTGGTTGAGATTTGCCCTTAACTTTAAAATAAATTTTGGTTTACAGTTTTAGGGCTTAGTTCAAGGACTTGTTTGGACAAATAGGAGATAAGCTTGCTTGAACATATTTGGGCTTGCAATTTAAGGTAAGTGGTTTACAGCGGGTTCGCGTGCAAACTGAAAAGTGCTTGAAAAGTGATTTTTATTCTCTTAAATTAAGGGAGTTTCTATTAAATTTCACTTGTTTGCTAGTGGTTTTCAGGTCAATATAAAGAAAATAAGAATTGAAAGCCAAAAGAACCAAATCGAGCCAAAATCAAGCGAAAAAGAGAAGAAATCACAAAACCTCTAAAAACAGGGCAGTGACATGTCGCCAATTCAGCATTGCCACGACGCTTTTTCTCAAGGCAGCTGTAAGCCCCGTACTTAATCTTGTGAGAAAGCAAGGTAAGAAGAGACCAAGAGATGGACGCTTTGGTAGGAATAGTTGGCTGGAATGTGATTGAGGGCAGAAAAATGACTAAGTACCAGCTATGCGTTGGTGGCAACACGCCTTGATGGAAGCAGTTTTGGCGTGGACGCAAAGGTGAGGGAAGACTGTTAGGCGTTGAGGCCACGACGCGTTGAGGTCACAAGGCGTGGAGAGCCACCCTGCATCAAAGGTTATCTTGCGACAAACGCATTGAAGGCCGCAGGGCGTTGGAAGTTGAAGGTCACGAGGTGTTAAGAGCCAATTTGCGATGAGGCCATTATGCGGTGAACACTACCATGCGTCGAAAGTGGGTATGTGTTGGACAAAGAAGGTTGGCCGAGAGAGTAATGCGTTTGTTAACCATCTGGAGGGAGAGTTTGAAAAGTAACACCATCAGAGGCTGTCACACCCCCTCCCGGATTACCTACCTATCCTGAAAGGGAATGTGAAGACAATAAACATCACTCCTCTTGTGACACATATTGTCCCTATTTACCTTCTTTCCTGTGCATACATTTACTCATATACATACATAGAACTCAGTCATACTACACATGCTTATAATTTGATACAATTCCCTGTATAGGGTACGCTTTATTACATAGCATAATTTCACTTCCATATCCATAATACAATGTACACAACTCCACCAACAATCCCCACTCAAAACTATATGATCTACATGCCATTTACATAAAACATATGCAACGTACAACTCTCAGACTTGACTGTATCTTGAGAACTCGAGACTTAGGCAGGGTGAGCTGAAGTAGGCTAAGCACCGGGAACTTCCTTGCTACCTGGGGAGAGAAAAGGAAAACATTGGAAAACATAAGCTAACAGCCTAGTGAGTGACAAATCTTTGTAAAACGAGCATTCATTGAAAACAGGCATGTTTCGTATAACGAATAAGTATGAGTTTAACGTTTGTTCAAATTAAACATGCTTTCCATAAAATCCTTTAATCTCAATAAATCAATTTTTAAGTCATACAAGAGAGTTTTCCAAGGAATCTATCAATATCAATTTAGTTTTTCAAACTTTTCCCTTAGTTGAAGCGGAGCAATGCTTCTACGCGCTCAACGTCGAAAATCACCTTAGTTGGGGTGGAGCAAAGCTCAACACTCCCAACGTCGAAAACGTCCCTGGCTCAATGCGGAGCAAACTCAACGCACCAGCCAAATCAAACTCTATGTGCACATAGGAATATGACGGGTTGCCCATGTACCTTCTCATGTCCTTGAGTACTGGGTCCCGGGGAAACTCATGTGCCTTCTCGTGTCCTTGAGCACTAAGCCTCCTCTAAAACGTTTTAGAATTTCGTTTACATAATAGTTCATATGAAAATCCTTTCATAGAAATCATACAAAACTTTATTCAATAACATTTCACATAAATGCTTTCTATCAACTTTAGAAATATGTAACATGCCTTTTAAGAAGTGCAATCAACATTTTTCATATTAAACAGTTCATTGAAAATCATGCTTCATAAGAACATTTTCAATAAAATAGGATTGAAGAATAAAATAGTCACTCACAACTCTTTCTAGGCTTTACGTGGGTTATACACTTTTCCTATTTCTTCTTGGCCTGCAAAAGATATGTACCTTGCGTTAATTAACATAAATTTTCTTCCTTTTCTCTACTGACTTATAAGTGAGAATCCCAGCGATACCAGCCGATAAGGACTGTTACTAGAGATACTCGATGGAACAACACTAGTGTTACCTTACCTTAGCAGCGATACTTAGTGTTATCTAGCGAGATTTGTGAGACGGAAGGCTCCTTTGCGTCTTAGCGACACCCGTCTCGCTATCAATACTCAGACAGTGTGCCGATACTTGAGTCTCAACGGCAGTCTGCACTGTTATTCCTTCCTTTCTTCTCGTTCTTACTTCAATCTATTAAAAGTCACATTTCCATACGGATTCAGGACTTCCTTTCTTCTACAAACTTATAGGAAATTAAGTTCTATAGCTTACCTCAAAGTTTCAAGGCTTAACTCCTCCTCATTCTCACGGTATTTCGGATTCACCTCCTACTGTTCCGGATTGCGAGCTAATCTTGTAAACTCTGTTTTTCCTAAGGATTCACATAGTAAATCTTCAGTTTCGGCATCACCATCCTTTACAAAAGTTGTTAGGAATTATGTCAACTTTCTAACCTCAAATTTTCAGCTCTAAACTCGGCTTCCTCTTCACGTTCTACTCCGATTATCAGGCACTACTTAACCAAACCAAGTAACTTTAGTCATTCCTCTGTTCCAGCTTCGTTTTCAGCATCAATATGAGTCGAATTTCATCCAAAACCCTCAAGAACACCTTCCCTCAATCTTCTTCTGAAATTTGTCTGAAATATGGAACCAACTTAAGCTCTCGAAATGTCTTAAAAATGATTAAACATTTAATTAATCCAGCTATATACTACCGACTTAGCCTCTGCAAACACTAGGATTTATGTTGCTGACTTACCCTTCACCCGCAGACTAGCGCAGGGTTCTTATCTCAACGCAAGGTATTCATGTTAGCTTCTCCTCCAACGCCTCCAGCAACTGACCACACCCAACGCATAGTGTCATCCTCAATGCCTCCCATTTTTTACGCATATCTTTCCGTCATTCAATTCTACTTTCGTCGCGTCAAGACCCTTCTGTCTTCAACGCGAGGTGACTCCAACACATGTCTGTCTTCGACGCATCGACTTCAACGCATAACTGTCCTCAACGCAGAGCGACTTAAACGAATGGTTCAAGCACATTTCTTCCCCCGCCAGAGTTACTTATCCTTCAACGTGGGTAGCTACTTCAGCTCACTAACCTCCGTGAATCAACCACAAACGCATGGACTTCGCCAACACTTAGCCAAAATTTTACTTTTCAAAAATTCTTGCTCTCGCTCACGACCGCTTCTCCCTCTGAGACGCATAGCCACAAACGCATGGCCGCATCTCAACGCTTGGCAACGCAAATCAGTGCTTACAGAGGCTGTGTGTTGCTGAAGCTAAACATAGAAGGTATGCATTGAATAGATTGTAGTATGGTGTTGAAATGGAGATTAAGTCGGTGGTATATATATAAGTGGATCGGGAATTCAATTGTTTTGATTACATTTCAGAGCTCGAGTTGGGTTCATTTCGAAGCTAAACATCGGAGGGAGGCAGAAGGAGATGTTCATGTCGATTTGGAGTGGAAATCTCATTGTAACCGTGGAGGAAACTTGAGCTGGGCAGAGGACTCAGCTGGTGTTACTCTCTTAGAGTAACGTTCGGTTTTGGAGGAAGAACGAACTGAAGAAATGGTGGTTAGGGCTAGAACTTCTGAGGTTAGTAAGTTAACTCGATTTTTAGCAAGTTTCACGAAAGGTGCTTGAGCTGAAATTGTATGAATGTGTGTCAAACTCCAGATAGAAGAGGTTGGAGCTGAATTTGCCGGATGATTAGGAGCAACTTGGAGTTGTTGAAGGATATGCCCTAAACGGAGAGGATATTCTTCATGAAATTTTGAGATAAGATAAAGGACTTACACCTTAATAAATTTGTAGAAGGAAGTAAGTTCTGAAATTGGCCGGAATGTGATGTTTAGCAGGTTGAAGAAGGAAGAGGAAAGGAAGAAGGAAACTGTTCTGCTGCAGCGGTAGTATCGCTGAGAGAGCGAGAGATAGGGCAGCGAAACAAGTATCGCTGTAACGCAAGAGGGGCTTTGCGTCTCACAATTCTCGCTGAAGTCTCACTGGGTGTCGCTCCTCAGGTAGTCTCGCTAGTTACATTCAACTTAGTATTGCTGGTGCAGTAGTATGTGATGAATTTCGCTGGTAGCCTTTAGTTGTCTGAAGTATAATGCTATTAATGTGTATTAAGGGAAAAGGAAGATTATGGAAACTGAACGTGAGAAATATGTATTTTCAGGCCAGAAAGAGCTCGGGGAGGCTTATAATCCACTTAGAGCTGAGACAAGTTGTGAGTGACCTTTTATTATATCTTGTGGTTACTTTTAGTATACTTATTTGGTAAGAAATTATGGTACTCTGTAGTATTCATAGTAAATATGTTATGCCAGCAAGTTAGAAGGAAACTAACTCTATTGTCTCAATATAAATATGGCTGAGGGACCTTATGGTGAAAGCCTAAGTGAATGTAAACATGAAATTCAGTGCTGAGGGACCTCGTGTGAAAGCACTTGAATAGTTAAGTGGAATGGATTTCAATGCTGAGGGACTTTGAGTGAAAGCATGTAGAAATCCATTACATACTAGCTCGTGCTGAGGGACCATGAGTGAAGGCACTTGAGCGGAGATTGAATTGGTTACCAGTGCTGAGGGACTTCGTATGAAGGCACATGGTAATGTAGACATAATCGAATACGGTGCTGAGGGATAGAATGTGAAGGCACTTGATAGTTGCAAATCCGTGAAACATGATGATTAGATATGTATATGTGATTAGAAGTGAGAATTTGTTCTGAAATACGGAAGAGTTAAGTTGTGCTTTGTCACAACATTAGTTAGCTATTTACCATGGGGTAATAAGGATATTGATATGGGTGAGATCAAAAGCATAAGAAGTTTAGAAACTATCTGAATTGCGATATGTAATGGTTACTAATGGTTAAGCTAGTTCATGTTTGTTAGTGATAGTTGAATGAATTTAGTCACTCACTGGGCTTTATGCTCTCTTATTTTGTTTGTTTGTTTGTAGTTTCAGGTAGCGAGCGTGTCCGGGACGCCTAGCCTACAGAAGTATCTCGTCTGGGCCTATCTTGAAGCAAACCTCTGAGATAGTTGTAAATATTTAGTTTGTGCCCATGTTTTGTAATGTACATGTTCCTTAGGAGTGTTGGGAGAATTGTTCTGTATGACACATGTATATATGCAAAGAATACTTGTCGAAAGATTGTATGTTCTCAAATACTTTAATAGCAACGATATTTTTATTTGAGATTTATTTGGCATCTAGTTTCAATATGTTATATAGAGAGTGCAGTTTCACACTTACTCCTAGGTATAAGGTGTATCTGGGATGGGGTGTGACAGTAGCTATACAAGAAGTGCAGCAGCGCTGGTGCGGCGTTGCGGTACAGCGTTGGGAGTAGGAATCAATGACGCATAGCGTAGCGGCGCCATCTCATAACGACGCGGCATCACCTTTTGATGTTGGTCAACGCCGCGACGTTAACTTTCCTAATTTTAAAAGTCTGCAATTTTTGAAAAAAATCTGGGCGGCCAAGTCTATAAATTGAAGGGTTTCCAACAGCCCTAGGTAGAGAGAACAACACAATACAGAGCCTCAAAGAGTGAGTTGGCTACAAGGAAGAGAGAAAAGAGTTTGAGAAAGAGTTTGGTGCTGTTTGAGTTTCCAACGTGAAGATCAAGGAAATCTTGGCATTCCTCCTCAATCAAGGGCTTCTTTACAATAGAGTTTTCCTTTTTTTACACTCTTTCTCTGCTGAAATTTGTCTTGAACATGTTGCCCAAAGCTATGAGTTGCTAGCCTCTTTAGTTTTAGGGTGTTTATGAATTGTTTATGAAGTTATGCTAATGTTGTAGATTTTTCATAGATTGTTGTAATGAATATGCTGTTCATTATTATTGTGCTTAATTCTTATTGATTGGTCATCCATGCATGTGGATTAGATGTATGACTTGAGGAATTGTATGTCTAATTGGATATATAACAATGAATTGTTGTTAATCTATCATGCAAATAGTTAGGTTAATGATAAAAGTTGCTAAAGACTCCTCCTAATGCTATGTGACTTATATTGATTTCAAGATGTTAGTAATCAATTAGGTTGCATGAGAAAAGGTTGTTTTTGATAGAAAATAACCCGGATTTATGTTTCTAGACTTAAGCATATGACTTACAATAAATTCCATGAAACCTAGTATGTTGCATAATGAATTAAATAAGGATTCAATACCCTAGAACTTTCTTTGACTCTTGTATTCCAAATTTACTTGTTGTCCTTATTTGTTTTCTCAAATCATAACTTGAAGTTGAATTCTTAAAATAAAATTGACTCAATTCTAGGATAGTTAAGTGATTTAAATCTTCATAATTGGATCCTCAGTGAAACGATATTCGGAATTTAACTATCTTATATTATAACTTGACTCGTACACTTACGGTAACACGAAATTTACGCATCACAAACCGGTGCCCTAACTACGCTATTTATGATAAGATGAATGTATACCTTATAAACATGTCGTTAATTGATTGAATTTTCATGCTAAGTCTCATGAACTTATGGACTGTTGTGGGTATGCTAGGTGACAACGAACTGTAAGAGCATAAACTTATCTTAAAACTCTATCACTAGTGAAATAAATCTAATGATTTGTAACGGTTTAATTAATGACTCGATATGTTAATGAGCAAATGACCATTACAAAACCTATTTCTATATTATCGAGAGGGCTTGTGACATTTGAGATACGATGAAATACATCTTGAACTTTTATACTCTCTAACAAACAAATACTGACTTGATCATCATAGTGTTGGTGGCCCAAGCACCACACCGATGCGAATTTCTCTACCTTGAGGGCGTTTATTTGACTTTTTCCTGAAAATTACATTAATCATTGGTACTAAATTTCAGCTTAACACATTCTATTTAAAATTTTGATAATTAACTCCATTTATTAAGAGTTGGGTACTTTTATTTTGATATTTTATTAGCATTGCAACTCCTGATTTTCCTATTCTTTTGTGAAAGCTCGAGAGAATAGGACTGATAGAGAATTTCTCGGAATATTTTGAGAAAAGGAGAAAAAATGGCCAATGATTGTAATTCTCTCCGAAACATTCCTGTATTCCAAAATTATTATTTTAAGGTTAGCTACAAGAATATGCTAATTTAGGGTGTATATGTATATATATATCATGATTATTTTTAAACATCAAAATGCTTTTTCTTAAATAAACCACTCAATCCCTCGCATTTATGTTTGATAAGTAGTATATATTATTTCATTTTATGTTTATATTTATTAAATTGAGAGGTTTATATTTTAGTGTCATTCCATGTTTATGTTTCATAAGCGTAGGGTATACTTAATAGAGGTATTTAATTTAAATTAAGAAAAAAAAACTTTATATATATAGATGAGCCAAAGACGACCTGTGTGACAAGCAAGCAACCTTACTAATAATAATAAAGGGGTATTTGATTTGGTTATGCCTTTTGGACTCACCAATGCCCCTGTCACGTTCTGCACCCTCCACAATGAGCTATTCCACACGTACTTAGATGACTAGTGGTATACTTTGATCGTGGTTGTAGCTATTCGTTAAACGACCACGTTAGCCACCTCCAGACTGTAAGGTATTAAGGAAGAATCACCTCTATGTAAAGACGAAGATCCTATTCCTAGGGCATTGGATGAGCATTAGAGCCATTGAGGAGTGGCAAGCACCTACCATGGTGAGTGAGCGAAGATCATTTTTAGGGCTGCTCAACTAAAAAATCTCCTAAACTAAAGGACGTACGGACCGATCATGGCATTTCACTGATCGGAAAAGTGGCAAAGAGCTTTTGAGGACAACAAGCAGGCAGTGATTGATGACTCCGTATTGCAGTTCCAGATTACACTAAGCCATTTGAAGTACACACGGATGCGTCAGACTATGCCATAGGCGGTGTGCTAGTACAATAAGGTAACCCAATAGCATATGAGAGTTGAAAGCTGTCACACCCCCTCCCGGATTATCCTCCATAACCCGAGAAGAGATGTGAAGACAGCAGTTACCGACTACCCTGTCATATAACCCACTGTCAACCTCACCATCCACATGATCTTGACAAACCTCGACTTCGATCGGCAACGGGAACTGTCATGCTACCTGAAAAATGAAAAACATATGAAAGCATGAGCTAACAGCTCAGTGAGTAACAGTTTTTGAAAAACATTATACTTAAAGTGTAAAACTGATTGAATTCGTATGAAATATCACACTGAAAATCAGTATATAACATGATCAATTCTTTGCTATATCATGTATACATATCTGTTTGGAATAAATAATATAAATCTCATTCATTTCTTATACTTTTTCCTTAGTTGAGGTGGAGCAGTGCTCAATGCTCTCAACGTCGATTTTCCTTAGTTGTGTGGAGTAATCTCAACACATCAGCGTCGTATATATGTATATATATTCTATATCTATTCTCCTATGTGCACAAAGCTGCCCATATGCCTTCCTTTTATCCTTGAGCATTGGGTCCCATTTCTATTTTCCGGTTACCCATTTGCCTTCATCTAGTCCTTGAGCATTGGGTACCTTTTATAACTCGGGCTGCCCACAATGTCTTCTACGAGTCCTTGAGCATTGGGATCCCTTTTCAAAGATTTATAAAACACCATGCTTTTTAGAAAAACCATGAATACAAGTTTCAATCAATCACCATGCATTACCCAGCATTCTCAAAGTTACCATGTAAAACGCATGCTTCTCAGCTGGCTCATATTCTTATATATATATATATACGCATGCTCTTAGTTTTATAAACAACATGTTCACATGCTTCATATATGAAAACCCATGCATTGTTTCATTAGAAACCCATAAAAATATATTCATAAAGAACTCATTTATATTTTGTAAAACGCAGGTGTTACTCACCTGTACTTGCCAAAGAATACTTCTTCTTCCTTTTCTCTATTTCCTCTTCCTGAGCTTTCTGGACGCAGCGTTCTAACTCCGGAACGCAAGACTCCATTTTTCTCTGTTAGCTCGGTTGAACGCAACCCTGTCCTTCAACGCAAGGTTTGTCACACCCCCTCCCAGATTATCCTCCATAACCCGAAAGAAGATGTGAAGTCAGCAACCTTGACTCCTCTATAAGGTTCATTGACCAACCATTTTTTTACCAAAGACGGCCCAGACGAGGTTCTTGCATAGGCAAAGCATCCCGAACTCGCTTGCTACCTGGAAAATTAGAAAAACATAGGAAAATATGAGCTAAAGCCCCGTGAGTTTTGTAAACTATCTTTTAGTAAAAAACAGGCATGTTACATTTATACATATAAAACAAGATAAGTACATCAATACAACAGGAACGTATTTTCAACATCTCTTTTGAACTATATCAATTCGTTCCAAATCAATAGAGTCGTTTAGGAACAATTATACGAAAAACTCGTTTGGTTTCTCACTCATTTCCCTTAGTTGAGGCGGAGCAAGACTCAACGCTCTCAACGTCGAAAACATCCTTAGTTGGGGTGGAGCAAGGCTCAACACACCCAACGTCGAAATCATCCCTAGCTCAAAGCAGAGCAAGCTCGATGCACTAGTCAGATTAACCTCTATGTGCACATAGGAATATGACGGGTTGCCCATATACCTTCTCATGTCCTTGAGTACTGGGTCTCAGGGAAACTCACGAGCCTTCTCAAAGAGATAAGCACTGAGCCTCCTCTTAAACATTTTATCAATCAATTTGAGTAGATCATTCATATAAAACTTTTCATAGAAATCAAGATGTTTCTTGATAAACACTATACTTTGCAACATGCCTTTCAATATAGTAAAACAATCAGGTAAAACATGTCTTTTAAACATTATGATCAACATCATGCGTTTCATGAAATCAATTATTAAAAAACCATAACACATAAGGACACTATCAACAAGTTCAGTTTGAAGGAAGAAGAGAGTCACTCACAATTACTTAAGAGATTCCCTTTTAAATCTCTACTTTCCCGAGCTCTTAAACGCAATGCTTAAACTCTTTAGTCTGCCTTCACCCTCTGGTAGTCTAGTTGGACGCAATCTTGCAAAGTGCAGACTAACTCTCCCTATTCTTTTGGATGCGTCGACCTTCTTTGAATACAAAGTCTAACTTGATCGCATCGTGGTGTCCCCCTTTATGTTGAATTCGGTTTAAACGCAAGGCTCACCCTTCTCGACGCAAGCCAACTTCTTAACACCAGATGACTTAAGTGTCAAGGTTGTCTTCCTCTTTGGCCGCAGACTTCCTCCTTCAAACGCAAGGTTTTCTTCTTTCAGCTCACTTTCTTTCCTTCTCTCAAGGATTATTATCACCGAATCATCAGTCATTACTTTTCCCTCAAGGTCCTATTTATAGAGTACTTGTCATTCTACCTCTTCTCTTCTTCTACCACTTGTTTGCCACATGTCATGTTGCATGCTCAATTAATCATGCATTAGTCCAAGTGTCACTTTGCATGAAATGTTTATCATGCTTTCTAACACCTCCTACTTAATGAGGTGTCACTATCATGTGTAACCACCTGGCCTATAGACTTACTTTATGGGTTCATTATGTTCCAATACACAACTACACAACCAACTCCTTGCTCCTATGCGTTCATGGAACTATCTTCCAGATTCAACTCCTTTGCTTCCTTTTACTACCCCCGGCTTTACTACCTTTATTCCATTTCTCCTTTATTTAAGTGTACAAATTCTAAATGCATACTATGCGCCTCAGCTTAACATCATACATAAATTTTTATCGCATTTATATGCGTTCAACTCCCTTTCTTACATTCGTTCACAACTACATTTCCTTCTTTGTACAATTGCACTCTTCTGACCATGTGGTTTACCTTTGACTACCACATCCAACTCACATTCTTTCTTCCTGCGTTTACCCTCCTGCATTTACCTTTGCTTCATTCCGCGTTCATGACCTTCCTTTAAGTCCCTTGATTTTACCCTCTATGCGTCCTTGAATCTTATACCAAGGTTATTCCTTAACCATTTCCTTCTTTAGCTTCTTCCTATGCGTTTTACTTGAGATAATGATAACATTTTCCATTATCATAAAATTAAGCTCTTCAGCGTATGACTAAATAACCAATATTTTCTCACCACATAACTTTCTCAACGCATAGTAAGACCCTACTAATCGTTGAAGTCCTACTAGCATATAATAATCCTTTAACGTTTAACATTTCATAGCACTTTAACGCTTAGCGACCCCTTGTGCACTTGTTGCACTAAAGAACTTCCCGATCAGCACTATGGTCTTTTATAGTAAACCTTCAGCGCATAGTTATTATCCACTTTGTGGCTTATCAATTTATTATTAACCCTTAGCCTATCGCATTCAACTACTCTCCACTTCAAGGCATTCTTCTCAACGTAGCGAAAGTTGAATACAACCCTTGGTCAGACTCCATCTTTACCTCCGAACACATAATAACACCTTTCAACGCCTGACATACCTATCAAAATAACGGCCCATCTATCAAGTCTATGGCAACGGTCTACTTTCTTCTCTTTACACTAGCTTCCCAGACAAGGCTTACCAACGCATAGCCATAATCCATACTCAATTCTTGTTCCTTCACCTCCATTCACTATTGCTCTATACAACACTCAACGCAATACTTTTCTTAGCTTCACCCCCCAACGCGTTGTCAACCATTCCAACGCAAGGTATTTTTCCTACGTGATGGTTCTATACTTTGCATCATCGACACATGGTACTTCACCCCATTCAACTCGCCCTCATTAGAACCTAATCTTACAGCCTGGCTGATAACTCCTCAGTATTAAATACCATGCGTTTGAGCTTAACCATCTATGCGTCAACCTTATCTCCAGAAATATTTCTACTCTTTTCTTAATACCATTCATCCCAACGTACAAAATTTATTGGCCATAATTCAGTAGTTTCACAATCTTAACTTTTCATTTAAAAGTTCCGCTAATCCACACACTTTTATCCTTTTATCCTTACTAGTTATGTGAATACTTAAGTTTTCGGAGATAGGGTATTACAAGGTTGGTAGCGCAAGGTTGATTATTTCCGCAAGTGCATCCCAACTCTTCTTACTTCTCTTTCGGATGCATCACCCTCACTTGGACGCAAGGTCCAACTTGAATGCATCAAACTTGAACGCATCACCTAACTTTTAGATGCCGCGTTCACCTTGGACATTATGTTTGTCCTCAACGCAAGGTCGACCCCCTTTTAACGCAATACAACTTCTCTACATAAATTAGCTAGGTTGTCAAATACCTTTTTCTTGGCCGCATACTCCTACAACGGACGTCCTTGCTGCCTTCTTCGCTTTCTCTCCAAATTTCTTCTCTGAGAGTCATCAGTCGCTCCTTTTCCCTTCAAGTTCTATTTATAAGGAGCTTGCCATCCAACTTTTCCTCTCCTTTTGCCACTTGTTTGCCACATGTCACTCTACATGCTTAATTAACCATGCATTAGTCCAAATGTCACCTTGCATGAGACACTTACCATACCTTTTTAACACCTCCTACTTTAAGGTGTCAAATCTATATGAAGCCACCTGACCTTTATAAGCTTATCTTAGGCGTCCAACATTTTCCAATGAACAACTTTTATTCAACACAACGCCCTCATGCGTTCGTTGAGTTTCTTTTAAGATTTGAGCTTCATTACTCACTTTTCCAACTCTCAGCCATCTATGCTACTTTTCGACACATAGAGATAACTCTGTCTTGAACGCATAGGGATCTCAACGCATAACAACCTTACCAATGCATGGTAAGCCAAGTACGTTTCTTCCCCCGCCAACACGGCGACTACTTCAGCTCACAACCATTCGTGATCACCCTCAACGCATAGCCGCACTATTATACACCAATGCTTACACAATGCTACTAGGCGTTAATGACAAACGCCCAATACTATGTGTTTGTACCTCATCGCATCATACCATGCGTCCAACTCCTTCCTTATGTTCATAACAACTCCTTCTCAAGCTCTTCCTCTACGCGTTGGTCCTATCGCGTTTACCTTCATCCTGCGTCCATGACCATCTTCCTATCCTTGAACATTCCTTGATTGTTCTCAAGGTTATTCTTTTAATCCTTTTTCCTTGCACTTAAACTATTTCTCTTAAGATAGATTAGCATGCGTTCACCACATACTCCAGTTTTTACTAAAGGTAGCCACCTACAACTCATAAGCCCCTCGTCGTACAGCTAATAGCCGTCCTTAACACGTGAACTCCTCAACGCATTGTTGATAACCTTCTCAACGCCTAGCTGATAACCTTCTCAACGCATAAACTTTATCAACGCATAATAAAACTTCTTACCAACACTTTATCCCATACTCTGTTATTTCACCTTTCACTCTTGGCCATTAGTAAATATTTCCTTTTAACTTTCTATACATCGCTATACTTCCAGGATGTATAACGTAAACTAAGTTATAATCCTCTTATTCAACCTTTTAGATTTCGAGGTTACCCTTCTACGCGTCCACTAGGTATACCCAACGCTTTGCTTCCAACTCTACAGCATATCCAACACCTGAACACAGTTTCCCTTTTTGTTAGCTCATAAGACCATTTCTAAGTAAGGTTGTTTCTCAATTATTAGCTATTAAGAATTTCAGTTTTCTCAACGCGTCGCTTTGTCAACGCATAGAAATTCTTCAACGCATAGAAATTTTCCCAATATAATAACCTTCAACGCTTAACGGCCTCTTCCGCACATGCTATACCATGTTCGGGGACTTCTTGATCAGCCCAATGAACCTTCATAGCACATAGCAAACTCCCAACGCCTAGCCGCTGCTCATTGATAGTTTTTCAATCCATCGCTAACCTTCAGCGCATAGTTACAGCTTATCGCATGGCTTACCAACGCATAGTCATGATCAATACTCAATAGTTCTTGTTTCTTTTTCCTCCGTACTATTGCTCTTCACAACGCCTAACACATCACTTTCCTTCACTTCACTTCCCGACGCGTTGCCAACCTTTCCAACGCATGGTTCTACTCCACTTTACATCATCGACGCATGGTACTTCACCTCATTTAACTTGCCATCATTTACACCTAATCTCATAGCTTGGTAACTCCTCAATATTAAATACCATCTATGCGTTAGAGCTTAACCATCTATGCGTTAACCTGATTTCCAAAATACATCTAACTTCAACCAATTCCAACTATACCTTTAGTCCTTCATTCTCACCCTTGGTGAGACATCCATCCTTTTCCTAATATCATTCATCTCAACGCATAGAATTTCTTGGCCATTATTCAATAATTTTACAAACTTAACTTTTCCATCTTAAAAGTCCTGTTAATCCACATCTTTTGTCCTTTTATCCTTACTAGCCATTTTGAATACATAGGTTTTTGGAGATAGGGTATTACAAAAGCTCAATGAGACCAAAAGGCGTGGTCCAAGAGAAAAAGATGACAGCAATAGTGCACTACTTGAGAACGTGGAGGCAAGTCGCGATTTCTGGACAAGACGGAGAATGTGGCGATGAGTGACTTCCTGACCCAGAAGAAACTCACACCAAAACGGGGACGATGGCAAGCAAGACAAACTTGCCAAGTTTAATTGATATGGTGCATCAGTCTGCCACTTTGACGAACCAACTAGGTCGAGGATGCCTTAAGCTTAAGTAGGAAGAGAGAGCTGGCGGCATGTAAGTGGGAGGCAGTGGCAGCCACCAGCAGGGTCACAAGTACCATATCGTATCGTATTCGAGATTGGCTTGAAAAAGGACCCGCGAGAAGCCTTTTACACCAAGCTAAGGAATGAAAAACTCGGCTTGGATCAAGGATGGGGCTCTTGGTCACAAAAGGGAATCCACTTTTTTTTTCTTTCAAAACCTTTTTTTTTTTGGTATGCCGCTTCGCGAGCAAGGAGTGCCACGCACGAGCGAAGCAAAAACAAAGCCAAAGCAAGGGGAATTCTTTGTTAAGGGAAATCCTTTGATTGTGTATTGAATATAGATGCATGTCTTTCTTGTTCCACCAGCTAGGAGCAAATTCTCACATGTCTCTTTCGTTATTACAACCTTCTTTTTTTTATGTCAAAGACCAGAAGCTATGCACAAATTCTCATTGGATCTCAGTTGTTCTTAACAGCGATGGCTATTCATTTAAGTCTTCGGGTAGCACCACTAGATCTTCAACAAGGTGGAAATTCTCGTATTCTGTATGTACATGTTCCTGCGGCTTGGATGAGTATTCTTATTTATATCATTACGGCTATAAACACTTTCTTGTTCCTATTAACAAAAAGTTCCCTTTTTCTTCGCTCTTCCGGAACCGGTATAGAAATGGGTGCTTTTTTTACATCGTTTACTTTAGTGACTGGGGGTTTCGGGGAAGACCTATGTGAGGCACCTTTTGGGTGTGGGATGCTTGTTTAGTGCACTGTGTTTTCAAAAGCTTCCTTTCGAACCGACTTCTATTTCAATCCGTGTTAGACTGATTGATATACCAATAATCAAGTTTTCAGTCCACTAGTGGAATACATCGCATCAACTTGGGAGCATTAGCAGATCTGGTACATCGATACATGTTCCTATGCCCATTCCAATCTTGTCTAACTTTGCTAACTTCCCTTTCTCAACCCGTATCTTGTTCGTTTTGGAAACACGTCTTCCTATTTCATCTTTTCCTGATTCATCCTATATATATGTTAGATTAAGGAAAATTATTATAAATAGAAAAAATATCAAACTATTTACTTTCAATCTATGATAGACCGTGATAGACCCAAAATAGACATCTATCTGTGTCCATATAGTAGAGTGATAGATGTCTATCTGGGTCTATCGCGGTCCATCACAGATACAAAGTAAAATTTTGGTATATTTATAATTATTTTCCACCGATTTTCTTTTTTTGAAAACATGTCTTGGATTAATATATATATATATAAAGAAATGGGTTTGGGAAAATTATTCAAATTGAAAATTAAATGTTGATAATGGCAAGGCTAATCATTAAGGAAAAAGATTCACCCATTAATGTAACGAAACAAATTTTCAAATCTTTTGAAATTAAAAAAAAAATCACAAAGATGATAGGAAAAAATTATCCACTATGTTAGTCAAATAAAATAATGTACATTTAATGGTTATGTATACATGGAAAAGATCGAAATTAATTATATCATTAAAATATTAAAAAAAAAAAAAAGGAAAAAAAAAAGACGAGAGAAAGACAGCAATATTAAGTGTGGAATTAGAATAAATAATATGCAGGATTTTGAGTCGCTAAAGTTGAAAATTTTCTTCAAAATTTTGGTTAAAATGTCGTCGTTTCTTATTATTGAAAGAAGATGAGGTAGCAAAAACTATTAATAAAGCCAACTATTTATTATTGAACTGTAGAAGAAACCGTACAAGATACTAATTTAGGGTTTTTGGAATATTGTTAATATTTAAAACTTTTTTTCTTTTAATAGTTTATTCTTAAAAAAGTAAAATTTCAAATTATTAGCCAGTTACCAGTCCAGTGTATATTTTGCAAACATGTATCGTCCAAATAGCAAGTTGTCCATAGAATTTTATTTTCCGGCAACAAAAAATAACGTTGGCTTTAATTGAAAACTCGTTGGAATAGAACCATAGGCTATGCTGACAAGAAAAATAATTAATCATAAGTAAAAATATGGCCGTTGAATAGAGACACACTCGCCGACAAAATACCTACTAATTTCGTCCACAAATTTAAGTTTTCAATGGTAATGTTGAGCAACAAAGGAAAGAAAATAATTAAGCATAGCGATGAAAATAGTGTCTTTTAACAAAATTTCCCAACATTAAAAGTGTTTTGAATAATTTGGAAAAACATATGTTCTTTTTTTAAAAAAAATAAAGGGAAAATTAAAAAGACTGCTCTCGCACTTGTTAATAAAACCCACAATCAAAACGTACTAAATTTTGATAAAATAGACAATGAGGCAAATTACAAAATCGCTACATCTTTGCCCACTCCAAAAAAAAAAACGAAAAAAAAAGGTCGGCTCCAAGTTAAAGATTTCAATCAATTATGCTTACGCTGAACCTGAAAACAATAACAAGATCAAAACGGATAAAACCATACAAGTTTCATCCGCCAAATAGGAAGGCACTGTGGACGGGGGGCTGCCTAGGCCCCTTCGAATACATTGTTTTATCTTACAAACCCTACAGACACAAAGCTTAGAATAAAATATCCAACATGAATGCCAGTTCAGTTGTGACAATTTACCGCAAAAATAATGAATTTCGGGGCGTATGCAGTTTATTTCCATCAAAAAGGAGGAACTCAGACACTTGCAGGTCATTTCACTGCAAATAAACTATGATTCAAAAAGGAAATTGCTTCGCAAGAAACATTACATTCTAACACATAATTATTGCCAATTCATTTCTTCCCAGAAGCAAAATAATAGACGCAACTCAAAGGCAGCTAGCTAATTCACTACATCAAGAACCAGCTTGCGGGACTTCAAAACCGACCACTTCAATCGCCGGTAATATGCAGCCTGAAGTAGAGCCAGAGAGAGCACAAAGATCCATTTGAATCCCATCTGCCATTCAAGGGCACAAACCATCAGAAAAGAGAAACTAGAAATGTGTAAAAAAAAAAACAAGCCAACATCTGATTTAGTATGCAAGTTACCAGTTTCCTTTCTTCCATTTCTGGTTCAGCAGCCCATGACAAGAACGATACAACATCTTTCCCCATCTGTATTACACAGGGACATGGAACTTAATCAGTCAGCCCAGGCAGATTTGAGCATTCATAATTATATAACTTCCAAACTTTACATATTTTGCAGACTAACCTGTGCTTCTGTGGCAGGGGTACCATCTTCGTACTCAACAGCTCCATCATTAAGCATCTTAGGCATCGCAATTGCTCCCCCAGGGAAATAAGGATTATAGTGCAGACCCTCTCGGATCTACAAAACCATTCACATTATTCTTCAGAATTCACAAGAGTAACCAAAAGCTGGAAAATAATCCATGTTTGCTTATTGGTTTGGAAATATTTGATTTGTGTCCAATTCTAAGTTCTGAATGACTGTAGCTCAATTCCTATTTCAATCAGCAACACTAAGAACTAATGCTTTTCAAAGATCGCAAGAATAAAAAGCTTGTTTCATATTTAACGAAGATGAGAATACTCGTAAAAGAACCAAAAGGTAAAATAGATCAAATTCAGATAACAGATGCTCCATCAGACTCCAAGAGAAACGAACAAAACAAAACCAAAATCAATAAGCAAGAACCAATGATTCGATAACAATGAAGATGCACAACTTCAAAAAATGGGCTACCTAAGTTCCAACTATTTGACCAAGGAGGAGAGTTACAACTTTCTACAATTAAATAAGAGCATCATTCCACTTGCAGCTTCTGAAGCCACAAGGAATGTCCATCACCCACACTAAAAAGTTAAAAACAAACAAATATACTATTACATTAATTTGAGCCTACAGGATATGCAATATGTAGATATCTGTTCCGTGTGAACTGTGCCCACACATTAGATCACAATTGATTGGAAAAAGAAAACATCTAAAACTAAACCAAGTAAACTAAGCACACGTGAAATAATGTAACTTAGCAGAATGCAGAATAAGGATAATCAAAATATTGTTTTCAGACACGCAAGTTCAATAGACGTGTCTGAAAACTCTATGCAGCAAGATATACAAAGAACATTGTTTGGAATTCAGTAAAAGTACAGTGGCTTAAAACTTACCGAAACACCAGCAGGTGGATCACGATAACCAGTAAGAAGGGCAAATACATAATTCTGACCATTATGACGAGCCTGAGAGGGAAAAAGGTAAATAGCTTTAGGAAACAGTTCACGCACAAATACTCAACAATCTAATATGCATGCATGCATACATATAATTCCTTTCTGTATCTCCAAGGGGTGGGAACAATATATAACAAATTAACAAAATTTGGAACATCCATGATTGAATATATATATATAATCTTACTTTCTGTGACTATAAGAATGATAAAGAAGAATTACTTTTGTGATAAGGCTCAGATCTGGAGGGTATGCTCCACCATTAGCAAATCTAGCAGCTTGTTCATTTGCATATGGTTGAGGAAACCGGTCACTGAGTTTACCTGGACGAGTGAACATCTCACCCTCATCATTGGGTCCATCAACTACCTCAATTTCAGCAGCCATAGCTTTTGTCTCCTCTTCAGTATATGCAACACCAACCAAATCACGGTATGATATTAAAGACATGGAATGACAAGATGCACAAACTTGTTGGTAAACCTGATGACCACGACGAATCCTGCACAAGCAAAATCAGCATTAGAGCATCAACAAATTGATGGATAAATTTTGAACCACTTTTTTTAGTTTGATGCACCTTCTTATTCAAATATTGGCAGAGAATTTTAAAGAATTCCAGTCTCACCTGGTGTTTCCAGGGAATGTTTTAGCCTAAGAAGCACAGACACGGACACAACATAACACGACAACACACCAATTTCTAAAAATGTAGGACACGGACACGTTGGGCACACATTACTTTGATTTTATTTATTTTAGATAATATTTAAAAAATCAGACTGAAAATACTTTCTTTCTTTACTATTTAAAGAAGAACGTGAATGGAAAAAAATTACCCATTCAATTGAATCTAAGTTAAAAATGAAATTTAAGTAGTGCATAAAAAGTAAATAACTAATCTATGGCCAGTAAGTTAAATCATATACGGCCATAAAAGAACTCCAATAAAGGAAAAAAGCCCAACTTTTAAAAGCCTATGTTGTACATTTTTTTAAAAAACCCTAACACAGCTTCTCCTCTCAATCTCAGTTTTCACATCTCCTCTCCCCTGATTATTTCTTCTTTTCTTCTCTTCAGTTTATTTTGTGATTTCTCTATTCTACCTCCAACTAAAGTCACCTCAAGACCGCTTGTCGATTACGCCACGGCCGTACAACTTCTTCAAAGGTTTTTTAGGTGTGTCCACTTGTGTCTATGGTGTGTCCCCTGTGTCCAAAACGAAAAAAACAATAGAAATAAAAAGAACAAATAATTTTTACGTGTCAAATAACGTATTTGTGTCCGCCACGTGTCAGACATGGACTTCCTAGGTTTTAGCCCTATGGAACTCCTTTATCAAGCAAAGATCTAATGGGAGAATGTTGTCTCGGCTTGATAGGTTTAATTTTATAGAGTTTTTCCTTGATAGGTGTAATTTGAAAGTAATCATAGACTTTTCGCTAACTTGTGTAGGAATAAGGAAGAGCTTTAGGATCTTACTAAATTATGGGCTTTTTAAGGAGTTTTTCTTCCAATTTCTTTCGTAATTTATAACTTCTACTAGATATGAACCAAACGAAAGAACTTTTCTGTAATCCTTTCAAGATAAACACCAAATGTAAGAATAATCGTAATTGGAAAATATTGAATTGAAATGCCAATTGGAAATTTTCCTACAGTTTCTCAACCCAATTTTTGGAATCTGGAAACTAATCAAGTTATGGACTTTGGAGTTTATTTCCCATTTCTTTTGGAAATTACAGTTTCTTCTAGATAAACGCCAAAGGGAAGAATAGTTGAAATTAAATCCCTCATGCTTTGGGACAATTCCTTGCAATTTCTCTTTCCAGTAAGAATAACCTTTTGTAATGATTTCTTGCTGAAGGATAAAATTTAGTAACTACTCTTCGTATTCCTTGATTCTTGGAATTAACAACATCAATAAGAACGAGGATAACATGATGATGATGATGATGATCAATATGCACAGTCTAAGGTTCGGCTGTCCATTAATGTAAAGTTTCTAAATAGTTAAATGACCAAGGACTGGCAGACATCTCTTCATGACAAAAGACATAAAAAGGCCATGAATTCATTAAGACATGAGCCATTTATCTATGGCCAGAGATCAATCATCAATGACACTGACTACCATGAATGAGCAGTCAGCTTCATGTCAAGACTGGGGACTGCTATAATAAACCGTTGCACTTGTAATATAATCCATCTAAATGAACTAAATAAAAAGGAAAATCAATAATAAAATGTGAAGAACATTGAATAGCAGGCTTAAACCACTAAGGTAACAGTTGTAAGACTGATGGTGAAGTAGATATGGGCTGAAAAATTCAGACAGTTCTATAAAGCAAGGAAAAAGTGAAAAGTCAACATATCTTACGAAGCATGATCATATGAACTCAAAATGCCCTGGTGAGGCCACGGGTAGCTTGGACACTCCAAACCATGTTCTGCCTCATCAGCAGATGCCAAAGTTGCAAAACTGAAAAACCCTGAAATGCCTGCTCCAAGAAGAGCCAGCCTTCTAAAGGAGTTCATCCCAGCAAAGCCAGCTTCCTGATTCTTTGAAATAAGGGATGAGGTCAATGGAGGGGTCTGCACAAGTAAGGTACATCAACCACAACTAATTATCAGCTAATCTAAAATGATGTCACTGATAAAGTATATGGAAATGGTCTCTCATAACTACGGGCATAATTCACCTCCTACACAATGTAAATTCTTGTGGCACCAAGACTGTTCCCAAGGCCAAGCATTATAATAACTAGTTTTATAAATTATCTAACATATATTGAGTGGTGGAAAATTAGAAAACTAATTAAAAGCTTGTCGCTATTGTTTAAGACAAAAAAAAATAATACGCTAAAGTGCTTACTGAAGATTGAGATGGAAATTTCCTCAGCAACTGCCGAATCATTCCTCCCCCAGCCATTTCAGTTACGAGTTCTACAAATTATTCACAGAAAAATGAAGATAAATTAGTCACATAACTGATAACATCTTTAAGGAAGACAAAGGGAAAAGGCGAACACATATCTACTTCAAATGAAAATTTTCCGCTAATCACAGAAGAACTGCCACCAAAAATGTTTGTAAGAATACAACGGGATTATCAATTTCACTGAAAACAGAATCAAACTTTTTTTAACCATCTTGACAATCTATTAACGCTTAGAACCCCATTTTATATGTATCAACATTCATAACAAATAAAAACCCCCATGCCCTGGAACATATAGCTTTACTCCGAAGAATTATCCTATCACAAAGGTGTATATATTCACAGAAAGGAAGGCTACAAACTAAATCTAAAACACGCCATGAGATGCTATAAAACCTAGCCCGAAAAGTGAAAACAAAGAGGAAGAGAGAGCTTAGATCCGTGGAGAAATCAGATAACGAAGAAGATAAGAAAAAGATTAATAACGTGATCCAATGGGATTATCGGCGCAACGCAAACAGGAGTGTGCTGAGAAGGGTCAAATAACCTGTCGAAGCTCAGAGATCCGATGGAGAAGTAGAGGTCCTTAGCAAGTTGCAGCAGAGGCGAAGAAAAATGAGAGGGCGATATCAATCAGTTAGAGTCAGAGATGCCTGCTTGGCCCAACAATGCTGGATGGGCTCCCATGGCGACTAGCTTTCGCTTGGCCCAATTGGGTTCGGTTCGATATTAATATTAAACTGGCTGAACCGATCGGTTCGGTGAAATGTGATGGACATTTGTACAGGGAGAGACGCCAACATTCAATCAGGATTCATTCAACCAAATTCAGACCGAAATTCAACAGGGAAATCAAAAGGATTCATTCAACTAAATTTAAAACGAATTTCAACAGGGAGATTAAAATTATTCTGTGAAAAATATTTCATTGGCAGGCATCGCCATGTTCGAACCATTAGCCAAATAGGAAGAGAAACTTACACTCGCAGAATAACATAAAATTTTAGAGAAAAAATGGAAAGAATAAGGGACCAGAGAGAGGAACATAAGTGCACTCGCAGGATGAAATCAAAGATGCAGAAACTTGATACAGCGGGAGAAATAGAGTGAAAGGGGAGCTTACCCAATGCAAATCGAACGGACCGAAGAGAGAAGCGCCACTGCAAGAACTGGAGAGGGGCAGAGAAACGCAGAAAATCTCCGAGTGAGAGAGCGAGACACCAGATCGTGTGAGAAACGGAGAGATTTGTGAAGAAGAAGGGGGAAACGAAAGCCCTAGTTTTTTTCTTTTTCCTTTTCTATTTCTTTTTCTTTTTTATTTTTTCTTTTACAGAAAAATAGGGCTACCAGAAAAATCGGGGGGAGGGGGGGTCGTGGCCACAGTTTTGGTTCATCACTATCATTTAATGTCTAAATTTTAATAAATAACGATTTAGTCTTATACTTCACAATTTATAATGATTTAGTCTCATTTAATTAAGTGTCAATTTTTATAAGTCGGCCTTAGTGATCCGACGGTGCCAAGTGGAAGGGCTGTCGCTCAACGGATAAAAGTTACTCTAGGGATAACAAGTTGATCTTCCCCAAGAGCTCACATCGACGGGAAGGTTTGGCACCTCGATGTCGGCTCTTCGCCACCTGGGGCTGTAGTATGTTCCAAGAGTTGGGTTGTTCGCCCATTAAAGCGGTACATGGGTTGGGTTCAGAACGTCGTGAGACAGTTCGGTCCATATCCGGTGTGGGCATTAGAGCATTGAGAGGACCTTTCCCTAGTACGAGAGGACCAGGAAGTATGCACCTCTGGTGTACTAGTTATCATGCCCACGGTAAATGCTTACCTAACGACTTGGTCATTAAAGTTTATAAATAAATTTAATTCTCGATCAATTTGTCAATATGCACGTGTAAAAAATTTTATGAAATTATATTAATATTTTTCACAAAAGGAATTATATCATTACAAATTATGAAATGCATGGACTAAATCCTTAATTGCTAATGTTTAGAGACTAAATTGTTATAGATTTGAAAGTATAGGAATTAAATTATGACCAACTAAAGTTTAGAAACTAAACTGTTACTTTCATGAAAATTCAAGGATCAAAAGTGTTTTTTAACCTAAGTAAAATAGAAAACTTAATAAGCTCTTAAATTAGTAGGCGCCAATGTCATCATAGGTAGCAGTAATGGGCATATACCATTGTGATCTAGCCACGTCTGTGCAACCCAGCCATGCTACTTCATTTGTCCTAAACTATTTCCACATACCAACACAAGTTAGATGTGTTTTGTCTTCACTCATAAGTTTTTTAGTAAAATTTTCAAGATGTCATTTTACGTAGGATTGCTCCAAACTAAGCAAATTTGACTTTGTAGTTCTTATGATTGAGTCACCCAAAAGAAAATTATGCACCTTGTTAGTATAAGTAGTAATTATCAGTTCAAGATCTCTCCCGTTTTCGATGGAGTCTTGATTCATTCATGTCACCTCCTCTACTTAGACATTAAAGGAATTGAATCCTCCGCAAAAGCGAGTAATCACCTTATGCCAATAAGTTTCTTTTGAAAACACAAATTACAGAGAACAGAAAACTAGGAAAACCAAAAATAGCATGATTGAGAGAAGAATTTAAGGTTTAGAAGTTTTCTACCTTTGAAGATTGTTTTCAGGTATGTTTGTCTTCTTCTCACCAAATCACGAATCAAAAAGAAACTCCTCCAACAAAGAATACAGGGAACCTTTGGAACACCACCAAAAAGTCTTCTCACTATTTTCAAGAAGAACCAAAAGGAGTTGTGGGCTCTCTTTTTTGTAAATGGTGGAAGAAGTTGATGAGAGGAAGATAGAACTTTTGAGAGGAAAAAACTTGAGAGAATTTTTTTTTCATAGAATACCTTCTGCAATTTCACACACACCTACCATTTTTCTCTCTTTTATTGTAAGTTATGAAGAGAAGTTAAATAACTCCCCACTACGTGTAGTGAGAATTATTCTAATTAATATAATAATATTAAATTAAAAATAATATTAATTTAATAATATATTAAATCTTATTTAATATATCTAATTAAATAAAATTAATTAATTGACAATTAATTAATTAATTATCACATATTTAATTAATTTAAATCATATTCAAATAACCTTCTCTCATAACCTATAGTTTTAATAAGAATCTCATTCATATAATTAATATTTAAATCTTATTTAAATATATATATCTCTCATAAAGTAGGAAGTATATTAATTTAGAGAGAGTAAGACTGTGAGAGAGAGCGAGACTGCGAATTCAAATAGGACCAAATTACTACCAATAAGTAGAGGGAGACAAAGAGAGAGCAAGAGCGAGATATATATATATATATATATATATATATATATAAACGTCCTGACCCGATCGAGACGGGGCTCCGCGAGTTTTTTTATCAACCCTAATATCATGATGTAGACCTATATACATTGTACTAATTGTATCATATACAATTAACTCCCTTATTAAACCAAAATATTTAATAATTATACAAAGTCTTAATGAGCTAGCAAGGGAACCTTATGGACTTATAGATTTGAAGCTCCAATGATATGAGATTAATCAATTAAACTCTTTAATTAGATTAATCAATATTCATTAACTATAGGTCACTTCACCAAAGACCTGCAGCTGCACTCTTCGCACTATAGATATATTTCTATGTCCATGGAAGTAACTAATTAGCAGCAAGTCAACCCTTCACAAATTACTCATAATTACAGCATGGTCAAATTACTGTTTTACCCCTATAGTTACATTTAACTCCTTAAGTACCATTGACCCCTCTAATAAACAAATAGTTTATAGTCCAACTATAAACTAACCTCTCTCTGGCCAACGAGAGGGTGAGGCCTCTATGTTCAAGACCCGAAATCAGCCCTTAAGAGAGCAATTTGTCTACTTACCCTAAACATGCATGGGAAGAAGTGAAGTCCATCTTGTGAAGATATGTTCCCAACTCCCTATTCAGAAAAATCCCCAAAATGGTAGGCATATTGAGTTGACGATCTGGCCACTCTCACCCATACAAATCAAAGGATTGTCCTCATAGGCAAAAGTTCATAACTCACTCATGATTAAGGTTGAGTCACCTATAGTCATCCTATGAAAGGTTAAGTTCTTCAATTAACGGCGTTACAAAGAGAAATTAAACATTTCGCGGTTCGATCTTATACAAACTCTTTGCATAGATACCTCCACTCACATGTCTTCACATGAACGATTAGGATCAAATCGTTTGTAACACTTTATAGCTCTTGTAATAATTACAAAGTGATTTGTATCTGTAGTGTTACCAGAATAAGGCACCCAGCCCTATCCCTATACTACAGACCTTTTGGTTATTTCTTAGACATGATTCATCCTCGTATATCAACCACATAGATATTCAAGTTTACATAAAATAACCATGGATCTTAGTTTACTGGATTGAGTTAATGCAAAAAGACAAATAGTTAATGCAAAAAGACAAATAAAATAACTTATTATTTTATTGAATAAATAAAATGTATTTACAACTTTACAAAACTACGAGACTCCAAGAGATTTAGGACACCAGTCCCAACAGACATCACATGCCAACTAGCTTTTGTGTTGGTTTATCCTCAAACCACACCCTACTTGGAGAAGTTCCAGTCTAGTGCCATATGTAACAACGTAACTTTCTAAGAGTTGTATCTAAAACCAATTGTGCAACATTTAAAAACCTCAATAATATGTTTAAACTTTTATTCATATAAAAGAAATAAAGAAAATACTCATAAACAACTTTATGCATAAAACCAAAATAATTATATTTTGTGATCCCAAAAAGATAATAGAAATAACAAATCAAGTTTTTTGCTAATTCTAAATTTTAGCAAAAAGTACCAAAAAAGTTTAAATACATGAAGATACATGGAACTAAGGCTTCATTTGGAATTGTTGTAGCTTTTAAATTATTGTTGGCAACTGTGCTTTTAAAAAATCAACTATGAAATAAAGTAAAATAGTGTTTAGTAAATTTAAGCTTGAAACCTAACAAGTTGGTATTAGTGTTTGGTAAATAAATACTAAATTATCTTATTCTAGTTATAATAACTAAAATAGACCTACTCTGAAACTTTTATTTTTTTTATAATTCCAAATGCACCCTAAGAATTCTTCAATCTCATCCACCATCAAATGACCACACTGTCATGCATTTTTTTTTTTACATTTCTATCATTACCCTAAAAAATTATAAAATGAAAGATTTAGTCACCGTCCGCTCGCCAGAGCCACTCCCATGCCATTCGTTGTTGCCTGCCTTAGAAAAGTCATCATCATCCATACAGATGTCGTTGATCTTTACTAGGGCTGGTGTTTTGGGTAAGATTTTGATTATTTTGGATATTTGAGGGTTCCTTTTGAAAGACTTCAATAACATTTCAAGAATGTGCCACTAAATTTATGTAATATATATATATATACACACACACACTGTAAGCCCCGTACCTAGCATTAGGAGAAGGCAAGTTAAGAAGAAAACTATGAGATGGGCAATAAGTAGAGAAAGGTGGCCGAGTTGTGTGGGAGCAAAAGTAGCTAAGTGTGGCCATGCGTTGGTGTGGTTATGCGTTGAGAGTATGGCCGAGGCCTAACAGGAGTTGTCACTGATAGCTATGCGTTGAAGAAGGTAGCTCGACATGGACGCAGATGTGAAGGAAGGGGGGTGCGATAGGCGTTGGTGGTAGCCTGCGTTGAAGGCTACTGTGCGTTAGATGGTTAGCACCGCTATGTGTTGAAGGCTACTGTGCGTTAGATGGTTAGCACCGCTATGCGTTGAAGGCTATTGTGCGTTAGATGGTTAGCACAGCTATGCGTTGAAGAGAAGGTATGAGCCGATTAGTTAAATATATAGAGATGAAGTGGAGATTAAGTCGGTGGTATATATATACATATGAGTGGACTAAGTATTCAATCATTTTAATCACATTTCAAAGCTCGAGTTGATTCCATTTTGAAGCTGAACAACGAAGGGAGGTAGAAGAAGGTGTTTATGTTGGTTTGGGGTGGAATTCTCATCATTTTTGTGGAGGAACTAAAGTTGGAATTGAGAGTTCGGCTGGTGTCACTTAATTTGAGTATCGTTTAGTGTTTGGAGAAGAACGAACTGTGGAAGCTGTGGCTAGGGTTGAAATTTTAAGGTTAGTAAGTTAACTCGATTTCTAGCAATTTCCATGAAGGATACTTGAGCCAAATTTGAGTAAAAGTGTGTTAAACTCTAGGTAGAAGAGATCGAAGCTGAATTGCTAAACGATTGGGAGCAATTCAGGGTTGTTTGAAAATATCTCTCAAACGAAGAGGACTTTCATTATGAGACCTTGAGGTAAGATAAAGGACTTATTTTTCTACAAGTTTGTAGAAGGGAAGAAGTTCTAAATCTAGCTGGAAATATGACTTTTAACAGATAGAAGTAAGAATAAAAAGGAAAGGAGGGAAACTCTACTGTCGGGTGTCGCTAGGAAGCGGGTGTCACTGAGTAATTGAAGTGTAAGTAGCGAGACGAGTGTCGCTGAGATGCAGGGGGCTTTTCGTCTCACAAATCTCGCTAGGTCTCGCTCCTCAGGTAATCTCGCTAGTCTCGCTCATCCTGGTTTTGCTAGTGCAGTGTCCTGTTGTGTGATTTCGCTAGTAATCTCGCTAGAAAAATGGAATCTCACTGGTAATCTCGCTAGTGACATAGAATATCGTTAATTATGATTATTTTGGGAAAAACGAGAGTCTCGGTGATGGAACGAGATTAGAGTCTAAATATGCACACTTAATGATCATGAAAAGGAAGTTTAAGGAAAACTTAACGTGAAAGATGTGTAGTTACAGGCCAAGAAGAGCTCGGGAAGGCATATAATCTGCTCGGGGCCTAAGGACAAGTAGTGAGTGACTACCTATTTTATATAATGATTACTCTTAGCATGTTTTATTAAGTAATGTGTGAGTGGAAACTATCGTATGGTGTAGTCATTGAATATCTTGTGTTGTGCTGTGAAGTTTAAAGAATGTTATATGTATTAACTAAATGCAACCCATTGGCCGAGGGACCACGTGTGAAGGCATATGGGGAATACGATATATAATACTCAGTGCTGAGGGACCACGTGTGAAGGCACTTGAGTAGTTGGTTGAAATGGATTCCAGTGTTGAGGGACCTTGTGAGAAGGCATGTGGAAATCCAATACATGATAGCTAAGTGCTAAGTGACTACGAGTGAAGGCACTTGAGCAGTGGATTGATAGGGAACCCAGTGCTGAGGGACCACGTGTGAAGGCACATGGGAACTCCGATATAGTGGAACTCAGTGCCGAGGGACAATATGTGAAGGCACTTAAGGGTTTGAAATGCCGAGGGATGATATGTGAAGGCATTTGTGCCGAGGGACCCATGTGAAGACATTTGAATATGTGAATGATGAGTATGGATACACGAGGTTGAGTGCGTTGAGCTTCGCTCCGCCACAACTAGAAAAGGATAATTGTACCACTTATGTTCTTATGGTATTGGTTGACTTAGGAATTATTATTTATGTAAACATGTGGTAGTTTATGATGATCCATGTTAACTCAATAAAGTTTATTAGTAATTAGATAAATTCAGTCACTCACTGGGCTTTAGGCTCACACTTTCTTGTTTGTTTGTTTGTTTGTTTCAAGTAGTGAGCGTGTCCGGGACGCCTAGCCTACAGAAGATTCTCGTCTGGGCCTACTTTGGATCAGTTCTCTGGAATAGTTGTAATTACTCAATTTATGTACATGTTTTATTGTCATACATGTTCCTTGGGGTATAGTGAGATTTGGTTTTGTAGTGTATATAATGAATACTTGTTGTGATGAGTTATGATTTAAGCATCTGGCTTGAGCAATTATGTTTATCTTATGAGGTTACGCTGGCATATAGTTAAGTATAAATGACCTGGTGTTGATTAATGTTATAGGTCAGAGGAAACGGGTGTATGCAGGTTCACACTCACTCCTAGGTTAAGAAGGGAATCTGGGAGGAGGTGTGACACACACACATTAGGACAATTTATGTGACATATATGATCACATATGATCATGATCAAACATCAAATCATAAATAATAGATTTGATTCTTATATCATTAAACGACTAAAACCAAGAAGATAGAAATTTAGATAGGATCTTATACCTTGCACTTTGTTATGGATAATTTTGGATCAATAAATAAACCTGAGATAAAGTAAAACTAGGAGAGTTACTTTATTCTAAACGGACTCGAGATTGGCAGGAAATTGACCCAAGCGAGTTCATTTGAAGTGTGGAATGAGAGATTAGGTCGTAGGGGCCAATTAGCCCGCCTCGGCCTCGACCAACATATTCCACACATGTTGCCTATTCTGACCCCCCTTTGCCTCGTATAGACGATCTGTTTGACCAACTCAGAGGAACATCGGTGTTCTCGAAGATAGACCTGAGGTCAGGATATCACCAGCTGAAAGTTAGAGAATTGGACATACCTAAGACAACTTTCAGAATGAGGTATGGACATTATGAATTTCTGGTGATGCCATTTGGTTTGACGAATGCACCAGAAGTATTTATGGATCTGATGAACATGATTTTCCATCCTTACCTGGACCAATTTGTCATTGTATTCATTGATGACATATTAGTGTATTCTGGAGACAAAGGAAAACATGTTGAACATCTCAGGATTGTTTTGCAGACTTTGAGAGAAAAGAAGTTGTATGCTAAATTCAGTAAATGTGAATTTTGGTTAGATCAGGTCGTGTTTTTAGGCCATGTGGTGTCAGCTGCGGGAGTTAGTGTAGATTCCCAAAAGACTGAGGGTATAGTCAAGTGGGAACGACCTAAGACCATGACAGAGGTACGTAGTTTCCTGGGTTTAGCATGATACTATAGAAGATTCGTTCAGGGGTTCTCCAAGATAGCTTTACCACTCAATAGTTTGACTAAGAAAAAGTTTGAATGGAATGAGAAATGTGAGCAAAGTTTCCAGGAGCTAAAGAGGAGATTGGTGACTGAACCTATCCTGGCACTTTCGGAGTCGGGTAAAGAGTTTGAAGTTTACTGTGATGCTTCTCGCCAGGGATTAGGTTGTGTATTGATGCAGAATGGTAAGGTAATAGCTTATGCTTCTAGGCAACTGAGACCTCATGAGAGTAACTACCCTACCCATGATTTGGAGTTGGCTGCAGTTGTTTTAGCGTTGAAGTTATGACGACATTATTTGTATGGAGAAAAGTGCCATATTTATACGGATCACAAGAGTCTGAAATATATCTTTGATCAAAAGGAGCTTAACATGAGACAAAGGAGGTGGTTAGAGCTAATCAAAGATTATGACTGCACTATTGACTATCACCCAGGGAAAACGAATGTTGCGGCTGATGCCTTAAGTAGGAAGTCTAGGGGTGGCACGAGTTCTTTAAGCACTGTAAGAGTTACTTTGCTCAAGGAATTCAGAAGCAGTGCTGCTAGGTTAAACGTGACTGATAAGGGGACGTTGTTGGCACATTTCCAACTGAGACCCAAGCTAGTAGATGAGGTCATAAAGATGCAGTCAGAAGATCCTATGATTAAAAAACTAATAGAAGAAGTAAAGGCTCAGCAAAGAGTGGACTACGAGCTTAGATCTGATGACGCCTTGTTGAAACATGGTAGGATTTACGTGCCAAAGAATGTGGAAGTCAAACAGGTGATTCTTGAGGAGGCACATAGCTCAGCTTATGCTATGCATCCTGGTAGTACCAAAATGTATAGAACGTAACAGAGTTTCTATTGGTGGCCAGGTATGAAAAAGGAGATAACTGAGTATGTAGCAAGATGTCTAGTCTGTTAGCAGGTAAAGCCTAAACGAAAAAAGCCGATAGGATTGTTGAATCCACTCCCTATTCCTGAGTGGAAATGGGAACACGTTAAGATGGATTTCCTGTTTGGATTACCAAGAACTCTAGCAAGTGTTGATGGAATTTGGGTGATTGTTGGTAGATTAACCAAGATAGCACGTTTCTTGTCAGTTAAAGCAACTTATACACTGGATAAATTGGCATAGATGTATGTGGATAAGATTGTAAGTCAATACGGAGTTCTAGTAACTATTGTATTAGACAGGGATCCTAGGTTTACTTCTAAATTCTGGATGAGTTTGCAACAAGCTTTAGGAACCAAGTTGCAATTCAGTACCGCCTTTCATCCTCAGACTGATGGACAATTAGAGAGGACGATCTAGACTTTAGAAGATATGCTTCGAGCCTGTGTTTTGCAGTTCAAAAGCAGTTGGGATGTACATTTGTCTTTAATGGAATTTGCTTAAAATAACAGCTACCAGGCAAGTATAGGTATGGCTCCGTATGAAGCATTATATGGTAAACCATGCAAAACACTAGTATGCTGAGGAGAGGTTGGAGAAAGGAAGCTGGTGGGACCGGAGATCGTTCAGATTACGACAGAGAAGGTGGAAATGATTAAAGCGAACCTTAAGGCAGCTCGGGATCGACAGAAAAGTTATGTTGATAATAGAAGGAGAGATCTCGAGTTTGGAGTTGGTGATAGGGTATTTCTGAAGTTATCACCGTGGAAAGGAGTTCTGAGATTCAGTAGCAAGGGGAAGTTTGAGTCCAAGGTATATTGGACCTTTCGAGATCTTGGAAAGGGTTGGACCAACAACATACAGATTGGCGTTACCAATGGAGATGTCCAAGATTCATGACGTATTCCACATCTCAGTTTTAAGGAAATATATTCCAAATTCCTACTCATGTACTTGAGGTGCAACCGATTGAACTAAAAGGAGATATGAGTTACGAAGAAGAACTGGTTCGAGTGTTAGACGAGAAGGAACAAGTTTTGAGAACTAAGGTGATTATGTTAGTCAATGTGTTATTGAAAAATCACGGTGTAGAAGAAGCTACCTGCGAAACCAAGGAGCAAATGATAAAGAAGTATCCACATCTGTTTCTGAGGAGTTAGTAGTTACTGAATTTCGAGGACGAAATTCTTATAAGGAGTTAGTAGTTACTGGTGTTTGATGAAAAGCGAGCTGAAGAGATCGAGTTTGAAGTTGAAAATTTGAGGTTAGTAAGTTAACTCAATTCTTAACAACTCTTGTGAAGGATGGTTGAGCTAAATATGAAGAGAAACATGTTTAATTTTAGGTGGAAGTGACTGATACGGATTTTCCAAGTGATCTGGAGTAGGGCGAAGTAAATTGGGAATATCTGTCGAACGAAGAGAAATTATGCTCTGAAATTTTGAGGTAAGTTAGAAAACACATTTATTTACAAGTTTGTAGAAGGAAAAAAGTTCTAATTTAGGCTGGAAATATAACTTTTAACATATAGAAGTGAAGATAGAAGCGAAGACAGTAGCAGAGTGAGACAGGTATCGCGGGAAAATCAGCGTCTGAAGGTGTGAAGGTGAGCAGCGAGATCAGTCTCACTAGGTGTCACTAATCGGTTTTTGTCTCACAGCTCTCGCTAGGTCTCACTAGTCTCGCTGGTGTCGCTACTCTCGCTAGTCTCGTTGGTCAAGTAAGTCTCGCTGATTTTTGCTTAGTCTTACTAGTCTCGCTAGTGCATATCTCGCTAATTTTTGCTTAGTCTCGCTAGGGCAAATCTTGCTGGTTTCAACAAGTCTCGCTAGTTCTATAATTTTATTAGTAGTTGGTCTCACTAGTGAGTTTTATCTTAATGCTTAAGACATATTTGCTACACTTTAACGAGAATTCTAAGGAATCTAACAAAGGAAATTAAACCATTTCAGGCCGAGAGGAGCTAGGAAAAGTGTATAATCCTTTAAGGGCCCGGGACAAGTAGTGAGTCACAATTTTAGTTAAAATGAGTTTACTTTAAACAAGGTTTTCATGATATATGATTATGTTTGGAAACATGTTTATATGTTTATAATTTTCACGGGTTTTAACGTGCTATGAGGATTATTTGCTTGAAAGATAGTATGTGTTTTCATGTACGTGCGTATTATGTGTTTTACATTAGAAATCATTTGAAGCATGCTAGTTGTTAAACGAGTTTTACGAAAGGCATGCTATTTATTAACCTATGACTTTATGGAAAGCATTGATGATTGTTAATGAGTTTGTAAAGATTTGAAATATTATAAACTCATGAATTTTTATTATGCTATTTTCAAAGCATGTTGTTTTTTAATACTATTTTTGAAAAAGCTCCCCATGTTGAAGGACACGGAGAAGGCATGTGGGTAGCCGGATATAGAAATAGTTCCTAATGCTGAAGGACTCGGAGAAGGCATGTGAGTAACCTGAGTATAGCGATAGACCCCAATGTTGAAGGACTCGGAGAAGGCATATGGGTGGCCTAAATCTCGTTTATGGGACCCGGTACTAAAGGACTTGAGAAGGTATTCGGGTAACTCAAGATATGATATCTATGTGCACATAAAGGTATGATAGACGTTGTTGTGTTGAGACTACTCCACACAGCTAAGGATATTTGACGATGGGTGTGTCAAGATTACTCCACCCCAACTAAGGATGTTTTCGACGTTGAGTAGCGTTGAGCTCCGCTCCACCTCAACTAAGGAAAATGTGATTGAAATGTATTGTACTTTCATGGTTTTCCTTTAGAAATGATACGTATGTGATTTGATAATGTTACCTGAGCATGATTTTTTTGGATACGGAAACGATTTATTACTGCTTATTTATTTTCATTGTTGGCTTTTTGGCCCTTAATCTCAAATTAATTAATGGATTGATTAATTAGTGTTTTGATGATAACAAACTTGAGTTTATTTATTAACCATTTGAGTATTTTGAAGTGTCTATTGTGTGGAGCTTGGAACAACGGTTCCAATGCAATTTGAATCACTCAAATCGGAGTTCAAACGAAGAAGATATGACCATTTGAGTGTTTTCATTTTTGGATTGATGTTAAAAAGAAAATGACTTTAAAAAGAAAATGAATTTTAAAAAAAGAAGATGAATTTAATATTATTATATATGTTTGTGTCTAACGGCTAGTTGCTTTTTTAAAAAGATTAATTTAATATTATTATATGTTTGTGTCTAACAGCTAGTTGAGTTTAAATCTCCATCGTTCAATTTTCTTTTACAAAGATCTAATGGTCCAAATTAATTTGGTTTTCACCCACTTTCATTTCTTTTTAAACACTTCATCTTCTCCAAAAAGTTTTTCCAACTTTTACAACTTTACAATCCTCAAAAATTGAAAAAGGTCATCATTGTTGCTCTCTCTCCAAGCTTTCAAATTTCTTTCTTTTCATTTTATTCTAGAGAGATACTTTCATTGTATTGTGAGGATTGAGTATTGTGAGTTCAAATTGTACATCTACTCTTTTTAGAGAGTTTTAGTGTGTAATTTAAAACTTCAAGAATATTGTAACGGTTGGATCCTAACCCGTGGAAAGGATCGGGTTTGCTCTTGAACCCGAAAAAAGGAGCAAGGTAGTGGTTCGACTCTCATCCGTGGAAAGAGTCAAAGGAGATTTTTTAATCGAAATTCCAAGAGAGGCGCTTGGGAAAGTGGATGTAGGTCGAGTTTGACCGAACCATTATAAAAATCACGGTGTCTTCTTCTCCAACTCTTTCTCAATTAATTTTGCATTTAATTTTTAGTAGCATGTTATAGATTACTATCCTTCTTTGTTGAGATTGATTGAATCTTGTGTTTTATATATTTTTATCAATCTTGATATTTAGCATCAATTAAGGTTTTTATTAATTTAATTCAAAAATTAATTCAGTTAGTTTAATTTGAGCATATTTAGGAATAAGTTTAATCAAACCCTATTCACCCCCCCTCTAGGGTTGCCATACCGGTCCAACATTCATAATTTGATTATAGTTTTGATTTAATTATGAATCAAGGAAGGTTTTTACAAAACAAGTCACTCATTGGGCAACCTAACTCATGTTTTTCCTTGTTTTCTATTTTTTAGGTAGCGAGCAAGTCCGGGGTGCTAAGCATACACAGCAACTCGTTTGGGCCCACCATCAGTGTTTGAAATTTTGAGAATTGTAAATATTTGATCTTAAACCTATGTTGTACATATATAGGGTTAAGGGCGGAAGTTAGTGAACTTGTGTAAATTAAATGTTGAATGTAAATCTGTATTATCATGATAGCTTAACCCTGGTTATAGTTGGATGTTCAATTATTGTGTATTTCTGCTTATTAGGTCTTCGTCAAGGTATAAGACTAGCAGTGGATGCCGTAAGAGGATCGGTGTCTGTTATCCTCACACTTTCTCCTGGGTTAAGAGGGTACCTGGGAGGGGGTGTGACATTTATAAACTATACTTGGCTTAAAAGCTCAACGAAATCATGCTTGATAATCAAATAATAAGGCTTTCAGAAGCTTATCAACATTTGCATATTTTGAAAGATTTTCCCTTAGTTGAAGTGGAGTAAACTCAACGCTGCTCAACATCGAAAACAACCTTAGTCAGGGTGGAGTAATCTCAATATGCCCAACGTCAAAAACAACCTTAGTTGGGATGGAATAATCTCACCATACCCAACTTCGAATAACCTTAGCTGTGTGGAGTAATCTCAACACAACAACGTCAAATTTTTCGCTATGTGCACATAGGAATTATAACTCGGGCTACCCGTGTAGCTTCTCTAGCCTTTCAGTATTAGGTCTCAATATTAAGGCTACCCATATGCCTTCTCTATGTCCTTCGGCACTGGGGACCATATATTGTATTCAGGCTGCCTATGTCTTCTCCATGTCCTTCGGCATTGGGGACTATCTTTTGAAAATAAAGCATGCTAAATCATTTATAAACATGAGTTAAACAATGTCTCAGAATTTCAGAGTATTTCTCAAACAACATGCTTTTCACAAAGCTCAGTATTATAAAATATCATGTTAAAAACCATGTAAAAGCATGCTTAAAATCATATAAAGAAACACATGCTTTATCAAGTTCAACTCATGCAAAATCTCGTAATTTGCGAATAAACCGAGCATTATAAAAATATGGAGAGAATAAATTATTTTAAACGAATTTCAGTCACTCACTACTTGTCATGAGCTCTTAATAGGTTATATGCTTCCCCTAGCTCTTTCTGGCCTAGAATAAATTAATTCTTTTGTCAATATCCTTAAAATTCCCTTCATGGCATATTTTAAGTCATTTTAGCTAAAAAAGGTTCACCGAAAAGCAAAAATTAGCCAAAATGTCCAAAAGTGGAAAAATGTCCTAAGCGTGTCCAACAGCCCTGCAACATGCACATCCAGTCGATCTAACCTCAAATGGGCGGTAAACCTCGCATAGCACACTACCCTACACGCCCAACCAGTGCCTCACCCACATTGCCCTTTGTGGGCAGAAATTCTTGCACAGCTACTACAGAAATAACCTAAAAAAAGGCAAGGCGCGCACGTGACTATGTAAATAGTCCCTGTCGTGCGCCTCAGTGAGACCAGCGAGACTCGTCTCGCTCAACTTCTGCACGCACGCAACGCCACCAGCGAGACCTGTCTCGCCCCCACAGTCTGCATATGGACAGCAACGCCTCTCGCTTAAGCTTGCGTTGCCAGTGGTGTGTCGGCCCATCTCCTGCGTGTCCAAAACTTGTCAAAATATCCTCAAAAGGGGTTTCTTTCTTCCGGCCACTGGCCTTGCTTGCTTGCACACACAACCTCTTCAAAAATGCACCTGGCAGCCTCAAAATACTGTCTTTTCTTCCAACTACCAAAAGTAAGGTTTCTAGCCAAAATTAGACTTTGCTTTCTCTTATAAACTTGTAGATAATTGGCTTAGCTATCTTACCTCAAAATCTCAACCTCTAACTCCTCTTCTTTCGTCGGATATCACTAAATCTTCTCGCTCTGCTTTAGTTTACCCGATAGCCGAAACAAGCTTGAGTTTTTTATAAATTCCGAGTTCTTCCTCATGAAGTTTCTTTTCGACAGCCCTCTCAGTGAAACTAGACTCAATTTAGGATATCTTGGTCAAAGAAAATCGCAAATAGCACGAGTGGTTTGCACACACCAACCTCATCTGCTGACCCCTTTATTTATAAACTTCCAGAAATTTGCATGCAAACTCCTAGCTCACCACCTCATGCTTGCATGCATGCCCACGCCACAGTTAACCTCAAATTGACACCTAATCTGGCTTGCTTATCACTTAAGTCTAGGCTTTGCTTAATCAAGAAGGAATAGTAGACGCATCCTCGGGCAAAACTTTCTCCACGCATCCTTTTGAGGTTAGCTGACTACCTTGCACGCAATCCCCCTTGGCTAACTTGGGCGCCTAGCATGGACGCATAGCCACCATGCGTCAGCCTATAGGCCCTCTTAAATGCATAGCCTCAACGCATCACCCCGTCCTACTAACCTCAACCAACATGGCCAAGCTCTTAAACACATAGCCCACTTGCCCAACGCATCAAACCATCACCCAAGCTCACCATCATGGACGCACCCCTCGGCCCAACCTTCCAACACACTAGGCCCGCAACACACACCCTCTTGGGGCTCGGCTACAACCTAGCCATCCCCCTTGTCGCCCATACACCTACCACACACTATCGGACCATTCCATGTCAAGGGCTCTCGATCACCTCCATCTTACCACCCGCCAAGCTTCTTGCTAGCCACCTCTTCCAAGAATGTTGATAATGAAAGTAGGGATTACAACGATAGACTATTATCTGTATCATGATAGACATAGATAGTAGTTTATTGCGATCTATCATGATAGACTATGTATTTTGCTATTAGTTGTAAATATTTTCAGCAGTTTTGCCATTTAAGATAATTTCTCGATAAGTATTGCAATCTTAATCTTAAATGTGAAAAAATATTGTAACTTTTCCCATGATGACTTATTTGTGAAAAGAAATATTTAAATATATTTTCAATAAATGGTAAAACAATTTCAATGAAAAGAAACAATAAAAGAGCTATTTTTTTATGAAAAAAGTTTTTGAGTTTTGAGAAGGTTATTTAATAGCTTAGTTAATGTATTAATCGAACTTAAATTTGTAAAAAAATCTTGATATTTTGAAATTAGTGAGTTTTCAAATATCTATACTTCAATACCTTAATTTGTTGTACTAAGAAAAATTAGTGAGTTTGATAACATTTTATAGATTGATTTTAACTAAGATTAGTGGATGAAATGCTAACACTTATTCGATTCTAGAATCTATGAATTAAAAGTCTAATTTTGGAATAAATCTAAGGTTGGTTGCATAAATGACAATCAAACTCAAAATAATAACATTTATAGCACAATGATAAAAAAAATTTGCAAATATAACACAAGAATGGGCCCATGTATTGGAAAAGACTAAAAAGCCCAATCCTTATTCTCACTCAACCCACAAGACCAAGACCCAAAAAAGTCCTTCACACGCATCTTCTTCTCGCTTTATTCTCAATTTGAAGTTTGGCTTCTATCATGGATAGCCACAAATAGCTTATATCAATGATAAACACTGATAGCTTCTATCAATGACTATCATTAGCTATCACTAATGGACTTTCATGAATCAACTTTGAACAATTAACACTTAAAGCTATTAGTGATAGAAAGCTAGTAATGGCTATCACTAATCGACTTTTATCAACGACAATCAACTTTGAAAGATTAACACTTTAAGTTATTAGTGACAGAAAGATGACAATGACTATCAATAATAAAATTCTATAAATGGTTATCAACTTTGAAAAAAAAAAAACAATCAACTTTTGAAAGATTAAGCTATTAGTGATAGAAAACTATTATTGACTATCATTGATAAACTTTCATCAACGACTATCAGCTTGGAAAGGTTAGCATTAAAACTATTAATGACTATCACTAATAAACTTCTATCATGGTTATCACTAATAAATTAGTAAATCTGTAAGTGACTATCACTATATATACTTAAGTCATATCACTAATATCAGTATCATTGATATCATTGATGTCTACCTAAGTTATATAATTGACATCAATAATATATGGATATTACCTAAGTTCTATCACCAATATCACTGATATCTACCTAAGCATATTACTAATATCATTGATATCATCAATACACAAATATCATCGAAATATGGATATCATTGATATGTGTCTAAGTTCTATCATTGATTCACAAATATCACTAATATCACTAATATCAATGAATCTATGATATGCAGACGATATCATTTATAGAAGGTTAATCACTAATAGACTTCTATCAACGATAAACAATATGTTCTGTGATGAAAGTCTATCAGTGATAGACACTAATAGCTTTCTATTACAGATTTCTTGAAATGTTAATGTTTCAAAACAATGTCATTGGTATCATTAATATCATTGATACACATATATACTAATGATATTTACCTAAGCCATAGCACTTATATCACTAATATTATTGATATCATTGATATACATATATCACTTATATATACCTAAGTTCTATCATTAATACAATGATATCGTTGATATCTACCCAAATAGTATCACAAATATCACAGATGTTATCGATACATAGATATCATTGATACCACTAATATCAGTGATATCATGATACACAAATGATATCACTTATGGAAGGTTTATCACTAATAGACTTGTATTACTTATAAACTTTTAATCAGAAAGCATCTAGTTTATCAATAACAGATTGTTTTCATTAACTATCATGGATGGATTTGTAATGCTCTCTCTAATATTATTGAAACCTACTACTGATATAGAACTGAGCAATAAAGTAAACCTTTTATTTTAAATCTAGTTATGGATTATTATTAATAGATATATTACTTATATTACGTTTACATTTTAAGGGAATTCTGATAAACCAAGAAAATATAGAGTAAAGTAAACTTTTTTTTTTTCTGTCTGTCTAAAATGCATGGAATTACAAATAAATGTATTACTCTCAAATTACAAAGCATTAACAATTAAATTGATAAATCATTTTGATAATTCAAATTAAAACAGAAAAAGCTTGATAATCCCCGTAGGTTTATGGGCATGAATCATGATTCAAGATTCGAGATGAACTTGACCACCGAAAACGCCTTGATTACATATGGTATCATACCACTGCCACCGTCTCTAATCCAAGCGACACCCTTCGTGTGCCAATCATCTTCTGCTTCGCCCGCTAGAGCAACAAACTTTAATTTAATTAATTAACTTAACGCCCCACAATAACTATGTTATATAAAAAAAAAAAAAAAAGTACATAATCATTAATTAAGTTCGAAGTAAATTTGGTACATGAGTTATATTAATTATGGTGTATGCCCCACAAAGAATGTAAGGTTATGGTTGGTAATTTTCTGGATAGCTTAAAAAAAGGTTATGGTTGGTAAACTCTTGAGTCAAAACAAAGAGTATGGAAGAAGAAAATGTGAACAAATTACACTAGGGAAAAAGATGGGAAAAATATATAATAATCCAATTGATAAAAATGTGTTATTTCTGCAATTTACTTAAAAATGTGCTAAACATGCAAATATTTGACCCCACTATGCTACCCATTACAAATTTCCAAAACTTTATATATCGTGCCAGGTAAAAATTGAAAATTTTCCTATTATTATAAATATTAAGATAAAATAGATGTCCATTATATAACCATGCTTAATGTCTAGAGGCTATGTATTTCATAATGACACATCCTTAGTGGTCATGTAATTCCACTACCTACTTGTTAAATTGTCTATAAATAGTTGATGTTAGATATACACACATTAGAGAGAAAATAAGAGAAATGATTGGAGAAATTTGAAAACTCTTAATTTTTCTTAAAATTCCACTTTCATTTATTTATTTTAGTTTATTTCAAATTTTATTTTATTATTTTAATATTATAATTCCTTAGTATTCGTACTCCTATTTTTCCGTCATTTTGCTCCTCAATTTTACAACACGTTATCAGTACGAGCCCTTGTCGTTTTCCCATTGAAGGTAGGTTCTAAAGGTATGCCATCTTTTTCTTTATTATAATTAGCCAATTAAATTTTGTTTTGCATGTTTAGTATATATTAAATTACTAATATAAATACAATTCTTTGTGATAGTGTTATCATGGCAAATCTTACAAAAATAGAATTTGTAGCCTTTGACATCAATGGAAATAATAATTTTTCATGAGTGCTTGATGTTGAAATACATCTAGATGCTATCAACCTAGGAGAAACAATTAAAAAGGGAAATACAACATCCATATGATCACCAGAAAATGGTCATTCTTCCTAAAGCTCGTTATGAATGGATGCATTTTAGGCTCCAAGATTTCAAATCAATAAGTGACTACAACTCCACATTATTTAAAATTAGTTCGAAATTGTTGCTAAGTGGAGAAAAATTACTGATATGGATATGTTAGAGAAAACATTTTCTACATTTCATGCCTCAAATATGCTCTTGCAGCAGCAATATCGAGAGAAAGGTTTTAAACAATATTCTGAATTAATTTCATGTCTTTTGATGGCTGAACAAAATAATGAGTTATTGATGAAGAACCACGAATCTCGACCAATTGGAACAACACCATTCCCTAAAGTGAATGCTGTAAATTTTAATAATTGTGGTCAAGGTCGTGGTCATGATTGAGGTTGTGACCGTGGTAGAGGAAGAAATAATTATTTTTGTGGCCGTTCTAATAATCCAAATTTCAAAAGAACCACCTGAAATGATGATATAAAGGAAAAGCTTCATAAGACAAAAATTCAAAAGGTGATGAGCATAAATACTTCCGATGCGGGATGACCGTGCACTGGTCATGTGTGTATCGTACATTCAAACACCTAGTTGATCTGTATCAAGCTTCCTGAAGAAAAAAGGAAAAAATGTGGAAGCAAATTTCGCATATCAGAGTGATGATATATTTGACCCATCCGATATGACAAATTTGGATGTGGCGGACTTCTTTGAATCTCCTGAATAGAAAATCAACACAAATGATGGCATAGCAAGTGTTTCATTTGATTTTGAGAATATTTAGAATTAATGTTGTTTGTTTGTCTATCTATCTTTCATATGTTTTAAGTTAAACTTTTGTATTTCAAGTTTTGTTTATCTTATTGTAATTATTTTGTTTAAATGAAGAATCATGGACAATTTTCATATGTTGAGTGACCCAAAAATGAGGAATGAAGATCTATGTTTGGCAGACTGTGCAACTACACATACAACACTTACAAGTAAAAAATATTTTTCCAAATTGACAATGCTGGAAGCAAAAAATCAATACAATATAAGGTTCTACAAATCTAATTGAAGGTTTTAGAAAAGCAAATATTATTTTATCTAGAGGAATAAAATTTACAATTAACAATGCATTGTTCTCTAGTCAATCAAAGAGAAATCTATTAAGTTTTAAAGATATACATTGCAATGGTTATCATATTGAGACTGATATAAACAATTAGATAGAATATCTTTATATCATATCTATTGTCTCACATGGAAAATTTGTCTTTTTTATCTTCTTGATTATATTATACTCATATACGAGTCATTCAAACATATGCAACAGTGAACCTGAAATTCATGAATCCAGATATATTTACAATTTGGCATGACCGATTGGGTCATCCAAGATCTATAATGATGAGAAAAATTATTGAAAATTCAAATAGATACCAATTGAAGAACTAGAAGATTCTTCAATCTAGTGAATTATCATGTGATGCTTGCTCTCAAGTCAAATTAATAATTAGACCACCACCAACTAAAGTGGGAACTGAATCACCTACATTTTTAAAACGAATTCATGGTGATCTACGTGGACCTATTACCCCACCAAGTGGACCATTTAAATATTTTACAGTATTAACAGACACATCCAGTAGATGGTCACACATGTGCTTATTATCAAGTCGAAACCTTGCATTTGCAAGATTACTTACTCAAATAATTAAGTTAAAGCACAATTTCCTGATTATATAATTAAGACCATTTGTCTTGATAATGTTGGTGAATTTACATCCCAAGCTTTTGATAATTATTGTATGTCAATTGGGTTAAATGTTGAACATCTTGTAGCTCATGTTTATACACAAAATGGTTTAGCATAATCATTTATAAAATGTTTGCAATTAATTGCTATACCATTACTTATGAGAGGTAAGCTTCCTACATTTGTATGGGGACATGCTATTTTGTATGTTGCGTCACTTGCATGCATTAGACCAATAGCTTATCATAAATACTCGTCATTACAATTAGCTTATGGCCTGGAGCCAAATATTTCTCATCTAAGAATTTTTAGAAATGCAGTATATGTTCCAATTGCTCCACCACAACTTACTAAGATGGATCCTCAAAGGAGGTTAGGAATATATGTTGGATATGATTCCTGATAGCGCCATAAAAGTGCTATTTTTTCTAGCTTAATTTGGGCTCGTTCATGGATTTTATGTGTTTATTATGCTATTTTATAAGAATACGAGCAAATCATGCATAACGGAGCATTACAGACCGTTCGAGGTTGAATTGGAGCTATCGGAAGTGAAATCTAGTGCCCGGAGCTCAAGAACGTGAAAATTATGAAAATGCCCCTAGAGCAGCGCAGTGTATAGTGCATCTGCGCTGTGCCCTACGCTCAAAGGTCGAGAGCAAAAATGGCAAGAGCACAGCTGCATTCCCGAAATTGACGGACGAGCAATGAAGGGCGTGTGCGCCTAAGCGTAGCGTCGCTCCGCTCTAAGTAGGCGCTCCAACTTCTACCTAGAGCGTAGTGACACTCTAATGCAGCGCAGCGACATTCTGCCCTTTTTATAAAAGGAATTTTTGCCAAATTATGGTGGAGAATTCGGGCTTCAGCCCCCAATCCGAATTTCCTCTTCTTTTTTTCTCCTTACCTCTGTATTTCTTCATCTTTAGGTGTATTTTCATGGTTGTAAAGCTCATATTGGACCGATCTCGTGGCTAAGGTGAGTTGCTAACTTAGGTTTAGGTGAAATCCATATATTGATTTTGAGAATTTTTGTTCTTAATCTATATTTTTCTTTGATTTTCTGTGGTTCTATGCTTAGATGTATGATAGGCTTGATCAACCATCATTCATTCTTTGATTGGTACAGATTAAGAATTCTCTAATGTGTTTTTAATCTCAAATGGGCAAGAGTTAAAGCATGCTTGTGTTGTTAAATTAGGTTTATGACAATAATCTAATCACAAACATTGCATGATTAACTATTTCAAGAACGAAATCGATTTGTAACTCTAGGCTTTTCGGGTTATTTATTGTCTTAGCGGAACTCTTAGAACTTAATGCAATTGTTTGCTTGTTATGAACGCTATCGACCCCAAACAACTAATCAATTGTTTTAATCAAAGTAACTAATTAGAAATTAGGGCGCTTGCTCTAGGCTTTCCGAGCAAGTTGGCTAAGCACATTAAATCGAGAGAGATAATCTTAAGTAATCCTATGATAAATTGAACATCAAGTGGATCCTAAGTTCTGAGCTAGTCGTTCTCTTTTATTTTTCTCGCATTTTTATTTTCCTGCACTTTAAATTCTACAATTTACATTCTCGCATTTTACTCAAACAAAAACCCCTCATTTTTACTGCTTTCCATAAACCCATTTAGCTTAGAGAGATCGTATCTTAGGCTCCTTGTGGTTCGACCTCAGACTTGCCACTTGTGCTACTCAATAGTATAAGTTATTAGTTCAATGAATTATAAATTTTATTTGATTGGCGGGGAGAGGTTTCAACGCCCATTCTTCGATACATCAATTCCCCATCAATTATTAATATATCTTGAACCCCAATGGGTGATGTATTTACTGCACGATTGTTGATTGTCATTTTAATGAGATAAATTTTCCAACATTAGGGGAAGGAATTAAGAAGTTGGAAAAGGAAATTGCATGGAATGCATCATTATTGTCTCATTTAGATCCCCTTACAAATCAATGTGAACTCGAAGTTCATAAAATAATTCATTTGAAAAATATAGCAAATCAATTACCAGATGCATTTATAAATGCAAAAAAAGTAACTAAATCACATATACCTGTTGCAAATGTTCCGTCGAAAATTGATATCCCAACACAGCAGGTTGTCACTAATGAGTCTGGAATATGCTAGAAGCGTGGTAGACCAGTGAGTTTCAAAGATAAAAATCCTCGGAAAAGAAAAATAAACAATAGTAAAAAAGACTTGGTTGAAGATGTAAAAATCCACAAAGAAACCTTAGACATGATTGATAATCCAATTAGTGAAGAAGGCGAAATACCTAAAGATAATAATGAGATTTCAATAAATTGTGTCATGACAGAGAAAAGATGGAACCGAAGTCATGTAGTTATTTATAACATTTTTTGCATATAATGCTGCACTTGATATTATATCTGAAAATGAGGATCCTGAACCAAAATTTGTTGAACAATGTCAACATAGAAAAGATTGGCTTCAGTGGAAAGAAGCAATTGAGGCAGAATTAAACTCACTTTCAAAACGTCAAGTTTTTGGAACAGTAGTCCAAACACCAGCGATGTCAAACTTGTGGGATACAAATGGGTATTTGTCGCACCCCCTCCCAGATACCCTTCTCCTCTAGGAGTGAGTGCGAACCTGCATACACCCGTTTCCTCTATACTGTAACATTAATCAACTCCAGATCATTAAGACTTAACTATATGCCAGCTTAACCTCATCAAACAAGCATAACTGCTCAAACATCATGCATAAACATAACAACTCATCAAACAAGTGTTCTCTATATACACTACAAAATCAAATCTCTCTACACCCCCAAGGAACATGTATAACAATAAAACATGAACATAAACTGTGAATTTACAACTATCCTAGAGGACTGCTCCAAGGTAGGCCTAGACGAGAATCTTCTGTAGGCTAGGCGTCCCGGACACGCTCGCTACCTGAAACAACAAACACACAAACAAGAAAGTGTGAGCCTAATGCTCAGTGAGTGACTGAATTTATCCAGTTACTATTAAACTTCTTGAGTTAATATGAGTCATAGTAGCTACCAGCGAAACCACACAACAGGGCACTACACTAGCGAAACCGGCATGAACGAGACTAGCGAGATTACTTGAGAAGCGACACCCAACGAGACTTCAGCGAGAGTTGTGAGATGCAAAGTCTTTTGCGTTACCAGCGACACTCGCTTCACTGCTCAGTCTCCAGCTCTTCAGCGATACCACTGTCTAAGCAACACCTAACGGCCACTGTTTTCTTCTTTCCCTTCTAACTCTTTCTTTAACCTGCTAAACATCGCATTCCAGCCAAATTCAGAACTTTCTTTCTTCTACAAACTTGTAAAGAAATAAGTCCTTTATCTTACCTCAAAGTCTCGTAATGAAAGTTCTCTTCGTTTGAGTGATATTCTCAAATAACCCCGAATTGCTCCTAATCGTTTAGCAATTCAGCTTCGATCACTTCTACCTGAAGTTTATCACACATTTACTCAAATTCGGCTCAAGTATCCTTCATGAAAATTGCTAGAAATCGAGTTAACTTACTAATCTCAAAATTTCGACCCTAGCCACAGCTTCCACAGTTCGTTCTTCTCCAAAAACTGAACAATACTCAGATTAAGTAACACCAGCCGAACTCTCCGTTCCAGCTTTAGTTTCTCCACGAAAACGATGAGAATTCCACTCCAAACCAACATAAACACCTTCTTCTACCTCTCTTTGTTGTTTAGCTTCGAAATGAGATCAACTCGAGCTCTGAAATGTGATTAAAATAATTGAATACTCAGTCCACTCATATATATATACCACCGACTTAATCTCCACTTCATCTCTATATATTTAACTAATCGACGCATACCTTCTGCGCATGGCTTCAGCAACGCATAGCTTCAACTTACTGTGTTACAATTGCCCAACGCCCCATCGTCGGATAGCCGACGAACGCATGGTCCTCTCGGCCACTCTTCTATGCACCAACGCATACCACCCTTCAACACATAGCCCTTCTTGGCCACTCTTCTATGCACGAACCTTCAACGTATGGTAGCGTTCAACGCATAGTGGCTTTCAACGCATAGTGGCCTTCAACGCCTCGTGGCCTTCAACCCCTAGTGGCCTTCCTTCACATCTGCGTCCACGCCGAACTACCTTCTTCAACACATAGCTACCAGTGGTCTCGTCAAGACTCAGACATACTCTCAATGCATAGCCCCACCAACGCATGGCCAACACTTAGCCATTTTTGCTCCCACACAACTCGGCCAACTTTCTCTAGTTAATGCTTGTCTCATAGTCTCTTCTTAACTTGCCTTCTCACAATGTCAAGTACGGGGCTTACAGTATTTGTGAGAAAAAGAAATGAAACTAATAAGGTCAGAAGATATAAAGTAAGACTAGTTGCACAAGGTTTTTCACAAAGATCTAGTATTGATTATGAGGATATATATTCTCTAGTGGTGGATGTAATTGTTGAGATTTGTGCCCTAAAGCCTCGTAATTAATTAGTTAATTAATTTAATTATTAATTATGCAATATTAATTTACCCATTAATGGAAAAATCCAAGGTTATTGCATGAAGCCTTGAACCTGTATGTAGTTGACATACGAGTGGATCATGTTCAAGAAATAACCTAAAGGTCTATAGTATATGGATAAGGTTGGGTGCCTTATTCTGGTGAAACTATGGATATGGCTCACTTTGTAACAATTACAAATGGTTTGATCCAAACCATTCATGTGGAGACATGTGAGTGGGGGTATCTTATACAAAGAGTTTGTATAAGACCAGACCATGAAATATTTAATCTCTCTTTGTAAATTCATTAATTGATGAGATTAATATTTCATAGGATGATCATGTGCGACTCGATCTTAATCCTAAGTGACTTATCAACTCCTATATGTGAGGTCGATCATTTGATTTGTATGGGTGAGAGTGGCCCGACTCAATAAGCCTACCATTTTGGGGATTTGACTAAATGGGGAGTTGGGAACATAACTTCACAAGATGAAATTCACTCCTTCCCAAATAGGGTAAGTAGATGAGTAGTTCTCTTAAGTGCTGATTTCAGGTCTACAAGGGGCCCCACTTTCTCACTGGCCCAAGAGAGACTTAGTTTATGGTTGGACTATAAAGAAATTGTTCATTAGAGAAATCAGTGGTAATTAAGAATAAAAGGTAATTACAGGGGTAGAACGGACATTTGACCTAGCTGTAATTATGAATAACTCGTGAATGATCGACTTGCTTATATTGATTATATCCATGGACACAACTTATTCTACAGTGCATAAGAGTTCAACTATGGGTCTATAGTGGTTTGCCCTATAGTTAATGAATGAAGATTAATTTAATTAAAGAGTTTAATTAATTAATCTTGGATCATTGGAGCTTATAATCTATAGGTCCATAAGGTCCCCTTGCTAGCTCACCACGGACCAACAAGGATCAACTATGCTGAAAGAAAATTTTGAAATGTTCAAATTTATGAGGAAAAATATTAATTGTATTAAGATACAATTAATTACATGATTTATTATAAAGTTTATTTGAATAAGATTCAGATTATAACTTTATAATATGGAGAATTAATTTATTTGAATATGATTCAAATAATTAATTATTTATTTGGATGAAATCCATATAAATAAATAGAGGGAGAATTAATTGATTAATTAATTTGAATTGGATTCAAAAAATTACTTATTTAATTTGGATGAGATTCAAATTAAAGATTCTACAGAAAATAAATATTTAAATAAGATTTAAATATTTTAAACCATTTAATATGAGATATTATTTGGATTAATATTTATTAATATTTGATATTATTAAATATATAATTTAAAATATCTGCAAATGGGTTATCCTAATAAGATTAGAAGTAACCCATAGAGTTCTATAAATAGAGCCCTTGGGAGCCCTCATAGAACACACCTCTCTAGAAGAATAATCTCTACGATTACTCTAAAAGTCTTCCTCTAGAATTCTCTCAAGAAGCGGTTTCCACAAACTGAATACTTGCTAGAGTCATAGCAAGGAAGATCTCTTGGAAAAGGAAGACTGCAAGGAGAAGATTATCAGTTCAAGTAGAGATTTTGTTGAAATTATGGATCGGCAAAGGTATGTTGTTTAACCTTTTCAGAACTTTTTGTATTTCTAATTCTTTCAAGAAATCAAAGAACACGATCACAAGCTTCTGCCGGGATTCAATTCTCTTCAATAGTTACATTAAGATATTTAATTGGTCTGATTATGTATGAAAATTTGGACATGTATCTTATGGATGTAATCATAGCATATTTATATGGATCTCTTGATAATGACATTTATATAAGAATCCCAAAATGATTTAAGATACCTGAAAGACATAAATCAAGTTATCAAGAACTATATCCAATAAAGTTACAGAGATCACTCTATGGATTGAAACAATCAGGATGAATATGATAATCGCCTGAGTGGATATTTGTTGAAAGAAGGATACCAAAATAATTCAATATGTCCATTTGTTTTTATAAAGAAATCACAGTCAAGATTTGCTATTATAACTGTATATGTTGATGACCTAAATATAATTGGAACTCCTGAATAGCTTTCAAAGGCAATAGAATATCTTAAGAAAGAGTTTGAGATTAAAGATCTCGAAAAAACAAAATTTTGCCTTGGATTGCAAATTAAGCATTTAGCAGATGGGATATTTGTTCATCAGTTAACCTATACAAGAAAATTTTTAAAAAGATTTTATATGGGCAAAGCATATCCATTAAATATTCTAATGAAAGTTCATTCACTAGATGTAAAGAAAGATATATTTCGAGGAATACAAGTTTGACAAAGAGGAATACTAAGTTTGAGTGGGACAACAAATGTAAGCAAAGTTTCTAATAATTGAAGAAAAGATTGGTGTCTGCACCTATCTTAGCACTTCTGGAGTCGGGTAAGGAGTATAAAGTTTATTGCGACGTTTCTCGTTAGGGGTTAGGTTGTGTATTGATGCAGAGTGGAAAGGTAATAACCTACGCTTCAAGATAATTTAGACCCCACGAGAATAACTACCCTACTCACGACCTAGAGTTAGCTGTGGTCGTGTTAGCATTAAAGATATGGTGACATTATTTATTTGGAGAAAAGTGATTCTATACAAATCATAATAGTCTTAAGTATATCTTTGATCAAAAGAAGCTCAACATGAGACAAACGAGGTGGTTGAAGTTGATCAAAGATCATGATTGTACCATCGAGTATCACCTAGGTAAAGTAAATGTAGTGGTTGATGCCTTAAGTCAGAAATTTGGGGGTGGTGCAAGTTCTCTGAGTGTTATGAAGGTTACTTTGCTCAAGGAATTTAGTAATTGAGCATTATTGGCACATTTTCAACTAAGGCCTAAGTTAGTTGATGAAGTAATAAAGAAGCAGTTGGAGGATCCTGAGATTAGGAAGCTAATAAAAGAAGTGAAGGCCCAACCAAGGGTGGATTTCGAATTGCGACCCAAAGAATACTGAAGTTAGGCAAGCGATTCTTGAAGAAGCACATAGTTCAACTTATTCTATGCATCCTGGTAGTACTAAAATGTATAGGACGTTAAGAGATTTTTATTGGTGGCTAGGTATGAAGAGAGAAACAGTTGAGTATGTGGCAAGGTGTTTAATTTGTCCACAAGTTAAGCCTAAACAGCAGAAGCCAGCTGAATTATTGAATCCACTCTCTGTACCTGAATGGAAGTGGGAGCGTGTCACAATGGATTTTTTATTTGGGTTGCCAAAGACTTCAGCAGGAATTAATGGAGTTTGGGTAATTGTGGATAGATTAACGAAGACAACATGATTCTTACCCGTTAAGGCAACCTATACATTGGATAAGCTAGCTCAAATGTACGTGGATAAGATCGTAAGTCAATACGGACTTCCAGTATATATTGTATCAGATAGAGATCCCAGATTTACTTATAACTTTTGGATAAGTTTGCAACAAGCCTTAGGAACTAAGCTACAATTTAGTACGGGTTTTCATCCTCAGACAAATGGACAGTCTGAGAGGACGATTCAAACCTTGGAGGACATGCTTCGAGCATGTGCCTTGCAATTAAGGGTAGCTAGAACGAGTATTTATCATTAATGGAGTTTGCTTACAATAATAGCTACTAGTTGAGCATAGGTATGGCTCCGTATGAAGCTTTATATGGTAAACCATGTAGGACTCCAGTATACTGGGTTGGGGTTGGAGAAAGGAACTAGTTGGACCAGAGATTGTACAAATTACTATAGAGAAGGTGGAAATAATTAAGACAAATCTTAAGGCAGCTCGAGATCGACAGAAAAGTTATGTTGATAATCGGAGAAGAGATCTTGAGTTTGAAGTTGGTGATAAGGTTTTTCTAAAATTGTGACCATGGAAGGGAGTTTTAAGGTTTGGTAGGAAAGGAAAGCTAAACATGAGGTATATTGGGCCTTATGAGATCTTAGAAAGGGTTGGACCAGCGGTCTATAGATTGGCTTTGCCAATGGAGATGTCCAAGATTCATAACGTATTTCATGTTTTGGTGCTGCGGAAGTATATTCCTAATCCTACTCATGTATTAAAAGTACAATCAATAGAGTTGAAAGAAGATTTGAACTAGGAAGAAAAATCGGTCAAAATACTAGATGAAAAGGAACAAGTGTTGAAAACTAAGGTGATTCCATTGGTAAACGTGCTTTGGAAGAATCACAGTGTGGAAGAAGCTACTTGGGAAACCCAGGAACAAATGATCCAGAAATATCCACACTTGTTTCCGAGGAACTAACAGCCTACTGAATTTCGATGACGAAATTCTTATAAGGAGGTGATGAATTGTAAGCCCTACTTTCATTCTTAACATCCTTGGGGAAAATGGCAAACAAGTAAGGGGGTAGTTGAGATGGAGGTGGCCAAGAGCCCTTGACATGGGTAGTTGGGTAGTGTGTGGTCGATAAGAAAGGTGGCTAAGGTGGGACCTTGAGTAGCCGAGTCACCAAAGAGAGTGTATGAGGCATCTTGCTTGGTGAGGCATGCGTCCATGATGGTGAGCTTGGTTGAAGGCTTAATGTGTTGCTTGTTGAGCAAGTGGGCTAGGCGTTCATACGTTGGTTGAGGTTAGTAGAGAGAGCTTGGTGCGTTGAGGCTATGCGTCTAAGGAGGCCTATGAGGTTGACGCATATTAGCTATGCGTCCAAGCTAGGCGGCCATCGGTCAAGGGGGGCTGCATGCATGGGTAGCTAAGTAAGGAAGCAACTAACCTTAAAAGGAGTACTTGATCAATCATGGAGAAATTCTTGCCCAAGGATGCGTCCACCATTTCTTCTTGATTATGCATAATTGATAAGTGTTAAGAAAACAAAATTAGGTGTGAAAATGGGGTTAAGTGCAGCATGGGCTTGCATGCAGTTTTCTGTAAAGGCTATAAATAGAAGGGTTCGACAAATGAGGATGGTGTGTGCAAACTATTCGTGCTATTTGCAATTTTCTTCGACCAAATTGTCCCAAATTGAGTCTAGTTTCATTGAGAGGGCTGGCGGAAAGAAACTTCGTGAGGAAGAACTCGAATTTCATAAAAAACTCAAACTTCTCCAGTTATTGGGTAAACTGGAAAAAAGCGAGAAGATTTAGTAATATCTGGCGGAAGAAGAAGAGTTAGAGGATGAAATTTTGAGGTAAGCTAGCCAAGACAATTGTCTACAAGTTTGTAAAGGAAGCAAAGTCTAATTTTGGCTAGAAACATTACTTTTGGCAGCTTGAAGTGAAGACAGTGTTTTGAGGCTGCTGGGTGCGTTTTGAAGGAGCTGTGCGTGCAAACAAGCTAAGACAGTGGCCAAAGGTGAGAATTTATTTGAGATTATTTTGACATATTCTGGATGCCCAAAAGGTGGCCTAACACGCCACTAGCTGAGTGGCATATTACTGTCGGAGTGCAAGCTGTGAGACGAGATAGGTCTCACTGGTGAGTAAGAGGTGGCGCTGCGTGCGTGTAGAGGTTGAGCGAGACAAGTCTCGCTAGTCTCGTTGAGCGAGACAAGACGCACAATGCAGGCAGTCGACAAAGATGTGCGTGCATGCCCTGCCTCTTTTGAGGTTATTTCGACAATGTGTGCGAGGACTACCACCCATGAGAGGCAGTGTGTGCGAGGTAATGGCTGGGCGAGCGGAGTAGCGTGCTGTGCGAGGTTTGCCGCTCATTTGAGGTTAGGTCAGCTGGGTTAGCGTGCTGCAGGGCTGTTGGACACGCTTAGGGGTAATTTTCAACTTTTGGACATTTTGGTTAGTTTTTGCTTCTGAGTTAGCCTTTTTTAGCTAAATTGACATAAATTATGCCATGAAGAGAATTTTAAGGATATTGACAAAAGAATTAACTTATGCCAGGCCGGGAAGAGTAAGGGAAAATATATAACCCACTAAGAGCCCAAGACAAGTTGTGAGTGACATAATTTCATTTAAAATGATTTATATTCTCAATATTCTAGTATGCTCGGTTTATTCGCAAAATATGAGATTTTTGGCATGAATTGGATTTGATAAAGCATGTGTTTCTTTATATGATTTTGAACATGCTTTTACATGATTTTGAGCATGATATTTACGATGTCGAGCTTTGTGAAAAGCATGCTGTTTGAGAAATACTTTGAAAATTTTGAAGAATTGTTTATCTCGTATTTACAAATGATTTAATTATTAGAAGCATGCTTTATTTTAAAAAAATGATCCCCAATGTTGAAGGACATGGAGAAGGCATATGGGCAGCCTAAATACAATAGATGGTCCCCAATGCTGAAGGACATAGAGAAAGCATATGAGCAGCCTTAATATTGGGACCCCGATACTAAAGGACTAAAGAAGGTACACAAGTAGCCCAAGTTATAATTCCTATATGCACATTGATCTATCACACTTCTATAAAGGACTAGAGAAGATATTGCATTTTCAGTAAATTTATTAGCTAGATACAATTTTTCTCCAACAAAAAGACATTGGAATGGAATTAAGCATATACTCTATTATTTTCAAGGAACGATTGATATGGGTTTGTTTTATTCAAATAAATCAAAATTTGATTTAGTTGATTATGCAGATTCTGGATATTTATTTGATCCACACAAAGCTAGATCTCAAACAGGTTATCTGTTCACATGTGGAGGAACTGTTACATCTTGGCAATTAGTGAAACAAACCATAACAGCTACTTTTCTCAAATCATGCTGAAATTCTTGCAATCCATGAAGCTAGTAGAGAATGTGTATGACTAAGATCAATGACTCAACACGTTCGTGAAACATGTGATTTGTCTTCTAGTAAAAATCCTCCAACAACATTATACGAAGACAACACAGCATGTATTGCCCATATCAAATGAGAATATATTAAAAGAGATAGAATAAAGCATATTTCACCAGAGCTTTTCTTCACTCATGATCTTGAAGAAAATGGCAACATTTTTGTACAACAAATTTGTTCAAAGGATAACCTGGCAGACTTATTTACAAAATCATTATCAACCACAACCTTTGAAAAATTAGTGCAGAACATTGGAATGCGACAACTCAGAGATCTCAAATAATGTTCTTATGAGAGGAGCAAATGTATTGTATTCTTTTAGAAATATTAGATTATATGAAATATGTTATCTTTTTCCTTCACTAGGTTTTTTTTTTTTTTCCATTGAGTTTTTCCTAGTAAGGTTTTAACGAGGCATATTTCATATATATATATATATATATATATATATATATATATATAATGGGCATCTAAGAGGAATATTATAAATATTAGGATAAAATAAATGTCAATTAGATAACCATGCTTAATGTCTAAAGGACATGTGTCTCATAATGACACATCCTTAGTGCCCATGTAGTTCCACCACCTACGCTCCAAATTGCCTATAAATACTGCATTTGATAGATGTTAGACATACATACATTGGAGAGAAAAGAAGAGAAAGGATTGGAGAAATTTGAGAAACCTTAATTTTCCATAAAATTTCACTTTCATTTCTTTATTTTAGTTTATTTCAAGTTTTATTTTATTAATTTATTATTTTAATATTATAATTCCTGTATATTCGTACTCTTGTTTTTCCGTCATTTTGTTCCTCAATTTTACAGTACCTATAAATTATTTTTATTTTAAATGTTAAATTAGGCGGTTTTAGTTTTTTAGTACAACCAATTCCAATGTGCGATGTAGGGAATTGAAAATCAAACCAAATATATGTCAATTACCCTAAATTGTTCTTTTAGTTATTTTATTTATTTATTTTCGAGTTCAACAATATACTAATTGGACCTTTAGTTCATAATCAACCATATATATGTCTCATGTCATTTGAGCTATATTAATTGCCGCATATTGTTTTACTTTCTTTAAAACAGGTGTAATTCCTTTTCGTGTTTTGTAAAATTAAGGTTAAAGACACACGTGGTCCTTGGAATTTCATAGAATGAACTTTAGTTGGTAATTATTTAATTTCTATGTTATCAAATTTGTAACAATTTAATCTTTGTACTTTATGATTTGTAATCATTTAGTCTTATTGTGAAATATTATTATTAAGATCTAATGAAGTTTCTTACCCACATAGATTGATAAACTAATTGAGAATCATTTTTTTTTTTTTTTGTAAACTATAAAAACTAAGTCGTTAGATAATAAAAATTAACACTTAATGTTAATAATATTTTTCATGACAAGACTAATTTGTTACAAGTTTTAAAGTATAGAAATTAAATTAGTACTTATTAAAGTTTTAAGCAAGGATGAAAATATCCGTGGATATGTAGATATATCCGTAAATCGAAGGATTCGATATCAATATTAGATAACCATCGATATTTTCGATATCTTCTATTAATACTCGTAAAATATAAAATATGTATCTATTTAATTTAATATGAATAAAACTAAAAAAATTTATCTTTTTAATCTCTAAATTTTCAGTATAAACTGCATTTGATCGTTTTTAAAATAGACCGTCTCTAAATTTTCAAGAAAAAGCTAAATGGTCCTCACTTCTAAAGTAGGTGTTAAATACTATGAAAGAGCTGACTGAGCTTTTTAATTGAATATGTAGATGATGACTATTTTTATTTAAATTAATAATAAATAAAGTTAACCACCACATTTTAGCCCTAAACTAAAACCCAGAAGAATCGCAAAACCCAGATGCAAAATTTCTTCTTTACACGCGAATCACAGAATCTCAGATACTTTGGTTGAAAATAATTTCCATTTTTCCGGAGTTTGACATCGTTTGCGCTTTGGGTGTTTGCTCAATGTGGTCTTCCAACAATTTTAGTTCCCCAAATTACATAAACTCAGTTTTATTTTTGCTTAATTTAGTTTCTGGGTTTTGATTCATGGGTTTATTCTTTCACTCTTCATTAAGGCCTTTTCATCATATGCAAAAACTCCAATTTCTCTACTAGAGTATAGCTGTGAATTTAAAGCCAATCAACTTCAAAACTACAAAGCAAGAACCCATTAATAACAGAGCATCCAGAAGCAAACCCAACAGCCTGGAAGAAAACGAACCAGAGAGGGTGGTTTTTGAAACGAACCTCTCGTTTAAGTCGCTCGTTGAGAAGATGCGGGTTTCAGTTTCTATGTTTGCGTTGGGGAAAATGGCGGATCGGAGAGTTTAAAGACGGCGACTCTGGGGGTTTGCTTACCAAAGCCGACAATTATGTACACCCCTAGGCCGGTGAGGGAGCTAGATTCGGCGACGGTGAAGATTCAGAAGGATCACAAAGGTTATAAAACGAAAAGGAACCTTGCGGATTGTGCAGTGGCGGTTGAAGAATTGGTGGACAGCCACTGATTTTGTGAATTTGTGATTTCTCTTGGTTTCAAATTTGGTGTGATTTGTGTAGAGATTAGGGTGGTTTACTGGTTTTAATGAATTTAGGGCTAAAATGCGGTGTTTAAATTTCTTTTATTATTAATTTAATTAAAATCCAGTCATCAACCAATTTAGCACAATCATCCTGCTACATGTGCAAATAAAAAGCCGAGTCAGCTCTTTGTTAGGATTTAACACATTTGTTAGAAGTGATGACCGTCCATGGACAAATGTATTTTATACTAAAAATTTAAGGACTAAAAATATAATTTTTCTATAGAAATATTAATAACAATACTTATAACTTAGTTTAAGAGCCAAAGCAACTTAATTATTAATCTAAACACATTTTCTAAATTTTTTGACTTACAAAAATATCCGTCGATATCAATATTTTATCAAATATCCGTAAAATTAAAATCTCAATACCAATATCGATATTGATGTTTTAATCTTTGGCTGAGGGACAAAATTGTTAAAAATTTGAAAATATAAGAACTAAATTGTTTCTAACTAAAATTCAGGAATCAAATTTTTACTTCTATAAAAGTTGGGCCAAAAGTAACTTTTGACCTAGAATTAAAACCAGTTTAAACCTAAGAAGTGTAATGAGTGTCTTCTTCAAATGTGTGTAATACAAGGTTTAAAATATTGATATCGATGGAAATGTGGAAGTCTTATTTTTACGAAAATACTGATGAAAATATCGATGTTGATGGATATTTTTGGAAAAATTATTAAAACAAAAAATTCAAAAAAAAAATTCTGGAATGAAATAAACATTTGTGATTTTCAAACAAGGTAATATATATACTATTTACTTTGTATTTATATTAGTTACATTATGTTGCTTATTGTTTATATTTCGTAGATTTTTCTACAATATAATAGAAATGCCAATTTGACACCCAATAAAAAATGTGAAAATATCGATGAAATATTGACATGTTGACAAAAATTAAATATTGTGGTGTAATAAAAAATTGGAATGAAACACCTATGGATGTTTGAGAGTGATTTTGAAAGGGTTAAAATCACTTTTATCATATCCAAAATTCTTCCGAAACACATCTTTATTCAGGGGGTGTTTGGCTCACTAAAATGAGCTGGGTTGAGTTAGTAAAAATTAACAACTCAATGTTTGACCCACCAACTTAAATGTTGGTAGAGTTGAGTTGGTTATTTTTACCAACCTACCCCTAACTCTCCTTCCCTTTGATATTTTCAATGGTTTCACTTGTCGGTCATCGCTGATGACTACCATTGCCACACTCTAGCAACATACTCCAACGACCACCTTTGTGTGACCAACTCCAGGCTCCGACAACCACTTCTGGTGAAAAATCCAATGAAAACCACCTCCGATGATCACTTTAGTGACAACCATCTATAACGACAAACACCGACATTCACCTCAGGCAATCAACTTCCGCGAATACCACTTTTAATGATCAACTTTGGTGTTGAGCACCTCCGACAACCGACTTTCAGTGATTACCTTGCATGAGCAACTTCAACCATTAACTTCGTCGTTCATCTCCAATGATGAACTCTAGTGACCAACTTGACCGATCATATACTAAAGAAAAAAAACTTGACAAAGGAAAGTGTTTTTAAATACAAATTTGAAATTGTTAGTTTATAGTGTTTAATAGTTGTCTTTTATATTAATATGATATTGAGAGATGTTTGAGGATGGTCAAGTCATCTTTATATATCTATTTGTTATAGACATCTAGAAGACCAACGGTTTCTTAATAGTCCCACCATAGTCTAGGAAGAAGTATTGTTTGTGTCTACTTAGTTGGACTAATTAGCTTTACTATCCTAATAAAGAATATATTTTTATATGCATAAAACCGACTCATTGTTGGTCATGTTTAACATGTAAATATGCCCCTAATGGTAACCCTATTTTTGTTCATGTTCAACTCATATGTTTCATAACGGTTAAGTATATCGTAGGGTTGTTGATTGTATAAATAATAATATTCTGTTTGCATTACGTGAAATAGTTACATGTAGAAAATTGCAAAACATATTTTTATTTATTGAGCTCACATCTCAAATGAGTGTTAAGAATTTAGGACAGTATATGTAGTTGAATGGTGGAACAAAATGTTCCGAAAAAAATAAGAAAAAAATAATAATTACAAAAAGAATCCATAAAAACGCATGTTTTTTGGGTTATAAAATCCTAGACCAGATATTTATTGCTCTCAACTCAAAACCCCAATACATAGACAATTATTATCAACTCATCTCAACTTTGCATCCCAAACACACACAATTATTACCAACATAAACAAGTACTCACATATAATTATTAACAACCCAATTCAATCCAACTCTGCGCTAATCACACTCTCAAAGTTAAATTTAAAAGTAATTTCAATGGATAGCACTTTTAGAGCTAATAATTAAGTGTATAACAATATGTTTAAAAAATTGGAAATATATATCAAAATTTCACTCTATTGCTGATAGATTCATATTACTATCGCTAATAGACTCCTATGGGTGATATATGGTGTGTTTGGTTTAACTTTCCAAGTATTTGCTTTTGAAAATAAATCATTTTGAAAAAAATTAAAGTGTTGAAGACACTCAAAATAGCTTTTTGAAACACTTTCAAAGTGTATTTTATTTTATTTTTTTTTTATCATAAGAGTTTTAATAAAAATGACTTTTTTGAAAAACATTTTTTCTCTAAGACTTATAGTTTATCATCAATTGGATCAAACTTTTGCTATTGCTATATCTATTAATACTTTAACTACCATTAATTTAGGCTCCGTTCGGTAACTATTTTGTTTTGGATTTTTGGTTTTTGAAAATTAAACTTATTTCTTCAACTTTTCTTACAATGGTTTGTATTGTTTCTAAATATAAGGGTTGAATTCTTAGTAAAATTTAAAAAATAAAAACAAAATTTAAAAAATTAATTCTCTTTATTTTCAAAACATGGTTTAGGTTTTTAAACTATTGATAAAAACTATGCATTGTTTTATGACATTACGTTAAAATGTCGTTGAACTTCCTTGTGATGCATAAAAAAAGAAATCCCAATGGCTTCTCCAATCTCCCATACCGAAAGCGAAGGCGAAACTGGAACCTGATTCGCTTTCTCCACCTTCTACACTGCCGCCGACCACACATTCTCGTCGCCGGTTTCCTCCACATCCTCACTCTTCCATTGCGTCTCTCTCTTTCTCCGGTAATGTCAGCTATCAAGCACCCATTTCAACTGACCTCCTCCTCCTCTTCATCTCCTCTTTGCTCTCTCCGGGCTTCTCTCCTTACACTCGCCGTTCTCACCCTCCTCTCGTTCACTTATCTCTCCTTCACTTCTCTTCACTCATCCCCTCCCTCCTCTCCCTCCCAGGTACGCTATTCTCTTCATTTCACATTCTTCACCTCTTGTTTTCCTTCTGATTTATGCTCATGGATTTGGGATTTTCGTTCCGAAGCTGCCCGTCAAGTTGGGAGGTCTTAATGATGCTGCGGATGAGGACATTTCGGATGTCTACCACTCTGCTCAGGTTTTTCGGTTGAATTATGCGGAGATGGAGAGCAAATTCAAGGTTTATATATACCCAGATGGCGATCCCAATACTTTTTACCAGACTCCCAGGAAGCTCACTGGCAAGTATGCAAGTGAGGGTTACTTCTTCCAGAATATTAGAGAGAGTCACTTCCGCACCGAAGATCCGGATCAGGCCCACCTCTTTTTCATTCCGATCTCATGTCATAAGATGCGAGGCAAGGTATGGTTCTTTTTTGATCAACTAGAAATTGGGTAACTAGTGGAGGGTGTGGATTTGTAGCTTCTTTTGCTTTGTTACTTGTGTAGCTAGAACGACCTTACTTGAATAGGATCTGTTCTTTAGGTTACTTGTTTAGAAGCATTGGTTTGGGGGAATGTGAGTTGCTTAATTTCTTCTTTGGCTTATAAATCATGGTGTTTATGGATACAATGAAGGGTACATCCTACGAGAATATGACGATAATTGTCCAAAATTATGTGGAAGGCTTGATATCCAAGTATCCTTACTGGAACAGAACCTTGGGTGCGGATCACTTTTTGGTCACTTGTCATGATGTTGGTGTGAGAGCTTTCGAAGGTTTTCCTTTTCTTATAAAGAATGCAATTCGAGTTGTGTGCTCTCCTAGCTATGATGTCGGATTCATTCCTCACAAGGACGTTGCTCTTCCCCAAGTGCTGCAGCCATTTGCTCTTCCAGCTGGAGGAAATGATACAGAAAATAGGTAAAGGAATTGATATTTTGAGTTATACTTTCCATTTGCTTCCCCTCAACGAAGTGAATGGTAACAGCACAACATTATTTTTAGTTGGGCATCATAACCTAAATCTGGTTTTAGTTATTCTCCTTGTTTGAACTTTGATCTTTCTCCTTCATGCATGGATCTCGTCTATATTTTTTGTTTATACTGCTTTTCAGAATCAGAAGTAGGATGGAAGAAAAAATTATGACATTTCTTTTGTGTAACTTTGCTCAAAGAGATAGGACCTAACAATTTATTTATCCATAACAAGGGATCATATGCAACAATTAATCACAAAATTTCCCCTACCCGTATGTATCATTGCTTTTGCTTGGCTCCTTAGTGTTCCAATCCTACAAAAGGATGTGAAAAGAAACCCTACATCCTAATTCCTACGCTAAATGTAAATTAGGCTGTTCATAAGAATTTTGTACTTTCCCTCTAAATGAAACACCCTGCATGTTGTTAGTAAGTTATTTCAGGTTCCCACATAGCAGCTTAGTGTAATTTCTTCTAACTTTTAGAAATTGATTCACGTTTCAACTTATTGTTGGGGTGATGTTAGCTGAACTTTTATACAGTATAAAGTATTAACTTCATTAGAGATGTACTTTGATTAATCCTGGATTAAGCGAGTTCGGTTACCATTGATTCTTCTTGCAACAAATAGACCCGGGTGTTGAGCCATTTGGATCTGCGAAGTTATAATTACTGAAAAACAGAGTTATTTAGATTACCTGCGAGGCAGTAATGTAAGAAAAGCAGAGTTCTGGAACTTATTGACGGTAAACTGCTGGTGCAGCTTCAAAAATGGAAGAAGGCACTTTAATAAAAAGTGGCAGGCTAACTCTCAAACAACCTGTCCTTTCCCTTGTACCCTTTCATTTTATTTTGTTCCATTTGATTTGATTTGTTTTGATTTTTTGTTTTTCTTTATGCCTATTCTTGAGTAGCATGCTGAGTTTACTGAGAAGTTTTGGAGTGTTTTATTTGGGAGGAATGACGACTCAGATAGGAATGTGGAGTCATCTTGTTAACTGGAAGGTCATATTGACTCTAGAGATGGGGGGCTTAGTATTAGAAACTTTTGGATCAAAAGCTTTTATTCTTCTAAATGGCTGGGGAGGATTCCTAGAGAAGGGGATGCGGGGATGCTTTATATCATAAGGTGGATGTGATAATTTATGGGGGTAGATTAGGCTGCCTCCTTGATAGTTTAACTTGGAGTTTTAGGAGTCCTTGGACTCTGGTATGAAGTGAAGAAGGGCCTTTTAGGAGGTACTTGGTTTAAGATGGGGATATGGTAAAGTCGGGGGTTTCAAGGGGATGTGTCATGTGTGGCTTAGGGCACATTGTAAGAAAACTTTTAAACTTCTTTATTCTTTAACATAATGGATAGTGAAGGTAATTGTTAGTGATGTGTGGGACTAAAAGCAGTTTGGTTGAGGTCTAGAGTTCAGTAAGTGTTTCGTGGTCATAGCCTTATAGGAGGGTAGAGGATTTGCTAGAGAAGATGACAAATTTTCAGAGTTTTAGCCCCCGTAGATAGACTAATAGCAGATGGTGGATTCCAGAAGGGTTACGTATATTTCCTTGTTGATGCCTTAACCAATTTTATTTTAATTTTTTTCTCTATATTGTATTTTATAAATGGAAGATCTGATTAAGAACCAATAAGTGATTTTTTAAGATTTAAAAAATTTTCTTAAATATGTGCGGTTTGTCCTATGTTCCCTTATCATGGGAAGATTAATATTTGGGATTTCATGCAAAGGAAGCCCCGTCTTAGTGATTTGTCCTAATTAGTGCTGGGTAGGTTTAGACTTTGAAGAATTTCAGGTGCATTGGGGTTCAAATGGTGTGCTCTTCTAATCAAGCATTGTGTAGAGCCTCTTTAATTGTTTGGTGTAAGCTGGTACTTTCCGTACTCCTTGAGAGAATCCTTCCATAGTTGCAGTCCTTGCTTCATGGTCAGAGAGGGGTTTGCAGTTGAATGCTTACTGTGCTTTACTTTGAAGCTCATTATTAGAGAGGAATTTGAGGAACTTTTATTATGTTTGAGAGAGTTTTTGGATTCCAATCTCATGTGTTTCTTTTAGATTTTAGTGAGTTTATTGGACAAAACTTTTCCTTCGTTATTATTATTAGGGAAATTATATATCGTGATAGACTACTATCTGTGTGTATCATGACATGACACATATAGTAGTCTATCACGGTCTATCGCAGATAAATAGTAAAATTTTGTTATATTTATAAATATTTTGATTCATTTTCTAATATTTGAAAACAACCCTTATTATTATTATTATTATGGAAAATTTCTTTATGATCTCTACTGGAGGAGACTCTTGTCTTCTCCATTTTGTATATTTTCTTCTTTTAATTAAAGTTCTTTAAAAAAAGATTTACCATTAACATTGGAGAGAGCAGGATGCATGATAGCCAACCTCAGATATGAAATCTTCGCACCAATAGGTAGACCAGAATACTTGAGGGTCACAGGCGTTTAGCACAAGAGGAAAAAGCCTTCCAACCTGATGTTCTCGAATGACTTATACCTGCTTAAGTGTCTATTTTATATACTGATTGCCGAGACCTTTTTTTTTTCTCCCTCACTTCAAGCCCTGAGAAGACTTTTAGACTGTTTCGCATATTTACCACATCCTTTTGAATGAAGTTCTCCTATCAAAGAAAGTTTTGAATGAAGTTTTATTTCTTGTATTCGATCAAATTAATATATATTCTATTCAGATCATTTACTAATCGAATCTCACAGTTGTATAATCTTTCTCTCTGAAAAAATTGCTGCCAGATAATAGATTTAGATTCATTGCTGATGGAGATGCTAATATTCTTAACAGGACAACCCTTGGATTCTGGGCAGGACATCGGAACTCTAAAATTAGAGTCATACTAGCACGTGTGTGGGAGAATGATACAGAATTAGACATTTCAAACAACAGGATAAGTAGGGCTACTGGACATTTAGTGTACCAGAAAAGATTTTACAAGACGAAATTCTGCATATGCCCAGGAGGTTCGCAAGTCAACAGTGCTCGAATAGCTGACTCAATCCACTATGGATGTGTTCCGGGTGAGAACTCACTTCTTTTGGTTATTTGGCTATAGAAGATTCATTTTCTATCGTCATTTTTTTAATGGAAGATTTAGGTAATTTAATTTATTTCTTCATTTTCTTGGGAATGGACGAGGAGGAAGGTGATTTTCATTTAATTTTTTTCCCAAATCCAATTATTAAAATGTAGGGATAGTAATCTAAAGTTCCAATTCAACTCAAAAGGAACAAAATGGGTTAACGAATGGATTTCTCTCCACGCGATATCTGCATCTTATTCCCCCACATTTTTTTTGTTTTTTTATTTTTTTTTTTTGTGTGTGAGATAAGAAATGGAGCCTTCAATTAGGTATAGTGAAATATATAAAATTTCCAAGTTGTAAGTAGACTAAACCATAACACTTCTGATACACATGAAATTTAGTTTTATTTTAATTACATAGAAAAAAATGCTAAAAATATTCTAATTAATGAAAAAGTCTTTTACATTGGTTGACTTGAATAGTTGTATTTGAAGAGAGACAAAATAGGAATTTATGAAAATTTAAAGGGTGAGTGAAATGGCGAGAAATTGGGAGGGCATGTGAAAGAGGAGAGGGTTCTTGGAGTGAGAGCTAAAGCTGGAGATTGTAAGAGAGGAGAAAATAAATGAGGACTTGCAAAGGCTGCCTGAGTGGTGTAGGAGAGAATGGCTGGGTCAGTCATTTTGTGTTTTCAATTTGACTTTCTGCTTTTTTGTGAAACTATTTGTTTCATAATCTTGATTCAATTTTCCATTGTCTTCTATTATGGGGAGTTATTGGGAGGTGGTGCGCCTAAACCCTGATGTTACTGCAAGCACATGAGTCACGTTATAATATAGAAACGGTTAGAGATGGACTATTGTCCTCTGGTGATCGAGTTGTTGCTTCTCTTAGCTATTATGAAAAGTTTATCAATTTTGTTTAGGGGATTGATTCCAAGCAATGGCGTTTGAGGGTAAAATTAAAGCAAGCAATGTAAATAATGGTGAAATTTAGTCACAGGAGAACTTTAGGGTATGACTTTGTTTAATGGACTGATGGACTCAATTGATTAACCCATAGACCAATTGAACATTTTTTTTTTTTTAATAAGAAACAATTTCATTGAGGAATGCATTATCCAAAGAGATACAAAGAAGATACAAAAGGCCCACAATAGGGATAACAAAAGATTTCTCGAATTAGCAACAAGGACAAGGAGATTTAAGTTGTGATTAGTAAAGGGTTGTATATTTTTATACCGAAAAAAAAGCCATTTTCATTGAAAATGGCAAGATGGAGCACTTCCTTAGATGATCTTTCCTTGTGGTTCGGTCATCCCAAATCTTCCATAAAACAGCACAAACAATACTCTCCCATAGAATTTCTTTTGGATGCCTTGAAGGGGGTGTTCAATGAACAACATTCTGGTCATTCAGTAGAGCCCAAAAGAGGAGCAACATGCCAACTGAAAGCAGAAAACACAACAGCCCAGATATCAACAGCAAACTTGCAATGGAAGAAAATGTGCCTTTCTGATTCACTGTCTTTTTTGCAAAGACAAACACCATGAGGGATAAATCTGGAACCATGGGCATCATTTCTGAAGTCTATCCACCATGTTAAGGCAAGAACGAGCACTCTCCCATATGAGGAACTTGATTCGCTTGGAGCAACGTGATTTCCACGGTTGAATAAAGATATCCTTCAAAGGGGAGGATGCAGCCTTAGACATGTGAGCATCATAGGTATAGAAATCTAATTTTCAAGTATCCTCTCTCGAGGTCAACATATTCTCACACCAAGTTATTAATCCTAATTTCTTTTGCAATTAACTAACCTATGTGGCATTAGGACTCGTCGTCGTTAATCTCTATTGCTTGCCTATCACTTGCAATTTAGATCTAGCCTAATGCCATCTCTCTAGAGCATGGAATCAAGCATGGATGAATCCTGAGTGAATCAATCAGTGACCACGTGATCAACAACATTAGGAATAAAATTGCCAGAATGAAAAGACATCAACCAAGTCTAAGGAATACAACTCAAAAGATCAACAATCCATAAACTACGCTTTCACCTTAGAATAATGAAACTCAGCCACTCATGGTCTTAACAGAAATATTAAATTAAATACGAACATCCAGAGAAATTAAAGAGAAAGGGAGAAGAAGAAATGACTATATGAGGGATCTGGCCGCATCTCCATGGCAAGATTGCACTTGAGCTTATTATTTCACCTACAATCTCTACATACTCTTCCAACAATGTCCCAAGCCTCAATTCTCTGGAAAACTGGCAGTGTGTGTCGTCCTCCTTGTCTAGAACACCCCCTTTTTTCCTAAATCGAAATGGGAATTAAATAGCCAGTGTCGAGTGTTGACAGTGTTGCAATGCTCCCAATAGTGCCTCTAGCGTTGCTAAGCATTGAGCTTCATTTTCTCTTGGGTTAAGAGCATTAAGATCTTCAATTTCTTCTGTTCTTCCTTTGTAATCTTTTATCGTGGGTACCTCTTTTGTATAAGGATATGATGAGGGTGCTATGGTTGTGTCAACCTAGTTGAGATAGTTGGGTGCACCTACTGATCCTAAGACTATTTGATTTGTTGTATCTTTGCTCTTATGTTTTTTTGTACTTTGAGCATTAGATTCTTTTCATTACTTCAATGGAAGGCTATGTTTCTGTTTAAAAGGAAGAGCATTGAGACACTCCCTCCCTGGTCTTTTCTGGGCCAAATCTTCTCCCTCTTCATGCCTTGGTTTCAATTTTCTCTCATAGGGTTCATTTTTCTCCATCATTGCACCAAAGCCTTCAAATTCTGGACAGCAACTCAGTTCTTACAAAAACAACAAAGAATGACATTAAAGCGTACAATTAAAGCATAAAACTAGCCAAATAAGAGTCAATAACACTTTATGAGTGCTATCAGGAGTCTGAATGAGAGTATTGGGGTGGAACAGTGTTCACCTTTCTCACCTTCAACTCGAAGGAGGAGTATTTTTGCTATTTTGTTAATATCTTGCACTCTTTGAGTTGATGTTGGGGGACTGAACGGTGATAAATGCTATGGAACCACTCGGCACCTTACTCCTTGCCTTCACAATTTGATCAACTCAGTCCACCAATAACCATTTCGATTGCACTAAGTTCCAACAAAGCCCAAGAAAAATTACTCTATTACCGGGAAGAAAATTAAGTTGAAAAGAGAATTACAGAACCTTCATTCATCAATTCATTATGAAAAATCAGCCACTTTGTCACTTTGTCAATCTTGTAAGGACTTTGGATAAGCTGATTCACAATTTTTTCTAGGAAGGTTCTCATGGTGATGGTAGTATGCATAATGTCAAGCAGGAGACTACTTGACTTCCAAAATTGATGGGTGGCCTTGGAATTGATAATTATTAGCATCGTAATTTTGCTTTATTAGCTAAATGGATTTGGAAATTTCTTACTCAAGAGCATATTTTATGGCGGAGGCTCATTGATGCTAAATATTATGCGTCTATGATTGGGAGAGGTTGGCCAAGAACTATTCAATCAGGTTTATTTAAATCCCCTTGGAGATTTATTTACCAAACTATTAACTTGGTTACTAGCTGTGTGCATCTTTCCCTTGGTGATGGGATTTCTACTTCTCCCAACCATGATTTCTTTTATTCCTCCATTGCATTAATCAATGAAATTGTTTTTTCTACTAAAAAAAAAAAAAAGGTGAGAAGTGCAAAAAATGCTCAATTGCACGAGTACAAGTGTAGTAAAGTGATAGCCCCTGATAGTAGGTGTATAAGTGTAAAAGAGTGAGGGAGGAATGCCTTATTGTTCAGCGTGTGCACAAGTGATAGTGTGACCCAGTGTAACTAGGGTGTTAGATAGGCAGGAAATGCGTGAGTGAGAAGTTTTAAAAACTAGATTATAAGAGAGGATATTATTTTCTTTTATGAAAACAGCGACTTTCATTGAGAAAGAATGAAAGAATACAAGGGCATACAAAAAAACAAGCCCACAAAAGCAACCTCCCTAAAGAAAGGGTTTCCAACTAAGTAAGATGTTACCTAGAAATAATTACAAAACGTTTTGAAGTCGAAGCCCAAAGTGAAACATGAAACCTCACTAAGGACCAAACCTTGCTAGGGTCCTTGTCCAAACCTCTAAACACCCTATTGTTTCGTGGCTAAATGTCCCACAACAAAGCACATATCCCAACAGACCACAACAAACGACCTTTCTCTCTAAAAGGCGGATGGAGGAGGAACTCCCTAATCATTGCTCGAATATCCCTCTGGCCGACAATCTAAACATCAAGCTCCTGCGTGAAACAATTCTACACAGACCTCGCAAATTGACAATCCCAAAGAGTGTGGGTATTTTTTGGGGCAGGATAACGTGTATCGTAACTGTGTACCTATATGTGTAAATAAACAAACAAATTCTGTCACGAAATTATACTTAGGAATCAGGAGAGTTGGTTTAGTTGTGAGGCTGTCTTTACTTAGGAGTATTGGGGCATACTCCACAGTTATAATTCTAGGGTTCTTTGATGCTTTAGATGAGATTTCTGGAAAGCTTAATTGTTTGAAGTAAACTTCCTCTAATCCAATTTTGTGGTGAGAAGGATTTTTTTTTCTTTATATATATAAAACGACTCTCATTGAGTGAAAAAAAATGAAATAATACACAAGCAGGAAAAAAGAAACATTCACAAAAGGGAACCAAACTACAAGAAAAAGCACCATTCAAGAGAATTAGACCTTTTTTTTTTTGAAACGGAAAGTAAACTTTTCATTAATGTAATGAAAAGAGTCTAATGTCAAGTTCCAATGAAAAGTTGAAACCATGAAGTTCCAAATGAAATAACATGACCTAATGAATAGTTACAAAAGAGCTAGGAAACAATAGCTAGAGAGAAACATAGAATCTAATAAATGACCAAAGGACCAAATATTGTTATAGGAACTCTCATTCTCCCTAAAAAGATTCTGTTGTTTCACTCGCCTCACAGGCCCAACAAAATACACCCTCCAGCCTGCTACCAAAACCGCCATTTATAGCTTCTCATATTTTCTTCAAAATAATGGGATCACTGAGGAGATACTGAGAAGGATTATGGAAAATATTTGGTGTAGGATGTGTTTCATAGAGGAAAGGGTTGTTTAGTTTATTGGAAAATAATATTGAAACTGAGGGATGTAGTACGTAGATTGCGAAAACGTTGTATAGTTATGTAAATAGTTGTAGCGATTTTCCTGCAAACATCATGGCCTATAATGTTAGGTTATAACGATGGATGAGATTCAAAGTTCGGTTCTGTGGCCAAAAGGCGATCACAAAGTAATATCTCTATCTATTTCTAAGAACTTCTAAACGTGCTAATGTTTAATCCAAAGCACTTATTATATTTTTTCAAAAACATAAACATAACTTTTCATTTATGAAATGAAAAGAGACTAATGCTCGAAGTACAAGAAACATAAGTGCAAAGGTACAAACAAGTCAAAGAGTCTTAGGATCAGTAGGTGCACCCGATTTCTTTTGTATAAGGATATGATGAGGGGCTATGGTTGTGTTAAAACACTTATTATAGATGCAGATTTTTGGGGATAAAATTCCTTGAAAGGGGAAATTATGTCACTGTTAAGTATGGTTATATGCTGTGACATGCTTAAAGAAAAGGAAGAAATGTTTCGAATTATGCTGATGAGATAATGTGATAAATTTAGTACAATTTCTTCGTCGTCGTAAATCACGGGAGGAGGTTAAGTACTTCGCCTGTACATACAGGCATCTTTTCCCTTGAACTAATATCATACCTAATTCTTTCAAACCCCATTTGCGTTTATTGGAAAAAGAAGGAAACGGAAGCTTGTGTTGCATGAAAAGAAAGGAGGAAAACGGGGATAAGTACTTTTTATTCTCATTATGCTCAGCATGAAAAGAGGGGCAGAGATTATTCAATGAATTGCCCAGACTTCTTTACTGATCATACATGTGTCAAGCAAGTGTAGGTGGTCTAATAAGAGAACAACAATAAAGATATTTAAGAAAGCAGGCGATGTAAATTAGAGAGATAACAAGACTAATCTTGATTAATGATATGGCTTAACATGTAGGCTACTATTAACTATGTTTCAGCATGTTCCCAAGGGTATCAGTAAAGGCCTAAGTTTGCAATCTATCTGACCTTATCAATTTTGAAGAGGAATTACAATTACGTCGCTGAACATATTCCTTTTTTTCATGTCTGAACATTTTTCTTGCTATATTTTGTAGAGAACCTCTTTGTTTGGGGTTTATTTTGAGTTCTTTTTTTGGATTTCTTGCAGTGATTTTGTCAGATTATTATGACCTTCCATTCAATGATATTCTTGATTGGAGAAAATTTTCGGTGATAATTAAGGAACGTGATGTGTACCAATTGAAACAAATTCTCAAGGACATATCTGATATGGAATTCATTAAACTTCACAAAAACCTAATGCAGGTATTATGTTTTTTCTTCCTACCCTGTTCATCTGTTAATACTAAACACCGTAGATCATATATATATATATATATATAAACACTTTCGACCCTCTAAAATCACCTAGAAGGTCAATCCGAACACACTTTTAATATGTTTGGTACATGTTGCACATTTATCAGGTTCAAAAGCATTTCCAGTGGAATTCACCTCCAATCAAATATGATGCATTCCATATGGTGATGTATGACTTATGGTTAAGGCACCATGTTATCAAATATTAATATGTTGTAGCTTCATGATTTCATTTACAAAATTTTGTTAATTCTCCATTGTAAGAAGGAAAAAAAAATGTTTGTAACCAAAGTTTGTACATTCTAGAATATAGTTCTTCTCAATTCTCTCTTTTGACAATATTTTTACTTTTTCTTTTTACATTTGACAGACATTTTTGTTCGATTACATTCATTACATGCTTATGAATGTTATTTCTTTTGGTTTTTCAGTTTGCATGTGTAACGGTAGCATTGCATCCAATTATAGTCAACTTAGTTCTTTTTTTGTTTGTCTTGTTATAGATAAAGCTCCCCAAAACTCACTGTTTAAAGTGTCTTTAATGTGAGAAGTCCTTTATTTAATTACACAAAATGTAACGTTCAAGCTGCTGTTAGAAGATATTTTGGTGAATTTTGTTTGGTTATGGAGATTTTTTCTTGCCTAGTTTTCAAGAACCATCCAAAATAGTCAAATTTCGATTTTGATTAGAGTTGATCTGGTTGTTAAAGTTACTGTTGTTACTTTTTGAAAAATCATATTTACGATGTATAACATGAAGTAAAATAATTTTCAATTTTATACTTAACAAATAAAGTTATAATAAAATAAGCATTGGAAATTTGAATAATTTAGGCCAATTATTTTAAATGACAAAATTATTGGAAATATTTCTAAATATAGTAAAATATTACTGTTTATTAGTGGCGTTGATAAATATCTATCAGCTATATTTGTAAATGAGTTACTCATTTTGTTGTATTTGAAAATAACCTAATAATTTATTTATTTGTTTATATTTCTAAGATCATTATTTAAAATTTATGGCTGTTTTTTAATATAACAAAATGAATCAAACTATTTACAAATATAGAAAAATTTCATTGTCTAATAGCGATAGATTGCAATAGACGTTAATCGCTTGAGTGATAAACTGTGATATTCTTTTATCACTCAAGCGGTAGAAGTCTATTGCGGTTTATCGTTGATAGACAATGAAATTTTTTTTTATTTGTAAATAGTTTAATATTTTTCTATTTATAATAATGTTATTAAAATTTATATGCTCTCAATTTAAATATGTATCTGTTTTTCTCTAAATTATTTTTTATATTAGAACCCAGCGTTAAAACAGATAGTATTGAAGAAAACACCTTTTTTTAACGAAAAATATCAATTTATACCTTTAAATTTTAGCGGTTGTATCGATTTAAACCTTGAACTAGTAATTATATCAATTTAAATTTTGAACTTTTGTAATTGTATCAATTTACACTATTTATTATGTTTTGTAGGAAAAAACTTCGTGCGAAATTTATAATTATATTAATTAAACCTCTAAACTTTCATAAATGAATCAATTTTTGATTCTTAGACAAAATTTCCTTTGAAAACCGTTCATGCATTTGCTCTATTTGTCCATTTTGTAAAAACAATATTTGAGAAAGTCTACACACATTTGAGAATCAATGCATGAATAGATTTTAAAAGTTCTCGTAATAAAAGGTCCAAATTGATTGACTAATTAGGAAAATTTAGAAGTTAAATTGACTTAAATTATAAGTTTCATACAATATTGTTAGAATGAAATTTGGGAGAGGGTGTATGATACACTCATGAGTTTAAGATTTAAATCAATATAATTATTAATTTAGGGTATTAATTGATACAACTTCTAAAATTAATTTTGAGTATAAATTGATATTTGTCTTTTTTTTTTTTTTTTTTTAATGGTTGCATCAATGATTTGATTGCAGTTGCAAATTAGTTGTCTGATAAAATTGAACACAATTTTTTTTAGCAAGAGGAGCCTGATGGAATTTTGAAATAGATTTAAATCAACAAATTTTAAGAGTTGATTTTAACTAATTAAGTGGGACTAAATTTGATCAAATAGCTAAAATTCTCTTCAAATTAATTACTTCAAGTGCACAGTAAAAAACAAAATGGCTAGAATTTAATGTTGCTATGCATGGGGTAAATGTTTATAACAAAATAAGTTAAATATGTATTTTTTTACGCTTTTCAAAACTACTTTTGTAATTATTCAATCCTAATGATTTTGAATGGAGAGTACTCATTGATATCGGCAATAAGTTTATTTTTTCATGGTATTCATTCTTTTGAAATGATAAACAAACGATAAGAAAAGAGAAACTAAAAGTTGAAAGGAGAAATAAAACATACGAGAAGTTTAAAGAGAAATTGAAAAGAAAAGAGTGGTAAAGAAGAAGATGACAAATATTATGAAATATGGTATCTAAATTAGGAGGCCAACCCATTGATGCCTCCCACATTCACATTAATTTATTTTAATCACACGATTACAGAAGTAACTGAACTTTCCATTTATGGTGGGGTCTCAAAACTATTTATTTATTTTGCTTAAATTGATATAATATTAAATCTACCTCTACAATCATATTTCGTTACCTTGTTGCTCTAGTTGTGGAATTTAAGGTCATACTGTCGATAAATGTTACAAACTCTATGGTAATGCATGTCCATGGATCATCGATTATGATGCATCAACACATATTTGTTTTTCACAAGCTACATTCACTTCATCGGAGCCTGTTTCTACGTCTGTCAATTTTACCAATAGCAAACGCATACCTATGCGTTATGTTGGTTTTGTTCTTCTATATGGTTTGATTGTTCTTAAGAGAGTGCTCTTTGTGCCAAAATCCATGTACAATAATCTTCTCTCTATCAGTGCCCTAACAATAGATGATAGTATTGTTGTTTAATTCTCATGTGTAGACTTGAACAAAATTTAGTAGTTGAGAGAAAACATCAACATCTGCTAAATGTTGCCCCTGCTATATTCTTTCAGTCTTGAGTTCCTATTTGTTTCTGGAATGAATGTATTTTGACAGCCACATACCTTATAAACAGAACTCCTTCTCATGTTCTTTAGTGACAACCCTTGTGAACTCCTACATGGTGCTTTTGCTGAATACTCTCTACTGAAGGTTTTTGGGTGTCTTTGCAATACTTCTACATTGCCTCGTAATAGATCCAAGTTCTCTATGTCCTAAACTCGCGGTTTGTATTTTTGTAAACATTTTTATTTATCAATAAAATAATTGTTCTTTTATTTTCGACTTTTAGTATTGTGTAACTCAAATCCAATAAACTCTGATGTTATTTAATGTAACGTGAATAGTATGTAGTTGATATACAGGTGGATGATGTTCAAGTAATAACCTAAAGGGGTCTATAATACAGGGTAACATTACAGTTACGACGCACTTTGTAATCATTACAAATGATTTGATCCTAATCGTTCACGCACATACATGCAAATGGGGTATTATCTGATACAAAGAGTTTATATAAGACTGGACCACAAAATAATTAATCTCTCTTTGTAACACCATTCATTGAAGAGATTAATATTTCACAAGATGATCATATGTAACCCGATCTTAATCCTAAGTGAGTTATGGACTCATACCTATGGGGGCTTGTTCTTTGATTTGTATGGGTGAGAGTGGTCCATGTTGTCGACTTAATAAGTCCACCATCTTGAGCACTTGACCGAGTATGGAGCTAGAAACATAACTACACAAGATAAAATTCACTCATTCACGCCTTAGAGAAAGTAGATGAGTAGTCCTTAAGTGCTGACTCGGGGCCTTGAACAACGGGGCCCTACTCTCTCACTAGCCAAAGAGAGACTTGGTTTATGGTTGGACCATAAACAAATTGTTTATTAGAGGATCAGTACTTAAGAAGAAATAGGTAATTACGAGGATAAAACGGTAATTTGCCTAGCTATAATTACAAATAACTCGTGAAGGATCCACTTTCTTGTAATGGTTATATCCATGGACACAACATATTCTACAATGCATAAGACCATAACTATGGTTTTTTAGTGGAGTGCCCCCTAGTGAATGAATGTTGATTAATTTAATTAAAGAGTTTAATTAATTAATCTCGGATCATTGAAGCTTATAGTCTGTAGGTCCATTAGGTCTCCCTGCTAGCTCACAATAGGTAAAATAAGGATCAAGAGTTTTGAAAGAATTTGAAATAAAATTCATACTAATTGTATACGATACAATTAATATAATGTATTTAAATACAATATAATATAAAATTTATTCTAAATGAGATTTAAATTAAACTATATAATATGAGAGTTCAAATATATTTGAATAAGGTTTAACTATTAATGCATATGAATTTGATTCATATTAAAACCATAGGTTAAAAATTGAATGAGATTCATATTAAAACTATATGTTATGAAAGAGAGGTGTATTTGAATATCATTCAAATATATATTTAATAAAATAAGTAGATTAATTAATTTACATTAAATTAAATTAATTAAAATTAAATAAACAAAATTCCCTTGCATTGCAAAGGAGTGGAGTGAATTGGGGAGAGGGAGTTGCATCCTTAAATGTAGAGCGATAGTTTGATTTTTATGTGAAGAAACTTTGCAAAATTAAATCACTCTCTCTTTCAAATTCTCTCAAGTTAATAGAGATACACATTCTCCCATACTCCAATTCCCTTCTTTCAACTAGGTTCCAACCAACCGGTCCTTGTTAGAGAATAGTAGAGAAGTTCTTTGGAGGCAATACTGTTTGTGAAATTTGTACGTGGGGAAATAGAAGGAGTAGCTGAGTAACAAGAAGAAAGGTCTTCAAGGGTAATTTCTTCTTCCCTATTAAATCATGCTTAGCTTGTTAACTTTATTGCATTATGAATGTATGTTGTTCTTTTCTATGTTGTGAATTCTAAATAAAATCAAAGCAAAGGTGATCAATCGCTTCCGGTGGAGATCCGATTTTGGGAGTTAGAAGAACCAAACCGGGTCAAATTTCCAAGAAAAATAAAATAAGTCAAGATGCCAAAAGTTAGGGAAGCGTCGTGGCGCTAGGTCTGTGCTCCCTTCAACGTATTTTCCCAAGAGCTGAAAAAAGTGGAATTGTGCAACCTCGCGATGCTTGTGCTTCTATCGAAGTGCCGCTCGGTGCTTTGATTCAAAAGGGTAGTTGACCGGCTGACTATGACAGCGCCGCGGTGCTACCTTAGAGCGTCACAGTGCCAATTTATTTTAGGAATTCTTGTTCCCTAAGTTTAATTTTTTCTATACATTGGAGGACTTTTAAACAGTCTCAATCAAGAAATTCCAAAGTCCTAAAGTGTATTTTAGCTACAAAAGAGAGTAGAGAGAGTGCAAGAAGAGTCTGGAGCCTGTTCGAATTCCCGAGGTGCTGATTGAGCGGAGTAGACGGGTTCCAACAACGGAGAAGCAATTCGATAATATTGTGTAGCTAATTCTTTTATTCTCTTTGCATTTTATGTTTGAAAACTTGTATGCCAATATGTGTTTGGGAGCTATGGATAGCTAAACTTTTTAGTTTTAGGGTGTTGATAATTTGTTTATGGATTTAAGTTAATGTTTTAGTCTTTTTATGAATATTATGGAAGAGTATGTTTTTCAATGTTATTGTGCTTTGATTCTTATTGATTGGCCTCCAATGAATGTTTGGTTAGATTTTCAATTTGACGAATTGCATGCTTAACTTGAAGTATAACATTGAATCATTATTACTCTCTCATGAAAATAGTGAAAGTTGTTATGACCTTGCTTAATGCCATGCTTCTTACTTTGGTTTTAAGAAATTAGTAATCAATTAAGTTGCATGAGAAAATATTATTTTTGATAGAATCTAGAGTTTCTAGACTTAGGCATATTGTTTATACATGATTCCATGAAAACCTAAACAACACTTAATGAAGTAAATAATGAAATCATCATCCTATAACGCTTTCTGTCTCTTGCATTTTCTCAATTGTCTTTACTTTCTTTCTTTGTTTTCAAAATTCAAATTCAAACTCAATTTTGAATCCTTAAATAAAGTTGAAGCAATTCTCGAATAGCTAAACATGACCGTTATTTGTCTGTGGAACGATACTTGGTATCTTAGATCATTTTACTATACTATTACTTGATGCGTGCGGTTGTGCTCATGAGTATCCATTGGGTTTAAGCTCTTTGACATTGAGAAGAATTGTTTCTTTATTTCTTGTTTTTCATGAGCATATTCTTCATTTTCATAAAGTCATCTCAATATTCGAGCAGACCTCTTCAATACCTAATTTTGTTTTACTCCAACTCCTTTGATGTTCCTCTTCATTATCCACTCATTGATCCTACTCTTCAGTCTACCTCTTAGCCTATTCTACAATCTCCAACTACACAAGTACCGACTAGTACCAACCCCACAAGTACCTACTAATCAGTTACCTACCACGGTTTCACTTGCTACACAAGTACTTATTGAGCAATTATCTACTTCACTTATTTTTCAGCCGTTTAATCAACCTTATGTCTCTTCTAACTGACCTATTGACAATTTGTCCTCCCCTTTTCTGCTCGTTCGAAAATCCACACAACCAAAAAAACTACCAACATACTTAAAAGACTACCATTGCAACCTGATCTATGGTTCACCTTTACCTTTCCATTCTACTCCGTATCCCTTACAACATTGCATTTCTTATCATCATCTTTCTCCAATTCATCATGACTTTTTTCTATTCATTTCTTCTCATTATGAACCGTAGTTCTATCATCAAACCTTACTCTTTGATCATTGAAAAGATGCTATGAAAGTTGAACTACATGCTAGGGTAGAGAATAATTAACACTTGGAAAGTTGTGGTTTTGCCTCAACACAAGAACAATATCAGATGCAAATGGAATTACAAAGTGAAAGATCGAGCTAATGGGCCTATTGAAAGATATAAACCACGACTAGCTGCAAAGGAGTACACACAACAACAAAGTCTTGATTTTGTTGAGACTTTTTCTTCGTTGCCCAAACTTCTCAATGTTCAAGTTCTTAGTTCGATTGGCCTTTGATCCAACTAGATGTGAATAATACTCTTTCATGGGGATCTAGTTGAAGAAGTTTACATAGACCTTCCTCTAGGTTATCAGCCTCAAGGTGTTTTTTCTCAGGAGAAGCATCTTGTTTTTTTGTTTAAATAAGTCTCTTTATGGGCTTAAAAAAGCTTCAAGACACAAGAGTTGCAGCTAACTCACTTTTTGAGGCTCTTTTATGAACTCTCACTCAATTCTCTCCCTCTTGTGTCTCTTTTGGTTTGTAGATTGATGATTAGAGCTACTGGAAACCCCACAATTTATAGAGTTGGCTGCCCAAAAGACTTTCCAAAAATACATAATTTTTTATTTATGGAAACTGGCGTCGCGACGTTGGTCTATTACACTGCGGCGCTATCACTGTGCTACGACAGACTGCCTTTTGGGAAATAGCGCCACAGCATTGCCCCATTTTTGACAAACTTGTGTTTTCCATCTTTTTTTCACCATATTCTTGCTCGTTTTTGATATTTTGGTCTTCTCTTCTAATTTTCCCCATTTTAACCTGAAAACCACTAACAAACAAGTGAAATCTAATATAAACTCTCTTAATTTGAGAGAATAGAAAGCACTTTTCAAGTGCTTTTCACTACCCATCATCTGTTGGATTATTTAAAAGCTTCACTTGGTTAGGGTATCTTGTTGTGTTTTATGTCCTAAAACTCGTTGTTTGTAATCTTCAAAACTTATTCTCAAACAGTTGTTATCGAGATTTATTTAGTAAAACTGTTATTGCATATATAAATTGCATTTATTAAATCCAATAAACTAAGAACCCTTGGCCATAGGTTAAATACTTAGACTTTATGTGTAAACATAAAAGTGGATCAAGTTTAGGTAATAGCCAAAACAATCTATAGTATAAGGATAAGGTTAGGTACCTTATCCTGGGGACACTATAGATGAGACTCACTTTATATTTGATACAGACGATGTGATTCTATATCGTACATGTGGAGACATGTAAATGGGGGCATCCTATGCAATGAGTTTGCATATGACTAGACCATGAAATAATCACTTTTATTTTATAACACTGTTTATTGTTAAAACTGATTATTTCAAACATGATGACCTAGGTAACTCGATCTTAATCATGAGCTAACTATGAACTATTGTCTGTTTGAGATTATCCTTTAATCTGCATAGGTGAGAGTGGTCCGTGTTTGCCGAGTCAATATGCCTCCCATTTTAGGGATAAGTTCAGACAGATAGCTGGGGACATAGTTTTGTAAGATGAAATTTACTCCTACCTATTTTTAGGTTAGTAGATAAGTTGTTCCCTTAAGTAAAGACTCCGGGACTTGAACAAGGAGCCTAATCCTCTCATTGGCTCGAGAGGGATTAGGTTTGTTGGTTGGACCACAAACTAATTATTCATTAAAGAATCAGTGAGACTTAAGGAATGAGATATAATCACTACAAGATATCAGCCTTTTGCGGATGCTAAAATCGTAGACGTAGGTTGAAAAACACGTTGGCGTACCTATACTTACGCAATGAAGCCGTCGGCGGTAATTGTCGGTGTAGGTTCGTTGGCAGATCGAACACCGACGCTTTAAAAAGAAGCATCGTTGATTGGAATTGCCGACAACACTCGTTATGTTGGACCTATGCCAATGCTAGCAAAACGCATTGGCAAAAGTTGCATACGCCGACGAAGCGATGCGACATCGACAATTCTTGGATACCGACGGTATGAAAACGTCGTCAGCGTATCCTCACAACGCCAATGATATGTACTTGGCATCAGTAGTTCTTCTATGCCGATTATTACAATTTGCTGTCGCCATATCCTTGCAATGTCGACACCTCATAATACAATGTGGCATCGACATAAGCCTATTTTTTTCTTTTTTTTTGCAAAATACCTGCTTTATACCAATTTTAATTAAAATTGTATTATTTTTGCCACCTACATCCTTTGTTCATTACTTTGGTTTGTACCTAAAAGCAAACAAATTATACAAAATACTAATCAATTCATTCAATATTATCATAAAAGTAATACATCAATAAGTTATTAGTAAAGTTTGCTTGAAATGTTCCATAATGTTCCAAATACATAAAAGAAGTTTGACAATAAGGTTACATAATGTTCCAAATACTAAATTCGTACTTGCAATTTGGTCCCAAAACAAAGACATTACAAAAAAAAGTGAAAATCGACTTCTAGCTTGCTTGAAAGTTGGTCCTGGAAAATAAACAACAAAAACAAAAGTCAAATACTGATTATAATTATAACAAAAAAGTATCAAGCACAAATTTAATACATCTTAGAGAGCGAGCGAGCGAGCGAGAGAGAGAGAGAGAGAGAGAGAGAGAGAGAGAGAGAGAGAGAGAGAGAGAGAGAGAGAGCGAGAGAGATAAGAGTTCACTCTCTCTCTCTCTCTCTCTCTCACTATCTCAATCTCGCTCCCACTAGCACTCTCGCTCTCTTGCTTTCTCTCTCTCTTAGTCTCGCTCTCGCTTTCACTTTCTCTTGCTCTTTCTCTCTCACTTTCTCTTGCTCTTTCTCTCTCTCGATCTCGCTCTTGCTCTCTGTCACATCCCCTCCCGAATTACCTACCTATCCTGAAAGGGAATGTGAAGACAATAAACATCACCCCTCTTGTGACACATATTGTCTCTTCTTACATATCTTCCTGTACACACATTTTATACATATACATTCATAGAACTCAATTATACTACACATGCTCATAACATGACTTTCCCTGTACAGGGTACACTTTTATCACATAACATAATTTAAACTTCCATAACCACCATACATTGTACAAAACCTAACTACAATCCCCACTCGAAAACTACTAGATCTACATGCCATCCACATAAGGTTATATACAACGTACAACTCTTAGACTTGACTGTATTTTGAGAACTCGAGACTTAGGCAGGGTGAGCTAAAGTAGGCTAAGCACCGGGAACGTCCTCGCTACCTGGGGGGAGAAAAGGAAAACATTGAAAAACATAAGCTAACAGCCCAATGAGTGACAAATCTTTGTAAAACGAACATTTATTGAAAACAGGCATGTTACATATAACAAATAAGCAAGGGTTTAACATATTATTCAATTAAAGCATACTTTCCACAAATCCATCAACCTCATAACCCAATTTCAAATCATATATGAATGTTTTCCAAGGAAGTGAAACAGTAACAGTTTGGTTTTTCAAAACTTTTCCCTTAGTTGAGGCGGAGCAACGCTTCAACGCACTCAACGTCGAAAATCATCCCTGGCTCAATGCGGAGCAAACTCGACGCACCAGCCAAATCACCCTCTATGTGCACATAGGAATTTGACTGGTTGCCCAAGTACCTTCTCCATGTCCTTCAATACTGGGTCCTGGGGAAACTCACGTGCCTTCTTGTAAGCACTGATTGCTTTACCAAGCGTTGGGGTGTGGCCATGCGATTGTGGCTACGCGTTTCAAAGGGAGAAGTGGTCGTGAGCGAGAGCAAGAATTTTTGGAAAGTAAAATTTTGGCTAAGTGTTGGCCAAGTCCATTCGTTGTTGGTTGATTCACGGAGAGTAGTGAGCTGAAGTAGCTACCCGCGTTGAAGGATAAGTAATTCTGGCGGGGGAAGAAATGTGCTTGAACCATGCGTTTAAGTCACTCTGCGTTGAGGACAGTTATGCACTGAAGTCGATGCGTTGAAGACAGACATGTGTTGGAGTCACTCCGTGTCGAAGACAGAATGGTCTTGACGCGACGAAAATAGTACTGTATGACGGAAATGTATGCGTCAAAAATAGGAAGCGTTGAGGACGACACCATGCGTTGGGTGTGGTCAGTTGTTGGAGGCGTTGGAGGAGAAGTTAACATGAGTACCTCGCGTTGAGATAAGAACCCTGCGTTAGTCTGCGGGTGAAGGGTAAGTCAGCAACATAAGTCCTAGTGTTTGTAAAGGCTAAGTCGGTAGTATATATAGCTGGATTAATTAAATGTTTAATCATTTTTAAGACATTTTGAGAGCTTAAGTCGGTTCCATATTTCAGACAAACTTCAGAAGAAGATTGAGGAAGGTGTTCTTGCGGATTTTGGACGAAATTCAACTCATATTGATGTTGAAAACGAAGCTGGAACAGAGGAATGATTGAAGTCGCACAGTTTGAGCAGTGATTGATATTCAGAGTAGAACGTGTAGAGAAAGTCGAGTTTAGAGCTGAAATTTGGAGGTTAGTAAGTTAACATAATTTCTAACAAATCTTGTGAAGGATGGTAATGCTGAAATTGAAGATTAACTATATGAATCCTTAGGAAAAGCAGAGCTTACAAGATTGATAAGCAATCCGGAACAGCATGAGGTGATTCCGGAATACCGAGAGAACGAGGAGGAGTTAAGCCTTGAAACTTTGAGGTAAGCTATAGAACTTAATTTTCTATAAGTTTGTAGAAGAGAAGAAGTCCTGAATCCGTATGGAATTATGACTTTTAATAGATTGAAGTAAGAACAAGAAGAAAGGAAGGAATTACAGTGCAGAGTGCCGCTGAAAATCAAGTATCGGCACACTGTCTGGGTATTGATAGCGAGACGGGTGTCGCTGAGATGCAAAGGAGTCTTCCGTCTCACAGATCTCGCTAGATAACGCTGAGTGTCGCTGCTAAGGTAAGGTAACGCTAGTGTCGCTCCATCAAGTATCGCTAGTAACAGCTCCTGTTGGTTGGTATCGCTAGGATTCTCGCTTATAATGTTAGTTTAGAAAAGGAGGAAGGTTTAATGTTAAGTAACGCAAGGTAAATGTCTCTTGCAGGCCAAGAAGAAATAGGGAAAGCGTATAACCCACGTAAAGCCTAGAAAGAGTTGTGAGTGACTATTTTATTCTTCAATTCTATTTTATTAAAAATGTTCTTATGAAGTATGATTTACAATGAACTGTTTAATATGCATAATGTTGATTGTATTACTCATAAGACATGTTATATGTTTCTAAAGTTGATAGAAAGCATTTTTATGAAATGTTATTGAATAAAGATTTGTATGATTTCTATGAAAGGATTTTCATATGAACTATTATGTGAACGAAATTCTAAAACATTTTAGAGGAGGCTCAGTGCTCAAGGACACGAGAAGACACGTGAGTTTCCCTGGGACCCAGTACTGAAGGACATGAGAAGGTACTTGGGCAACCCGTCATATTCCTATGTGTACATAGAGGTTGATTTGGCTGGTGTGTCAAGTTTGCTCCGCATTGAGCCAGGGACGATTTTGACGTTGGGAGTGTTGAGCCTTGCTCCACCCCAACTAAGGTGGCTTTCGACGTTGAGTGCGTAGAAGCGTTGCTCCGCCTCAACTAAGGGAAAAGTTTGAAAAACTAAATTGATATTGATAAACTCCTTGGAAAACACTCATGTATGATTTGAGATTTGATTTATGAGATTAATGGATTTTATGGAAAGTATGTTTAAATTGAACAAAATGTTAAACTCTTACTTATTCGTTATACGTAACATGCCTGTTTTCAATGAATGCTCGTTTTACAAAGATTTGTCACTCACTGGGCTGTTAGCTTATGTTTTCCAATGTTTTCCTTTTCTCCCCCCAGGTAGCAAGGACGTTCCCGGTGCTTAGCTTACTTCAGCTTACCCTGCCTAAGTCTCGAGTTCACAAAATTCAGTCAAGTCTGAGAGTTGTACGTTGTATATGATTTTATGTAGATGGCATGTAGACCATGTAGTTTTGAGTGGGGATTGTGGTGGAGTTTTGTACATTGTATGATGGATATGGAAGTGAAATTATGCTATGTAATAAAAGTGTACTCTATACAGGGAATAATTTTATATTATAAGCATGTGTAGTATGACTGAGTTCTATGTATGTATATGAGTATAATGTATGCAGAGATAGGAATGTAAGATGGGACAATACGCGTCACAAGAGGGGTGATGTTTATTGTCTTCACATTCCCTTTCAGGTTAGGTAGGTAATCTGGGAGGGGGTGTGACACTTCTCATGTCTTTGAGCACTGAGCCTCCTCTAAAACATTTTAGAATCCGTTCACATAAATAGTTCATATAGAAATTCTTTCATAGAAAATCATACAGATCTTTATTCAATAATATTTCATAAAAGAAAATGCTTTCTATCAACTTAGAAAACGTATAACATGCCTTGTAAATAATGCAATCAAACATTATGCATTTTAAACAGTTCATCGCAAAATCATATTCCATAAGAACATTTTTAATAAAAATCGAATTGAAGAATAAAGGAGTCACTCACAACTCTTCCTAGGTCTTGCGCGGGTTATATGCCTTCCCTATCTCTTTCTGGCCTGCAATTAACATTTTACCTTGCGTTACTTAACATTGAACCTCCCCTTTTTCAAACTAACATCATAAGTGAGAATTCTAGCGATACTACCCAACAGAAGCTGTTACTAGCGATACTAGGTTGAGCGACACTAGCGTTACCTTACCTTAGCAGCAACACCTAGCGAAATCTAGCGAGTTTTGTGAGATAGAAGACTCCTTTGCGTCTCAGCGACACTCGTCTCGCTTACAGTACTTAGACAGCACGCCGATACACTGTTCTTAGCGGCACCCCGCACTGTGATTTCTTCCTTTCCTCTTGTTCTTACTTCAATCTATTAAAAGTCATAATTTCAGACGGATTTAGCACTTCTTCCCTTCTACAAACTTATAGAGAATTGAATTTTATAGCTTACCTCAAAATTTCAAGGCTTAACTCTTCTTCGTTCTCTCGTTATTCCAAAATCACTTCATGCTGCTCCAGATTACTTAACAATCTTGTAAGTGCTGCTTTTCCCTAAAGATTCACATAATTAACTTCAATTTCAGCTTTACCATCCTTCACAAGATTTGTTAGGAATTATGTTAACTTACTGACCTCCAAATTTCAGCTCTAAACTCGGCTTCCTCTATACGTTCTACTCCAAATATCAACAATTGTTCAGTCTGTGCGACTTCAATCAATCTTCTGTTCCAGCTCCGTTTTCAACACCAATATGAGTAGAATTTCGCCCAAAATCCGCAAAAACACCTTCCTCAATCTTCTCCTGAAGTTTGTCTGAAATATGGAACCGACTTAAGCTCTCGAAAATGTCTTAAAAATGATTAAACATTTAATTAATCCAACTATATATACTATCGACTTAGCCTTCACAAACACCAAGATTTATGTTGCCGACTTACCCCTCACCCGCAGGCTGGCGCAGGGTTCTCACCTCAACGCGAGGCACTCATGTTAAACTTCTCCTCCAACGCCTTTAGCAACTAACCACACCCAACGCATGGTGTCGTCCTCAACGCCTCCTATTTTTGACGCATACATCCCCGTCATACACCACTATTTTCGTCGCGTCAAGACCACTCTGTCTTCGACGCGGAGCGACTTCAACGCATGACTGTCTTCAACGCATCGACTTCAGTGCATAACTGTCCTCAACGCAGAGTGACTTAAACGCATGGTTCAAGCACATTTCTTCCCCCCGCCAAAATTACTTATCCTTCGATGCGGGCAGCTACTTCAGCTCACAACCCTCCGTGAGTCAATCAACAACGCATGGGCTTGGCCAACACTTAGCCAAAATTTTACTTTCCAAAAGTTCTTGCTCTCACTCACGACTACTTCTCCCCTTGCAACGCATAGCCACAATCGCATTGCCGTACCCCAACACTTGGTATCACAAGTCAGTGCTTACAATTCCTTACCCCCTTTTAAGAATTTCATCCTCGAAATTCAAGTAAGATCACGGTAAGAAGAGGTGAGGATATTTAATTTTCATTTGCTCTTCACTTTCCTACGTCGCCTCTTCTACTTGATGGTTTCTCCATAAGACCTTAACAAGCGGTATCGTTTTTGTTCTCAATACTTGTTCCTTGCGGTCAAGAATTTGCACAGGCTCCTCTTCATAAGATAAGTCTTCATTTACTTGAATAGGTTGAGTTTCCAAAACATGCGTAGGATCTGGAATATATTTTCTCAATAGAGAAACATGAAATACCTCATGTATTTTGGACAATTCCATAGGTAACGCTAATCGGTAAGCTGAAGGTCCTATGCGTTCCAAAATTTCATAAGGTCCAATGTATCTTGGACTTAATTTTTCTTTCCTTCCAAATCTCAATATTCCTTTCCAAGGAGATAATTTCAAGAAGACTTTATCCCCAACTTCAAATTCTAAATCCCGACGCCTCTTATCAGCGTAACTCTTTTGTCAGTTTTGTGCAATCTTCAACCTTTCTCTTATGAATTTCACATTTTCAGATGTGGTTTGAACTAATTCTTGCCCTATTAACTTCCGTTCTCCTACTTCACCCCAATATAGGAGTTCTGCAACGCCTACCATATAACGCCTCGTAAGGTGCCATTCCAATGCTGGAATGATAGTTATTATTATAGGCAAACTCCATCAAAGACAGGTGAGTATCCCAACTTCCTTTAAATTGTAGCACACACGCACGCAACATATCCTCTAAAGTTTGAATTGTTCTTTCCGATTGCCCATCAGTTTGAGGATGGAAGGCTGTGGTAAATTTAAGTTTAGTTCCTAATGCTTGCTGCAAGCTTGACCAAAACTTAGACGTAAACCTCGGATCCCTATCAGAGACAATTGATACCGGTGCTCCATATTGACTTACTACTCTATCAACATACAATTTGGCCAATTGATCCAAAGTAAAGGTCACTTTGACTGGAAGGAATCGTGCGGTTTTAGTAAGTTTGTCTACTATCACCCAAATTCCATCATGACCACTAGGAGTTTTAGGAAGTCCAAATAAGAAATCCATTGTGATATGCTCCCATTTCCATTCAGGTACAGGAACTGGTTTTAAAAGTCTGCCAGGTCTTTGTCTTTCTGGCTTAACTTGCTGACATATAAGCATCTTACTACACATTCAGCAATTTCTGTACATCTTTGTACTACAGGGGTGCATTGCATAAGCAGAACTATGAGCTTCCTCTAGAATGGCGTTTTTCAATGTCAAGTCATTTGGGACACACAATCTTCCTTGTTTCAATAAAGTTCTGTCACTTCTTATTTCAAAATCCGCTCTTTTCTTAAGATTCACTTCTTCTACTATTTTTCTGAGTACTGAGTCTTCCATCTGTTTATTAACAATCTCATCTGTCAAAGTAGGTCTTAGATGGAAAACAAACCTCCTAATTCATCCACCGATAAAGATGCGTTTGAACGCCTAAACTCCGTTGTTAATTCCGCGTTAATAGCGTTCAATGAAGCCTTGGGTTGCCCCGACTTCCTACTCAATGCGTCGGCCACCACATTAGCCTTTCCTGGATGGTATTCTATCGAACAATCATAGTCTTTAATCAATTCTATCCATCTTCTCTGTCGTAAATTCAATTCTTTCTGATCAAATATGTACTTCAAACTTTTATGATCGGAAAGAATACGACACCTTTCTCCGTACAAGTAATGTCGCCAAATTTTCAAGGCTAACACAATTGCTGCCAACTCTAGATCATGCGTCAGATAATTACATTCATGCTTTTTCAGCTGTCTCGACGCATAGGCAATTACTTTTCCCTTCTGCATAAGTACACATCCTAACCCCTGTCGTGACGCATCGCAATACACTTCAAACTCCATTCCAGGGGTAGGCAATGTCAATATTGGTGCTGACACCAATTTTTCCTTCAACTTCTGAAAACTTTGTTCACATTCATTTGTCCATTCAAATTTGGCTACCTTCTTGGTTAAGCTTGATAAGGGTAGTGCTATTTTCGAAAATCCTTCTACAAATCGGTGATAATAACCTGCTAATCCCAGAAAACTACGAACTTCTGTCACATTAGTAGGTCTTTCCCAGTTAACTATTGCCTCTATCTTCTGTGGATCTACACTTACCCCTTCGGCCGACACCACATGTCCTAGGAACATAACACGGTCAAGCCAAAATTCACATTTACTGAATTTAGCATACAATCTCTCATTACGCAATGTCTGTAATACCACTCGGAGGTGTTCTGTATGCTTTTCCTTATTCTCAGAATACAGTAATATATATCAATAAACACTACAACGAATTGATCAAGGTATGGGTGGAATATGCGATTCATGAGGTCCATAAATACAGCTGGAGCATTTGTCAATCCAAAAGGCATTACTAGAAATTCGTAATATCCATACCTTGTTCTGAATGCAATCTTTGGTATATCTGTTCCTTTGATCTTCACCTGATGATATCCAGATTGTAGATCAATCTTGGAGAACACTGAAGCACCCTTAAGTTGGTCAAACAAGTCATCAATGCGAGGTAATGGATACTTATTACGTATTGTTACCTTATTCAGCTGACGATAATCAATACATAATCTAAGTGTGCCATCCTTCTTCTTCACAAACAACATTGGTGCTCCCCACGGTGACACACTGGGTCGTACATACCCCTTGTCAATCAATTCCTGCAATTGTACTTTTAGTTCCTTTAACTCCTTTGGTGCCATTCTATATGGAGTTTGCGAAATTGGTGCGGTTCCTGGGATTAATTCAATGGAGTATTCTATCTCCCTATCAGGTGGCAAACCAGGTAGTTCATCAAGAAACACATCCAGGAATTCACTTACTACTGGAATATCCTCTGGTCTCAACTTATTGACCTGTGCATCAATCACATAAGCAAGGTATGCTGAACAACCCTTGCTTAACAACTTCCTAGCCTTAACTGCAGATATTACACAAGTAGGAAGAATTCTCCTGTCTCCCCTGAAAATAACTTTAGTCCCTTCAAATCTTTTAAACACAACTTCCTTTTGGAAGCAATCCATAGTGGTGCGATATTTGGATAAGAAATCCATTCCTAATATCACATCAAATTCCTGAATATCTAAGGGTATCAAGTTGGCTGTCATGGCCACACCATCCATTTCTATCATACAATCTTTATACACCTTACTAGCTACCAACACATCACCAACAGGAGTATAAACAGACAATTCCTCAGGCAAAGGTTCTATTGTACTATTTACTTTTACAGCAAACATTTTAGCAATAAAAGAATGGGTAGCACCAGGGTCTATTAAAACGTGAGTAGAAGTATTACAAATAGAAAGTGTACCAGTAACCACATTAGGGGCGTCATCAACTTCTTGTTGAGTCATAGCAAAAATTTTCCCTTGCTGTCTAGATCGTCCCGTAACTCCCTTCTGCCTTGTTCCACTAGTCCCCTCATCAACAGTTCCAGCAGATTTTTGTGGCTGACCAACCATATGTGAGGCAGTTCTCTGCTCAGGCTTATCTTCTTGTATCAGTTGGGGGCATTCTCGTTTAAAATGAACAATCTGTCCACAGTTATAACATGCATTGACTCTACACTGTCCCCAATGATACTTCCCGTGGGTGGGACATAACGGTTTCTGCGTGGAACTAGCTGTGGACTCACCAGGTCGTCCACTTCGAGAACCTTCTACTGACTGTGCTGGACCACCAAAGTTCTTTGGTCCTTGCCCTCGTGTACCCCCACCAGTACTGGTCTTGGAAGTAGTCTATCCACTCGATCTAGTTTTGAAGTTTCCTCCCTTAAACACGCCAGGTACAAATCTTCTTCCTGACTGTCCTAGAGTAACACCAGAAGAGTGGACTACACGCCCACTTTTAGATGAATCACGCTCCATCTTCTTTTCCCTCAAACTCCTTTCTACCCGCATAGCTGCCTCCACTAGTTTGGAAAAATCCGTCCATTCAGCACTAGCGGTCACCGGAGTTCGTATCTATTCCCGTAACCCTTCTTCAAACCTCGTACATCTGTCAATCTCATCTGCAATAATCGTCGTGGCATATTTAGATAGTTCTGTGTATTTCTTCTCATATTCTGCCACTAACATAGATCCTTGTATCAACCTAAAAAACTCATTCCGTTTGGCATCTCGGAATGATCTTGGACAATATTTCTCTTGGAAGGCCTTCTTAAACTCATTCCAGTCTATTTCTTCTGTGTCTCCTCTTCTGCTTTCCACAATCCTCCACCAATCTTCTGCCCCTTTTTGGAGCAAAAATACTGCCAACTCCACTTTTCTGTCTTCAGGGCATCTCATTACACGATAGCATTTCTCGAGCAAATTTAGCCATGCTTCTGCTTCAACAGGATCTACGGTGCTCTCAAAAGTAGTAGCACCTAAAGCCTTCAATCTTTCAATACTGCTGTATTTCAATTCTAGTAAATAGTTGTTCCTCGACATTGACCTCAACTTGAGGATGACTAGATTCACCCTCAGACATATCTCCACGATTCCCAGTAGCTTCAGGAGTTCCGGCTACTGCTTGCCTAGCTCGTCTGCCTCGAGGTGGCATGTTTCCTATAGGACAATAGGACATTATCATTTACTAACAATATACATGTTCCTACACTACAATGCATGATCCTATTCCCAAGACTCTTTCGCTCTGATACCATTTGTCACAGCCTAGACCACCCGCTATACGATATTGTCCGCTTTGGGTTACCCCTCACGGTTTTGTTTTTGGTAGGGTTGCGCCTACCAAAAGGCCTCATACATAGAAAGGTATCCACCCCCTTTATAAGGAAGGCTTCGTTCTCCTTCCTAACCGATGTGGGACAATGTATAGCCAGGGTCAACACAGTTGGTATCAGAGCCGGTGCCCGAATCGATGTTAAAACCTCAGGTAGGTCAAGCGGGGACGCTTGACTCGTTAGGGGGGGGAGATTGTAAGGGCTATGGCGTTGACCCTGGCTATACATTGTCCCACATCGGTTAGGAAGGAGAACGAAGCCTTCCTTATAAAGGGGGTGGATACCTTTCTATGTATGAGGCCTTTTGGTAGGCGCAAACCTACCAAGAACAAAACTGTGAGGGGTAACCCAAAGCGGACAATATCGTATAGCGGGTGGTCTGGGCTGTTACACTCTCACTCTTAGTCTCCATATTTAGGCCATCCATACAAATTCCCCATGACCCCTTCTTTGAACTTACAAAAAAATCAACTTTGAAGTCTTTTTCCATTCCATCTTCAACAAATCCAATAGGTTTTGGCCATGGAAATCTTTATGGGACAAAATAACACATTTAGATCTAAACTCACAAAATGAACCATAAACATCCTAAACCACATTTAAGAAAAAATACCAACTTATAGATCTAAACTTATAAAATGAACCATAAAACATCTCATCCCTACTTTAACTGCAGGATAGCAACAAACAATCACATATCTCATATCATATTTAATAAAAAGAACATCTCAGTTGCTACCATAACTGCAGGATAGCAACAAACCTCAAATAATGGTGTATGTAAACACTTCCTAACATTTTAATGTATTACACTTGCTACCATAACTGCAGGATAGCAATAAACCTCAAACAATGGTGTATGTAAGCACTTCCTAACATATGAATGTATTACACTTGCTACCATAACTACAGGATAGCAACAAACCTCAAACAATGGTGTACGTAAGCATAGGGTTGGCGAAAAAACCCGCAGGGCCCCGACTTGATAGGGTTAGGGAATCCCCTATTTGACTAGGGATCGGGGTCAAACCGAGGATCCTTTTAGGATCCCTATCCAGGGATGGGGAGGGTACCCTTTCTCGACCCCGACCCTAACCTCGATTTTCCCGACACAACCCGTCACTCTATCTCTCTCGCTCTCTCTCACACTCTCGCTTTTGCTCTGTCTCGCTCTGCCTTGCTCTCTCTCACATTCTTGCTCTCGCTCTGTCTTGCTTTGTCTCGCTTATTCTCTCGCTCTCTCTCCTCACACTCTCGCTCTCACTCCTCTCGACCAAACCCAACCAAACCCTAATTACACTCACTCTCGCTAGCTCGCCCTCGTTGTCTTGCTGGCTCGCTCTTGCTATCTCGCTATTCGCTGTCTCGCTAGCTCGCTCTTGCAGAGATTAACGGGGAATCTCCGCCCCCGCCCCAACCCGGCCCGATCCCGTTGCCAACCCTATATAAGCACTTCCTAACATATGAATGTATTACACTTGCTACCATAACAACAAGATAGCAACAAACCTCAAACAATCTCAATATGCAAGCAATTCCTAACATATGAATGTATTGCACTTGCTACTATAACTGTAGGATAGCAACAAACAATCTCAATATGCAAGCACTTTCTAACATATTAATCTATTACACTTGCTACCATAACTGCAGGATAGCAACAAACCTTAAACAATCTCAATATGCAAGCACTTCCTAACATATTAATCTATTACACTTGCTAACATAACTGCAGGATAGCAACAAACCTTAAACAATCTCAATATGTAAAATAAATAAAACAAATGCTTAAGAAACACCAAATTGTATAAAGTTGAAAAACTAATGAATGTAGTAAGTAAGACCATACCTTAAATTCAAGGCTCTCAAACTTGTTGCACAAAAAATGCCAATCTTCAATGACAAATTTAAGTTGCTTAAGTGGGTGCACGTGCCTCTTCAGGAGTGTTAAACGCTTGTAGTGTTTATGCAAATCCGACCTATACTATTTAAAGGATGTTTGCATTTGATGTTCGATGAATTTTCGCACATGAGGTAAAGACATGTCAACCTTGAAGTAATTCTACATAAAAAGAAAAGTATTATATTTCAATTTCATATTTATCAATGAAAAAAAAAATTACACACTTACTTGCTTTCGACTTTTAACAATATCAATCACATCTAATGGTACATCTGGTCACGTGGCACAACGTATTGGAAAACCTTCCCTCACAGCAGTACCAATAGCGTTGCTGAATCTTATAGCCCAAGCACTGACTACCTTCTTCAACTCAATCGGGATCTCAATAGGAATTCTCCTATGACGTTTGACATATCGGTCCAACTCAATGTTACGCGAATACCCACGTGATCTAGCAACCGATGAACTTCCATCTAAAAAATACCAAACATAATTAGTTGTATGATTTAATAAAAGGTATATGTGTAAAGGCCAACTAACTTGAAGTATCCTCTGTGGAAGATCTTGTGTTAAGAGGCTCAATTGGATCAAATTCATCTTCTGCTTTGTGGTTATCATCCAATGGACCAGCCATATATACGCCTACAAGAAAACAGGCAAAGTCTTAAAGTCTTAACCTATAGGAATTACACAAAAGATCAAAGTTAGTATTAACTAACATATATGATCTATTGGTTTTGGTGAGAATTAAAAGGATGAAATTATTAGAATTTTTCTTCCTATTTATTCAAATTAGGAACAATTCCTAAACAACAACATTATTCAATAATAGCTTTAATATTATTCAACCAAAGATTTAAGCCCAACAACACATGACAATAATATCATAAACAACAACATTCACCCATCTAAAAGAATCTAAAATTTCAAATAGAAATTAACCACGCAAAAGTACAACAAGAGTCATTGATAATATTTAACTACAAGCCCTAATGAAATAGATAAAAAATTTCAATGTAAATAACACCACAAATGTAAATAACACCAAGTATGCAAATTTCGACAACAAAAAATATATCACACCAAAAGTTTCTAACAAAAACTACACCCAACCACTAAATCACATCAAAGTGTAGGTAAACAATACAAATCTCAACAATAACTTTATGGTAGGCCACTCAAAAATAAAATAAAAATCTAACAGAAAAAAATGCAAAAATTTCAAGGGAGTCGTACCTACGAAGGAGAAGGGCGGCAGTGGATGAGGGAGAGGATCGACGGTGGCGGGTGTGGGAGAGAGGGTGGCGGCCGAGGGAAATAATCTAACGGGCGTGGGAGAGAGTGGAGAGAGGCAACGAGCGAGGGAGATCTCTTGAGGAAATAATTTGACGGGCATGAGAGAGAGTAGAGAGAGGGCTGCAGGCGAGGGAGATCTCTCGAGGGATTCGAATGGAGGGAGTTCGCGAAGAGAGGAGTTCTGAAAAGAGAGGGAGTTCGGTGAAGAGAGGGAGTTCGACGAAGAGAGGGAGTTACGGAAAAGAGAGTGAAATCGACGAAGAGAGGGAGTTTTGAAAAAGAGAGGGAGTTCGACGAAGAGAGGGAGTTACAGAAAAGAGAGTGAGATCGGCGAAGAGAGGGAGATCGAAGAGAGGGAGGTTTGAAAAACAGAAATCGCAGAGAAGGAGTCGACCAAATGGAAGGGGAAAGGGAACAAAAGGGTTTTTATTTTTAGAACTGCCGATGCCATAAGTAAGGCGTTGGCAAATCCCACCCTATGTTGACGACATGCAATACACCATTAACAAAGGCACAAATTTTTATGGCGTCGACATAGGTGAATTTTCTTGTAGTGAATTATAGTGGTAAAATGGTAAATTTGACCCAGTAGTAACTACGAACAACTTGTGAAGGATCGACTTACTTATTATGGTTATATCAAGTGGACAGAAATATATCTATAGTGAGGAGAGTACAACTACTTGGCTTTAGTGGAGTGTCTCGGTTGTTAACGAATGTTAATTAACTAGGTTAAAAAGTTTAGTCAGTTAATTTTGAATCATTGGAGCTCATGATATATAGGTCCATTTAGCTCATGGACTAAACATTAGAACAGTATATTAAGTGAATTTGAAATGTTCGAATTCAGATTAGGAGCAATTTTTATAGTTTGTTAGTTTAATTGTAAATTAGACGAAATTGGAGAATTAGAAATATTTAAATGTGATTTTTATATTGTTAGGATGAATAGATTCAACGTATTGGAATTTGCTGAGAAAAGTGGAAAATATTTAATTTAAAATTAAATATTAATTTAATATAATTAATTATTATTTAAATTAACTATATCTTAAATTAATTTTATTTAAAATTAAGTTTTTGAAAATTAATTTTATTTAAAACTAATTTTTTGAAAGTTAATTTTGATTTAGAAAATCAATTTTATGAAATTGAATTTAAAAATCTATTTTTAAGAAAATGAAAATCTCTACTAATTGCATGTGAAGGAGGAGGTGGTCTTCACTCAACTCCTCTTGATCCCATGGCTTCCACCTCCAAATTGAGAGTGATTATATTAATTGTCTTCATGCATGCATATGTGATTTGCATGCTAGAAGAAAGGAATTGAGAAAAAAGGTTAAGCTTTCATACTAATTTATGCTGAAATTCCCAACTACTCAAAACTGAAAATCTAGTGTGTTCTTCACCTTGTTGCTCCAAATTAAACTCAATTTTGGATCCCACAATCCGTTCTAAAGCCTGAGGATAACATGGAAAACTCTGAAATTAAAAGGAATTTGCATCAATTTTGAGCTACATCAAGTAAGTGTTATTTCTCTATTTTTTAGTTTTAGAACAATTTAAGTAACATGGCATTAAGAGTAATCGTTAGCAACTTTCATCATTAACCCAATTATTTGCATGAGAGATTAATAACGATTCACTGTTATAGTTCCAACTAGACATACAATTCCTTCAATCATACATCTAATCTAGCAAGCATGGATGGCCAATCAGCAAGAATTAAGCACAATAACAATGAAAAACATATTCATTACAACAGTCCATGAAAAGTCTACAATATTAGCATAACTTCATAAACAATTCATCAATATCATAGAACTAAAGAGTCTAGCCACTCAAAGCTTTAGACAACATGTTCAAGACAATTTTCAGCATAGAAAGAGTGTAAAGAAAGGAAAAATCTACTGTAAAGAAGCCCTTCATTGAGAAGGAACCGCCAAGAATCCTTTGATCTTCACGTCGGGAACTCGAACAACGCCAAACTCTCTCTCAAACTCTTTTCTCTCTTCCTTGCAGCCAACTCACTCTTTGATGCTCTGTATTGTGTGATTAGGGTTGTTGAAAACTCCCCAATTTATAGACTTGGCTGCCCAAAATTCTTTCCAAAAATAATTTTTTTTCAAAATAGGGAAGTTAGCTTCGCTGCACTCTGGAGAGTGCAACGAAGTTGTTCGTTATCAAAGCCAAGCACCGTGACGCTCTCGGGTAACGTCACGACGCTGTCCGATGTAGAAGCCTAGTCTCAAGCATAGTGCAACTAAGTGCATTAGTAGCAACACGACGCTCAAGCACAACTAAGTGCATGCAATGCGACGCTCAAGCACATCCCAATTTTTGTGCTCTCGGGTCTATAGCACAGAGGGGTAGCGCAACGATACTCTTGGGTGTGCTGCCCTGTTTTTAGGGTTTTCTTGCATTCTTTTAATTTTTCGCTCGGTTTTGGCTCAGTTTGGTCTTTTTAGCCTTTGACACTTAATTTTTGTCATAATTACCTGAAAACTACTAACAAAGGCGTGAAATCTCATGAAAATGTCCCTAATTTAAGAGAAATAAAAAGCACTTTTTGGGTGCTTTTCACATTGCTTCATTGCCACATTGCCACGTATTATGATTATGAAAAATGGCAAATGAATGTCAAAACAACCTTTTTGAATGACTATCTTGAAGAGAGTATTTATATGGTTAAACCCGAGGGGTTTATAGAACAGGGTCAAGAGCAAAAGATTTGCAAGTTTAAACAATCAATTTATGGGTTAAAACAAGCTTCTCGGTCTTCGAATATAAGATTTGATATCACGATCAAATCTTATGGCTTTGAAGAAAATGTTGATGAACCTTGTGTTCACAAAAAGATCATCAATACAACTATAGCATTTTTGGTATTATATGTTGATGATATTCTTCTCATTGAGAATGAGGTAGGATTTCTAATTGACATTAAACAATGGCTAGCAACCCAATTCCAAATGAAAGATTTGGGAGAGCCTCAGTATGTTCTTGGAGTCGAAATAGTTAAAAATTGCAAGAACAAGGTTTTAGCTATGTCTCAAACATCATATATTGACAAAATGTTATCTTGATATAAGAAGCAGAATTCCAAAATAGGTCTATTACCATTTAGACATGGAATTCATTTGTCAAAGGAATAGCGTCTTAAGACAGCTCAAGAAATTGAGGAAATGAGACGTATTCCCTATGCATTAGCAGCCGGTAGTTTGATGTATGCTATGCTGTGTACACAACTTGACATATGTTATGTAGTAGGGATTGCCAGCAGGTATCAGTCCAATCCTAGATACGATCATTGGACTGCCATTAAAAATATCCTCAAGTATATAAGGAGAACGAGGGACTATATACTCATGTATGGTGCTAAGGATTTGATCCTTACAGGATACACTAACTCTCATTTTTAAACCGATATAGATTCGAGAAAATCTACATCGGGATCAGTGTTCACTCTAAACGGAGGAGCAATAGTATGGAGGAGTATAAAACGAGGCTGTATAGCTGACTCCACCATGGAAGTTGAGTATGTAGCTGCATGTGAAATGGCTAAGGAAGCATTATGGCAAAAAATGTTCTTAGCAGATCTGAAAGTTGTTCCAAATATTCATCTGCACTCTCTATTGTGATAATAGTGATGCAGTTACAAATTCCAAAGAACTTAAAAGCCATAAACGAGGCAAACATATTGAACGAAAAAATCATCTCATTAGAGAAATTGTGCAGAGAGGTGACGTAATCGTCAAGCAGATTGCATCAGAGCACAACATTGCTGATCTGTTTACTAAGGCTCTCACGGCTAAAATGTTTGTGAGTCACCTAGTGAGTCTAGGACTTCGAGTTTTGTAAACTCGGACAAGTCGGAGAAAGCTATGGGGTATCTGATGCCCTAGTTTATTGTATTTATATGTTTTTCTCTGTAAACTTAATATTATTTACATTACTCACTAGAGTTTTAGTCCAAGTGGGAGTTTGTTTGGTTTTATGTTCTGGTTTGTAATTTTTGGAACTTATTCTCAATAAAGTTATTATTGAGATTTATTCAGTAAAACTGTTATTGAATATATGAATTGCATTTATTAAATCCAATAAACTAAGAACCCTTGGATATAGGTTAAAGACTGAGGCTTTATGTGTAGACATAAAAGTGGATCAAGTTTAGGTAACAGCCAAAATGGTCTAAAGTATAAGGATAAAGTTGAGTACCTTATCCTAGGAACACTATGGATGCAGCTCACTTTGTATTTGATACAAACGATGTGATCCTATATCGTACATGTGGAGACATGTAAGGGGGGCCATCCTATGCAATGAGTTTGCATAAGATTGAACCATGAAATAATCACTTTTACTTTTTTCTCACCGTTTACTGTTAAAACTGATTATTTCAAACCTGATGCCCTTGGTAACTGGATCTTAATCATGAGCTAACTATGAACTCTTGTTTGTTTGAGATTATCCTTTAATCTGCATAGGTGAGAGTGACCCGTGTTCGCCGACTCAATATACCTCCCATTTTAGGGATAATATCAGACAGATAGCTGGGGACATAGTCTTGCAAGATGAAATTTACTCCTACCTATTTCTAGGTTAGTAGATAAGTTGTTCTCTTAAGTAATGACTTCAAGACTTGAACAAGGGACCCACCCTCTCATTGGCTTGAGAGGGATTAGGTTTGATGGTTGGACCACAAACCAATTGTTTACTAGAGGATCGGTGGTACTTTGAATGAGATGTAATTATATGAGTAAAACGGTAATTTTGACCCAACAATAATTACGAACAACTTATGAAAGATCGACTTACTTATTATGGTTATATCAAGTGGACAGAAATATATCTACAGTGAGGAGAGTGCAACTATTAGGCTTGAGTGGAGTGTCTCGGTAGTTAACGAATGTTAATTAACTAGGTTAAAGAGTTTAGCCGGTTAATTTCGAATCGTTGGAACTCATGATATGTAATCCATTAGACTCATTGTTAGCTCATGGACTAAACCTTAGAACAGTATATTGAGTGAATTTGAAATGTTCAAATTCAGATTAGGAGCAATTTTTATAGTTTGTTCGTTTAATTGTGAATTAGACGAAATTGGAGAATTAGAAATATTTAAATGTGATTTAAATATTTTTAGGATGAATAGAGATTCATCATATTGGAATTTGTCAGGAAAAGTGGAAAAATAATTAATTTAATATAATTAGTTATCATTTAAATTAATTATATATCAAGTTAATTTTATTTAAAATTAATTTATTGAAAATTAATTTTTATTTAGAAAATCAATTTTATGAAATTGAATTTAAAAATCCATTTTTAAGAAAATGGAAATCTCCACCAATTGTAATTGCATGTGAAGGAGGAGGTGGTCTTCACTCAACTCCTCTTCCTCTTGATCCCATGGCTTCCATCTCCAAATGGTGAGTTATTATCAGCTAATTAATTGTCTTCATGCATGCATATATGATTTGCATGCTTTCTTCTTTAAATAGAAGAAAGGAATTGAAGAAAAAGGTTAAGCTTTCATGCTAATTTATGCTGAAATTCCCAACTACTCAAAACTGAAAAGCTAGTGTGTTCTTCACCTTGTTGCTCCAAATTGAACTCAATTTTGGATCCCACAATCCGTTCTAATGCTTGAGGATAACAAGGAAGACTCTAAAGGTAGTCTACGAAGTGTTCGTGATAAAAAATTCTAAGGAATTTGCATCAATTTTGAGCTACAACAAGTAATTGTTCTACCTCTGTTTTTTCAATTTTAGAACAAGCATGTTTAATCTTCAAAATTGATGTAATTAGAGTCTTTTAATTCTAATTTCTTCTGCTATTATGTTGCTAACTCTGTCACATCTTACTTCAACCTACTAAGAAATTTCAGTTAAAGGTTTTTGGTGACTTTGATTGGGCCTCATGTCTTGATACACAAAAGTCTATGATAGGTTTTTGTGTCTTCATAGCACTTGGTTTCTTGGAAGTAGAAGAAGCAAGGCACCATTTCATGCTCATCAGGTGAGGCTGAATACAGAGCCTTAGGATTAGGTACTTCTGAGATTGTTTGGCTATCCTATATCCTCTCTCTTATCTGATCTGAAATTTTCTTTTAAAAGCCTAGCTATTATGTTCCTACCAATCCTACGCTTCATGAATGCACCAAGCATATTGAATTAGACTCTCATTCTTTCTTTTTGGGGACAGAGTCACTGGTAGATTCTTAAAACTTTTGTCAATTCGTTCTCATCACCAACTTACAGATGTCTGTACTAAGACACATTCAGACCATGTTTTGTATCCCTTGATTTCCAAGTTTGGCGTTGTTGATGTTTATCGCCCTGCTTGAGGGGGAGTATTAGATAAAATATCTTTATTTTGTTACTTAAGTTTGTTATAGGTTTGTTCTGTATTTTTCTTGTACATATTCATTCTTGAAGAGTTAATAGAATGATTTTCTTCAATAGTATCCATTCTCTCTAAATGATAAACAAACAAAAAGAAAAGAGAAATTAGAAGTCAAAAGGGGAAATAAAAACGTATGAGAAGTTTACAAAGAAATTGAAAAGAAAAGAGTGAGAAAGAAGGCGACATTTTGTTAAATATGGTATCTAAATTAGGAGACCGACCCATTGATGCCTCCCCATTTACATTAATTTCTTTTAATCACACAATTCCAAAATAACCTACATTCCCATATATGGTGGGGTTGATGGGTTAAGTCAAAACTATTTAATTTTTTGATTGCTTCCTTAACAGAGCTATTTGAAAATGTGCTCTTATCAGAGTGGAGCCTCTCATAAAATCTTTTAATGGGGCAAGAAATTTGATTAAATTTGTCTAGCGCAGACAATCATGAAACTTGAAAAGTAGCCTAATGTGTTACAGGTAATTTGTCCCGTTGTTCATTCTTCTATTTTTTCCAGTGGCTTAAGGCTTCTATTAAAAGGATTCATGTAGGTTCTTCACCTTGAAACTTGTTTCCTTGAGGTTTGTTTTTGGGTATTTTAGGTACCTTTATCTGTATCCTTCATCTTGTGTTCTAACTCTCGTGGTTGTGTTTTGTTTGTACGTTCACTTTAGACTATGAGGTCCCTTCCCTAATAAGATATTCTAATTCTCAGCCCAAAGAACCAAGCTTTTGTTGAATTAAGAACCCTTGAATCTAAAAACACCTACTTGTACAAAGATAATTCAAGAGAAAAGGCTAGAATTAGATTGCCTTTTAGATCAAAGATTTACAAGCAAGATTTAGAACCTTGTTTTAGCAGTCACTCTACAATCAAACTTGATCAAGGCTGGATCAAATGACTCACATGTATTATGTTACAAAAATTGCAAGAAAACTTAGAGATGACAAAGGACATTGCTGAATTTCTAAGGGGAAAAGTCTCAAACTTGAGAAATAAGTTTCATTCAACTTTATAATCTGATTTTTTACCTTCCATTATCACATGTTTCTAGAGCCACCCCCAACCCTTCATATGCCCAAGAATCAGCTACAAAGGTTATGGTCATGATTGGCTAGTTGGGTAACCCTATTCTCAATTATTTAGGTTTAAGACTAGCATTTAAAAGCTAACAAAATACATTAATGACAACTTAAGTTTATTGAATGACAAATCTATATCATTTTTCTCTCTTTGAAAGAATTTGTCCTTGAATCTTGAATGTCATCACCTTGTAAAGCAACTTTCTAGTCATCATCTCGAACTTGTGAAAGAGGTTTGAAAGGTAATCTCTTCCACAATCAAATGTATATTTTATTTGTAAAGTACTTTGCCCCTTTCACCAATGAGGTCAAACTTTCGAAATTGATTGACCACTGTGTGTCTTTACTGGATCATAAGAAACACAAGAAAAACAATATAAAAAATATTAGTTGGAAAACAAACCCCAACCTGATGATTTTTATTTTCACTTGCATACCATTTTTTTTTTCAATTTCACTATTTTCTTTTTTCTTTTCCTATTTTCTTTCAATTATCTCACTTTTCTTTATTTTCTTAGTTTCTTTGAATCTCTTCTCAACACATATACTTCAACTAGGATGGTTTTCAAATATAGAAAATAAACTAAAATATTTATAAATATAATAAAATTTTACTGTCTATTTATGATAGATTGTGATAGACTACCATCTATGTCATGAAAGACACCGATAGTAGTCTATCGCGATCTATTGCGGTCTATCATAGATTGTGATATTTTGCTATTATTTTGTAAATATTTTCGATAGTTTTATCATTTAAAATAATTTCTCCTTCAACTATCTCTTCATCTCCCTCAACCAACTTCACCATAAAAGAAAACTTTCATTTTAGCTTGTGGATGATCTACCTCAGCTTGACAACTTACAGCATTGGAAAATCTTCCTTATTTTCAATGGATTGCGTGGTTCCAAAATTTATAGCTTGGTCTTCCAAGTCTTACTCTTGATTCACAATTTAGACATATAATCAATGGATTAGTGTGCCCTCAAAAAAATTATCTTGAAAAGCCTTCCAGAAATTTCATCACCACTGTAAGTCTCATGACAATTTTGTCATTGGTGAAACTTACTCCTATAAGAAAATAATAATAAAAGAAATAGAAACACTCAACTCATTGATTTTACATTCAGAATTAACACTCGTGTTTAGTCACCAAGGAGGGCTAATTTGGAAAGTGGCTAAATTATGATATTGGATAGACTTATATATGGATAAAGAAATTCTAGTAATTGTGAGTTTTCTCGGCAACAAAGACAAGATAATTATGAAAATAACAGAAAAATAGAAGAAGAAAACAAAGAAAGGAACAAACAAGTAAGGGAAGGCATAAAGACCATTTTCAGGTACAATTGCACACAGAAAAGAAATTGCAAAAAAAAAAAGGTCTTGCATTATTGATGGAAGGGTTCTCGAGGCTCTTATCAAATAATTTAATACCAAGCCTAACTTAAACTTGTAGTAGAAACAGAATAGGTCGATTCATAGGGAGCCACAACCTCAATTATATTATGTAATTGAATTTCAAATTGTAATTTCTATTTGTTTTTTTTTCATTAATAATTCTTTTGTTTTCTCCATTGTAGGTGTTTTCATTATTCACATTCATATTGCCAACAATGTATCAAACAAAATAATTTGATCGTGTATAAATGAAGCTAGTTATCTCTATGTCATTAAGTAACTAAACCGGGGGGGTATATGAGATTTGTGCATGCAAAAGAAATTAAATATTCTAAAGCGTAAATGCTTGTGAATAAAGTTGATCTTACCCACACAAATTCGGAGTATGTTGAGTTAGTATGTAACGTTATTTATTGAAACTAAAATTGTACTCAAATTTTTTGTTAAAGGCTAGATCGACTTAACCGAAAAAGAAAGACTCCCTTTAAGAAAACTATTTTTTTCTATGTTTAATTAATTCCTAAATTAATTAAGTTGTTGGGATGAAAAACATTCCATACTACTTAGCCAAAAGCATTAAGTTCCACGGATCAATCAAGATGCTCCAATTAACTTAGAAATCTAATTTAACTACAACACACTATTTTAAGTTTAAAACCTATCATGCAAGCTATGAATACTTAGGAAAAGCCTAAACAATCACAAACATGAGACAACCTTTATGGTACTAACAATAAACATAAGTTGAAAGATAATTATGGATTACTAAGATCATGCACAGTGGGATGAACAAAACTAATTTAATCGAGTTGTCAATTTAATGTAAACAAGTATGTCCAAAATCCAAAAGTACATATGAAAAGAGGTGGAAAAAAAAAAGAAGAAAAAAATAGGCCATTCATCCAAAACAAGTGCACCTACATCAGAAGTTATGACCTAAAAGTTGAAGGGATGTATTTATAGAAATCACAAAGAGTCTTGACGCGACCCAATTTTCCAAAGAATAAATAAAATTAGCCATACACACGTATTTAGTTGTTCGTATTGTTACTGCTTAATTGGTTGGTGATATTTTCTTTTATCTTATTGCTAATATTGTTGCTACCTTGAGGCATGACTTATTTTTAAGAGATTATATTCTTCCTTATTTGGCTGTGTGTTTACTTTTTGGTCTTCCTGTTTTGGAGGTGATCTTCTTTATTTATTGTGAGGGTGTTTTCCTTGTATGGTGCATATATGTTTGCCAGCTATCTTGCTGTTAGGATAAGCCGCTCCTCATCAAGGTGTGTTTTTTTTTTTCTGGTAAAAGAGTCTCTTGATTATCTTCGTGTATGTTGCCACAGTTGTATAGATAACATCATATCGAATAATACTGGTGATTGTTCTGCATATGCCGCTACTGCTGTTTATAACGTGAGTGTTCTTTATTGAATGAGGTTCAATCAACGAATGAAAAGATAGAAGAATTTAGTCGAGACTACATTAGATTCAGGGGGAACCTAGTCTGAAAACTCTTCTAGAAGGAGGTTCGAATTCAGGGGGAGCCTAATTCTCCTCACTAGATAATATAGTTGATGCATTACTTGTGTATGAGTAGTTTTAGTGAAGTTGTAATCTTATACTTTATCTAGTGGAATTCTTTTCATCCAGGCGCATCGCCTCCCAGACGTAGGTGTGGTTACACTGAACTAGGTTAACAATTTTGTGTGTTTACCTCTCTTTCTCTCTCTTGTTGTTATTGTTATTGTTAACATTCTTGGTCACATTGTGCTCTTGTTGCAATTCTCTAAATTTCAATTGGTATCAGAGCAAGGTTGGCCTCTTTTCATTGAGTTATTCAATGGACGCGATCAAAGAAGGTGGATCGACAACTCGTCCCCCTATTCTTGATGGTTCAAATTATTCCTATTGGAAAGCAAGAATGATAGCCTTTCTCAAATCCATTGATAATAAGACATGGAAGGCAGTTGTAAATGGTTGGAGTCCTCCTCAGGTTACAGACACTGAAGTGAAGGTTGGTCATAAACCAGAGAAAGACTAAACAGAGGAAGAAGATGAAACATCCTTAGGAAATTCTCGTGCTCTTAATGCAATCTTTAACGGTGTCGACAAGAATGTTTTTCGTCTCATCAATACTTGCATTTCTGCTAAAGAGGCTTGGGAGATCCTTGCTATTGCTCATGAGGGGTATCCAAAGTGAAAATGTCCAAACTGCAGCTTTTAACTACTAAATTTGAGCCTCTAAAGATGTTAGAAGAAGAGACCATAGTTGAGTTTAATGTTCACCTTCTAGATATTGCAAATGAATCTTTTGCTCTCGGTGAAAAGATTTTAAAAGAAAAATTGGTTCGAAAGATTCTTCGTTCTCTTCCAAGAATGTTTTTCGTCTCATCAATACTTGCGTTTCTGCTAAAGAGGCTTGGGAGATCCTTGCTATTGCTCATGAGGGGCATCCAAAGTGAAAATGTCCAAACTGCAGCTTTTAACTACTAAATTTGAGTCTCTAAAGATGTCAGAAGAAGAGACCATAGTTGAGTTTAATGTTCACCTTCTAGATATTGCAAATGAATCTTTTGCTCTGGGTGAAAAGATTTCAGAAGAAAAATTGGTTTGAAAGATTCTTCGTTCTCTTCCATAAAGGTTTGATATGAAAGTCACAGCGATTGAGGAAGCTCATGATATAGCAATGATGAAAGTTGATGAACTTTTTGGCTCTCTAAGAACCTTTGAAATGTCATTTGATGACAAGCCAGATAAAAAATCCAAAAATATTGTCCTGCAGTCGTCTGATGAGCCTAATGCTGAGAGTTATAAGAACAAGGAGTCAGATGAAAATCTTGGGCAATCCATTTCCCTATTGGCAAAACAATTCGAAAAGGCTCTTAGACGATGGGGCAAGTGCAGTATGCTCAAAATATTAATATTTCCTCCAATGTTTAGGACAACTTTGGCTCTAGTGGGCATTCCTTTGTTAAAAATTCTCGACTATCTGATCGAAAGGTTGACAATGGTAAATGTTTCGGTTTTAGTCAAGATTCAAAAGAAAAAAAAATTTAGATGTAGAGAGTGCGCGAGATATGGACACTATCAAGCTGAATGTCCCAACTTTCTAAAGAGAAAGAATAAAAGCTACTCAGCCACCTTATCAGATGATGATGAGGAAGTTACTTCAAGTATTGATTCTGATGAAGAAATACGTGCCTTAGTGGGTTGTTTATCTCCAAACGGCGTTCTAGAGGCTAGTTCATCTGATTATTCTAATGTTTTGATTCCTGAGACGTCCCCTGATAGAGAAACTAATCAACATTGTCTTACCTTTAGGGAAGTGTATCGATGGACTGAAGATAGAAGAGATGGACTGAAGATAGAAGAGCAATTGATGTTCAGAAGAAAAGAATTGTAAAATTAATGGAAGACAATCATTGTCTCCTGAGTACTATCTCTAAGCTGAAGAAGGAACTAAGAATAGCCAAGGCCGAGCTCGAGTTAATGACCAGGTCTGTTCGTATGATGAACTCAAGCACAAATTATTTGAATAAGATCCTATCCTCTGGAAAAAAAGCTTCTGACAAGAGAGGAGTTGGATTTTCTCAATCAAAAGCCAATGAGCTCAAAGAAGAGTCTACCTTATCAAAGGTTTTCGTTCCTGCTCAACATGTTCAAACAACTCCTCATTACTACAAGCAGAAAGGTGTGTGTGCTAAACCTGCTCAACACAAATTTCAGAAGAAGTGGATTTGCCATTTCTGTGGAAGAGCCGGTCATATTCGTCCTTATTGCTTTTGACCGTATGGAAGTTGTGCTCATCAGAGATCTTGTAGGCTGCCTTTTAAAGCTCATGGTGTTGCTCAGCATGCTAAAAACTTGTGAAGCAACAAAGTAGAGTGGAGAGTTCAAAACAATGGTGAATTCTCCCAATAGAAAATATCAGGTTGCTCTTACAACCTTATGCTCGTCTACTCAGAAGGATTGGCACTTTGATAGTGGGTGCTCAAGGCACATGACAGGTGACAAATCATTTGTACTAGCCACTCAGCCATGTAATTCTGGTCATGTAACGTTTGGTGATGGTGTTAAGGGAAAAGTTATCAGAAAGAGCAGATTGAACTATCTTGGTCTGCCCATTCTCAAGGAAGATGTTCTGGTGGAAGGATTAACAACTAACTTGATCAGCATAAGCCAATTGTGTGATTAAGGATTCTTTGTCAGCTTCTCTAAAGACAAGTGTACTGTGACCAATTTCGACAATACCCTTGTGATGGCAGGTATGCACTCTTGTGATGATTGTTACTTATGGAACCCTGACCTTTCATCTTATGTGTGTAATTTTGTTAGAACAAATGAAGCATCCCTCTAGCACAAGAGACTTGGGCACATAAATCTTCATTCAGTCAAGAAAGCTATTGCTAAAGAAGTTGTGCTAGGCATTCCTCAGCTCGTAGGAGACTGTGATGGTGTGTGTGAGGATTGTCAGGCAGGAAAACAAGTCAAAGCCTCGCACAAAAAAGTTTGTCTGCACAACAAATAGAGCATGGAACTGTGGCATGTTGACTTGATGGGGCCGATGCAAGTTGAGAGTCTTGGAGGAAAGAGATATGACTTTGTTTGTGTTGATGACTTTTTCCGATACACTTGGGTAAAGTTTATTCATGAGAAATCAGATACGATCAACGTTTGTCAAACTTTATGTCGCCAACTCTAGAGAGAACAAGGGATGGCAATCATTCGTATGCAAAGTGATCATGATAAGGAGTTTGAGAACAGTCTGTTTGAAGAGTTTTGCAATTCAGAAGGAATTATGCATGAGTTCTCTTCTCCTATTACTCCTCAATAGAATGGAGTGGTTGAGAGGAAGAATCGTATGCTGCAGGAAATGGCTAGAGCCATGTTGCATGGAAAGAATCTGCCCTCATACTTTTGGGCGGAAGCACTGAACACAACCTACCATATACATAATCGAGTTTCTCTACGTCCAGGTACCACTAAGACAAACTATGAAATATGGAGAAGGAGGAAACCTAATGTCAAATGCTTTCATGTGTTTGGAAGTGTGTGTCACATCCTTGTGAACAAAGAATATCGAAAGAAGTGGGACTCTAAGTCTGACAGTGGAATTTTTCTGGGATACTCCTCTAATAGTCGAGTGTATAGAGTGTTCCACAATCGTCCTTGTTCTGTCATGGAGTCCATCAATATTATTATAGATGATCAAAATACTAACCGAGTCCTAGATGACGATAGAGATGATCTTGTATTGTTCCCAGATGTTGCTCATGATGTTGCTAACAAGAAGCACAACATTACCTCCAATACTGCTAATGATGAGAAAAGTGATTCTGTTCCTGAAGAGTCTGTTTTCGACACGGTTAAGTGCTTTAGCAAGGTGAAAAAGAACCATCCCTCTAAATATATTATAGGCGATCTGAGTTCTGGAGTTACTACTCGGAGGAAGGAAAAAGTTGATTATCTGAAACTAATTGGGAATGCTTACTTTATTTCGTCTATAGAACCCAGAAACATCAATGAAGCTTTGAAGGACGAATTTTGGATGAATACTATGTAGGAACAATTGAGATAGTTTGAGCGAAATTAGGTGTGGAAGGTTGGTCCACGTCCAGAGTCTGCTAATGTTATTGGTACCAAATGGGTGTTCAAAAACAAATTAGATGAGAATGGTGTTGTTCATAACAAAGCACGCCTAGTGGCTCAAGGTTACTCACAAGTTGAAGGTGTTGATTTTGATATGAGACATTCGCTCCAGTTGCTAGATTAGAAGCCATACATCTTCTCTTTGGTGTTGCTTGTCTGCTCAAATTCAAGCTCTGTCAGATGGATGTGAAAAGTGCCTTTTTGAATGGCTTTCTGAATGAAGAGGTTTATGTAGAGCAGCCTAAAGGGTTCATTGATCCCTCGTGTCCTCAACATGTGTATAAACTTCAGAAAGCTCTTTATAGCCTGAAGCAAGCTCCCAAGGCCTGGTATGATCGTCTTGCAGAATTTCTTATTCACAAATGATACTCCAGAGAAGGATCAGACATAACTCTTTTTATTAAACAATCAAGAGACTGATTTATCATTGCTCAAGTTTATGTGGATGACATTGTGTTTAGAGGATCCCCTCAGACCTTAATAAACCAATTTGTTGATCAAATGAAGAGTGAATTTGAAATGAGTATGGTCGGCGAGTTAACTTACTTTCTCAAGTTTCAGGTCAAACAATTACCTTATGGTATATTTATATCACAAGAAAAATATGCAAAGAACATGTTAAAGAAGTTTGGGATGGAGAACGTCAACCCTAAGAGAACTCTAGCTCCCACCTATGCCAAGCCATCAAGGGACTCAGAAGGTGAAAATGTTGATGAATGATTGTATCAAAGCATGATAGGCAGTCTGTTGTATCTAACTGTTGGTCGTCTAGATATAAGTTATGCTGTGGGTGTTTCTGCTCGTGTTCAGTCTAATCCCAAAGTCAGTCATATGACAAGTGTGAAAAGAATTCTCAAGTATATCTGTGGGACCAGTGACTATAAGCTATTGTACTCCTCAAACACGAAAGAGATCTTAGTCGGATTTTGTGATGATGACTGGGCTAGTAGCTTTGAGGACAGATAAAGCACCTCAGGTGGTTGTTTCTTTCATAGGAACAATCTAATATCCTGGTTCAATAAGAAACAAAATTGTGTTTTCTTGTCCACAGCAGTTATTCATAGTTGCTATGGATGAAACAAATGTTGTAGGAGTACAATGTTACTCAAGATGTCATGACCTTGTATTACGACAACATGAGCGCAATTAACATTTCTACGAATTCGGTGCAACATAGTAGGACCAAACACATTGACATCAGACACCATTTCATTAGGGACTTAGTCGAGTCTAAAGTCATTACTCTTGAGCATGTTTGAACTGACAAGCAACTGGCAGATATTTTTATAAAACCTCTTGATGCAAGCCATTTTGAGTCATTGAGAGCTGCTATGGGTTATGCCGAATTCAGTTATAGTATTTATTTCCTACGTTGGACGGGCTGGTTTATTAGGCCATGAAGTGTGCGCCATGGCCCAAGGAAATATTTTGAATCTTTGCATTTAATGGTTCGTATCTTCCCTCTCTCATGACCGTTGGTTTTTCAAATGCTCAAATGGTTTGCAGTGTTTTTCAGTTGTCTTCTCTTCACCTTCTTGTGCCCTATTTGGCTAAAAGAACTTCTCATAATTGCTTTTGTTTTGTTTGGATCTGTTATGTTCAAGATTTTCTAATGGTAAATACTCGAAGCGGAGTTCATACGTCTATTCCTAATGTTGATAAGGAATCTACTTCTGATCTGTCTAGAAACTTAGTTGTTTATACTGATTTTTCCCATGATGCTTCTCTTCTGAATGATCCTTCTATGAGTGGTATGGTTGATGGCGTGTCGTCTATTTCTGACCTTCCTCATACTTCCTTGCATGTTGAGTCTCCTATTTTTGAAAAGGAGTCTGATGTTGTGCATGATTCTGTTGCTGTTTGTGATAATAAGAACGCTAATGTTGAGCATTCATTTACTATTGAAATACTTGCTGATATTGCTATTAATGTTGGTGACATGTTTGTTGATACTAATCCTATCTCTCCTCGTCGTCCAAGTGTATCTTCTTTTGGACTGATTCCCTTGATCATTCTCCTCGTTCTCTCGCTGATGAAGCCCAGTCTGTTTCTATTGATGCTTCTCTGAGTAGTTCCAATGATGATGATGTGCTGATTGCCTCTTTTGGAAAATCTCGTGCTTCCAAGTCCTCTCATTTTGCTCCTACAGATGCTGGGCCTTCCTCTCGTACTCGCTCCAGCTGGTCTAAGGCTGCTAAGCAATCAAGTGGATCTGATTATGACTCTCTTCTTCAGTCCAACTCTGAGGACGATATTGCATTGCCTTATCCCCGATCTCATGGTCGCGGACGAAAAATTTTTCGCAACATTTCGTTAGTGCCTATTGATGGCATTTCATTTCATACAAAGGAGAATGTCTTACATTGGAAATATGTTCTCCAATGGCGCATAACTGATGAGAAAGTCCTGTCGGAGCAAACTATTGGCTGTCTAAAGCTTATGGAATTGATCCATCATGTTGGGCTACTTAAGACTGTTGTGAATATCGGCTCGTACTACCCTCAACTTGTTCGTGAGTTGATTGCCAATCTTCCTACTGGTTTTAACGATCCTAGTAGTCTTGACTACCAAAAGGTTCGAGGTGTGTGCTCAAAAGCGCTTTCTATTCTCTCAAATTAATAGAGTTTATATTAGATTTTACTTGTTTGCTAGTGGTTTTTTAGTAAAAAAGTGAAGAAAACCGAGCAAGGGTTTCCTACTGAGGCTCCTGGTATTTTACTGCTTAGTTGGCTGCAGAAATTTTCTTTTATCTTATTGCTAATATATGCATTACTCGTGTATGAGTAGGCCTCCAAAGCCACCTCAAATCACTTTTTTTTTTTTTTTTAGTACAACAATTGGAGGTTGGGGGATTCGAACCTTCCACCTCTAGGATGAAAGATTATGCATTCACCTTTGAGCTAAGCTTACTTTGGCCACCTCAAATCACTCAATCTCTACAAAATGAACAATAAAGCATGTGAGAGTAATAAAACTAGCTTGAATTAGGATATAAAATAATACATTTAGAGAGCTATCCGTTATGTTTTTTACTAAATTCCCCTTCAAACTTTAAAGATAATAATCTGATCTAACTTTTTGTTTCACAAAAAAAATCAAATTCGGACATTAGCACAAAGTTTGAATAGGAAAGATGAGAAATAAATTCACCAATTACAAATTTCAACAATTTTTCGCCAAATATGATTGAAAGTTGATGAGATCTTCAAATGAATGTGTAATTTATCTAAATCAGAAAATAATGAAAGATGAAGAGTAGATATGAAAATAGGGGAAAAAAAGCGAAGAAAACAGAGGTTATTCGCCCAAAACGGCCACCAACATAAAAAGTTATAACCTAAAAACCAAACAGATTTTATAGAAATTGCAATAGTGTATAGACATCAAGGGCAGTGTCTTGATGCTACCCAATTTTCTAGAATAAATAAAAATAGCCGTACACATGCATATTTGGTTGATTTCTATATCGTTTAGACACATATACAACGTCAAGACGTCGTCACCTCAGATTTTGTGGTTTGGACTTCAACTTTCATGACTCGGTTGCTCAATTTACATTTGATTAACCCCAAATTTGGTTATGATTCTTCCAAGGTGGTCCAAAACGACTTCAAATCACTCCATCTCTACAAAATAGTAAACCACATAAGAGCAATAAAACTAACTAGTCTAAATTGAGGATGTTAAATAGCACATTTAGAACGCTATATGATTTTGACTATATGCCTTTTTTAAACTTTATAAAGATAAGAGTCTCATTTAAATTTTTGTTTCACAAAAAAAAAAGAAAATTTAAATTCGGAGGTTAGCAAAAAGTTTGATAAGAAATAAATTCACTAGCTACAAATTTGAAGAAATTTCAGCATACTTAAAAATTTATGAAACTAACATCTCCTTATTTATATCAAACACATAGTTAAATTGATATATAAGTGTGCTAGTAATCACAAGCTGAAAACTAATATTAATATTTTAATTACCTGGGCTTAAAACTAATATTTACCAGTTGAAAATACATTAATGACAACTCAAGTTTATTAATGGAAATTCTAAGCTCATTACCCATATCATTCCAATTCTTGCAATTTAATACATTTGGAGGGAAAAAAAAAAAAACCAGGCATTAGCGGCTTCTTTCTTCTTCGCAAATCAAAATGGTTTTAAATAATCTCTTATGTTCTAATTGCACCTTCTGCTATTCGTTATAAAAAATAATAATAACAATAAAAACACTCTTTTTGAATCAATGTGACTAAATGGTTATTAAATAATATTGAGAAAAGATATTAAAAAATAATTTTTTTTTAATTGTTCTAAATGATAAAGTTATTATAAATATTTTCAAATATAACAAAATATCACTGTCTAATCAGAGATAAATACTAATAGACTATTTTATCAATCAACCTACTAGATAGTAGTCTATCAGTGTATAGACCATAATTTGCTATATTTATAAATATTTTAGTTCATTATTTTTTCTAATCATTAATTTTTTTTTTAAATATGGGTTAAATATGGATTAGAAATCTAAAAAAGCGGAAAAAAAAACATTATCATTATCAAAGAAGGCTCAAAATTTTAATTTATCCTTTGGAGAAGGTGAGATTTTTTTTCTCTATTTTAGGGATGCATATATACTTGAGGGGAAGTCTCTTTTGAGTTCCAACAATTTATAATTAATGTGGTGAGTTTAATCTCTGACGCAAGAAAAAGAAAAGAAAACCCAACCAAATGTGAGCACAAAACATGTTGTAGAGTTGTTTGAAACAAGACTTGGTCAAGTCATGTTCTAGAGGCGCCAAGATTATTCTCTAAACCCATTAAATTTAGTATTTTGTTTTTTTTAACAAACACTAGTTTTATTATATATTAGGGACATCTTGAATAATTCAACAGAAGAGAATGACTTCAATTTTTTAGAGCAAAGTTTTTACAATCGTTTAAAAACTGATCTAGAGGGGCTCACTAGTTTAATTAGAGTTGGTAAAAATTTAGTGGAAGACTTTGAGTGTTCAAAGTCTAATGGACACATATACTTTGACTATGATATAGAGGCCCATGCACGACATTTACTGTTTTGAATTACCATTGCTTCAGTGTTTTTCCTTGTATATTTACGAGTCTTGGGTCCTCTTGACTTTCACTCCAAAACCCTAAATCTCCATTGGGTCATTAGTATAAATATGTACCGTTTATGTTTTTGAAAATAATCATGTCATAATTATATATACTAACCCTTCCGCAAGTATATGATTGACAAATGCTTGAAAAAAGTGATAGTTACTACCTATATTAATAAGGTATTTCTCTCTTTTGGTGGTTTGAACATAAAAATTCTAAAGTTAAACCTGCTTCACATGGAACTTGCAATTCTAGTTGTGTGACTTTCAATGATTTTTCTCTAAGAGAGTATGCGAGTAAAGACAAAAGATGGTAAAAGAGACTCACGTTTGGTTTGTATATGGACTTTCTTTTCTCTCACAAAAGCATACATTTCACGAGAAGTAGAATGGCTAGATCGTAGGAGAGATCGATGTAGAGGACTACTAGAGACATCACATGTCAACAATTTTAAATTATGAATCCTATGTGATACCCAAATAAAGAAGGGGTACATGAATTAATAAATCGAGAGACTGTATCTAAATGAGAGAGATCCAAAGGATGTGTAAGTTGGTTAAGTAAAACTTAAATAATTAATAGTTATTACTTAATTAATTATGGAAACTCCAATGTTAAACTTGTTTAGCTTGAAACAATGATGTGTCAAAATCTTTTAAAAATTTTCCAAGAAAACATGTGAGTGAAAACAACACATGCTAAATAATTTATGTTGGTATGTGGAACGAAGCTCTTGCTCTTACAATTAAGTTCAAGACAAGTAATTCCGAATACATGCTACATTTGGGCTTTAGTATAATTTTTATTGCGTACTAATGTCAACAATCAAATTAAAATAGTGTACCATCTTGTATTTCTTGTTGTCAATTTGAATGTTTTGATTCATTCCTTATCTACATAAGGATTGTTCAAAGTAATAAATTTGGAAAAGAAACTAAAAGAGAAAAAGGAAAAAAGCATAAAGCATGCATGGGTATGATAGTGATTTGTGTGGAGATGGGAAAATTTGTCCCATTAAGATAAAAGACATTGATATTAAAAATCATTATTAAAAATTGATTCACTAAATTGAGGATAAAACTCAATCGTACCAATTTCATCAATTTTTATATATCAAATTGAAATTGCAACATTCTTTCTGAAGAAGGAAATCTTTGACTTTTATAGCCAACTTTAAAAGAGACAAGAAATAAACTAAGAACACCAATAAGATTCAAAATGAAAAGGATTTGTTCCAATTAAAATGAGCATATATTAAATTATGTTTGGAAATCATCAATATATAGGAAAGAATTATAGGCATGAAGATGTGTATATATATTATACACACTCGAGAAAGAATCTATGAAGAACATATGGCTAAAAGATAGTAAAAAGGACAAATAAGCTGGAATTGAAATTCATAGAATATAATAGTGACAAGATGTGATTTAAATAAAAATTATACTAAAGAGTACAATTTTGTTAAATATAGTTACAAATATGAATGGTATAATATTATTGTATGAACTGACTTGATTTTCAACCAATACGTCAACTTTGATCTCCAATCTAAAATTTAAAGAGAATTTTCAACTAAATAAAAAATTTAGTTATATGGTTTCTTAACAAGTTAAGATTAAGTGATACAAACACAAACACAATTTAGAAATAGAGAACATTCCGTCCTAAGTAATAACAAATACTTATATTATTAGGGCTTTTTTTTTTTTTTTTTTTTTTTGTTGAAAAGGAATAGTTATATTATTAGTTAACTAGGAATTGAATGAAGCTTTTTTAAATAATTAACAAAATACAAAATTATTTAAAAAAATCAACTAATTGTTGGGGTTGTTTCATTAGCTCCAATAATATAATGCTATTGTTTGGGTTCATTTGTAGAAAAAACTTGGTTAAGAGAATAAAAGTTCTTACCATTATCATACAATATGAAGCAGTAGAGTTTAAGATAAAAAGTTAAAATAAAATATATAAGACATCAGGCATCCATTCAGCGTAAAATCTACACTTTAACAAAGAAAAAAATTATAAAATTGCTCTTATTTATTCAAAGATTGCAATATTATCATTAATATTTTATAGATGACGATATTTCAAAACAACAAACAAAGATTTTTGTAAGATGCTCATTATAAACATATATTTATACCAGTTCAATAATAGATGTATTATTCACTAAGATAAGTTGGAATTGATAATTTAATATAATTGAGTTGGTCGTTGCAGGTGGTTTTTGTTGGAGTTGGTTGATGAACGTGACCGTTGGAGTTTGGTCACCGGAAGTGATTGCCTCCAACTATTGCTAAAGTTGGTCACCAAAGACGATCATAGGAGTAGGTTGCCAGCAGTGATCATCGGAGGTGGTCGATGAAGGGCAGTGGTAATTGGCAGCAACCATTTCTATCGAGATGTCAACATTCTTTTAATATTTTTACATTTTCGTAGGGTCGATATTGACATGAGGAAACATTTCTGTTACATCATAAGAAAATCCACAAAAATACGAAAAAATAAGCAACAAAATGTCACTTATGTGCATTTAGTATAAATAACAAACAACTTATTTTAAAAGATATATAATATTTATTTACTAATTTTTTTATAATTATTTCAGAAATATTGATCGACATCGACGTTATTTTATTGATATTTTGCTCCAAATAAAAAAAAAACAAGAATTTTGACCACTAAAAAGCTTGTAACCATAGAACATATGGCTAACATAGATAATAAATAAATGAGAGTTAATATCATTCCAATTGTCGTTACCAAAGTAATTAGTATTTTTGTCATTAAGAGATATTTTTGGTGGGTATTTATTCCAAAAAAGACTATCAATTCTCAACAAAACTGCTCATACCATACCACGTAGGAAAACCATCGCTAAGATATTAAAAGTCGTAAATAATATAGAAATTGGGTAGTCAGTCCTCGCATTTTATTGAGATAAGCCAAATCATAACTTTTTTCTCCAAGAAAAAAGGCGCATTGCCAATAAATCCATGAGAAATTACTTCTAAAAATAGCTCCATTTAGTCTCGTATTGCCATCGACATTATATTTATATAAAATTGAGACCTCGACGTTTTTGTGTCGACATCAATATTTTAGACCTTTATTCAAATCTACCATTGTTAACCTAGGTGGGTATGGATTATTGATAGATATATAATTAAGAGAAGTTAAAAGAGAAATTGAAAGAGAAATTGAAGAGAGAAGGAGAAAAATTGAAAATGAATAGTGAGGCAGAAAATGACAAAGTGTAGCATATAAGGTATCTGCATGGAGAGGCCTATCCATTGATGCTCTCCTTTCTTTTTTCCTATATTACTAATAAAACATATTTCTCAAATTCCAAATTTTCTTTTGAAAAAAAGAAAAAACAACAAAAAGAAAAGGTAATTTTTGTGGGAAGAGGGTGGAAAAACTTCCCTTTTTAAGGCAGAAATTTGAGTTGGATTATAAATGCATCTCCTTCTTCCTCTCTTCTGTGTTATGCAATAGCCATACCCAAAGCAAAGCCTTCAATCTCTCTTCTCTCTTACTCATCCAAATTCATATCATATTTCATTCTACCTTTAAGTAAGTTCCTTCCTCCCAATTACTCTCTCTATGTTCATCTTTATTTCATTCACAATACCCCTAAATCTAAACCCCTTTATCTTTTCTTCATTCAAATTTCCTTTCAAATTACTCTGTATTATTATATTCATTTAGTGTTCTTTAACCATTCATTTGGTATCTCTTAGTTATATATCAAAATTTAGTTATTATAATTACTCAAGGAGATATTTTCAACTATTTTCAAAAATAGAAGGATGGTTGAAAATAATTATAAACATAGTAAAATTCTAATTTTTATCTGTGATAGATCGCGATAGATCCATATACACATCTATCATTTTATCAGATAGATACGGATATCTATCGTTGTTTATCATAGAAATTTTCTTTTGCTATATTTGTAAATAATTTGATGTTTTTTCTCTTTATAATAATTTTTCTATTACTTAATTTTATAGGGTCTTTTTTTTCTCAAATTTGGAAGTTTGAGGAATTGTTACTATAGTTGGGAACAAAATATATTTTGATTTTATTTTTTCGTTCAGTTCTATGTATTAGTTTTGTGTTCTTTAATGTTGATTTTTTTTTCTTTTTTTCTTTTTTTTTTTTTGGATAAGTTTGCGGGATTTTCATTTGCATGTTGTCTGTTTTGTTCAGGTTTTTATTTTATTTTATTTTAATTTGGATAAGTTTGATGAATTTTCACATTGTGCATGTTGTCTGTTTGGTTCAATTTCAATTAGAAAAAGACAGATTGAATGAAATTTGATTGGCAGTGAAGGGAACTGTCTGTTGCTACTAGACAACTAACTACCAAACCGAACCGGGTTCGGTTCGTTGTGGTTCGATTTTTAAACTTGGAATTTGGGGTTCGGTTCATGATGGTTCGATTTTTTAAACTTGGAATCGGGATTTTCTTTTACACTGGGTTGAATCTCTCAACCATTGCCTTTCTTTTACAATTTTCACACATTCTTAGGTTAAACAAAATCTAATCACCATTATGATTTTGAAAATTAAGCTTATAAACATTACTTCTACTTATAATATTTTCAAAAATCAAATGAAATTTTGAAAACTAAGAAAATACAGTTTTCAATTTTTTTAGAATTTTATTAAAAGTTCAAGTATATCTTTAAAAAAAGATGAAAAAGATAATTGAAAAATTGGAAGGAAATAAGCAAAAAGTAAAATGAATTGTTATCAAATAAAGCTCAAGATTTACATGTGAATGGTTGTTTCCCTATTTTTTTAAATCTGAACTTATTTTAGTACTATTTCTTTATTATAGTTTTCATATTTGTTGAGAAGGTATTTTAATTCGTGGTCAAATTGTTTTTTTAGAAACTACATTTTTATGGCATATATAAGCTTAAATTTAAAAGAAAAACTAAAGGCTTCGGATAACTATTTTGTTTATAAAGTTTCTATATTTGAAGTGTGGTTTCATAATTTCTTCTTTTTTCCTTTTTACATGGCTTTCACCTCTTTTAAAGATACATTTAGGTTTTAGTCCAATTTCAAAATGAAAAACAATAGTATAAAAATGATTTTTTCTTAAATTTTTATTACTTAATTTGAATCTTCAAAATAAACTCACAGTAAAAATAATATATATAAACTTAATTTAAAAAAAAAAAAGATTATCAAACCAACCTAAATAATTACGGGATAGTGCTAATTTTTGTTTTAAAATGAAACCAAGAAAAGAAAAATGAGAAGGAGACTTTGATTTTTTTAATTCTGCACTATGGAGTAAAAATTTGGATCGACAATGAATGACTCGAATTACCTTACTATTTAACGTTATTGGGTTTCCAAATTATCCTGTGACTGTGAACTCTGTTTTGAAAAAAAAAAAAAAAAAAAAAAAAAAAAAAAAAAAAAAAAAAGATCATATTTTAAAATTAATTTTATATGATTTTAATATAGTAAAGTAAATTGTTATGGCAGAATATTTTTTCTTGATGACGTGGGAAGAAATATTGTCTCATTCACCTAATAAAATTATTTTTTACCTAATCAACCTTAAATTAATGGAAAGTTAATTGAAAATATCACATCATCATTCAAATTATGAAAGTTAGAAATCATCTATTTGAAAGTTTAGGAAATATATATATATATATTTATGAATCCAAAGAGCTGAAAAGACATTTATTCTATAATTTTATGTCGTAGTCTTGCATGTTAAATCAAACCTAGAAGGCAAGCTAAGTTTATTATTATTATTATTATTAATTTGACTAATGGAAAAAAAAAAAAAGGTTTTATCTCTGTTCAATTGGTATTTTGAGTGGAAGACTTAATGTTCAAAGTCAAGTAAGCCTAAGATGATTGAAGCCCATGGACGTATGGTCATCAACGGTTCATAATTACCATTTCTTTAATCTCATTGAATATGAATATCTTTTCACGTTGATTGGGTCTCTAAACTTCCATTAAATTACTTGCTATCTCTCTTTTTAGTACCTTGAGAGAAAGTAGTAAATGTCTTTTAACTATTAAGCTATGTTTGATTTCGAAAGGTGTTTTACAAATAATGAAAAAACTTTTCTTTGGACAAGTATACCTCAGAAAATCTCTAAAGTAAAACCAATACAACAATTTTAACACAATTTTATGTGGGTAATAGATAAGCTGTTTTGTTAATTTCAAGGGTGATTTATAGTCTTGTTTTTGACTTATGACTTTTCTTAGTTTGGACTTGGATAAAACATGAATTAGCTAGGTGAGACATTGATATCTACAATTTCTCCGGTCCACGCAACTATACATATAAATCTTGTGTCTTGTCCTTCGTTTTTGATGCATTGTATCTACCTTTTCTTCAACTTGTCTCTTGGTTGATCAGCTATGGCAGTGGCTCAGCTTCTCATCAAACCACCTCAATCTTTCTCCCCATTCCTGGAATCTCCAAGACCAAAGATTACAAACCCAAAGCAGGTTGTTCAAAATCCCCCTTGTTTCCTTTGCTGCTTTAGCTACCTAGCTTTTGCATTGTTGCTTTATTCCTGGATGTTCCTCAATTTCATTTTGTTTCCATAAAGGAGTTTTGTTGCTTAGATTTCAAGTGACTTTTTTTTTTTTTTTGGTTTTGCTTCAAGTGTATTTAGTATTGTTGGTTCTACTTACAGTTTCGTTTGAGAGCTTCGAGTAATAGTTCGAATGGAGAAGTGAGGAATTTGGTAGGGAAAGGAACAGATGGATGGACAATCGACTACACCGGCGAAAAACCAGCGACGCCGTTATTGGACACTGTCAATTATCCTATTCATATGAAGAATCTGTCATTACAGGTAAGACTCTTGGTTGTTGAACATTGTCAATTTTCCTTCCATTTGGCAATTTGTGTCATTTGTTGTTGTTCTTCCTCATTGTCATTTGAGATGTTTTTTCCAGGATCTTGAGCAGCTAGCAGCAGAGCTTAGAGCAGAAATTGTGTTCTCTGTATCCAAAACTGGAGGCCATTTAAGTGCAAGCTTAGGCGTGGTCGAGCTAGCTGTGGCGCTGCATCATGTGTTCAATACTCCAGAGGACAAAATCATATGGGATGTTGGCCATCAGGTGCAAAGCCAACAACAAAAGTTGTCCAAAATGAAGTTTATTTTTAGGATTAGAGTTGATTTTGGTGGTGTTTTTTGCAGGCATATCCACACAAAATTCTCACTGGAAGAAGGTCTAGAATGCATAGTATAAGGCAAACTTCAGGGCTTGCTGGTTTTCCCAAAAGGGATGAAAGTGTTCATGATGCTTTTGGTGCAGGACACAGTTCTACAAGCATATCAGCTGGTCTTGGTATGTCTTACACTCTCCTCATTAACTCTTTTTCCATTTCAGAGGGTTTAATTTTAAAGAAAGCAACATTCTTCTTTGTTTAATGATTTCTTTTCTTTTTCTTTTTCTTTTTTTTTCTTTGAAAACAATGTAGGCATGGCAGTTGGAAGAGACCTTTTGGGAAAGAAGAACAGTGTCATTTCTGTGATTGGAGATGGAGCAATGACAGCAGGTCAAGCCTATGAGGCAATGAATAATGCAGGCTATCTCGATACAAACATGATCGTTATTCTAAACGACAACAAGCAAGTCTCATTGCCAACCGCTACACTTGATGGCCCTGCTACTCCTGTTGGAGCTCTCAGCAGTGCCTTAACCAAACTTCAGGCAAGCACACAATTCCGAAAACTTCGTGAAGCTGCAAAGGTAAAATACTAGAGGATTGGGTACGCTTTACCACAAGTTGTTAGGGCCTACTGGAATGACTTTTCAAGGGTTTAAAAAGCCGTTTTATGCATTTAGAAATTCATTCAAAATACAACCTTGGTTTATCAAAGTTAACGACTTTCATACCATTCTTTGAAGATCATCACAAGACAAATTGGGGGGCAAGCCCATGAAGTTGCAGCGAAAGTAGATGAATATGCAAGAGGTTTGATAAGTGGTTCAGGATCGACATTTTTCGAGGAGCTAGGCTTGTACTACATTGGTCCAGTGGATGGACACAATGTAGGAGATTTGGTCACCATTTTTGATAAGGTGAAATCAATGCCAGCACCTGGACCGGTATTGATCCACATCGTTACAGAAAAAGGGAAGGGCTATCCTCCAGCAGAAGCAGCTACAGATAAAATGCATGGTTAGACTCTGTTCTAATTGAGCATTCTGTTTAGTTCCATGGATTCTTTCAAATACTTAAACTCTTTACAAATCTTGCAATCATTCAGGAGTAGTCCAGTTTGACCCCAAAACAGGCAAACAATTCAAGAAAAAATCTTCTACACTTTCATACACTCAATACTTTGCTGAATCTCTGATAAAAGAAGCCGAAGCGGATGACAAAATTGTAGCCATCCATGCTGCCATGGGTGGTGGAACTGGTCTTAACTATTTCCAGAAGAGGTTCCCTGAGCGCTGCTTCGATGTGGGGATTGCCGAGCAACATGCTGTTACGTTTGCAGCCGGTTTAGCGACAGAGGGTATCAAACCATTCTGTGCTATTTACTCGTCCTTCCTACAAAGAGGGTTTGATCAGGTAAGTATATATGGAAAGATTAGGAGCCTGCTGTTTTAAGCACTTAGAAAGTCAGACTAAACAGGTCTTAGGTAAAAATTGCGCAAAAGATTATTTTCCGTTGATAGTCTTGTATTATCCTAATTACTAACTATATGGAATGGTCATCAAGGTGGTGCATGATGTAGACCTTCAAAAACTACCTGTTCGCTTTGCAATGGACCGAGCAGGTTTGGTTGGTGCCGATGGCCCGACACATTGTGGAGCATTTGATATAACATACATGGCTTGTTTGCCAAACATGATTGTCATGGCTCCATCTGATGAAGCTGAACTAATTCACATGGTTGCAACGGCAGCGGCGATAGATGATAGACCGAGTTGTTTTCGGTTTCCGAGGGGCCATGGCATTGGAGTTGCTCTTCCTCCTAACTTCAAAGGAACTCCAATTGAGGTTAGCATGAAATTAACCAACTCCTTAAGCATTAAGGATGTTACAAAATACTATCCCAAAGTAGAATGTAACACATTCTTTGCCTTTGTTAAATAGATTGGCAAAGGGAGAGTACTGATGGAAGGCACTAGAGTTGCTATATTGGGGTATGGTTCAATAGTTCAGCAATGTGTTGAAGCTTCAAAATTGCTAAAATCAAGAGGCATTGCCCCAACAGTGGCAGATGCTAGATTTTGCAAACCTCTGGACACTCAACTTATAAGGCAACTGGCAAAAGAACATGAAATTCTGATTACTGTGGAGGAAGGCTCCATTGGAGGCTTTGGTTCTCATGTATCCTATTTCCTTAGCTTAACTGGAATATTAGATGAGCATCGTCTCAAGGTAATTACACAAAAATAGTTTGATTCTAGTTTATTGATTTAATTATCTTAACTTAATGCGTACAAGATTTTTTGTTCGTTGCATTTGCAGTTGAGAAGTATGGTTCTTCCCGATCGATACATCGACCATGGATCGCCACAAGACCAGATGGAAGAAGCAGGACTGTCATCTGAGCACATAGCTGCAACAGTCCTAAATCTTTTGGGCAGATCAAAAGAAGCTCTTTCATTCCAAGTTTCTACAGCTAGGAAGTGAAGTTGTTAGTAGGAAGCTATATATGTATCTACAAAATCATATGGATATGTTGTTCATATGAAACAAGAAAACTTTTATGGGGATCCAGATGTTAGTACTAGTGTGAGATAGGAAAAGTATTGTCATGGATGACACTGTATCAAACTCATCAATGATAATATAATCCTAGGATCCTGATTAGGTGAATAATTTCAACACAGAACAAAACAATTTTAAACCACAGCAGGATTGCTATCATGGACACATTGCTGCAATGGTACTAACAATCATTTTTGAAACAGTAAAAACAATCCCTATCAATTAGGTTTCTACAAAAAAAAAAATTCAAAATATTAGTAGGAAGCTTTGAATATATACAATTATAGGAAAACCATTAGTGATATATATGAAAATTATCTTCATTTACAAAATTAACCACACTGTGAGTTCTAACTTTTTATATATATACGTGGAGTGAGGATTCAAACTTTAGACCTTTTGATCAAGTATAAATTCATAAACAAACTATACTCAAATTGGTATCAAATTGGTATCTGGAAGGAGAAAATAAGAAACTTTCGCATAAAGGGAACTAGCATCCAAAATAACTATCAAATCATATTGCTGAAGAATAGCACTCCCTTCCAACCAAAGGGCCAAACCATAAAAAAAAAAAAAGAAAAAAAAAGAAAAAAAAGAAAAAAAAACAAACATCGACACCATCCCAATAGAAAAATGAAAAGGGTTACAACTTGTCTTGAACATGATGAATAACCCTCCAATACCTGGACAAGGAACGAAAGGGGCAAACCACTTGGATACTTCATTTACGTAACAGATAGGTCTCCACTCAGGCGACTCATAACGAGCCCAAACGGATTAGGATAAGCCACAATTACTTCATAACAATAACATTACAAGAAGAAATATGTTAGTCTCCAAATCCTCCATCACGACAAAGAGGACAAACATTTGACAAAGCAACCTTTACCCTCCCACACCATCCAACAATCCTTTCCAAAGATAGGAATGAAGTAAGCAATCTAATTCATGAACAACCTGCACCAAAAGAACAAAGATATTGGGCCAATAGACTGGTCGGTCAGAATTTGTAAGCCCTAACTTGTAAGGCATGCTTGGCCTTAGGGAAAAAGCAAGCTAAGAAGAAGTCTATGTGTATGCGTCGAAAAGAGGAGTGGTGGCCGAGAGTGAAGGAGCAAAAATGGTTAAGTGTTGGCCACGGCTATGCGTTGGTGAGGTAGAAGAGTTGTTATATTTTGTTAGAACTACTATGCGTTGAAGGGGTAATCATGAAAAGTTGCTATGCGTTGAGGGTGTCACCATGCACTGAAGGATCATGTGTTGGAAGGGAAGTTGGAACCTGGCGGGGAAAAATTGTACTAGACTTACCATGCGTACCATGCGTTGAAGGCAGTGGTTGTGGAAGGTTGCTGTGGGCGTTGGTGGTAGGTTGCGTTAAGCGTGTTATGCGTTGGTGGAAAATCTGTGCCGGGCAGCTTATTTTAAAAAGAATGGAAGTGGAGGTTAAGTCGGCAGCGTATATATATGAGTAGACCAAATATTTAATCATTTTAGACACTTTCCAAAGCTCGAGTCGGTTCCATTTTTCAGACAAACAACGAGGGAAGGTGGAAAAAGGTGTTCATGTCGAATTCAAGTGAACTTCTATTTGTTCTGGTGGTGTAACTAAAGCTGGAACAGGAAGTTTGATTGTTGTCGTAAAATCCGAGCATGGTCTAGTCATTGGAGAAGTGCGAGCTGAGGAAATAGAAGATAGGGCTGGAATTTTGAGGTTAGTAAGTTAACTCAATTCCTAACCATTTTTATGAAGGATATTTGAGTTAAATTTGAGGGGAAACATGTAAAATTGTAGGTGGAAGTGATTATTGTTGATTTGCTGGGCAATTGAGAGCAACTGGGGTTATTTGAGAATATCTCTCAAACGGAGAAGGATCATGCTCTGAAATATCGAGGTAAGTTAGAGAAATTACTCCTTTACAAGTTTGTAGAAGGAAAGAAGTTCTGAATTTAGCTGGAAATACGATTTTTATCAGGTAGACGTGGGAACAAAAAGGAAAGGAAGGAACTTTGCTGTCGGGTGTCGCTAGGAAGCGGGTGTCGCTGAGTAAATAAAATATAAGTAGTGAGACGAGTGTCGCTGGAACGCAGGGGGCTTTCGGTTTCACAAAGCTTGCTGGGTCTCGCTAGGTATCGCTCTTCAGGTAAATCACGCTAGTCTTGCTTATCCTGGTGTCGCTAGTATCGTGTCCTGTTGGGTAGTTTCGCTAGTAATCTCACTGGGAATGTGAAATTTCGTTGGTAATCTCGCTAGTGACACAAATCTCGCTTATTATGTTTACTTTGGGAAAAGGGGAGGCTTGGTGATGAATCATGATTAGAGTTTAATTATGCATACTTAACGATCATGTAAAGAAAGTTTAAGGAAAGTGTAACGTGAGGAATGCGTATTTACAGGCCAAGAAGAGCTCGAAAAGGCATATAATCCGCTCAAGGCCTAAGGATAAGTTGTGAGTGACTCTTTTCTTTCTTTGAAAACAAAATTTATTGAAAATGTTTAGTTCGATGTTCTTATGAGATATGGCTTTGAGATGATTGTTTTCTTGAAAAGCATGATTTTTTATTATATTGTTCACAAGGCAAGTTTTATCTGATTTCTATACGATGTTGAAAGGCATGTTGTGAGTTGTTGTTTATCAAGAAATATCCTGTTTTCCATGAAAGCTTTCATATAAACAATTTATGTAAACTAGTTTCTAAAGTGTTTTAGAGGAGGCTTAATGCTTAAAAGCATGTGAGTTTCCCTGGGACCTAGTACTGAAGGACATGAGAAGGTACTTGGGCAACCTGCCATATTCCTATGTGCACATAGAGGTTGATATTGCTGGTGCGTCGAGTTCTGCTCCGCATCAAACCAGGGTTAATTTCGATGTTGGGTGTGTTGAGTCTTGCTCCACCCCAACTAAGGTTGTTTTCGACATTGAGAGCGTTGAGTTTTGCTCCGCCTTAACTAAGGGAAATGAATGAGAAACCAAATGAGTTTTCTGAATAAATATTCCAAAACGATTCTATACAGCTTGGAACGGATTTATGTGATTTGATAGAGTTATCGGAAAATACTTTCCTGCTGAATTGTTATATTTGATCCTTGTTTTATGCAAATTAGATTATACAAGCCTGTTTTCGAGCATAAGATAATTTTTACAAAACAAGTCACTCATGGGGCCTTTAGCTCACGCTTTCCATGTTTTCTTTTTCCCCCAGGTAGTGAGGATGTTCCCGGTGCTTAGCCTACTCTAGCTCGCCTTGCCTAAGCTTCGAGTTTTCAGAAATTAGACAGGTTTGAAGAGTTGTATGTGTACATAATAACCTTATGTAGGTGGCATGTAGACCTAGTTGTACATATGTTGGGATGTGAGATATGGTGTTGTATAAGTATTTTGTGGACGAGTTGAAAGTTTAATTATATAATATAAGTTTTTATAGTTCTGGATGGATGAAGGGATATGTATGTTATGAATTGTTAGGATTATTAGGTACAAACAGATAGTATACGTCACAAGAGGGGTGATGTTTACTATCCTCACATCTCCTTTTGGGTTGAGTGGGATAATCTGGGAGGGGGTGTTACAGAATTTCTCGCCCAATTTTGGACCAAATAAATTTACTGTTTCTACCTAACTATGTAGCAATGGTAGTTCGAGTCAAACCACAGGGAACCGTTGAATTTCTCAATTGAATTGCTTACATCCTTCAGCAATCGAGGGGGGGGGGGTTCTAAAACTGGTTTATTCAATTGCACGAAAAATAAATTGCAGAAAATTAAAGAGAGACTGAATTCAAATAATCAAACTATCTAGCCTAGGTTTTTGAGTTAATTCTCCAATTTTGCAACTCGATCATAAGTCCATTGGATAATTCCTATATTATCTAACCTTAGCGACTCACCTAGAAATGCTAGGTGGGAGTCCTTACTATTGAATTAACCAATTTAATTAGATGAAATGAATTCTAACTAGTTGGCTACCTGCATTAAGATTAAGGAATCCATTGAGATGGATTTCTAATAGGAAACGACTAATTAGTCATTCAATATGATTCTTACCTAGGTCGATTAATCAATGTTCGTTGATCTCAATTCACAATTTACAAGCTAATCTAATATGTTGCTACACCAAATTAACATGCAATTAATTGTCACATATTGCAAATTAAATCTTGGCTATTGATCATACATCCTCAAGCAGAATTACAATCAAAATAATTCATAATCTGAGAAGGAAGCGAAAGACAATACAAGAAATTAATGTAAAATAATCTAAACCTCACAAATGTGCAAAATGGGGAAAAATACTACACCTAAGCTATAAAATGTTATCTTAGCCCATAATCGGCATCATGGATATCGAAGTAGTGTCGGGATAAACAAAAAGACAGAAAACTGGAAGAAAACAGAGGGAAGATGTTGAAGGGATAAAAACCCTAGCGCAGTAGAAGAACACAAAACCATTTTCGAAATTAAATCTAGAATTTAGAAATATCTTGCACTATATACAAAAAAATAATTACTGCATAAATTTAGCTTAAGCAAAAATCAAAAAAGAAAAACTCATACCTTTTTCTGACGAATCTCTAAGAAAACCCTTTTGGATTTGGAAATTTACACTACCACGAAGAACCCTTCCTATCCTCTTGGATATTAGAGGTTGTGGTTTGTGGGAACCAACTTTGAAAAATTGAAAAATTTGAGAGAAATTTTGTGAGGAAAAATTGCAGAACTATTGTGGCCTTTTTTTAAGCTTGATCAACATCACAAAACCTCCAAGAATTAAGAGATTTTTATCGATGGTACGAGGGAGAGAAAAATGGCAGATGTGGATCACTCCACCTGTCAGATAACTCCCCTACTAATTTGGGAGTTATCTATTTTTATTTAATTAAATAAATAAAAAACTAATTTAATCAATTACATCCAATTTAATTAATAAATTTATTTAAATCATATTTAAATGGATATCTTTCACATAACCTATAATATTAATTCAATTAATTTAATTAAATCGAATTTAATTAAATTGAATTAAATCAAATAATCAATTAATTCTCCAATTAATCAATTACCAAATTCAACTATATTGAACTTTTATTTGAATCAAATTCAACTATATTTTCCTTATAACATATAGTTTTTAATGCGCATCTTATATGCGTTAATTATAACCTATAGTTTTAATATGAATCTGATTCATATTAAATTAATATTTGAACTATTTCAAATATTTAATTCTCTCATAAATTTAATTTTTTAATCGTGTCAAAATTAAATTTATACTATAAAGTTTAATTAAAATATAAAATTTATACTATGATGTTATACTTACTATTTTCCTAAATGAATTTGAACATTTCAAATTTTATTCAAAACTTAATTACCTCAATATCCTTTATGAGCGAGGAAAGGGACCTAATGGACCTACAGATCAGAACCTCCAACGATATAAGATTATTGGCTAAACTCATTAATCACATTAATCAATATTCGTTAACTATAGGTATACTCCACTAAAGACCCATAACTGCACTCTTCTTACTGCAGATATATTTCTGTGTCAACAAATAGAGATGAAAAGCACTTGAAAAGTGCTTTCTATTCTCTCAAATTAAGAGAGTTTATATTATATTTCACTTGTTTGCTAGTGGTTTTCAGGTCAAAATAAAGAAAATTAGAAGTGAAGAGCAAAAGATCAAAACTGAGCCAAAATCTAGGGAAGAAGTGAAGAAAAAATCCCAATCTGCCAAAAACAAGGCAGCGCTGCCGCATCGGTACGATGCTGCCGCGACACTTTTTTCTGAGAGTGGCCTTCGAATTCAGTGCAGTAGCTCTGTTGTGGTGTTGCGGCACGACTCCGATGGTAGGAAATTATAACTGTCACACCCCCTCCCGGATTATCCTCCATAACCCGAAAGAAAATGTGAAGTCAGCAACCTTGACTCCTCTGTAAGGTTCACTGACCAACTATTCCTTTACCAAAGACGGCCCAGACGAGGTTCTTGCACAGACAAAGCATCCCGAACTCGCTTGCTACCTAGAAAATTTGAGAACATAGGAAAATGTGAGCTAAAGCCCCGTGAGTGATTGGTTTTGTAAAACTATATTTTATACAAAAACAGGCACGTTACATTTATACATATAAAACAAGATAAGTACATCAATACAACAGGAACGTATTTTCAACATCTCTTTTGAACTATATCAAATCGTTCCAAATCAATAGAGTCGTTTAGAAACATTTATACGAAAAAATCGTTTGGTTTCTCAATCATTTCCCTTAGTCGAGGCGGAGCAAAACTCAACGCTTTCAACGTCGAAAACATCCTTAGTTGGGGTGGAGCAAGGCTCAACACACCCAACGTTGAAATCATCCCTGGCTTTAAGCAAAGCAAGCTCAATGCACTAGCCAGATTAACCTCTATGTGCACATAGGAATATGACGGGTTGCCCATGTACCTTATAATGTCCTTGAGTACTGGGTCCCGGGGAAACTCACGAGCCTTCTCAAGAAGATAAGCACTGAGCCTCCTATTAAACATTTTATCGATCAGTTGAGTAGATCATTCATATGAATCCTTTGATAAGAAACAGGATGTTCTTGGTAAAACTACATCTTGCAACATACCTTTCAATGTAGTAAAACAATCAAGTAAACACATGTCTTTTAGATAATATGATCACACATCATGCATTCCATGAAATTAGTTATCACAAAACCATATCACATAAGTATGTTTCAACAAAGTTCAGTTTAGAAGAAGAAGAGAGTCACTCACAATTACTTAAAAGATTTCCTTTAAAATCTCTGCTTCCCGAGCTCTTAAAAGCAAGGCTTAAACTCTTTAGTCTGCCTTCACCCTCTGGTAGTCTAGTTGGACGCAATCCTGCAAAGTGCAGACTAACTCTCGCTATTCTTTCGGATGCGTCAACCTTCTTTGAATACCAAGTCTAACTTGATTGCATCGTGGTGTCCACCTTTATGTTGAATTCGGTTTAAACGCAAGGCTCACCCTTCTCGACGCAAGCCAACTTCTTAACACCAGATGACTTAAGTGTCAAGGTTGTCTTCCTCTTTGGCCGCAGACTTCCTCCTTCAAATGCAAGGTTTTCTTCTTTCAGCTCTCCTTCTTTCCTTCTCTCAAGGATTATAATCACCGAATCATCAGTCATTACTTTTCCCTCAAGGTCCTATTTATAGAGTACTTGTCATTCTACCTCTTCTCTTCTGCTGCTACTTGTTTGCCACATGTCATGTTGCATGCTTAATTAATCATGCATTAGTCCAAGAGTCACTTTGCATGAAATGCTTATCATGCTTTCTAACACCTCCTACTTAATGAGGTGTCACAATCATGTGTAACCACCTGGCCTATAGACTTACTTTATGGTTTCATTATGTTCCCATACACAACTACACAACCAACTCCTTACTCTTATGCGTTCAGGGAACTATCTTCCAGATTCAACTCCTTTGCTTCCTTTTACTACCCTCGGCTTTACTACCTTTATTCCACTTCTCCTTTATTTAAGTGTACAAATTCTAAACGCGTACTACTATGCGCTTCAGCTTGACATCATACATTAATCTTTATCGCATTTATATGCGTTCTACTCCCTTTCTTACATTCGTTTACAGCTACATTTCCTCTATGCGTTCTCGAATCATATACCAAGGTTATTCCTTAACCATTTCCTTCTTTAGCTTCCTCCTATGCGTTTACCGGAGATAGTGATGGCATTTTCCATTTTCATGAAATTAAGCTCTTCAGCGTAAGACTTGATAACCAATGGTAACCATCATCGACTCATGAACCCTTCGTCACATAGTTAACAGCTGTCCTTAACACAGAATTCCTCAACGCATAGCCAATATTTCTCACCATTTAACTTTCTCAACGCATAGTTATTGTCCACTTTACGGCTTATCAATTCATTATTAATCCTTTAGCCTATCGCATCCAACTACTCCCTAATTCAAGGTATTCTTCTCATCGTAATGTAAGTCGGATTCAACCCTTGGTCAGGCTCCATCTTTGCCTCCAAACACATAATAACACTCTCCAATACCTGACACACCAATCAAAATAACAACTTACCCATCAAAGCTATGGTAACATTCTACTTTCTTCTCTTTACACTAGCTTCCCATACAAGGCTTTCCAACCCATAGCCATAATCTATACTCAATTCTTGTTCCTTCACCTCTCGACGCGTTGTCAACCTTTCCACCGCAAGACACTTTTCCTACGTGATGGTTCTATTTCACTTTACATCATTAGCGCATGGTACTTTACCCCATTCAACTTGCCCTCATTAGAACCTAATCTCACTGCTTGGTTGATAACTCCTGAGTATTAAATACCATGCGTTTGAGCTTAACCATCTACGCATCAATCTAATCCCCCGAGATATGTCTATTCTTTTCTTAATACCATTCATCTCAACGCACAGAATTTATTGGCCATAATTCAGTAGTTATACAATCTTAACTTTTCGTTTAAACGTTATGCTAATCCACACTCTTTTATCCTTTTATCCTTACTTGTTATATAAATACTTAGGTTTTCGGGGACAGGGTATTACAATAACGCATAGCATTGCGACACCATCCAGCAGCGCGGCGGGACCATCATTCAATGATGGTCAACGCAGTGGCGCTATTCTACGGCGCTGCAACACCATCTTTCCTATTTTGAAGAATCTATATTTTTGGAAAGAATTTTGGGCGCCCAACTCTATAGATTGGAGGGTTTCCAATAGCCCTAATCACCAATCTACAAACCAAGAGACACAAGAAGAAGAGAATTGAGAGAAAGTTCATTAGAGAGTCTAAAAAGTGAGTTAGCTGCAAAGAAGAGAGAAAAGAGTTCGAGAGAGAGTCGTGGTGCTGTTTGGATTCCGACGTGAAGACCAAGGACATCTTAACGGTGCTTTCTCAATCAAAAGCCTCTTTTCAGTAGAGTTGCCCTTTCTTTACGCTCTTTCTTTGTTTGTATTATGAACATGTTGCTTAAAGCTATGAGTGACTAAACTCTTTGGTTTTAGGGTTTTGATGAATTGTTTATGAAGTTATGTTGATATTATAGACTATTCATGGTTTTGTTGTAATGATTATGCTTTTCTTTGTTATTGTGCTTAAATTCTCGTTGAATGATCATGTTTGAATGTTAGGTTAGATGTATGGTTGAGATAATTGTATGTCTAACTAGATCTATAATAAAGAATTGTTGTTAATCTATCATGAAAATAGTTAGGTTAACAATGAAAGTTGCTAAAGACTACTCTAATGCCATGTAATTTGTATTGATTTCAAGAAATTAGTAATCAATTGATTTGATGAGAAAAGATTGTTTTTCAGAGAAAATAACTTGGATTTATGTTTCTGAACTTAAGCATATAAATTGAAATAAAATCCATGAACCCTAGAATATTGCATGATGAAGTAAATAATGATTCATTACCCTAGAACTCTCTTTGACTCTTGTGTTTCTTATTTACTTGCTTTCTCTTTTAAGCTTTTCAAAATCACAACTTAAATTCTAATCCTCAAATAAAATTGATTCAATTCTAGAATAGCTAAGTAACTTAAACCTTCACAATTGAATCCTCAGTGGAACAATATTCGAACATCCTTGTCTTATATTATACTTGACCCGTACATTTGTGGTTAACATGGAAAGTGCGCATCAAGAGACCAATAACAAGAAATTAGTCCTTCACAAGTGTCCGTAACGCCAATTGGGTCAAATTACTGTTTTACCCCTAGGTTACCTTTAGATCCTTAAATACCAGTGCTTCTCTAATAAACAACCTATTTATGATTCAACCATTAAATAGAAACCCCTCTCGAGCCAGTAAGAGGGTAGGACCCTTTATTCAAGTCTCTGAGACACCACTTAAGGTAACAGTCATCTACTTACCCTAAAGTCGGGAAGGAGTGAAAACCATCTTGTATAATTATGTTCCCAGCTTCCCACTCGATTTTGTCCCTAAAATGGTAGGCATATTGAGTCGACAATCTAACCACTCTCACCCATACAAATCAAAGGATAATCCTTTGTGAATTCATTCATAATATACTAAGGATTAAGACTAAGTTGCTTAGGTCATCCTATTGAAATGGAAACCAAACTTGTCACACCCCACCCCGAACTATCCTCCCGCAGCCCGAGACGGAGTGTGAGGACAGTAGTTACCGACTACACTGTCACATAATCCACTATCAACTTCACCACATTTTCTTATAAATCCTTCCTAGGACGGTAATACCATTAACACACTCTTGACAAACCTCGACTTCGATCGGTAACGGGAACTGTCATGCTACCTGAAAATGGAAAACATATAAAAAGGGTGAGTTAACAGCTCAGTGAGTAACAGTTTTCTGAAAACATTTTACTTTAACTATAAAACTGTTTATAATATAAACATTGTCAACCACGCATAAAAAATATAACAGTTCAAATCATATTATAACATGATCAAATCATTGTTATATCATGTATACATATCTGTTTGGAATTAAATAATCAAAATCTCATTCATTCAAAATACTTCTTCCCTAGTTGAGGCGGAGCAATGCTCTACGCTCCTCAATGTCGATTTTTCTTAGCTGTGTGGAGTGACACATCAACGTCGTATATACCTCTATGTGCATATAGGTTTTATATTCCGGGCCGCCCACAATGCCTTCTCCGAGTCCCTGAGCATTGGGGTCCCATTTCCATATCTAGGCTACCCATCTGCCTTCTACGAGTCCCTCAGCATTGGGTGCCTTTTATATCCCGGCTACCCTTTGGCCTTCTCTGAAGTCCCTCAGCCTCGGGTGCCTTTTCAAAGTTTTATAAAACACAATACATATTTTGGAAACATTATATCAATAACTTATAGGTTAACCGTTTCCAAATCACACATCAACCAGCATGCTTAATTCAATTTCAAAGCTTTAATATCAAACACCATGCTTTTCAGTAAAATCATGAAAACATGCATCAATCAATCACCATGCTTTTTATGAACTTATGGCAAGTAACCAGCATACTCAAAGCTTTTCAAATAGTGCATGCATTTATTCATTGGAAACCCATGAAATCATTTTCATTAAGAACTCATTTATATTTTGAAAAACGCAGGTGTTACTCACCTGTATTTTGCCCAAGAATAATTCCTCTTCCTTCCCTCTATTTCCTCTTCCCGAGCTTCTTGGACGCAACGTTCTAACTCAGAAACGCAAAGCTCCATATTCCTCTGTCAGCTCGGTTGGACGCAACCCTGCCCTTCATCGCAAGGTTGATAACTACCGCAAACCCTGCTCTTCAACGCAAGGTTGATTACTTCCGCAAAGTGCAGCCCAACTCTTCTTACTTCTCTTTTGGATGCATCGACCTCTCTTGGACGCAAGGTCCAACTTGAACGCATTACCTAACTTTGGACGCGGCGTTCACCTTGAACGTAGTGTTTGTCTTTAACACAAGGCCAACCCCCTTTCGACGCAAGATGACTTCTTTAACATAAAATAGCTAAGTTGTCAAGAATATCTTCTTTCTTGGCCGCAGACTCCTACTACGGACACAAGGATTCCTCCTTTCTGCCTTCTTTCTTCCCTTTCTCTCCAGAATTCTTCTTTCAGAGTCATCAGTCGCTCCTTTTCCTTCAAGGTTCTATTTATAGGGATCTTGCCATCCAACTTCTCCTCTTTTTTTGCCACTTGTTTGCCACATGTCACGCTGCATGCTTAATTAACCATGCATTAATCCAAGCATCACCTTGCATGAAACACTGAACATGCCTTTTTAACACCTCCTACTTTTAAGGTTTCAAGTCTATATGAAGCCACCTAGACTTTATAAGCTTATCTTATGCGTCCAACATTTTCCAATAAACAACTATTCATTCAACACAACGCCCCCATGCGTTCGTTGAGTTTCCTTTAAGGTTTGAGCTTCACTACTCACTTCTCTAACTCTCGACCATACTTCCTTTGAACTCGTTTTTCCACCGCATACTACTAGGAGTCAACATCTCAACGCATACTACTATGCGTTTGTCTTACTGCGTAATACCATGCGTCAGCCTGAACCGCATACTATCATGCGTCCATGATCTTCCTCCTATCCTTTTAGATTCCTTGATTACTCCTCTACGTGTTCTTGTGCTTGTAATCCAAGGTTATTCATTTAACCTTTTTCTTGTACTTAAAATATTTCTTTGATGATAGTTTAGTATGCGTCCACCTCTTGCTCCAATCTTTGAGCTTACTTCTCATCCTTCCACTTTATCCAACACCCAAGAACATCCCTTGCTAATAGTCTATGCTTTACTCAGTTTGCTATAGTACTCTTCCTTTCCGAGACACTTCACGACATAACTTCATTTCTTTTCTTGCTTATGCATTTTACCATCACTAATGCTTACATTTTCATCATAATTACCTCCTATGCGTTTCACTTCTTTTCCTTCAAGCTCTCGGGTTACTTCCATGCGTTCACCTTGACCATGCGTTACCTTAGTCCTGACCATGCGTCCAACATGGTCTTTTACTACTTTTCTTTATATATTCTTCAACGCATTGATTTTTAAAAGTAAGGTGTGACAAACTAGTCAAAGGAGTTACATCTAGTGGTTACTATTTCGAGGTCTGGTCATATGCAAACTCATTACATATGATACCGCCATGAAAAGCGCTTCAAAAGTGCTTTTTATTCTCTCAAATTAAGGGAGTTTATATTAGATTTCAGTTTTTTGCTAGTGGTTTTCAAGTTAAAATGAGGAGAATTAGAAGAGAAGACCCAAAGACCAAAAATGAGCCAAGAGCATGTCTGTTGCAGCACATTGGCAGCGCCGCGACGCTGTCTTTCCAAATTTAGCAGCGCCGTGGCGCTAGTTTCCATATATGAAAAATTAGGTATTTTTGGAAAGTTCTTGGGCGGCCAACTCTATAAATTTGGGGGTTTCCAGCAGCCCTAATCATCAATTAATCATGAATCTACAGACCAAAAGAGACACAAAAAGGAGAGAATTGAGTGAGAGTTCATAAAAGAGTCTCAAAGAGTGAGTTAGCTGCAAGGAAGAGGAAAAGAGTTCAAGAGAGTCGTGGTGCAGTTCAAGTTCCAACGTGAGAGCCAAGGAGATTGTGATGGTGCTACCTCAATCAAGAGCCTTTTTTCAGTAGAGTTTCCCTTTCTTTACACTCTTTCTTTGTTTATATTATTTGAACATGTTGCTTCAAGCTATGAGTGGCTAAAATCTTTAGTTTTAGGGTTTTGATGAATTGTTTATGAATGCATATTGATATTGTAGACTTTCATGATTTTGTTGGAATGATTATGCTTTTCATTGTTATTGTGTTTAATTCTTGTGGATTGGTCATCTTCACATGGTAGGTTAGATGCATGTTTGAGAGATTGTATGTTTGACTAGATCTATAACAACGAATTGTTGTTAATCTATCACGAGAGTAGTTAGGTTGACAATAAAAGTTGCTAAAGACTATTCTTAAGGCCATGTAATTTGTATTGGTTTCAAGAGATTGGTAATCAATTAAGTTGCATGAGAAAGAGTTGTTTTTTAGAGAAAATAACTTGGAATTAAGTTTCTAGGCTTAGGCATATGAATTACAATAAAATCCATGAATTCTAGAATATTGCATGATGAAATAAACAAGGATTCATTACCCTAGAACTATCTTTGACTCTTGTGTTTCTCACTTTATTACTTTCCTTATTTAGTTTATATTTTCCATAATTCACAATTTCAATTCCAATCCTCAAATAAAATTGATTCAACTCTAGAATAGCTAAATAACTTTAACCTTCACAATTGGATCCTCAGTGGAACGATATTCGGACTTTTCCGTCTTATATTATAGCTTGACCCGTACACTTGCGGTTAACACTCAAAGTGGCGCAATCACCCCACTCGCATGTCACCTATATGAATGCATTGGATCACTGCGTTTGTATCAAATACAAAATGGGTCGTATCCATAGTGCATGATTGAGGAATGCAGTATTGTACTGCAAAAGAAGCTACCACAAAAATTGAAAGATCCAGGGAGTTTTACTATATCTTGCACTATTGGTTCTTTAAATGCTACTAGAGCTCTTTGTGATCTTGGTGCTTTTACCAATTTGATGCCTTTATCTGTGTATAGGAAGCTTAACATTGGAAAGACACAAGCTACCACCATCACATTGCAACTTGTCGATAGATCTTTAGCCTATCCTAGAGGTATTGTTGAAGATGTATTAGTTAAAGTTGACAAATTTATCTTCCTTGCAGATTTTGTAGTATTGGACATGGAGGAGGACTCTGAGATTCCTATCATACTTGGTAGGCCATTCCTAGCAAATGGGAAGGCTATTATAGATGTCTAACAAGGGAAGTTGACTCTAAGGGTAAATGATGAGAATGTTGTATTTAATATTTATAAGTCCTTCAGTCATAATGATGAGGCTAGTACTTGTCATGCTAGAGACATAATTGATCATACAATTTCTGAGCATGTAAAGGTTATGTTGGCAAATGATCATCTAGAACAAAGCATGATAGATTTTGATTTTGAGAATATGGATACTATCTTTGATGAAATTGCTTTGTATGCTAAGTGGTTAGATAGCATGCCAATATGCACACAAATGTATAAACCTCTGCTTCTAGCTCCTTTGCATGTTATAAATGATATTGAGAAACTTGTGCTTTAATTGAAGGTGTTACCTTCTCATTTGAAATATGCATTCTTGGATGATTTATCTTCTTTTCCTATTATCATATCTTCTAAATTAAATTTTGTGGAAGAAGAAAAATTGTTGAGAGTGTTAAGGGATCATAAGTCTGCCATTGGTTGGTCTATTGAGGATCTTAAAGGTATTAGTCTGTCGGTCTGTATGCACAAAATCTTGATTGCAGATACCTTTAACCCATCAGTTGAGCACCAAAGGAGACTTAACCCTGCCATAAAGGAGGTAGTCAAGAAAGAAGTACTCAAGCTTTTGAATGCAAAAATCATCTATGCCATATCTGACAGTTCATGGGTAAGTCCTGTTCAAGTGGTACCCAAGAAAGGTGGTATGACTGTGGTAAAGAATGAAAAAGATGAGATGATAGCCACTTGGACTGTGACAGGATGGTGTGTGTGCATTGATTATAGGAAGTTGAATAAGGCTACTACAAAAGATCATTTTCCTCTTCCTTTTGTAGATCAAATGCTTGATAGACTAGCAGGTTACTCTCATTATTCCTTCCTTGATGGATACTTAGGTTATAATCAAACTGTCATTGCTCCTGAAGATCAAGAAAAGACCACATTCACATGTCCCTATAGGACCTTTGCTTTTAGGACAATGCCATTTGGTTTGTGTAATGCCCTCGCTACTTTTCAATGTTGTATAATTTCTATTTTTTAGGGGCTCATTGAAGACATAATGGAGGTTTTCATGGATGATTTTTCTGTATTTGGATCTTCATTTGATTCTTGTCTTGCTAATCTTGCTCGTGTTTTGCAGAGGTGCCAAGATGCTAACCTTGTTCTGAATTGGAAAAAGTATCACTTCATGGTAAAGGAGGGCATCGTTCTAGGGCACAAAGTCTCTAAAAAAGGATTGGAGGTGGATAGGGCCAAAATAGCCGTCATTGAACAATTGCCACCTCATGATGCACACTTTTAGTGTTAAGCTCAAGTGTACGGGTCAAGTTATAATATAAAACGGTTAAGTCCGAATATCGTTCCACTGGAGATCCAATTGGGAAGGTTTAAGTTACTTAGCTATTCTAGAATTGAATCAATTTTATTTGAGGATTGAAATTGAATATTATAAGTTATGGAAAAATATAAATCAAATAAGGAAAGTATCAAAGGGAGAAACACGAGAGTCAAAGAGAGTTTTAGGGTAATGAATCCTTGTTTATTTCATCATGCAATATTATAGATTTCATGGATTTTATTGCAATTCATATGCCTAAGTCTAGAAACTTAATTTCAAGTTATTTTCTCTAAAAAACAACCCTTTCTCATGCAACTCGATTGATTATTAATCTCTTAAAACCAATACAAAATTACATGGCATTAAAAATAGTCTTTAACAACTTTTATTTTCAACCTAACTACTCTCGTGATAGATTAACAATAATTCATTGTTATAGATCAAGTTAAACATACAATCTCTCAATCATACATCTAATCTAACATGTGAAGATGGCCAATCCACAAGAATTAAACACAATAACAATGAAAAGCATAATCATTCCAACAAAACCATGAGTCTACAAAATTAACATGAATTTATAAACAATTCATCAAAACCCTAAAACTAAAGAGTTTAGCCACTCATAGCTTGAAGCAACATGTTTAAGCAAAATAAACAAAGAAAGAGTGTAAGGAAAGGGAAACTCTACTGAAAAGAGGCTCTCGATTGAGGTAGCACCGTCACGATCTCCTTGGCTCTCACGTCGGAATTCGAAGGGCACCACGACTATCTCGAACTCTTTTCCTCTTCCTTGCAACTAACTTGTCACACCCCATCCCAGATACACTCTATACCTAGGATTGAGCGTGATACTGTACTCCCTATATACATTATTGAAATTAGACGCCAGATAAATCTCAAATTCAAAACAACATTGCTATTAAAACAATAGGAAAACATACAATCTCTCAACAGGTATTCTCTGTAAATATATATATTAGATACAAAACAACTTCCCATCTTCTCTAAGAAACGTGTACGTTACAAAACATAAGCACAGACTAAATATTTACAACTATCCCAGAGGTTTGCTTCCAGATAGGCCCAGACGAGATACTTCTGTAGGCTAGGCGTCCCGGACACGCTCGCTACTTGAAACGACAAACAACAAACAAACTGAGTGAGCAAAAAGCCCAGTGAGTGACTAAATTCATTTAACTATCACTAACAAACATGAGCTAGCTTATCCATTTGTAATCTTTACATATCGCATTTCGGAGAGTTACTAAAGTTCTCATTTCTAATTACACTAAATGTCAAAAACCATCATGTTTCACAAATTTGCAACTATCAAGTGCCTTCACATTCTGTCCCTCAGCACCGTATTCGATTACGTCTACATTACCATGTGCCTTCACACAAAGTCCCTCAGCACTGGTAACAATTCATTCTTCGCTCAAGTGCCTTCACACATGGTCCCTCAGCACGAATTAATATGCGATGGATTACTACATGCTTTCACTCAAGTCCCTCAGCATGGAAATCCATTCCTCTTAACTATTCAAGTGCTTTCACACGAGGTCCCTCAGCACTTAACTTCATGCTTTCCTTCACATAGGCTTTCACCATAAGGTCCCTCAGCCATTACTATATTTAAACAATAGAACTAGTTTTCTTTTAATTTGTTGGCATTTCATATTCACTATGAATACTGCAAAGTACCACATTTTCTCATCAAATAAGTATACTAAGGTAACCACAAGATATATTAAAAGGTCACTCACAACTTGTCTCGGCTCTAAGTGGATTATAAGCCTCCCGAGCTCTTCCTGGCCTGAAAATACATATTTCTCATGTTCAGTTTCCATAAATCTTTCTTTTCCCTTAACACACATTAATAGCATTATACTTCAGACAACTAAAGGCTATCAGCGAGATTCATCACATACTATTGTACCAGCGACACTAAGTTGGACGTAACTAGCAAGACTACCTGAGGAGCGACACCCAGCGATATTCGAGCGAGAATCGTGAGACGCAAAGCCCCTCTTGCGTTACAGCAATACTTGCTTCGCTCCCTGTCTCTTGCTCTCTCAGCGATACTACCGCTGCAGCAGAACCGTTTCCCTCTTCTCTTCCTCTTCCTTCTTCAACTTGCTAAACGTTACATTTTGGTCAATTCCAGAACTTACTTCCTTCTACAAACTTGTTAAGGTGTAAGTCCTTCATCTTACCTCCAAATTTCATGAAGAACATCCTCTTTGTTTAGGGTATATCCTTCAACAACTTCGAGTTACTCCTAATCGTCCGGCAAAAATAAGTTTTAATCTCTTCTTTCTGAGTTTGACACACATTTATACAATTTCAGCTCAAGCATCCTTCATGAAACTTGCTCAACATCGAGTTAACTTACTAACCTTAGAAGTTCTGGCCCTAACCACCATTTCTTCAGTTTGTTCTTCCTCCAAAACCGAGCATCACTCTGAGAGAGTAACACCAGCTGAATCCTCTGCCCAGCTCAAGTTTCCTCCACGGTTACGATGAGATATATACCACCGACTTAATCTCCATTTCAACACTATACTACAATCTATTCAACGCATACCTTCTATGTTTAGCTTCAGCAACACACGGCCTCTGATGGTGTTACTTTTCAAAACTCTCCCGCCAGATGGTTAACAAACGCATTACTCTCTAGGCCAACCTTCTTTGTCTAACGCATACCCATTTTCGACGCATGGTAGCGTTCACCGCATATTGGCCTTATAGTAAGTCAGCTCTCAACTCCTCGTGGCCTTTAACTTCCAACACCCTGCAGCCTTCAATGCGTTTGTTGTAAGATAACTTTCGGTACAAGGTGGCTCTCCACGCCTTATGACCTCAACGCGTCGTAGCCTCAATGCCTAACTATCTTCCCTCACTTTTGTGTCCACGCCAAAACTATTTCCATCTAAGCGCATTGCTACCAAACCATAGTGGCTACTTAGTCATTTTTCCGCCCAATAACATTCCAGCCAACTACTCCTACCCATGCGTCCATCTCTTGGTCCCTTTTTACCTTATTTTCTCACAAGTTTAGGTACGGGGCTTACATAACTCACTCTTTAAACTCTCACTTAATTCTCTCCTTTTTGTATCTCTTTAGGTCTGCAACTTCCTTGCTTTGCCTTGATTTTTCTTGATGATTTGGGCTGCTGGAAACCCCCAAATTTATAGAGTTTGGCCGCCCAAAAAATTTCCAAAAATACAAATTTTTCATTTAAGGAAAGCTGGCACTGCGGCGTTGTCCCATAGCGCCGCGGCGCTAGGGTTGCATCCAAAAAAGTTTGCTCTCGGGTTTTAGCGCCCGCGGCAGCGTTGTCCAAGCGCCGCAACGCTAAAATACGTTTCAGAAATATTGCTCTCGGGTTTTAGCGCCGCGGCAGCACCGTCCGAGCGTCGCGACGCTGTCATGCGTTCAACAAGGATGCGTCGAGGCAACGCCATCCCGGCGTTGCAATGCTACTCTGCGTCCAGAACTATGCGTTGATGTTTCAGCGCCGCGACGCTATCCCCAAAATTCGCCCTTTTTAGTTTTTCAACTCTTTTTCGCCGTATTCTTGCTCGGTTTTGATCTTTTACTCGTTTCTTCTAATTTTCCTCGTTTTAACTTGAAAATCACTAGCAAACAAGTGAAATCTAATACAAACTCCCTTAATTTGAGAGAATAGAAAGCACTTTTCAAGTGCTTATCAACACCCCAAACTTAGAGATTTGCTAGTCCCGAGCAAAGAATAAAATCAAATAATAGGGGGTTTAGATGAAGAAGTGTGCAATTGACTCATGTCTCAGAGAACAACATTTAGAGCTTAAGTAGAAACATGCAAGAATATCTATATTGTTATAATCATTCAAGGCCAAATCTTGTTATCTCCCATGTGTGTGTGTGCAAGCCTCCTTCAATTTAAAATATTAGGACTTAAGAGAGTTTCTTTAGCTTTCCCCCTACTCTAGCTCATGCACCAATTTTCAAGCTTTCATACATTTCAAGTGAGTAATATGTCCACTAAGGTGCCTTTCAATCACATAATTTTTTTATGGGCCCAAACTTGCATTCTTTTACCTAGAGGTGCTAGCTTTCACACATTCACTGTAGGGACTCGTACCTAGTCAATTCCCAGGTGTTCTTACTGATCACAGCAAAGGCAGCTCTTTTTACCCCTATCCATGCATACTCCTTACAAGTTTAACAAAAAAAAATTGACAAATAACGCTCATATATTTTGTGTACACTTTTCTTTTCTCAAGGCATGTATACTCTTTTCTTTTTCCTTAGTCTAATATTACAAACTATCATGCATTTTTACTCTCTAACCGGTGGGGCCTTTCGAAGTGACAACCAAATACACCCAACTTAATCCCTTTTTTTTTTTATTAAAGATTTTAATTTAAATTGGCTACATGCTCAAGAATATGAGAGATTTTAAGAGGGACTTAAATGAATTTAACTCAAGATAGTGCTATTCTATTTTTACAATAAGTCATCTATCATGCACATTTGAATCTCATCATGGGCAATCAACATCAAGGCACACAACCATGAACAACATTCCCATTAACTTTGAAAGCTTCAAAATTTTCAAAAATTTTTCAAAAATTGACATGCATATGATCATTGAAACCTTTCACTAGCATGCATAGCAAGATAAGAAAACACACAAAAGTACGAAAGACACCTCCCACACCCCAAACTTAGATTCATGCATTGTCCCTAATGCATAAGAACATCTAACAAGAAAAGAGCAAGCCTGGGAGCACGCGGGAAGCCACCAAACAGGCTTGGAGTAAGGAGTACTTTGTGTGGTAAATCAAGTTCCTGAGAGATAAAGCATATGAGTGACTCCAAGATTTATTGAAAATAAAATAAAAAGAAAAGTAAAGAAAGCAATAAAATTGGGTTGCCTCCCAATAAGTGCTTGGTTTAACGTCTTCTAGCTAGACGGGACTAATGGATCATGCAATGAAAGCCAGGTTCTCAAATCCGCATTCTTCATCACCGATGTAGTGCTTCAATCGTTGACCGTTCACTTTGAAGGTTGTTCCATCGTTGCCTTCTAGTTCCACGGCTCCATGTGGGGATACCTTGACAATGATAAAGGGTCCCGACCATCGTGTCCTAAGCTTTCCTGGAAACAAGCGTAAACGTGAGTTAAAAAGTAATACTCTTTGTCCAAGAAGGAAGGTCCGTGGGGTGATCTTCTTGTCATGCCATCTTGCAGTGCACTCTTTGTAAAGTTTGGCATTCTCATACACTTGAGCACGGAACTCCTCCATCTCATTAAGTTCTAAGAGGCATTTCTCACCGGCTTTCTCGAAATCCATGTTCAGCTTCTTGATGGCCCAATAAGCTCTATGCTCGAGCTCTACCGGTAAGTGACAAGCCTTTCCAAACACCAACCTGTATAGTGAAGTACCAATTGGAGTTTTGAAAGCTGTCCGGTAGGCCCACAGTGCATCATCGAGCTTAAGGGCCCAATCCTTCCTATTGGTCTTGACTGTGTTTTCCAAAACTTGCTTGATTTCCCTATTAAATAACTCAGCAAGGCCATTAGTTTGAGGATGATAAGCTGTAGCAATTTTATGATTAACATTATATTTTTGCATCATGGATTCAAACAGTTTATTGCAAAAGTGAAAGCCCTCATCACTAATAATAGCTCTAGGTGTACCAAAACGTGTGAAAATGTTTTTATGCAAGAATTTTAAAACAGTGCGAGCATCATTGGTCCTAGTGGCTATGGCTTCTACCCACTTAGATACATAATCTACTGCAACTAGAATGTATAGGTAGCTATCAGAAGAAATAGGAAAAGGCCCCATAAAGTCAATACCCCAAACGTCAAAGAGCTCCACTTCCAAGATAGGTTTCATTGGAAGCTCATGTTGTCTAGAAATATTGCCAGTACGTTGGCACCTATCACATGATTTAACAAAGGTATAACAGTCTTTGAAAAGGGATGGCCAATAAAATCCTGACTGAAGTACCTTGGATGCAGTTCTAGTGGGTCCAAAATGACCTCTGTAGGGGGAGGCATGACATGCATTTAAAATACTTACCACTTCCTCTTGAGGCACACACTTTCTTATCATATTGTCAGCACAAACCTTGTAGAGAAGTGGGTCCTCCCAATGGTAAGACTTAACATTGTCCAGGAATCTTTTCTTTTGTTGAGAGTTCATGTCAGGTGGCAAATGTCCTCCTGCAAGATAGTTAACAATGTCAGCAAACCAAGGCAAACTTTCTTTTACCTGATACAGTTGTTCATCAGGGAACATCTCAACAATTGGGGGCCATGATTTAGCATCCTCATTCTCAATTCTAGACAAGTGGTCTGCAACCACATTTTCGCATCCTTTCCTGTCTTTGATTTCTTAGTCAAATTCCTGTAATAATAATATCCACCTCATTAGCCTCGGTTTGGAATCTTTCTTAACAAACAAATACTTTAAAGCAGCATGGTCAGTATGCACCACTATTTTAGAGCTAAGCAAATATGATCTAAATTTATCAAGGGCAAACACAACAGCTAGTAGTTCTTTTTTAGTAGTAGTGTATTTCTGTTGAGTATTATCAAGAGTCCTACTAGCATAGTAAATTGCCCTAAACATGTTATCTCTACGTTGGCCTAAAACAGCTCCTAAAGCATAGTCACTAGCATCACACATGATCTCGAAAGACTGACTCCATTCTGGTACAACAATGATAGGTGCAGAAATTAGTCTCTCTTTCAAAGTATTAAAAGCTAGTAGACATGCATCATCAAAGATAAACTTAGCTTCCTTTTCTAGCAAATTACTCAAGGGTTTAGCAATTTTAGAAAAATCTTTAATAAATCTCCTGTAAAACCCTGCATGCCCTAGGAAGCTTTTGACTCCTTTCACATTGTTAGGGGGTGGCAATTGTTCAATGGCAGCTATTTTAGCCTTATCCACCTCCAATCCCTTTTGAGAGACTTTGTGCCCCAGGACGATGCCTTCCTTCACCATGAAGTGACACTTCTCCCAGTTTAGAACAAGGTTAGCATCTTGACACCTCTGCAAAACACGAGTTAGATTAGCAAGACAAGAATCAAATGAAGACCCAAATACAGAAAAATCATCCATAAAAACCTCCATTATATCTTCGATGAGCCCCTGAAAAATAGACATCATACAACGTTGGAAAGTAGCAGGGGCATTGCATAAACCAAATGGCATTCTCTTAAAGGAAAATGTGCCATAAGGACATGTAAATGTTGTCTTTTCTTGATCCTCAGGAGCAATGACAATTTGGTTATAACCTGAATATCCATCTAGGAAGCAATAATGAGAATAACCTGCAAGTCTATCAAGCATTTGATCTATAAAAGGAAGGGGAAAATGATCTTTCCTAGTGGCTTTATTCAACTTCCTATAATCAATGCATACACGCCATCCTGTCACAGTTCTAGTGGCTATCATTTCATCTTTTTCATTTTTAACCACAGTCATGCCACCTTTCTTGGGTACCACTTGAACAGGACTTACCCATGGACTGTCAGATATGGCATATGTGATTCCTGCATTCAAAAGCTTGAGCACTTCTTTCTTAACTACCTCCTTTATGGTGGGATTAAGTCTCCTTTGGTGCTCTATTGATGGTTTAAAGGTATCTTCCATCAAGATTCTGTGCATACAGACCGATGGACTAATACCTTTAAGGTCCTCAATAGACCAACCAATGGCAGACCTATGATCCCTTAATACTTTCAACAATTTTTCTTCTTCCACAGAATTAAGATCAGAAGATATTATAACAGGTAAAGAAGATAAATCATCTAAAAATGCATATTTTAAATGAGGAGGTAACACCTTTAATTCAACTTTAGGCTTCTCAATATCATTCACAACATGCAAGGGAGCCAAAGGTATAGGTTTATCTATTTTAGAACATATTAGCAACCTATCTAACCACCTAGCATAAAATGCTATTTCATCAAAAATTGTATCTTCATTCTCAACATCCATTCTGCTTTGTTCTAGATGATCACTAGCCAACATAACCTCTACATGCTTAAAAATAGTATGATCAATTATGTCTATAGCATGGCAAGGACTACTCTCATCATGATGACTCAAGGATTTGTAAATATCAAATACAACATTCTCATCATTTACCCTTAGAGTCAACTTCCCTTGTTAGACATCTATGATAGCCTTCCCAGTTGCTAGGAATGGCCTCCCAAGTATGATAGGAATCTCAAAGTCCTCCTCCATGTCCAATACTACAAAATCTGCAGGGAAGATAAATTTGTCAACTTTAACTAATACATCTTCAACAATACCTTTAGGATAAGCTAATGATCTATCAGCAAGTTGCAGGGTGATGGTGGTAGGTTGCACCTCTCCAATGTTGAGTTTCCTATAGACAGATAAAGGCATCAAATTAATAGAAGTACCAAGATCACAAATAGCTCTAGTAACATTTAAAGAACCAATAGTGCAAGGTATAGTAAAACTCCCTGGATCTTTCAACTTTTGTGGTAGCTTCTTCTGCAGCACAGCACTACATTTCTCAGTCATGCTAATCATCTCATATTGCCCAAACTTTTTCTTTTTAGACAAGACATCTTTCATGAATTTAGCATAGTTGGGCATTTGTTCTAAAGCCTCAGCAAATGGGATGTTAATGTGAAGCTTTTTGAATAACTCAAGAAATTTAGCAAATTGGGAGTCTATTTCTTTCTTTTTAAAACGTTGAGTATATGGCATAGTATTTGGTGAAAAAGGTAGAGGGTTAGATGACTTACTTGACGATGTTGATTCTTTACCTCCTTTTCTAAGATCTTTGATTCATCTTCTAAAATTGGCTCTTGGATAGTATCATCTACCTCTTGCTCTTCATCCTCATCAATGATCAAGGGGGTGGATAGCTTTTTCCCACTCCTCAAAGTCATGGCCTTGCACTCTTCTTTTGGATTTATCTCGGGACAACTAGGAAATTTACCCTTTTGCATTGTTTGGAATGACGTGGCGATTTGGCTTATTTGTACCTCGATGTTGTGAATGGCCTTACCATGACTTTGTACGGTGCTTTCCAATGCGGTTGTCCTTCCTCTTAATTCTTTTATGAACTCTATCATCAAGTCTTCTAAATTGGACTTCTTTTCGGCGTGTGATGGACCTACATTGGATAAATTGGGAGGACCTTACAAAACATTCCTCTTGTTAGCATAAGAAAAGTTTTCATGGTTCCTCAAGCTAGGATGGTAGTGAGTTGGAAGTTGTTCGTGACTTCTATAATGTCCTCTATCAACATAGTTGGCCGTTTCATTATCTCCTTGTACCAACTCTTTTTGTGTGGCCATCTCCGATGCCAAAGCCGCAAGAGAGGCTATAGATGGTGGATTAGTTTGAGCTTGGCCTCCTGCAGTTAATTTAGAAAGAGCATTAGTAAGGGCAGCCATTTGAGCTTTGAGAGAGTTTACCTCATCCACCTCATACAATCCGGCGGCTTTTGGGATGTTTGGAGAAGCCCGTTCACATGGCCAATTGTAAGATGTAATGGCCAAGTCTTCTAGTATGGTGTAGGCTTCTTGAGCATTCTTGGAGAAGATTGATCCTCCGGCGGTTGCATCTAAGATGGATTTAGTTGAGCTTGATAATCCATTGTAGAAGAGTTGAATTTGCAACCAATCCGGGCAACCATGTTGAGGGCATCTTCTCAAGAGATCCTTATACCTTTCCCAAGCCTCATATAATTGTTCATCCTCAAGTTGGCGGAATGTTCCAATCTCCGTCCTTAGTCTTTGGGATTTGGCCGGTGGAAAATATTTATTCAAGAAGGCTTGAGCTAAGACCTCCCATGTTGTAATGCTATCCGGAGGTATGGTTTCCAACCAATCCTTTGCACGGTCCTGTAAAGAGAAAGGAAAAAGTCTTAGTTTAATAGCATCATTAGAAACGCCATTCATCTTTACCGTTCCACATATCTCCAAGAAGGATCGTAAGTGCTTGTGAGGATCTTCATTGGTTCTTCCTCTAAAGGCTAGCTCTCTAGCCATTTGGATCAATCCCGGTTTCAACTCAAAATTGTTGACATTGATAGGCACATTCATTATTCCAGGTTGACTTGCCGGTAATGTGGGTTCGAAGTAGTCCCGAATTGCCTTGGGTATCTCCTCCGCCATCTCCGTAGTTTGATTGAGTAGAGCCCTTAGATTTCGTCTATAAGTCCTATCAATCTCGGGATCAAGAGGGAGGAGGTTAGTATTATCACGAGGCATAAACCGACAGAATAATAAAAATAATAAAATAAAATAAAATAAAATAAAAGAATAAGATAATAAAAAAGGAAATAATATAAAATAAAATAAAAATAAAAAATATAAAAAACGATCAAATAATATACACCTCAAATTAAGATCTATCAATTCTAATGAACATTAAATAACAAAAATCGTTCTTTGGATCCCCGGCAACAGCGCCAAAAACTTGATGCGCATTTTTACTGTTAACCGCAAGTGTATGGGTCAAGTTATAATATAAAACGGTTAAGTCCGAATATCGTTCCACTGGAGATCCAATTGGGAAGGTTTAAGTTACTTAGCTATTCTAGAATTGAATCAATTTTATTTGAGGATTGAAATTGAATATTATAAGTTATGGAAAAATATAAATCAAATAAGGAAAGTATCAAAGGGAGAAACACAAGAGTCAAAGAGAGTTCTAGGGTAATGAATCCTTGTTTATTTCATCATGCAATATTATTGATTTCATGGATTTTATTGCAATTCATATGCCTAAGTCTAGAAACTTAATTCCAAGTTATTTTTTCTCAAAAACAACCCTTTCTCATGCAACTCGATTGATTATTAATCTCTTAAAACCAATACAAAATTACATGGCATTAAAAATAGTCTTTAGCAACTTTTATTTTCAACCTAACTACTCTCGTAATAGATTAACAACAATTCATTATTATAGATCAAGTTAAACATACAATCTCTCAATCATACATCTAACCTAACATGTGAAGATGGCCAATCCACAAGAATTAAACACAATAACAATGAAAAGCATAATCATTCCAACAAAACCATGAGTCTACAAAATTAACATGAATTTATAAACAATTCATCAAAACCCTAAAACTAAAGAGTTTAGCCACTCATAGCTTGAAGCAACATGTTTAAGCAAAATAAACAAAGAAAGAGTGCAAGGAAAGGGAAACTCTACTGAAAAGAGGCTCTCGATTGAGGTAGCACCGTCACGATCTCCTTGGCTCTCACGTCGAAATTCGAAGGGCACCACGACTATCTCGAACTCTTTTCCTCTTTTTTGCAACTAACTCACTCTTTGAACTCTCACTTAATTCTCTCCTTTTTGTATCTCTTTAGGTCTGCAACTTCCTTGCTTTGCCTTGATTTTTCTTGATGATTTGGGCTGCTGGAAACCCCCAAATTTATAGAGTTCGGCCGCCCAAAAATTTTCCAAAAATACAAAATGTTCATTTAAGGAAAGCTGGCGCCGCGGTGCTAGGGTTGCATCCAAAAAAGTTTGCTCTCGGGTTTTAGCGCGCGGCAACACCGTCTAAGCGCCGCAACTCTAAAATGCGTTTCAGAAATATTGCTCTCGGGTTTTAGCGCCGTTGCAGCGCCGTCCAAGCGCCGCGACATTGTCATGCGTTCAACAAGGATACGTCGAGGCAGTGCCATCCCGGCACCACGATGCTACTTTGCGTCCAAAACTATGCGTTGATGTTTCAGCGCTGCGACGCTATCCCCAAAATTCGCCCTTTTTAGTTTTTCAACTCTTTTTCGCCGTATCTTGCTCGGTTTTGATCTTCTACTCGTTTCTTCTAATTTTCCTCGTTTTAACCTGAAAATCAGTAGCAAACAAGTGAAATCTAATACAAACTCCCTTAATTTAAGCACTTTTCAAGTGCTTATCACCTCCCACTAATGTGAAGGGAGTTAGAAGTTTCCTAGGGCATGTAGGGTTTTACATGAGATTTATTAAAGATTTTTCTAAAATTGCTGAACCTTTGAGTAACTTGTTAGAAAAGGAAGCTAAGTTTGTGTTTGATGATGCATGTCTTCTAGCTTTTAATACTCTAAAGGAAAGATTGATTTCTACACCTATTGTTGTTGTACCTAAATCGAATCCATCTTTTGAAATCATGTGTGATGCTAGTGACTATGCTTGAGGAGCTGTTTTAGGCCAACGTAAAGATAACATGTTTAGGGCAATTTACTATGCTGATAGGACTCTTGATAATACTCAACAGAAATACACTACTACTAAAAAGAACTGCTAGCTATTGTGTTTGCCCTTGATAAATTTAGATCATACTTGGCTCTTAGTGGTGAATGTTGACCATGCTGCTTTGAAGTATTCGTTTGATTGCAAAGATTCCAAACCTAGGCTAATGAGGTGGATCTTATTATTTCAGGAATTTGATCTAGAAATCAAAGACAGAAAAGTATGTGAAAATGTGGTTGCAGACCACCTATCTAGGATTGAGAATGGGGTGCTAACTCATGTCTCCTCATTGTTGAGATGTTCCCTGATAAACAATTGTATCAGGTAAAAGATAGTTTGTCTTGGTTTGCTGACATAGTTAAACTATCTAGCAGGAGGACATTTGCCACCTGACATGAACTCTCAACGAAAGAAGAGATTTCTGCACAATGTTAAGTCTTACCACTGGGAGGACCCACTTCTTTATAATGTTTGTGTTGATAGTATGATAAGGAAGTGTGTGCCTCAAGAAGAAGTGGTAAGTATCTTAAATTCATGCCATGCCTCCCACTATGGAGGTCACTTTGGATTTATTAGAACTGCATCTAAGGTACTTCAGTCACGTTTTTATTGACACTTTCTTTTTAAAGACTTTTACACCTTTGTAAAATCATATGAGAGGTGCCAACGTACTGGCAATATTTCTAGACAACATGAGCTTTAATGAAACTGATAAGCACGTGAAAAGTGCTTTCTATCCTCTCAAATTAAGGGAGTTTATATTAGATTTCACTTGGTTGCTAGTGGTTTTCAGGTTAAAATGAGGAAAATTAGAAGAAAAGACCAAAAGATCAAAACCGAGCAAGAATACGGCGAAAAAGAGATGAAAAACTCAAAATGGCAAAAATTGGGGTAGCGCCGCAGTGCTAAAACCCAAGCGCAACATTCTGAATGCATTATAGCACCGCGGTGCTTGGACGGCGCTGTCGCGGCGCTAAAGCCCGAGAGCAACAATTCTGAACGTATCACAGCGTCGCGACGCTAAAACTCGAGCGCAACATTCTGAATGCATCATAGCACTGCGGCGCTTGGACGGCACTACCGCGACGCTAAAACCCGAGAGCAACAATTTTGGACACAACCCTAGCGCCGTGGCGCCAATTTTCCATAAATGAAAACTTGTTATTTTTGGTAAGTTTTTAGACGGCCAACTCTATAAATTTAGGGGTTCCCAGCAGCCCTAATCACGAATCAACCATCAATCTACAGACCTAAGGAGGCACAAGAAGGAGAGAATTGAGTGAGAGTTCATAAAAGAGTTCAAAGAGTGAGTTAGTTGCAAGGAAGAGGGAAAGAGTTCGAGATAGTCGTAGTGCCCTTCGAATTCCAACGTGAGAGCCAAGGAGATTGTGACGGTGCTACCTTAATCAAGAGCCTCTTTTCAGTAGAGTTTCATTTCTTTACACTCTTTCTTGGTTTATTTTGCTTAAACATGTTGCTTCAAGCTATGAGTGACTAAACTCTTTAGTTTTAGGGTTTTGATGATTTGTTTATTCTTATGTTGATTTTGTAGACTTTCATGGTTTTGTTGGAATGATTTGTTTATGAATGGTTTTGTTGGAATGATTATGCTTAAACAGATGGAGGAGCGCACCGCTAGATGGCATGACAAGAAGATCACCCCACGGACCTTTCTTCCTGAACAACGAGTACTACTTTTTAACTCACGTTTACGTTTGTTTCTAGGAAAGCTTAGGACACGATGGTCGGGACCCTTTTTTATTGTAAAGGTGTCCCCACATGGAGCCGTGGAATTGCAAAGCAATGATGGGACAATCTTCAAAGTAAATGGTCAATATTTGAAGCACTACATTGGCGATGAAGAACGCTTAATTGAGAACCTTGCTTTCATTGAATGATCCATTGGTTTGGTCTAGCTAAGAGGCCTTAAACCAAGCACTTATTGGGAGACAACCCAATTTTATTGCTTTCTTTATTTTTCTTATTATTTTACTTTCAATAAAACTTTGAGTCACTCATATGCTTTCTGTTGGGTTTTATGTCCTAAAACTCATAGTTTATAAATACTAAATATACTTTTATCATTCAATAAAGTTGTTATTGAAATTTATAATCAATAAGTAGTTATTGATTCTATAATGTTCTTACTAAATCTAAATCCAATCATTAAAGGATCCTAGATTGTTACATTAAACTCAAACTTTATGTAGAGACATAAAACTGGATCAAGTTTAAGTTAACAGTCTAAATGGTCTATAGTATATGAATAAGGTTGGGCGCCTTATTCTGGGGACACTATGGATGCGGCCCACTTTGTAACTAGTACAAACGAAGTGATCCTAATTCATTCTGCGAAGAGTTTGCACAAGACCGAACCATCAAATAGTCACTTTTAACTTTATAACACCGTTTATTGTCTAAAACTGACTATCTCGACTTTTATGGCCTAGGCAACTCGATCTTAATCCTGAGTTAACTATGAACTTCTGTTTACTCGGGATTATCCTTAGATCTGCATTGGTGAGAGCAGCTCAACAGCGCTGGCTCAATATGCCTTCCATTTCAGGGGTAAGACCAGGTAGATAGCTAGGGACATAGGGTGCAAGAAGGAATTCATTCCTACCCTCTTTTGGGTTAGTAGAGAGGTTGTTCTCTTAAGTGCTGAATCCAGGTTTTGAAAAATAGGCGCCACCCTCTCAAATAGAGTTTGAGACGACTTTTGATTTGGAAGTTGGACCACAGATCATTGTTTATTAGAGGATCAGTGGAACTTAAGGAATAAGAGGTAATCATAGGGGTAAAACGATAATTTTAACCCAGCTGTAATTACGAACAACCTGTGAAGGCTCGACTTACCAATCATGGTTATATCAAATGGACATAATATATCTACAGTGAGGAGAGTACAACTACGGGCTTTAGTGGAGTGACCCTGTAGTTAACGAATGTTGGTTAACTAGGTTAAAGAGTTTAACTGGTTAATCTCGGATCGTTGGAGCTCATGATCTGTAGGTCCATAAGGTTCTCTGGCTAGCTCATATAAGAATAAACTTGGAATAAATAGAAGGAATAATTTGAATTGTTCAAATTAGGTTAATCATATGAGATATGATTAAGTAATTGATATATGACATAAAATGAGAGATTTGGTCAAAAATATTTAAATGGGATTTAAATATTGAAATTATAAATGTGAATTCATAATCGGAGACTTGGATTTAGTCAAACAGTTGGTTTTCGGAAGAAGTCAAATAGTTGACTTTGACCCTAGCAAGTCAAAGAGTTGTTTTAGTCAAACCTTTTAGAAAGGTTGACCATGGGATTAAATTAATGTTTCTTACAAAATTAGTGGAAAAATCCACTAACTTGATGAGTGGAACATTTAATTAATCTCAAAATTCTACACTTTGACACATAATCCTTGGCATGCATTAGTGGAATGTGTGTTGTCAACTTTTGGTGAACTTAGACTTGCAAAAGTTGCATGCAATTTGCCTTTTTTAAAGAAGGCTTTTGTTCATTTTTTTCTTCTTGAAAAATCTTGGAATTTTTTTTTTTTTTTAGAAACTAAATTTTCCTCACAAATTTCTGTTTTTCTTCTTCTATAAAGAGTCCTATCACTCTATTCCAAGCCTTTGAGAATAGCTAGAAAAACCTCTTGGTGGTCCAAGTGGGAGTAATTTCAAGAAAGGAAGAAAAACTACAAAGCTATATAATTTCTTTCCTTCTTCTCTAATTCATTTTTTATGATAATGCATGTTTAATCCTAGGTTGTTATATGCATTTAGATTATTATTTCGATCCTCTTTCATTTCCGCTGCGCATGTATGTATGAGATCCTTCACTTTCTTATTTTTAGGATCTTGGTTCAGCACACAAAGTACTCCTTACACCAAGCCTGTTTGGTGGCTTCCTACTTGCTCCCATACTTGTTCTTTCTTTGTTAGATTCTCTTATGCATTGGAGACAATGCATGATTCTAAGTTTGGGGTATGAGGTGTTACTCGTACTTTTGTGTGTTTTTTTATCCTGCTATGTATGTTTGTGAGTTTTTAACGATCATATGCACGATATTGAAATTTTGAAAATTTTTGAAACTTTTGGATTTTTTAAAGATAATGGGAATCTTTTCTATGGTTGTGTGCTTGGATGTTGATTGCCCATGATGAGATTCGAATTTGCATGATAGATGACTTATTGTGGAAATAGAATAACACTATCTTAAGTTAAATTCATTAAGTCCCTCTTAAAATCTCTCATATTCTTGAGCATGTAGCTGCTTTAATTTAGAATCTTTAACTGAAAAAAGGATTAAGTTGGATGTATTTGGTTGTCACTCCAAAAGGCCCCATCGGTTGGAGGGTAGAAATGCACGATAGTTTGTAATCGTAGACTAAGGAAAAAGAAAAAGAGTATACATGCCTTTGAGAAAAGAAAAAGTGCACACAAAATATATGAGCTTTATAGGTCAATCTTTTTAAATGTTAAATTTGTAATGAGTATGCATGGATGGGGGTAAAAAGAGTTGTTTTTGTTGTGATCAGTAAGGACGCTTGGAAATTGACTAGGTACGAGTCCCTATAGTGAATGTATGAAAGCTAGTGCCCCTAGGTAAAAGAATGCAAGTTTAGGGCCCATAAAAAGAATATGATTGAAGGGCACTTTAGTGGACATATTACTCACTTGAAATGTGTGGATGCTTGGAGATTGGTGCATGAGCTAGAGTAGGGGGAAAACTAAGGAAACTCTCTTAAGTCCCAATTTGAGTTATAGCATTTTAAATTGAAAGAGGCTTGCACACACACACATGGGAGATAGCAAGATTTGGCCTTGAATGATTATAACAATATAGATATGCTTGCATGTTTCTACTTAAGCTCTTAAATGCTATTCTCTGAGACATAAGTCGATTGCACACTTCTTTATCTAAACTCCCTCTATTTGATTTTATTCTTTGCTCAGGACTAGCAAATCTCTAAGTTTGGGGTGGTGAAAAGCACTCGAGAAGTGCTTTATATTCTCTCAAATTAAGGGAGTGCATTTTATATTTCACTTGTTTTCTAGTGCTTTTCAGGTCAAAATAAAAAAAACTAGAAGTGAAGACCAAAAAATCAAAACTGAGCCAAAGTACAGCGAAAAAGTGAAGGAAACTCCAAATATGCCAAAAACAGAGCAGCATCGCAGTGCCGGTATGGCGCTGCCGCGACGCTTTTTCCTGAGAGCAGAAGATATCTCAGCGCAGCGCCACCGTCGCGATGCTGCGGCACGGCGACCGAGGGTAGGCTTTCATAACGGTCAGCGTAGTGGCGCCATCCAACAACACGACGATGCCAACTTTCCATATCAATCAGCAGCATGGCGCCATTAACCAGCGCCGTAGCGCCAACTTTCCATAATTGAAGATTTGGTATTTTTGGAAAGAATTTTGGGAGGCCAACTCTATAAAAAAGAGGGTTTCCAACAGCCCTGATCACCAATTGACAGAAAAAAAAAGAGAAACAAGAAGGAGAGAATTGAGTGAAAGTTTGTTAGAGAGTTCAAAGGGTGAGTTAGCTGCAAGGAAGATAGAAAAGAGTTCGAGAGAGAGTCGTAGTGCCGTTCGAGTTCCGACGTGAAGGCCAAGGAGACCGTGATGGTGTTTCCTCAATCAAAAGCCTATTTTCAGTAGAGTTTCCCTTTTTTTACACTCTTTCTTTGTTTATACTGTTTGAACATGTTGCTTCAAGCTATGAGTGGCTAAACTCTTTAGTTTTAGGGTTTTTATGAATTGTTTATAAAGTCATGTTGATATTGTAGACTTTTCATGGTTTTGTTGTAATGATTATGCTTTTCTTTGTTGTTGGTCTTAAATTCTTGTTGAATGGCCATGTTTGAATGTTAGGTTAGATGTATGATTGAAAGATTGTATGTTTAACTAGATCTATAACAAAGAATTGTTGTTAATCTATCATGAAAATAGTTAGGTTAACAATGAAAGTTGCTAAAGACTATTCTTGTCACACCCCCTCTCGGATTATCCTCCCTAACCCGAGAGGAGATGTGAAGACAGCAACCTTGACTCCTCTGTAAGGTTCACTGCCCAACTACTATCACCAAAGACGACCCAGACGAGGTCCTTGTGTAGGCAAAGCATCCCGAACTCGCCCGTTACTTGAAAAATTAGAAAAACATGGGAAAGCGTGAGCTAAAGCCCCGTGAGTGACTGGTTTTGTAAAAATACTTTTGTTCGAAAACATGCATGTTAAATTTGTACACATAAAACAAGAATTTAATACAACAATAGAGCAGAAACATATTTTCCAATAACTCTATCAAATCACATAAATCCGTTCCAAATCGTATAGAATCGTTTTAGAATATTTATACAGAAAATCAATTTGGTTTCTCAATCTTTTCCCTTAGTTGAGGTGGAGCAAGACTCAACGCTCTCAACGTCGAAAACAACCTTAATTGGGGTGGAGTAAGACTCAACACACCCAACGTCGAAATTAACCCTGGCTCGATGCGGAGCAAAACTCGACGCACCAGCCAAATCAACCTCTATGTGAACATAGGAATATGACGAGTTGCCCAAGTACCTTCTCCATGTCCCTCAATACTGGGTCCCGGGGAAACTCACGTGCCTTCTCATGTCCCTCAGCACTAAGCCTCCTCTAAAACATTTTAGAAACCAGTTTACATAAATAGTTCATATGAAACCTTTCATAGAAAACAAAATATTTATAGATAAACATCTCGCAACATGCCTTTCAACATCGTATAGAAATCAAATAAAACATGTCTGGTGAACAATATAGTCAAATATCATGCTTTTCAAGAAAACAGTCATCTCAAAGCCATATCTCATAAGAACATTTTCAATAAATTTCGTTTTCAAAGGAAGAAAAGAGTCACTCACAAATCGGTAAAGAAATTTCCTCTTTTTCCTTCAAATTCTGCTTTCCCGAGCTCCTTAATCGCAAGGCTTGAGCTTCTAACTTGCAAGGTAGCTGTTTCCCCTCTCTGGCAGCTTAGTTGGACGCAGCGTTCTAACTCTGGAACGCAAGACTGACTTTCCTCTGTCAGTTCCGTTGGACGCAACCCTTCCCTTCAACGCAAGGTTGATGACTAACGCAAGGTGAATAACTTTTCTTGCTTCCCTATTTGACGCGTCGACCCCTCTTGAACGCAAGGTCCAATCTTGAATGCAAAGTATCTTTGGACGCAGCGTTCACCTTGAACGTGGAATTCGTCTTAAACGCAAGGTTGGCCCCCTTCGAGGCAAGACAACTTCTTTAACACCAAATGGCTAAGTTGTCAAGAATACCTTCTCTCTTGGCCGCAGACCTCTACTACAGATGCAAGGATTCCTCTTTTCTGCCTTCTTTCTCCCCTTTCTCTCAAGAATTCTTGTTTCAGAATCATCAGTCGCTACTTTTCCCTCAAAGTCCTATTTATAGAGGGTTTGCCATCCCACTTCCCCTCTCTTTTTGCCACTTGTTTGCCACATGACACGCTGCATGCCTAGCTAACCATACTTTAATTCAAGCGTCACCTTGCATGAAACACTTAACATGCCTTCTAACACCTTCTACTGATAAGGTGTCAAATCTATATGAAGCCACCTAGCCTTTATAAGCTTATCTTATGCGTCCATCATAATCCAACATACGAACTATTCATTCAACCTAGTGTTCCCTATGCGTTCATATAATCCTCTTCCAGATTTTAGCTCCATTACTCCCTTTCCTTACTCTCAGCTTTACTACCTTTAACCCCATTTCTCCACCACATTTAACTAGGCGTTTGTCTCAAACGCATACTACTATGCGTTTTACCTTACCACATAATACCATGCGTCTGCCTTAACTACATACTATCATGCGTCCAACTCTCTTTCCTTATGTTCATTCTTAGCTACAAATCCTTCTCTTATACAATCACCCTTCTGACAATGTAGTTTACCCTTGACAACCAAATCCAACTCAAGTTCTTCCTCTATGCGTTTGTCCTCTTGCGTTTACCTTTACTTCATCCTGCATCCATGACCACCCTTCTTGAAGATTCCTTGCTTATCCCTCTATGCGTTTATCCTTCCTTTCCGAGACTTAGATCTCTTTCTAACACTCCATGACTTAACTTTATACCTTCTTGTTTATTCGTCCTACCTTCGCCAAAGCTACATTTCCTTCCTTAACTTTTTCCTATGCATATACCCGAGATCGAAGTTACATTTCCATTTATCATGGATTCTCCTCAACGCATAACCTTAACAACCTATGGTAACCACCTTCAACGCATAAGCCCCGTGACGCATAACTAATAGCCACCCTCAACGCATAAACTCCTCAACGCATAGTTGTTAGCCACCTTCAACGCATAAACTCCTCAACGCATAGTTACATTGGAACACTTAAACGACCTTTTCTGCGTTTGCTATGATATACTCGAAGACTTCTTACCAACACCAAGTTCCTTGCTAATGCATAATAATCCTTCAACGTATGCTGCTCACGCCTTAAGGTTCTTCAGCTTCACTTTTCTTTCTAGCTTAACGCCCTCCAAAACCATTCTCATAGCTTATTAATTTCCAAGATCAAGTGTGAGCCATGTGTTTTCCTCTTCCTCTTAACTCTCGTGTCCCTTTTCCAAACTTCAATATCAAATACCATGCGTTAAAGCTTAACCATCTATTCGTCACCCTGACTTCTAAAGATACAGTTAACTTAAACTAATTCCCAACTATATCTTTAGTCCTTCATTCTCACCCTTGGTGATACATCCACTCTTTTCCTAATACCATTCATCTCAACGCATAGAATTTCTTGGCCATAATTCAGCAATTCCACAAACTTAACTTTTCCGTTTTGAAAGGTCCCCTACTCCACATACTTTTATAATCTTAGCTCCATTACTCTTATCTTACTTCTTTCCTTACTAGCCATCTTGAATACCTAGGTTCTGAGATAGGGTGTTACAATTCTTAATGCCATGTAATTTGTATTGATTTCAAGAGATTAGTAATCAATTGAGTTACATGAGAAAAGGTTGTTTTTGAGAGAAAATAACTTGGAATTAAGTTTCTAGACTTTAGCATATGAATTACAATGAATTCCATGAACCCTAGAATATTGCATGATAAAGTAAACAAGGATTCATTACCCTATAACTCTCTTTGACTCTTGTGTTTCTTACTTTATTTGCTTTCCTTATTTAGTTTATATTTTCCAAAATTCACAACTTCAATTCCAATCCTCAAATAAAATTGATTTGATTCTAGAATAGCTAAGTAACTTTAAACCTTCACAATTGGATCCTCAGTGGAACGATATTCGGACTTCACCGTCTTATATTATAACTTGACCCGTACACTTGCGGTTAACACTTAAAGTGTGCATCAAGTTTTTGGCGCCGTTGTCGGGGATCCAAAGTACCTTCACCAACGGAATTGATAAATCTTAATTCAGTAGGTTGCTAGCTCCTTGGAAATAAATGTGGATACTTCTTAATCATTTGCTCCTTGGTTTCCAAGTAGCTTCTTCAACGCCGTGATTTCTCCAAAGTACCTTCACCAACGGAATCACCTTAGTTCTCAAAACTTGTTCTTCATCATCTAACACTTGTGTACTAGTTCTTCGTCATAACTTAAATCTTTTTTTAGCTCAATTTTTTGCACCTTAAGTACATGAGTAGGATCAGGAATATACTTACACGTTGGCATCTCCATTGGTAAAGCCAATCTGTAATCTGTTGGTCAAACTCTTTCCAAGATGTCCTAAGGTCCAATATATCTTGGACTCAACTTCCCTTTCCCACTAAACCTCAGAACTCCCTTCCACGGTGACAACTTTAGAAAAATTCTATCACTAACTTCAAATTCAAGATCCCTTCTCCTGTTATCAGCATAGCTCTTCTGTCGATCTTGAACTGCAAAACACAAGCTCGAAGCATATCTTTTCAGGTCTGGATCGTCCTCTCTAACTATCCATCAGTCTGAGGATGAAAAGCTATACTAAACTGTAAATTAGTTTCCAAAGCCTACTGCAAACTCACCTAGAATTTAGAAGTAAACCTAGGATCTCTGTCTGATACAATAGTTACTGGGACTTCGTACTGACTTACAATCTTATCTGCATACATCTATGCAAATCTATCCAATGTGTAGGTTGTCTTAACTGGAAAGAAATTTGTCGTCTTCGTCTGTCTATCAATAATTACCCAAACTTCATCAACGCCAGCTAGAGTCCTTGGCAATCCAAACAGAAAATCCATCGTAACATGATCCCACTTCCACTTAGGAATAGGGAGCGGATTCAACAACCTTGCTAGTTTCTGATGTTTAGGCTTCCTTGCTTACAAATTAAACATCTTTACATACTTAGCTATCTCTCTCTTTATACCTGGTCACCAATAGAAATTCTGTAACATCCTATACATCTTGGTACTACCAGGATGCATAGCATAAGCTGAACTATGTGCCTCTTCAAGAATCACCTGTTTAACTTCCACATCCTTTGGCACATAAATCCTACCTTGTTTCAACAGTGCACCCTTAGATCTTAGTTTGAAATCTACTCTTTGCTGGACCTTTACTTCCTCCATTAGCTTCTTAATCATAGGATACTCTGACTACCTTCTTACTACTTCATCAACTAACTTGGCCTCAACTGGAAATGTGTTAACAACGCCGGATCACCAATCACTCTTAAACTAGTAGCACCATTTCTAAATTCCTTGAGCAAAGAAACCCTTACAACATTTAGAGAACTTGTACTGCCTCTGGACTTTCTACTTAAAGCATCAACTACAACATCCACCTTTCCTAGGTGATATTCAATAGTACATTCATAATCTTTGATCAACTCTAACCACCTTCTTTGCCTCATGTTAAATTTCTTCTAATCAAAGATATACTTCAGACTCTTGTGATGTGGATAAATATGGCACTTTTCTCCAAACAGGTAAATGTCGCCATATCTTTAATGCTAAAACAACCGCAGCTAACTCCAGACCATGGGTAGGATAGTTACCCTCGTGATGTCTCAACTGTCTAAAAGCATAGGCTATCACCTATCCACTTTGTATCAACACACAACCTAACCCTTGACGAGAAGCATTACAATAAACTTCAAATTCCATACCCGACTCCGAAAGTGCTAAGATAGGTGCAGACACCAATCTTCTCTTAAGTTCTTGAAAACTTTGTTCACACTTCTCGTTCCACTCAAATTTAATATTCTTCTTAGTCAAACTAGTAAGTGACAAAGCTATCTTCGAAAATCCTTTAACAAATCTCCTATAATATCCTGCTAAACCTAGAACACTACGAACCTCTGTCACAGTCATTCCCACTTCACTATAGCCTCAATCTTTTGGGAATCTACACTAACTCCCGCAGCTGACACCACATGTCTAAGATCATTACCTATTCCCACTAAAACTCAGACTTGCTGAACTTAGCATATAACTTCTTTTTTCTCAAGGTTTGCAAAACAATCCTAAGATGTTCATGTTGGGTTTTATGCCCTAAAACTCGTAGATTTTAAATGTAATTATTTGACCTTCATTAAATCATTAATAAAGAGTTATTTATGTGTTACTTCAATAAGCGTTATTGAGTGTTTTTGTTTGTTTTGTCTTAATAACCATAAATCCAATAAACTAACATCCTAGGCTATTTTATGAGTCTTGAAATACATGTGGGGACATATGGAGATCAATGTTCAAGATACAGTCTAAAGGGTCTATAGTATAGGGATAAGGTTGGGTACCTTATCTTAGTGACACTATGAATACGGTCCACTTTGTATTCGATACAAAAGAAATGATCTAACGCGTTCGTGTAAGTGACATGCGAGTGGGGGTATCCTATGCAATGAGTTTGCATAAGACTGGTGAAAAGCGCTTGAAAAGTGCTTTCTATTCTCTCAAATTAAGAGAGTTTATATTAGATTTCACTTGTTTGCTAGTGGTTTTCAGGTCAAAATAAAGAAATTTACAAATGAAGACTAAAAGATAAAAAACCAAGCCAAACTATAGTGAAAAAGTGAAGGAAACACCAAAACTGCCAAAAACAGCTGCACTACCGCAACACTTTTTCCCGAGAGTAGAAGTCGCCTTAGCGTCGCGACGCCATCCTACAGCGCGGCAGCGTCGCCTTTCCATATCGGTCAATACTGCAGCGTCGCGGTGCCAGCTTTCCATATTTGAAGATTTTGTATTTTTAGAAAAAAATTTGGGCGGCCAGCTCTGTAAATTTGAGGGTTTTCAGCAACAATAGACATCAGGAAATCACGAATTAACACACCGAAAGAGTCTCAAAGAGTGAGCTGGCTGCAAGGAAGATAGAAGAGTTCGAGAGAGAGTTTGGTACTGTTCGAGTTTCAGATGTGAAGACCGAAGGACATCTTGGCGGTTTCTCCTCAATCAAGGGCTTATTCCTAGTAGAGTTTTTCTTTCTTTACACTCTTTCTATGCTTAATTTGTCTATGAACATGTTGCTTAAAGCTATGAGTGGCTAAACTCTTTAGTTTTAGGGTATTGATGAATTGTTTATTAAGTTATGTTGATATTGTAGAATATTCATGGTTATGTTGTAATGATTATGCTTTTCATTGTTATTGTTCTTAATTCGTGTTGATTGGCCATCTTCGAATGTTAGGTTAGATGTATTGTTGAGAGATTGTATGTCTAACTAGGTCTATAATAATGAATTGTTGTTAATCTTCATGAAAATAGTTAGGTTAACAATGAAAGTTGCTAAAGACTATTCTTAATGCCATATAATTTGTATTGGTTTCAAGAGATTAGTAATCAATTGAATTGCAAGAGAAAAGGTTGTTTTTGAGAGAAAATAACTTGGATTTTATGTTTCTAGATTTAAGCATAAAAATTGCAATAAAATCCACGAACCCTAGAATATTGCATGATGAAGTAAAGAAGGATTCATTATGCTAGAACTCTCTTTGACTCTTGTGTTTCTTATCTATTTACTTTCCTTTTTAGTTTTCCAAAATCATAACTTCAATTCCAATCCTCAAATAAAATTGATTCAAGTCTAGAATAGCTTAGTAATTTTAAACCTTCACAATTGGATCATCAGTGGAACGATATTTGGACTTTACCGTCTTATATTATAACTTGACCCGTACACTTGCAGTTAACACTTAAAGTGCGCATCAATCGGACCACAAAATATTGATCACTAGATGTAACTCCATTGACTAGTTAGGTTTCTATTTCAATAGGATGACTTAAGTAACTTAGTCTTATTCCTAAGTATATTACGCACTCCTGTCCACGGAAGGATTGTCCTTTGATTTGTATGGGTGAGAGTGGTCGTTTGACCACTCAATATACCTACCATCTTGGGGATAAGATCAAGTGGGAAGCTGGGGACATAATTATACAAGATGGAATTCACTCATTCTCATCTTTAGGTAAGTACATAAGTGTTCCCTTAAGTGGTGTCTTCAGGACTTAAACAAAGGGGCCTGAGAGGGGTTTCTATTTAAAGGTTGGACCATAAACAGGTTGTTCATTAGAAGAGCACTAGTACTTAAGGATTTAAAAGTAACCCAAGGGTAAAACGGTAATTTGACCCAGTTAGTGTTACAAACACTTGGGAAGGACTAATTTGCTGTTATTGGTCTATATCCATGGACACAAAAATACATGTGTAGTGAGAAGAGTGCACCTATGGGTCTTTAGTGGAGTGTACCCACACTTAACAAATATTGATTAATGTGGTTAATGAGTTTAGCCGATCAATCTCATATCACTGAAGCTTCTGATCTGTAGGTCCATTAGGTCCTCTTCCTAGGTCGTAAAGAGTGATGAGGTATTTATGTCTTGAATGAAATTTGAAATGTTCAAATTTACTTAGGGAAATAATATAATGTATCATCATAATATAAAGTTTATTTTGAACTTTATAATATAAATTTAATTTTAGATATGATACAAAATTAATTTTTGAGAGAATTAAATATTTGAAAGAGTTCAAATATTAATATGAATTAGATTCATATTAAAACTATAGGTTAAAATTAATGTGTATTAGATGCACATTAAAACTATAAGTTATGAGAGAATAACAATTGAATATGATTTAAATGTAGATTAAATTAAATATTAGATATTTAATTTTGAAATTAATTAATTAAAGAATTAATTTTCTTAATTTATTTTAAATGAATTAAAACTGTAGGTTATACGGGAAATATTCATTTAATATGATTTAAATGAAATAATTAATTAAATTAGATTTAATTAATTATTATTTATTATTTATTTATTTAATTGTTAAATTAAATAATTTAATTAATTAATTAAAAAGTGGGAGTTACGCTTTATGTGGTTTAACCCCACGTCTCCTGCTCTTTCTCCCTAAATAGGCTTGCAAAAGAAATAGAGGGGAATGGTTTTGCTTTGGAAACAAAAATTCTCTCTAGTTTTCTCCCTTTATAAAGGATCCACAATCTTTCATCTCATCACTTAGAAAATAGGAGAGGTGCGTGGTGGTGGCATTTAGAGTCGACAACGGATGTAAGCTTCTATATCTAAAGCATGCTTAACCCTGAATTAATGCAGTAGATTTTCTATAATTTTTTCCCAATGTATTGGTATTTCAAAATTCCAATTTATTTCGAAGTTGGTTCTGTATTGTTTCCGCTGTGTTAGGGATTTTAACCCTTTCAATTGGTATAAGAGCCATCTCATAAAATTAATTTGGGTTTTTTTGAAATTTGTATTGGTTTTGGTGGGTTTTTGCATTATTGAATGTAGGTTTGCAATAGAATGTGTACGATAAAAATGACCATAAATTTACAATTTTTTGATTTGATCAAATGTAAAAGTCCATGTGTTTTTGGGCAATTTTTATTGTAAATTACTGTTTTGTAAGTCTAATTTTGAATTGGGGATGTTTCAAGAAGAAAAGAAAAGTGACACCAAATTTGCCCAAAACAGATGAACAGAGGTTAAGAATTCGTGCAAAGAAGGTCTCTACACAAATGGAGAAACGAAAAAAAAAAAAAAAAAAAAGGGACGAAGGCGCATAGAAGGAGAAGGTCTGGTTGACGTCAGCAGACAATTGAAGGGTGCGGCTCGGCTCGGCTTGGCGTGACTCAGTGGTCGGTTCAGCTTCAGTTCGTGCGGTTCAGCTTTGGTTCCCGCGGTTCAGCTGCGGTTCAGGCATTTTGGCTCTGGTTTAGCTATTGTTTGGTCTGGTTCAACTAGTTCTAATCCGGTTCTTGGCATTTTTTGCTTGGTTCATGGTTTTAGGGCCAGGTTCGAGGGTTTTTGGTCTATTTTTGGAGCGGTAGAAGCAGTTTTAGGATATTTTAAGCATAAATTAATGTAATTTATAGCTTTATTTTATCCTAGGGGCCAATTTTATCGGTACAATTGCTATTTAAATGCTTTATGGATGTCATTTAGTGATAACGCACCATAGGTTAAGCATGTTCATGCATTTTAGTATATTATAATGCACGTATGAAGGAAGGCCAATAGGTGAAAGAACATGTTCTCGATCTGATGGTCTAATCCAACATTGTTAAAATGAACGGTGCAGTCATTGACAAGCAAAGTTAGGTGTCTTTTATTCTAGAATCTCTTCCTAAGAGCTTTCTTCAATTTTGCAGCAATGCAGTTATGAATAAAATTGTGTACACCATAACAACTCTCCTAAATGAGTTACAAACTTATTAGTCTCTTATGAAAAATAAGGGATCGATCGAAAGAGAGGCAAATGGTGCCCATTTCAAGAAGTTCCACAAGGGTTCATCCTCTAGAACTAAGTTTGTTCTCTCATCTTCTAGTTCTAAGAATATCATAAAAAGAAAGGAGGAAAAGGGAAGGCTCCCGCTACTGGGAAAAACAAGGGTAAGTCCAATGTGGCTGACAAAGGTAAGTGCTTCTATTGCAATGTGGATGGTCATTGGAACGAAATAGTCCTAAGTACCATGCAGAGAAGAAGGAAAAGGGAGGTAAATTTGATTTACTTGTTTTGAAACTTGTTTAGTGGAAAATGACTATAATGCTTGGATACTTGATTCGGGTGCCACTAATCACGTTTGTTCTTCTTTATAGGGAATTAGTTTCTTCCAACAGTTCAAGGAGGGTGAAATGACGCTCGAGGTTGGAATGGGAGACAACATTTCAGCTCGTGCAGTGACAGCTGTAAAGTTGTTTTTTAGAAATAGATTTTTATTTTTAGAAAATCTGTATATAGTTCCTAAAATAAAAAGGAACTTAGTATCTATTTCCTGTTTGATTGAATAATTGTACTCAATTATTTTTTCTGTTAATGAAGTGTTCATTTTGAAAAATGGTGTACATATTTGTTCTTCTAAATTAGAAAACAACTTATAACATGTTAAGACCAACTGAAGCAAAAGCACTTTTAAATCATGAGAAGTTTAATACTTTTAATACTCAAACTAAAAGGCAAAGAATGTGTCCAAGTAACAATAGTACTTATCTTTGGCATTTGAGATTAGGTCACATAAATCTCGATAGGATCGGGAGATTAGTAAAGAATGAACTTCTAAATGAGTTAGAAGATAATCATTACCTCCATGTGAATCTTGTCTTAAAGGTAAAATGACTAAAAGACCTTTAAGTGGAAAAGGTTATAGAATCAAAGAACCTTTAGAACTCATACATTTGGATCTCTATGATCCAATGAATGTAAAAGCTCGAGGAGGGTATGAATACTTCATCTCTTTTATAGATGATTATTCGAGGTATGATTACTTATACCTAATGGAACATAAGTCTGAAGCACTTGAAAAGTTCAAGGAGTATAACGCTAAAGTTGAAAACCTGTTAGGTAAAACAATTAAAACACTTCAATCTGATCAAGGTGGAGAGTACATGGATTTAAGATTCCAGGACTATTTGATAGAACATGGAATGCAATCACAACTATTAGCACTTGGTACACCTCAGCAGAACAGTGTATCAGAAAGGAGAAATAGAACCTTGTTAGACATGGTTCATTCTATGATGAGCTATGCTCAATTGCCTAGCTCGTTTTGGGAGTATGTAGTAGAGACTGCAGTTCATATCTTGAACAATGTTCCCTCGAAGATTGTTTTTGAAACACCTTTCGAGTTATGGAGGGGGCATAAACCTAGTTTGCGCTACTTCAGAATTTGGGGTTGTTCTGCACATGTGCTACTGACAAATCCTAAGAAATTGGAACCTCGTTTAAGATTATGTCAATTCGTTGGTTACCCTAAGGAAACGAGAGGTGGTCTCTTTTTCAACCCACAAAAAAACAAAGTGTTTGTATCGACAAACGCTACATTCTTGGAAGAAGACCACGTGAGAGATCATAAACCACAAAACAAAATTGGTATTAAATGAAGCTACTGAAGAGTCAACAAGAGTTGTTGATGAGACTACTCCTTCATCAAGAGTAAATGAAGGAACTAGAACTTCTGGCCATTCTCGTCGTTCTTAAACGTTGAGAATGCGTTGACACAGTGAGAGGGTTGTATCCCAACCTAACTGTTACTTGGGTTTAACTGAAACTCCCAAACGATGGTGTTGAGGATCCATTGTCCTATAAACAGGCAATGAATGATGTAGATAAGAACCAATAGATCAAAGCCATGGATCTTAAAATGGAGTCTATGTACTTCAATTCAGTATGGGAACTTGTAGAACAACCCATAGGATGTAAATGGATATATAAATGAAAGAGAGATGTAGCTGAGAAGGTACAGACCTTCAAAGCTAGACTTGTAGCAAAGGGTTACACCCAAGGAGAAGGGGGTTGATTATGAGGAAACTTTCTCCCCTGTTGCTATGCTTATGTCTGTAAGAATTCTCTTATCCATAGCCTTATATTATGACTATGAAATTTGGCAAATGGATGTTAAGACTACTTTTTCTGAATGGCAATCTTGGAGAGAGTATCTTCGTGTCTTAGCCCAAGGGGTTCATAGCCCACGGTCAGGAGCAAAAAGTTTGCAAGCTGAATCGATCCATTTATAGCTTGAAACAAACATCTAGATCTTGGAATATTAGTTTTGATATTGGGATCAAATCTTTTGGTTTTGAACAAAATGTTGATGAGCATTGTGTATACAAGAAAATCATCAAAAGTAAAGTAGCTTTCTTAATACTTTATGTGGACGACATCCTACTCATTAGGATGTAGGATATCTTACTGATGTTAAAAATTGGCTGGCAGGCCAATTCCAAATGAAAGATTTGGGAGAGGCACAGTATGTACTTGAGGATCACAAGAACAGAACGCTGGCTTTGTCTCAAGCAACTTATATCGTTAAAATGTTGACTCGATATTCGATGCAAAACTCTAAGAAGGGTTTACTATCTTTTAGGCATGAAGTTCATTTGTCTAAGGAACAGTGTCCTAAGACGCCTCAAGAAATTGAGGATATGAGATGTATTCACTATGTCTCAACTGTGGGTAGCTTAATGTATGTTATGCTCTGCATTAGGCCAGACATTTGTTATGTAGTGGGAATAGTTAGTAGGTACTAGTCCAATCCAGGGTTAGACCACTGGACTGCGGTTAAGAACATCTTCATGTATCTTAGAAAAACAAGGGACTAAAAGCTGGTGTATGGAGCTAAGGATTTGATCCTTACGGGATACACTGACTCTGATATTCAAAATGACAAGGATTCTAGAAAATCCACGTCAGGATCAGTGTTCACCTTAAACGAAAGAGCTATAGTTTGGCGTAGCATCAAGTAAGGATGCATTGCAGACTTGTCACACCCCCTCCCGGATTATCCTCCATAACCCGAAAAGAGATGTGAAGACAACAGTTACCGACTACCCTGTCACGTAACCCACTGTCAACCTCACCAATCCACATGCTCTTGACAAACCTTGACTTCGATCGGCAACGGGAACTGTCATGCTACCTGAAAATGGAAAACATTTAAAAGAATGAGCTAACGGCTCAGTGAGTAACAGTTATTAGAAGACAATATATTTTAATCGTAAAACTGGTAAAACTCACATAAAATATAACGCTTCAGTTCATATTAGTTAATGTTCAAATGCCATTTATAAAATATGCCAATCTGTTTGAGGGTAAATACCCAAAACTTTACTCATTTCATAATCTTTTTCCCTAGTTGAGGCGGAGTAGTGCTCTACGCTTCTCAACGTTGAATTTCCTTAATCACATATTCAAATGCCTTCACACTTCGTCCTTCAGCATTTTCAATCTCTCAAGTGCCTTCACATATAGTCCCTCAGCACTGAGTTTTATTGTCAACCACTGCTCAAGTGCCTTCACTCGTGGTCCCTCAGCACTTGGCTATCATGTTTTGGATTTCCATATGCCTTCACTCGTGGTCCCTCAGCACTGGAATCCGTCTCATTCAACTACTCAAGTGCTTTCTCTCGTGATCCCTCAGCATTGAGTATCATATACCATATCTCCCATAGGCCTTCACACGTAGTCCCTCAGCCATGGGTTACCTTTAAGTAAAACATATCATATTCTTTAAAATCACCATTATAACACAAACGTTCAATAGCCATACCATGCCATAAGTAACCATTTATAATACTCAATTCAAAACTTTAATTATCACCCAACATGCTTGTCGTACAAGTGTATTTCCAAATCTTCCATGAAAACATATAACACCATGCTCTTCAACAATTTCATGAAAAACATGTATCAACCAATCACGATGCGTTTTATATCTCATAGTGAATACCCAGCATTCTCAAAGTTTTCAAGTAAAACGCATGCTCTTTTTTCTATAGACAACATATTCATATACTTTATATATATATATATATATATATATATGAAAACACATGCTTTATTTCATTAGAAACCATATAATCATATTCATAAAGAACTCATTTATATTTTGTAAAACGCAGGTGTTACTCACTGAGCCGTTAGCTCATTCTTTTAAATGTTTTCCATTTTCAGGTAGCATGACAGTTCCCATTGCCGATCGAAGTTGAGGTTTGTCAAGAGCATATGGATTGGTGAGGTTGACAGTGGGTTACGTGACAGGGTAGTCGGTAACTGTTGTCTTCACATCTCTTTTTGGGTTATGGAGGATAATCCGGGAGGGGGTGTGACAAGTTGGTATCAGAGCATGGTTTACGAAAACCTGGGGAAGTCAGGTGATGTTTAGTGATTGTTTGAAAGGAAAATCAAGAATAAAGCTTAAGTACTAGGGCGTTTAGGCGACAAACCTCAGCGGCAACGTGTAAGCAGAACTTGGAATGCTACCTGCAGTTTCTGAGAGAAAGACTCAGTGTGTTAAGTGTAAGTCGGAAGTCGCAATATAGTAAAATTGCGAGGAAAGTTGATTTGGACAATCGGGCAAGCTAAGGCAAGTAAATGTCGAAATTTTGTAAGCTATTATAAGACACAGAAAAGTTTAAAAGTAAATTCAGAAAGTATGATTTTAAACTAAAAGTCTAACAAACATTGCGGTGATTAAGTAATAAGATAGTAAAAGAAAAATCCCCGGAAAGAGAATAAAGAATGGAAGAAATATAAGCCTGTGTAAATTTTAGTCAGACTGAAGAATACTATGCGTTGAGATGAAAGGAAAGGGAGAAAATGTTTACATTAGAGGAACTTATGGATTAAAGATGAGCTATAAGTTAACTTGAAAGAAATCAAGACAGGAAATGGCAATTTGATGAATTAAGAATATAAGAGAATTTAAGTACTATAGCTATGCTTGAAGCGAAAGTATGCGATAAGGAAGACTAGATGAACGCATGGTATTAGAAAGGATATTTATTCAAGGAATGAAAATTTGAAAAGATAGTTGGAAAATCAATCACAGGTTGAACATGCTTGGAAGGAACATCCTCACGAATGGTGAGATATGAACATATGATATTCTGGTTGAAGGAAAATTGATTTAGTAAAGAAATGCTAGAAAAGGAAAACGATGAATTAAGGGAAGAGTTAATCGCACGGTTCACGTGTAGTTTGGGAAATTGCCAAGTGATGAAAACAGACTCAGATGGTGACAAGGTAAATAGGGTAATGTAGAAAGCATTGGTGATAAGGGATTGGTTAGAATTATCATGTGGGAAGAGTATCATGCATTGGAAAAGTTAGTATGTGTTAGAAAATGGCAATTTAAGAAAATAGTGCGTTGTGTATTATGGAGAAATAGTGCGTGGAAGTAAAGGAATAAGAGCTATGAGCATTGACCACGGCTACGCGTTGGTAAATTTAGTATGGGAAGTTATTATACAGAGAAGGAAGTAGACTGTTACCATAGCAAGACGGAAGAGTAGTTAATGTTATGTCAGGCGTTGAAAGGTTGACTATGCGTTGGAAGTGAACGCATAATGAAGAAGAATCTGATCAAAGATTGTATTAAACTTACCATACGTTGTTGAAAATACTTTGAATTGGAGAGTAGTTGTATGCGATAGACAGCAATTATGCACTGAAGGTTAGTGATGTATAGATAAACCATGCGATGGACAGCAACTATGCGATGAAGGTTTGTTATAAAGGATCATTGTGCTGATCAGGAAGTTCTTTAATGTAGCATGTGCAAAAGAAGTCGCGTTGAAAGTTGCTGTAATTAGAAAATTTGTTATGTGTTGAAGGGATTCTGTACATTGGCAAGGCGATGCGTTGAAAACTGAAGTTCATAATTGTTAAGGATTGAGAAATAACTTATTAGGAAACGTCCTATGAGTTAACCAAAAGAGACTAAGGTTAAGCATTTGATGTATTATAATGGTGAAAAATGCTAAAAGAAGGAAATAAGAAATGAGTGGTTATTCAAAAAAAATTGCAAAGGAAACGGTTAAGTATGAGAAAGGCGTAAAAGAAAAACCAGGTGTTAAGCATGGTAGACGCATAGAAGGATGACCATGAGATTCAAAAGGTTTGATAAGAGGGTCAAACTGGGTAAGTCATATACCTTGGTAATACAGCAATGTATAGAAAGTTAAGGAAATAGTTACGAATGACCAAGGGTGGAAAATAAAATTGTCGAGTACGGACTTAAGTGTTGGATGGGTCCGTAGGTAAAGATACCAAACTCACTCTCTATTTTGAAGTGGAAATGGATATGTTATAATGGTTTTCTTCTTTGGATTACCAAAGATGTCAGTCAATGTTGACTAAGTATTCAGTAAATGGTGGAAGTTGACAAAATAGAGCATTTCTTGTCTATCAAAGAAGCATGTATACTTAATAGAATGATACAGATGCGTAGAGATGAGTTCTAAATTCGGAAAGATTCACAACAAGTTTATAAATAAAGTTGCAAATTTAGTATTGCGTTTATAGAACACAATGTCTCATGTTAAAAGGAGTACGTCCATGATCCTACTCGTATGCTTTAGGTGTAACCAATGGAGCTAAGAAATGAGTTAAGTTATGAAAAGGAATCGACTTAAATGTTCATTTGATGAAAAAGAGTAAGTATTAAGATGTTGAATTCGTTGGCCTAAGATTTGTGAAATTATGATGAAGAGGAAGTTATTTTGGAAGTTAAGCCAAAGGAACAAATGATAAAAACAGTATTCACAGTTGTTCTTGAGAGACTAACGACCTACAGGAATTCGGGACGGGATACTTATAAGTAAAGGGTGGATTGAAAAGCTTTACTTTTAGCTTAGAAAATGGTAAGCAAGTAGTTGGGTAATGGAAGAGATGGTCGAAAGCTCGAGTTCAAGAATCCATGCGTTGGTGAAATGAAGTAAGTAATTAAGGAGAGTGAGCATGAGTAAAGATTAACATAAGAAAGAAATTGTGCAGCTAAGTTAAGCGTAAAAATGCAGGGTTGGTTGGTTGAAGTAAGTGTAAATGTTTGAGATTATGCGTTGATGAGATTGTGGAACCAACAGATGCATTGGTTGAAATCGGTAAAAGTATGCGTTGAAGATTAAAAGATTTACACTCGAATTCTGTGATCCTGTAATGATTTTAAGTAAAGGAACTAAACTACTAAAATTTGGAAGTGTGATCTGAAGAAAAGGAAAATTCACCAACGAATTAGAGGAAGAAAATTTGATAAGTACTTGGCGTTGGGAAAAATCAAAACGCATAGGTATGCTAAAGAGATGTATAAGAATACATGAAGGGAAGGAATGGTTAAGTAAATTGAGTATTGAAGCAACCCTAAAATATTCAAAAAAAAAAAAAAAAAAGAGAAAACAGGAGAATTGATTGTCAGAGTAGCGCAACGGAAGTGTGGTGAAGTCATAATCTACAAAAAACGCATAGCATTGTTTAAATTGAAAGTAAGGTGTAGATAAAAGTTCTATATGTTTGTGAAGGCTTATATGTGTTGATATAACAAGGAATCAAGCGGATTTAAGTATAAAAGAGGATGAGTCGATTGGGAAGGTATGTGTTTTCAATGGAAAGCATGAGTAAAAGTTTAAAACTTTATGAGGTTTTTGAATAGGATGCTATGCACTGGTAGTGATGAAGGAAGTTGAGTTGAACTAAACTATGCGATTGAAATATGTTGAAATAAATGCAGGATATGACGCGTTCAAGTTAACAGCTGAACTATGCGCTCAGGTTCGTAATCAAGGACGCGTTGGCGGATTACGCGTTCAAGTAAAACGTGAAGGATAGGCGCATAGTATTGGATTTACAACTAGATGGGAATTACAGTAGGTCTCATAAATTACTTGAGGAATTGGACTGGATTTAATTGGGATTACCGCAAACAGATGTCCAGTTTGAAGAAAAAGAGCATGCAGGGGCATGTTTTAATAAAGACGATATTTTTCATATGGGGACGAAATCCTTGTAAGGAGGTGATAATTGTAAGCCCATACTTGACCATGTGAGAAGGCAAGTTGAGAAGAGACAGAGAGATGGGCGTTTAGTAGGAAAAGTTGATCAAGTTGTGTGGGGGCAAAAATGGCTAAGTATTGGCCATGTGTTGGTGGCTCTATGTGTTGATGAAAGTAGTTTGGCATGGATGCGGAGGTGAAGGAAGGACACTATGCGTTAACGCTACTCTATGGCTCAGGTATTAAGAAGAGGAAAAGAATGAATAAGAAGTATTTTCCGTTTTCATCCTATCATACTACCTAAATTTCGAGGACGAAATTTTTCTAAGGTTAGTGGAATTGTCACACCCTACTTTTTAATAAACGATGCGTTGAAGAATTTATGAAGAAAAGAGGTAAAAGACCATGTTGGACACATGGTCAGGGCTAGGTAGCGCATAGTAAGGGTGGACACATGGAAGTAAACCGAGAATGGAAAGAAGTGAAGCGAATATGCAAGAAAGAAATAAAGTTAAGTTGCGAAGTGTTGAAGAAGGTTGTGAAGTAAACATAAAAACTGGTGCATGTGGTGGACGCATGCTAATCTATCCTTAAGAGAAGTAGTCTAAGTTCAAGGATAGGAAGATGGTCATTGAACGCAGGATAAAGGTAAACGCGATAGGACCAACGCGTAGAGAAAAAGCTTGAGAAGAAGTTGTTATGAACATAAGGAGTTGGACGCATGGTATGATGCAATGAGATACAAACACAGTATTGGGCATTTGTTATTAACGCCTAGTAGCATTGTGTAAGCACTGGTTATAATAGTGCGGCTATGCGTTGAGGGTGATCACGAACGGTAATGAACTGAAGTTGTCGCCGCATTGGCGGAGGAAGAAACGTACTCGGCTTACCATGCGTTGGTAAGGATGTTAAGCATTGAGGTCCCTATGCGTTGAAGACAGTTATCCTTACACGTTAAAGAGTAGTATAGTTGACTGAGAGTTAGAAAAATGAGTAGTGAAGCTCAAACTTTAAAAGAAACTTAATGAACGCATGAGGGCGTTGTGTTGAATAAATGGTTATTTGTTGGAAATGTTGGACACATAAGATAAGTTTATAAGGCCAGGTGGCTATATATAGATTTAACACCTTAACAGTAGGAGGTGTTAAAGGCATGTTAAGTAAATCATGCAAGGTGACACTTGGACTAATGCATGGTTAATTAAGCATGCAGCGTGACATGTGGCAAACAAGTGGCAAAAGGAGAGGAAAAGGTAGATGGCAAGCTCCCTATAAATAGAACTTTGAGGGAAGAGGAGCGACTGATGACTCCCAAAGAAGAATTCTGGAGAGAAAAGAGAAGAAGGCAACAAGGACGTCTGTGGTAGGAGTATGCGGCCAAGAAAGAAGCTATTTGACAACTTTGTTATTTTATTTAAAGAAGTTGTCTGGTGTTAAAAAGGGTCGGCTATGCGTTGAGGAAAAACATAATGTCCAAGGTGAACGCGGCGTCCATAGTTAGATGACGCGTTCAAGATGGACCTTGCGTCCAAGAGAGGGCATCGCATCCGAAAGGGAAGTATGAAGAGTCGGGATGCACTTGGCGGAAATAATCAACCTTGCGTTACCAACCTTGCGTTGAAGGGTAGGGATGTGTTCAACCGAGCTAACAAAGGAAAGTGGAGCCTTGCGTTCCAGAATTAGAACGCTGTGTTCAGAAAACTCCGGAAGAGAAAATAGAGCATAGGAAGAAAAAGGATTCTTTGGCTAAATACAGGTGAGTAACACCTGCGTTTTACAAAATATAAATGAGTTCTTTATGAATATGATTATATGGTTTCTAATGAAATAAAGCATGCGTTTTCATATATATATAAAGTATATGAATATGTTGTCTATAGAAATAAGAGCATGCGTTTTACTTGAAAACTTTGAGAATGTTGGGTATTCACAATGAGATATAAAACGCATGGTGATTGGTTGATACATGTTTTTCATGAAATTGCTGAAGAGCATGGTGTTATATGTTTTCATGGAAGATTTGGAAATACACTTGTACGACAAGCATGTTGGGTGATAATTAAAGTTTTGAATTGAGTATTAGAAATGGTTACTTATGGCATGGTATGGCTATTGAACGTTTGTGTTATGATGGTGATTTTAAAGAATATGATATGTTTTACTTAAAGGTAACCCATGGCTGAAGGACTACGTGTGAAGGCCTATGGGAGATATGTTATATGATACTTAATGCTGAGGGATCACGAGAGAAAGCACTTGAATAGTTGAATGAGACAGATTTCAGTACTGAGGGACCACGAGTGAAGGCACTTGAGCAGTGGTTGACAATAAAACTCAGTGCTGAGGGACTATATGTGAAGGCACTTGAGAGATTGAAAATGCTGAGGGACGAAGTGTGAAGGCATTTGAATATGTGATTAAGGAAATTCGACGTTGAGAAGCGTAGAGCACTGCTCTGCCTCAACTAGGGAAAAAGATTATGAAATGAGTAAAGTTTTGGGTATTTACCCTAAAACAGATTGGCATATTTTATAAATGGCATTTGAACATTAACTAATATGAACTGAAACATTATATTTTATGCTAGTTTTACCAGTTTTACGGTTAAAATATATTGTCTTCTAATAACTGTTACTCATTGAGCCGTTAGCTTATTCTTTTAAATGTTTTCCATTTTCAGGTAGCATGACAGTTCCCATTGCCGATCGAAGTTGAGGTTTGTCAAGAGCATGTGGATTGGTGAGGTTGACAGTGGGTTACGTGATAGGGTAGTCGGTAACTGCTGTCTTCACATCTCTTTTCGGGTTATGGAGGATAATCCGAGAGGGGGTGTGACAAGACTCCACTATGGAAGCTGAGTATATAGCTGCTTGTGAAGTAGCAAATGAAGCAGTCTGGCTTAGAAAGTTCCTAAATGATTTGGAAATTGTTCGAAACATGGAATTGCCCATCATGTTATATTGTGACAACAGTGGTGCTGTAGCCAACTCTAAAGAGCCTCGCAGCCACAAACGAGGAAAGTATATTGAGAGGAAGTATCACCTGATATGGGAGATTGTGTAACGATGAGACACAATCATCACAAATATCGCTTCGGAGCATAACATTGCTGATCCATTTACGAAGACTCTCTCAGTTAAAGTGTTTGAGGGTCATCTAGAGAGTCTAGGTTTGCGAGATATATACGTTGTGTAATCTAGGGCAAGTGGGAGATGTGTAATGAGTATATGGATGCCCTGGTTTATTGTATTTACATACCTACCATTCTTAATCCTCTATATGTACAACCCACTAGAGTTTTAGTTCAAGTGGGAATTTGTTGGGTTTATGCCCTAAAACTTGTAGATTGTAAATATAATTATTTGACAGTCATTAAATCATGAATAAAGAGTTATTGATGTGTTACTTTAATCATCGTTATTGAGTATTTTTGTTTCTTTTGTCTTAATAACCCTAAATCCAATAAACTAACATCCTTGACTATTTTATGAGTCTTGAACTGTATGTGGGGACATACGAAGATCAATGTTCAAGATACAGTCTAAAGGGTCTATAGTATAGGGATAAGGTTAGGTACCTTATCCTAGTGACACTATGGATATAGTCTACTTTGTATTTGATACAAACACAATGATCTAACGCATTCGTGTAAGTAACATAAAATCGGACCACGAAATAGTGATCACTAGATGTAACTCCTTTAACTAGTTAGGTTTCAATTTCAATAGGATGACCTAGGCAACTTAGTCTTAATCCTAAGTATATTATGAACTCCTATTCACGAGGAATTGTCATTTGATTTGTATGGGTGAGTGTGGTCGTTTGCCGACTTAATATGCCTACCATCTTGAGGACAAGATCGAGTAGGGAGTTGGGGGTCATAATTATACAAGATGGAATTCACTCATTCCCATCTTTAGGTAAGTAGATAAGTGTTCCCTTAAGTGGTGTCTCCGAGACTTGAACAAAGGGCCCTATCCTCTCACTGGCCCGAAAGGGTTTCTGTTTAATGGTTGGACCATAAACAAGCTGTTCATTAGAAGAGCACTAGTACTTAAGGATTTAAAAGTAACCCAGGGGTAAAACGGTAATTTGACCCAGTTGGTGTTATGAACACTTGTGAAGAACTAATTTGCTGTTATTGGTCTATATCCATGGAGATAAATATATGTGTAGTGAGAAGAGTGCACATGTGGGTCTTTAGTGGAGTGTACCCACAGTTAACGAATATTAATTAATGTGGTTAATGAGTTTAGCCGATTAATCTCATATCGTTGAAGCTTCTGATTTGTAGATCCATTATGTCCCCTTCCTAGCTCGTAAAGAGTGATGAGGTATTTATGTCTTGAATGAAATTTAAAATGTTCAAATTTACTTAAGGAAATAATATAATGTATGATGATACATTATAATATAAAGTTTATTTTGAACTTTATAATATAAATTTAATTTTGGATATGATACAAAATTAATTTTTTAGAGAATTAAATATTTGAAGGAGTTCAAATATTAATATGAATTAGATTCATATTAAAACTATAGGTTAAAATTAATGTGTATTAGATGCACATTAAAACTATAAGTTATGAGAGAATAATAATTGAATATGATTTAAATGTAGGTTAAATTAAATATTAGATATTTAATTTAAAAATTAATTTAATAAAGAATTAATTTATTTTAATTTATTTTAATTAAATTAAATGAATTAAAAATATAGGTTATATAGGAGATGTTCATTTAAATATGATTTAAATGAAATAATTAATTAAATTAGATTTAATTAATTATTATTTATTATTTATTTAGTTAATTGTTAAACTAAATAATTAAATTAATTAATTAATTAAAAAGGTAACTCCCGTACATGAGAGTTATGCTTTACGTGGTTTAATCACACATCTCTTGCTCTCTCTCCTTAAATAGGCCTGCAAAAGAAATAGAGGGAAAAGGTTTTTCTCTTGAAAAAATAATTCTCTGATTTTCTCCTTTTATCAAGGATCTACAATCCTTCATCTCATCACTCAGAAAATAGGAGAGGTTCGTGGTGGTGGTGTTTAGAGTCGACAACGAATGTAACCTTCTATCTCTAAAGCATGTTGAACCTTGAATTAATACATTAGGGTTTCTGTAATTTTTTCCCAGTGTATTGATATTTTAAAATCCCAATTTATTTCGAATTTGGTTTTATATTGCTTCTGCTGTGTTAGGGATTTCAACCCTTTCAGTTCAGCATGCTTTTCTCTATCTCCAGATTACACCAATAGGTCATCAATAAACACAATAACGAACTGGTCCAAATAAGGATGAGATATCATGTTCATAAGATCCATGAATGCTACTGGTCCATTCGTCAAACCAAATGACATCACCAAAAATTCATAATGCCCATACCTTGTTCTAAAACTTGTCATAGGTATATCTAATTCTCTAACCTTTGACTGATGATATCCTAACCTCAAGTCTATCTTGGAAAACATTAAAGCTCCTCTAAGCTGGTCAAACAGATCATCTATACGAGGTAAAGGATATTTGTTACATATTGTTACCTCATTTAGCTGACGGTAATCAATACATAACCTCATTATACCATCTTTTTTCTTAACCATAACACAGTTGCACCCTATGGAGATACACTTGGTTTGATATAACTCTTGTCTACTAACTCCTATAGCTGCTACTAACTCCTGTAGCTGCTACTAACTCCTTTAGTTTTGTAGGTGTCATACGACAAGGTGCCTGAGAAATAGGTGTTGTACTTGGTACTAAGTCTATAGTAAACTCCACCACTCTATCAGGTGGCAAACCTGACAACTTTTCAAGAAACACATCTAGATATTCTTATACTACTACACATCTTCAAGTTTCAACTTCTCCATCTTCACTTTAGTCACATGTGCCAAGTATTCTTCACACACTTTACCCATCAATTTCCTGGCCTTCACTGCAGAAATTACACAAGTAGGAAGAACTCTCCTTCTCCATCTAAATACTACCTCAACCACATCTAACTTCACAAATCTTACTTCTTTCTTTGAACAGTCAACATTAGCATGATACTTCGACAGGAAGTCCATGCCCAAAATAATATACAATTTCTAAAGGTAAATGATCAGCCAACAAAACTTGACATCAATCACCAGCTTACAATCATAATAAACATGCTATATGACTACAGAATCACCAACAAGAGTATGCACTAATAAGGTAGCAGGCAAAGGCTCTAATATCCTATTCACATGCACAACAAACGCACGAGAAACAAATGAATGCATTGCTCCATAATCAATTAACCACATTTTACTAACAGGTACAAACACCAACAAGTATCAATCCCTGACCTCTCCCTTATTTACTAATTTAGCAAAAATACCAAAGATAAATGAATACATAGCTTCTAGATTAATCACACATAGATACTCTCAAGGCCAACATGTAATGTACTCGTCGTAATACTTGAAGTCTCCTCAGCTACTTGTTGAACTATGACATAGTATTTCTGACGACTTCTGTCTACATATTTGACATCCATGTCTTACCTTGTTACTACATTCATCAATCTCTTATCTTCAACTAAAGTTTCCTTCACTATTATATAGCCTTAGCTAAACCTTTAGAATCAACCCACTCCATCCTAGCTAATCACTGGATTACGATTCCTCTTCTGCAAGTCTTACTCATATCGCTTGCACATAACTAACCCGTCAGTTATAACTATCATAACATACTTTACAACTCTTAGTAAATCTTTCCTCATAGTTTATAAGAAACATAATTTATTTAACTTCAAAATTTGTTTCTCTTTATAACACTAAAATCTTAATATAATGCTTATCCTGTAGTCATACCCAGGTTTACCACACCAAAGCAGACTAAACATACGACCTAGCATAGCTCACACATATTCAATGTCATCAAAGAACATGCGGCCCTGCTGAGCTCACACATACCTAGTACTGTTAGCACTGGCGAACCTTGGTAAATAACTACATCAGAAATCTTTCTAAACTAGTACCCAAACTTTGGCATCTTTAATATCTGTGGTACTTATAAATACTATAACACATAAGGCTTTAAATTCTCCTGATCTCTATCTCTTCTAGGGATCTACCTCATACTATTTTAACATTATTAATTAATCTCTGGGTTATCCAAATAAATATTTAGTTTTACAAGCTCATACCTACTTGAAGATCATCAGAATTCTCCTTCAAACATTCCTAAGCCTCTGGTAGCTTGCAAAGTTCTAATGTCTGCTTGCCTACCTCATCTGTCCGCTAACTATAATTCCCTACAATCTTACTATATTACGACTCTCATACTTTAACCTTACAACGTACGATATCTCTTTCCCAAAATCTTATGCTCGGATACCAACTTGTCACACCCCGTCCCAAGTTACCCTCTTAACCTAAGAAAAGGTGTGAGGACAATAGACATCGATGCTCTTACGACATCTACTGTCAGCCTATACAATCCTCAAATCAAAATCAAGCACACAATAAACAATTTATAATACTCAGTCATACGTTAAGCTCAAGACTCTAGATAAGCTAGCATACAAGTACTGACTATCATTCATCGGCTTAAAAGCAACACATGATTATCAGCTCCCACTTTTTAACCCTCTATATGTACAATACATGTCTTATGTACAAATATTTACAATGTATACATACAAGTAGCAGGCCCAGACGAGTTGTTGTGTAGGCTAAGAACCCTGATTTTGCTCGCTACCCGAAAAATAGAAAAACGATGGAAAACATGAGCTAGGTTGCCTAGTGAGTGACAAGTTCAAAAAATCCTTAGTTAACTCAAGAAATCAATGAAATCATGCTCGAAAACCAGTGATAAAACAGTAAACAACTCATCATCAATCGCAGCAAAACATGCTCAATAAACAGAATTAAAACAACAAACATTTTATCATACAAAACTATAAAGTTCTACATATGCCTGAAAAAGTTACCTTAGTTGAGGTGGAGCGGAGCTCAATGCTACTCAATGTCGAAAACAACCTTAGTTGGGATGGAGTAATCTTAACACATCCAACGTTGAATAACCTTAGCTGTGTGGAGTAATCTCAACACAACAACGTCAAATATACCTCTATGTGCACATAAAAATCATAACTTGGGTTGCCCGTATACTTTCTCAAGTCTTTCAATACCGGGTCCTATATACAATATTTAGGCTAGGCATATGCCTTCTCCATGTCCTTCGGCATTGGGGACCTTTTTTTTTTAATAATTTAAGAACTAAACATGCTTTTGAAAATAAATTGCTAATAAACAAGAGCTCATAAAATTTCAAAGCTTTTCAACTCAATCATCAAGCATCATGCTTATAAAACTTAAGATAATTCAAACAACATGCTTTCAATCTCAAACTCAAGTACAAATCAAGTTCTAAGCTCATGCTTGGAAAGTCGTAGTTGCTCAACAAAATTTGTAAGAATATAAACTTTAAAGCATGCTTAGAAACATACTTGAGCATAATGAAAACTTGTATAAAATAAAGCTTATTTTAAATAAAAATTGTCACGCACAACTTGTCCTGAGCCCTTAATGGGTTATAAGCTTTTCCTAGCTCTTCTCGGCCTGAAATAAATTAATTTTCTTTGTTAGATTCCTTAGGATTCCCATCACTGTATAACAAATAGATCTTAGCATTAAAGTTTAGCTCACTAGCTAGACCAAACTACTAGCAAAACCAAACAACTAGCGAGACTTAATCAAACTAGCGAGATCTGCACTAGTGAGACTTGTGAGACTAGAGAGACTAGTGAGACTTGTTTCGCTCCACACCTGTAGTGTCGCTGTCCTTACCAGTGAGACCTGTCTCACCCAAGCTTACTGGATTCACTTCCAACTGCTAAAAATAATATTTCCAACCTGACTTAGAATTTACTTCCTCTTACAAACTTCAGGGTTTAGCTCCCCTTCGTTCGACAGATAACTCAAAATTCCTCCACCCCTCTCCAGATTACTCGAAACATCAAACAAGTCACTTTTACCTACAATTTCACCTATTGCCCTTCACATTAAACTTAGAAATCCTTCACAAAAGTTATTAAGAAATGAGTTAACTTACTAACCCCAATGTTTCAGCTCCAAATTTGATCTCTACAGCTCGCTATCCTTTGAACAACATACCATGTCCAGATTGCATGAATTCCAGCTTCAGTTCTTCTTCGAATTTCACCAAGTTTCTCCTCAAAATTCTACTCGAAACCACCTAAATCTTCTTCTACCTCTCCCTTTTGATGCCTAGTTGAAGAACCATCACTCATTTTGGTTTTGGAGAAAATGGGAAGTCGGCAAACAATGGAAGAAGATAAGTTTCCTTTCTTTTTTTTTATCCCACCAACTCACTCTCCACTTTATCTCTTTCTCTTTTCTCTCTTTTTTTTTTCCTTTTTAATTTTCCTTTTACTTAATTGTTAATCATAAAATAGTATTTCTAATAATAATCTTAATAATCATTAATAGGCTCATTCCACCTTGGTTCAAATGGTGACAATCCTCTTTAATCTTTTACATTCTAATGAGCTTGTCAAAATAAATCCCAAACTTGGTATATCTCATGAGGATTTAAAATTAGGCTTACCAAAAGTACTCTCGGCTTAATCTGCAAGCCTACCTTCCTCGGCTTTCCTCCACTCTTCCTTTCAATCTAAACAAGAAAATTTGTATAAGTCCACAACAATAATACAACACTTGGGTTGAGTGCTTCGAAATGAAAGTAGGGTTTTACATTTCGCCATCTCCTCGGTGGGATTGTATTGAACCCTTTGATTCCTTCTAAACGTCCTATCAATCTCAGGATCAAGAGGAAGAAGATTTGTATCATCACGAGGCATAAATCGACAAAATTAGCAACAAAAATAATATGCACCTCAAAGTAAAATCTATCAACTTTTATGAATATTAAGCAATAAAAACCGTTCTTTGGATCCTGGCAATGGCACCAAAAACTTGATGCAAGCCGCAAATGCACGAGTCAAGTTATAATATAAGACAGTTAAAGTTCAAATATCGTTCCACGAAGGATCCAATTGTGAAAGTTTAAATCACTTAGCTATTCTAGAGTTGAGTCAATTTTATTTGAGGATTCAACTTCAAGTTGGGTTTAGAAAACAAATAAGGAAACCAAGTAAAATTGAAATACGAGAGTCAAAGAGAGTTATAAGGTATTGAATCATTGTTTAATTCATTATGCAACATTCTAGGGTTCATGGAGTTGAATGCAATCCATATGCTTAAGTGTAGAAATATAGATCCAAGTTATTTTCTATCAAAAACAACATTTTTCTCATGCAACCTAATTGATTACTAACATCTTGAAACCAATTTAAGTAACATGACATTAAGAGTAGTCTTTAACAACTTTCACTATTAACCTAACTATTTCCATGAGAGATTAATAATGATTCATTGTTATAGTTCCAATTAGACATACAATTCTTTAAATCATACATCGAATCTAGCAAGCATGGATGGCCAATCAACAAGAATTAAGCACAATAATTAACGATAAAAAGCATATTCGTTACAACAATCCATGAAAGTCTACAACATTAGTATAACTTCATAAACAATTCATCAATACCCTAAAACTAGAGAGTCTAGCCACTCATAGCTTTAGACAACATGTTCAAGATCATTTTTAGCATAGAAAGAGTGTAAAGAAAAGAAAATTTTACTGTAAAGAAGCCCTTGATTGAGGAGGAACCGCCAAGACTTCCTTGATCTTCACGTGCGAAACTTGAACGGCACCAACCTCTCGCTCAAACTCTTTTCTCTTTTCCTTGCAGCCAACTAATTTTTTAAGGCTCTGTGTTCTGTGTTTAGGGTTTCTAGAAATCCCTCAATTTATAGACTTGGCCGCCCAAAATTCTTTCCAACATTGCAATTTTTTTTTCAAATTAGGAAAGCTAGCGTCGGGGCACTGATTGACATAAAAAAGTGGAGTCGGTTGCTATAGGATGGTGCCACGACGCTGTGCATCATCAATTCGTACCCTCAGCGTCGTGTCGTAGCACAACACCAGCGTTGCTGCACTTCTTGCATAGTAGCTCTCAAGAAATAGCACCGAGGTAGCGTTGGGCTGGCACCGCGGCACTGCCCTATTTTTACGGTTTTTTGATATTCTTTTATTTTTTGCTTGGTTTTGGCTCGGTCTGGTTCTTTTAGCCTTCAACCCTTATTTTTTTATACTAACCTGAAAACCAGTAACAAACACGTGAAATCTAAAAAAAAACATCCTTAATTTAAGAGAATAAAAAGCATTTTTCAAGTGCTTTTCAATACATTTACAATTCTCGCATGAAAGAAGGACCCTCTGTTAGAGAACATGTTCTAGACATGATGGTCCACTTCAATCTCGCAGAAGTAAATGAAGGTATCATTGAAAAAAAGAGTCAAGTCAGCTTTATGCTCGAGTCTCTTTTGAAGAGCTTTTTATCATTTCGTACCAATGCGGTAATGAATAAAATATAGTATAATCTGACTTCTCTATTCAACAAGCTCCAAACTTTCCAGTCCATGATTAAATCAAAAGGATAAGAAGGAGAAATAAACGTTATTTCCAAAAAGTCCTAGAGAGGATTGTCCTCGGGACTAAGTCTGGATCTTTTTCTTCAAAGAAAAAGTTGATGAAGAAAAAGGGTAAAGGAAGAACCACTGCCAATCTCAAAGGTAAGAAAAAGGTTGCAGACAAAGGATAATGTTTTCACTACAACGAAGATGGGCAGTAAAAGAGAAACTGCCTTAAGTATCTTGCAGAGAAAAAAGCTGAAAAAGAAAACCAAGGTAAATATGATTTACTAGTTGTTGAAACTTGTTTAGTGGAGAATGATAGCTCCACCTGGATACTTGATTCAGGAGCTACTAATCACATTTGTTCTTATTTTCAGGAAACTAGTTCCTAGAAGCAGCTTGAAGAGATAACACTCAAGGTTGAATCATGGGAGATTATCTTGTCTAAAGTAGTGGGAATATGAAGTTGTTCATTGGAGATAGATACATTTTAATAGAAAATATACTTTATGTTCCTAAATGTAGTAGGAATTTAATATCTCTTGTTTTTTAGAACATGTGTATAAATTATCTTTTGAAATTAATGAAGCGTCCATTAGCAAAAGAGGTATCCATATTGGTTTTGCAATTTTAGAAAACAACTTATATAAGTTAAAACTTACCAAAGTAAAAGTTATTTTAAATATTGAGATGTTTAAAACAACTAATACATAAAATAAAAAGACAAAAAGTTCCTTCTAATACCTATCTATGGCATTTAAGACTTGGTCACATTAATCTCAATAGGATTGGGAGGCTAGTAAAAGGTGGACTTCTAAATCAGTTAGAAGATAACTCTCTACCTTTATGTGAGTAATCTTGCAGATAGAATGACCAAAAGATCTTATATTGGAAAAGGTCTTAAAATCAAAGAATCCTTATAGCTTGGTAAAGTGTGATGGATAAATGAGCATGCAGCGGAAGTTAATTTGATCAATTTTCACTCTAAGATGCTCAATTTAGAGGATGAAACATGCAATTAAGAAGAAAAAAAGTTTCAAGAACACTTACCCTTCAAGCTCCAAATTCTCCTTCAATTCTTGATGAATTTCAGCACCACTTGGTTGTAGACAACCACAAGAGTCTTCTCTACTATTCTCTAGGCTTAGATTGGATGGTGGGATCCAAATTTGTGGTGAATTTGAGAAAGGATGAAGGTTGGGAAGAAGATGAACAATGGATGGAGTTTTGCAAAATTAACCCTTAATTTCACAAAATTCTTAACCATTTTTATGTCAAAATCATCTCTATTTATTAAATAATAACATAAAATCCAATTGTATAAAATTTGACAACACAAAATGGTTAATTTGTTGGTTAATTGTGAAGAAGACAACCAAGCTCCTAGCTTAGTTAGTGGGAAAATCCAATCTTCAAAAATCAATTTTCAATGAATTTCCAAAATTGAATTAAAATTAATTTTTAATTTCAAAAAATAATTAAATAATTAAATAAAAAATAATTTAATATTTAATTAATTAAATATTATTTTAATATTATTTTAATATTAAATAATAAAATAATATTATTTTTCCCACTTGTCTCGATTTTTCTAAAAAACTGATATGAATCCCTATTCATATGATTAATATTTAAATCATATTTAAATATTATAATTAACTCTATTTGTATGTTTAATTCGTAATTAAACGTCGATATATCGTATATATTTGACTTTCATTCCTTAAGCCAAGATTTGAATGGTTCAAACTTATTCACCACATTATCTAAGATTTTAGTCTATTTATGAGCTAGTAGAGGGACCTAATGGACCTACAGATCATGAGCTCCAACGATCCAAGATTAACCGGCCAAACTTTTTAACCTAGTTAACCAACATTCGTTAACTAACGGGACACTCCACTAAAGCCCGTAGCTGCACTCTCCTTACTGTAGATATTTTTGTGTCCATTTGATATAACCGTCATCGATAAGTCAATCCTTCACAGGTTGTTCATAACTTCAGCTAGGTCAAATACTGATTTACCTCTGAGTTACATCTTTTCTCCTTAAGTGTCATTGTTCCTCTAATGAACAATTGATTTAGTATCTAATCACTAAATCCAGTCCCTCTCGGGCCAATGAGAGGATGGGGCCCCTTGTTCAAGTCCTCGAAACAACACTTAAGAGAACAACCTCTCTTCTATCCCTAAGTTGGGTAGGAGTGAATTCCGTCTTGCAAATTCTATGTCCCCAACTATCTACCCGGTCTTATCCCTGAAATGGGAGGAATGTTAGCAGCGCTATTGAGCTTACTCTCACCTATGCAGATCAAGGGATAATTCTGAATAAACAGGAGTTCATAGATATCTCAAGATTCAGATTAAGTTATCTAGGTCATCGATAAGTGAAATTAATCAATGTTAATCGTAAACGATGTTAATACGTAACAGTGATTATTTCAGGGTCAGTCTTACACAATCTCATAATATAGAATACCCTCGCTCACATGTCTCTACATGAGCAAATCAGGATCACTTCATTTATGACACTTTACAACATTTGTAACAATCATGAAGCGGGTCGTATTCAATAGTGTCTCCAGGAAGAGTACCCAACTTGATCTATGTACTATAGACTATTGAGGCTACTTACTCGAACTTGATCCTGTTTATGTCTCCACATAAAGTCCAAGTACTCATGATAGTAGCCAAGGGTTCGTAGTTTAATTGGATTTAGTGTCACACCCCATCCCGAACTACCCTCCCGTAGCTCGAGACGGAGTGTGAGGACAGCAGTTACCGACTACCCTGTCATGTAACCCACTGTCGACCTCACCATCCACATGCTCTTGACAAACCTTGACTTCGATCGGCAACAGGAACTGTCATGCTACCTGAAAATGGAAAACATTTAAAAGAATGAGCTAACGGCTCAGTGAGTAACGGTTTTCTGAAAACAATATAATTTAACTACAAAACTGGTCAACTCGCATAAAAACATGACACTTCAGGTCATAATAAACTATACTCCAATACCATTGTAAAATCATGCTTGCCCGTTTCAGGTTACATACTAAAAAACTTCATTTATTTCAAAATCATTTTCCCTAGTTGAGGCGGAGCAATGCTCAACGCTCTTTAACGTCGATTTTTCCTGAGCTGTGTGGAGTAATCTCAACACATCAGCGTCGTATATACTTCTATGTGCACATAGGTACTAGAACTCGGGCCGCCCTCAATGCCGTTTACGAGTCCCTGAGCATTGGGGTCCCATTTCTATATCCAGGTTACCCATATGCCTTCTACAAGTCCCTAAGCATTGGGTACCTTTATAATATAATAGCTACCCTTTGGCCTTCTCCAAGTCCCTGAGCCTCGGGTGCCTTTTCAAGTTACAATATATATTTTAGAACATTATATTAATAACCCATGAATTAACCATTTCGAAATCTCACCTCTTTAGCATGCTAAGTTCAATTTCCAGTTTTAATATAAAACCACATGCTTTTCATAAAGTTTATTTTCAAATCTTTCTTGAAATCATACAATATCATGCTTTTCAGAAAAGTCATGAGAACCAATATCATAAATCACCATGCGTTTTATAATTCATAACAAGTATCCAGCATTCTCAAAGTTTACAAATAGAACGCATGCTCATGTCTCCAAACGCATGCTCATGTCTCTATAAATCACATATTCGTATGCTTACATATATGAAAACGCATGCATTATTTTATTCAAAACCCGTAGAATTACATTCATAAAGAACTCATTTATTTTTATGAAACACAGGTGTTACTCACCTGTACTTGCCAAAGAATACTTCTTCTTCCTTTCATCTATTTCCTCTTCCCGAGCTTCTTGGACGCAGCGTTCTATTCTCAGAAACGCAAAGCTCCATTTCTCTCTGTCAGCTCGGTTGAACGCAACCCTGCCCTTCGACGTTGACTACTTCCGCAAAGTGCATCCCAACTCTTCTTACTTCTATTTCGGATGTGTCACCCTCACTTGGACAAAAGGTCCAACTTGGGCGCATCACCTAACTTTGGACGCCGCGTTCACCTTGGACATTATGTTTGTCCTCAATGCAAAACCGACCCCTTTTAACGCAAGACAACTTCTTTACATAAAATAGCTAAGTTTTCAAATACCTTCTTTCTTGGCCGCATACTCCTACTACGGACGTCCTTGCTGCCTTCCTCTTCTCTTTTTCTCTCCAAACTTCTTCTTTGAGAGTCATCAGTCGCTCCTTTTCCCCCAAAGTTCTATTTATAGGAAGCTTGCCATCCAACTTCTTCTCTCCTTTTGCCACTTGTTTGCCACATGTCACGCTGCATGCTTAATTAACCATGCATTAGTCCAAGTGTCACCTTGCATGAAAAACTTAACATACCTTTAACACCTTCTACTGATAAGGTGTCAAATCTATACAAAGCCACCTGGCCTTTATAATCTTATGCGTCCAACATTTTTTCCAATAGGTAACCATTCACTCAACACAACGCCCTCATGCGTTCGTTGAGTTTTCTTTAAAGTTTGAGCTTCACTACTCATTTTTCTAACTCTCAGCCAACTATACTACTCTTTGACGCATAGAGATAACTGTCTTCAACACGTAGGGATCTCAACGCATGACAACCTTACCAAACGCATGGTAAGCCAAGTACGTATCTTCCCCCGCCAACGCGGCAACTACTTCAGCTCACAACCATTCGTGATCACGTTCAACGCATAGCCGCACTATTATAAACCAATGCTTACACAATGCCACTAGGCGTTAATGACAAACGCGCAATACTATGCGTTTGTACCTCATCGCATCATACCATGCGTCCAACTCCTTCCTTATGTCCATAACAACAACTCCTTCTCAAGTTTTTCCTCTATGCGTTGATCCTGATGCATTCACCTTCATCCTGCGTTCAATGACCATCTTCCTATCCTTGGACATTCCTTGATTACTCCCAAGGTTATTCTTTTAACCTTTTCCTTGCACTTAAACTACTTCTCTTAAGGATAGATTAGCATGCGTCCACCACATGCACCAGTTTTTATGTTTACTTCACAACCTAACTTCATTCCTTTCTTGCTTAAGCATCTTACCATCGCCAACGCGTATTTCTCTTAAAAAAGTAGGGTGTGAAAATTCCACTCACCTTAGAAAAATTTCGTCCTCGAAATTTAGGCAGTATAATAAGATATGAAAACGGAGAATACTTCTTATTCATTCTTTTCCTCTTCTTAATACTTGAGCCACAGGGTAGCGTTCAACACATAGTGACCTTCGGCGCAGAGTGGCCTTCAACGCTTCGTGACCTTCGACGCAGAGTGGCCCTCAACGCCTCATAGCCTTCCTTCACCTCTGCATCCACACCAAACTACTTTCATCAACGCATAGTGCCACCAAGGCATGGCTAATACTTAGCCATTTTTGCCCCCACGCAACTCGGCCAACTTTTCCTACTAAACGCCCATCTCTTAGTCTCTTCTTAACTTGCCTTCTCACAAGGTCAAGTACGGGGCTTACAATTACCACCTCCTTACAGGGATTTCGTCCCCGAAATCAGTAAGCAGTCCACTCCTAAACAAACAAATTTGGATACTGTTTCATCATTTGCTCCTTCGGCTCCCATGTTGCTTCCTCTATCTCGTGATTTCTCCATAGAACTTTAACCAATGGTATCACTTTGTTTCTTAAAACTTGTTCTTTCTCATCTAATATCTGAACAGGTTTTCTTTCGTAACTCAAACTTCGCTGAGTTCTACTGGTTGAACTGGTAATACATGAGCAGCATCAAAGACATATTTTCTTAACACTGATACATGGAATACATTATGTATTCTGGACATTTCAACAGGTAAAGCTAACCTGTAAGCCACCGGCCCAACTCTTTCTAAAATCTCATAGGGTCCGATGTATCTGGGACTCAATTTCCCTTTCTTACCAAATCTCAGAATTCCCTTTTCGTTGAAAGTGGGTATGCGTTGGTGCATAGAAGAATGGTCGAGAGAACATTGCGTTCGCCAGCTACCGGCGATGGGGCGTTGGGAAATTGTAACATACAAAACCGAGGCTATGCGTTCCTGAAGCCAAGTACAGAAGGTATGCGTTTATTAGATCAATATGAGACTAAGTGGAGTTTAAGTCGGAGGTATATATATAAGTGGACTGAGTATTCAATTATTTTGGATCACATTTCAAAGCTCGAGTTGATTCCATTTCGAAGCTAAACAACGGTGGGAGGTAGAAGAAGGTGTTTATGTTGGTTTGGGGTGGAATTCTCGTCGTTTTTGTGAAGGAAACTTGAGTTGGAACGGAGAATTCAACTGGTGTTACTTAATCTGAGTATCGATCAGTGTTGGGGGAAGAACGAACTGGGGAAGCAGTGGCTATGGTCGAAATTTTGAAGTTAGTAAGTTAACTTGATTTCTAGCAATTTTTATGAAGGATACTTGAGCCGAATTTGAGTAAATGTGTGTTAAACTCCAGGTAGAAAAGATCGAAGCTGAACTGTAGAACAATTAGGAGCAATTCGGGGTTGTTTGAGGATATATCTCAAACGAAGAGGGTTTCCATCATGAGACTCTAAGGTAAGATAAAGGACTTGTTTCTTTACAAGTTCGTAGAGGAAAGGAAGTACTAATTTTGGCTGGAATGCGATGTTTAGCAGGTTAAAGAAAGAGTCAGAAGGGAAAGAAGAAAGCAGTGGCTGTTAGGTGTCGCCCAGACCGTAGTATCGCTGAAGAGCTGAAGACTTTGTAGCAAAGCGAGTATTGCTAGTAACGCAAAGGGTTTTGCGTCTCACAGATCTCGCTGAGTCTCGCTGGGTATCGCTCTTCAGGTAATCTAGTTAGTCTCGTGTATTTCGGTATCGCTAGTGCAGTGTCTGGCTGAGTGTTTTTCGCTGGTTGTCTCACTAAGGACATAGAGTCACGCTAATTATGAAATTTTGGGAAAAAGGAGTCTGGTTAAAGGAGCAAGAGTAGAATTTGATTATGCTTATTTATTGACCCCATGAAGGAAGTTCAAGGAGAACTTAACATGGGAAATGTGTATTTACAGGCCAAGAAGAGCTCGGGAAGGTGTATAATCCACTCGGAGCTAAGCCAAGTTGTGAGTGATTTCTTGTTAATTCCACAAACTTACTTAACCTGTTTTAATAATAATGGGTATGTGAAATCTGTCATATGAAGTAGTTAAGGATTGATTTTATGTTGTGCTGTAAGGAGTAAAGATTGTATATGATATTCAGTGCTCAGGGATTATGTGGGAAGGCACTTGAATAGTTGGTTGATGTGGATTCCAATGCTCAGGGACAATATGTGAAGGCATGCGAAAATCCAATGTATGTGATAGCTCAGTGCTGAAGGATCACAGGTGAAGGCACTTGAGCAGTGGATTGATAGGGAACCCAATGCTGAGGGAATTAAGTGTGAAGGCACATGGGAACTCCGTTATGATAAAACTCAATGCTGAGGGACAATATGTGAAGGCACTTGAGGGATTACAATATCGAGGGAAGAAGTGTGGAAGTAATCGGATGTGAATGTGATGAGAATTGGTACATGAAATTGTGTGCGTTGAGCATCGCTCCGCCACAGCTGGAAAGGAATATTTGTATTAATGGTGTTCTATAGCATGAGTTAACTTAGAAATTTCTAGTTATATGTATATGTGCGTTGGTTTATGATGTTTTATGCCAACTCAAGTAGTAGTATTAATAGTTGGAAGTTTTTCATCACTCACTGGGCATTAGGCTCACGCGTTTCTTTTGTTTGTTTGTTTGTTTTAGGTAGCGAGCGTGTCCTAGACGCCTAGCCTACAGGCGATCCTCGTATGAGTTTATTTTGGACCAGTCCTCTGGGATAGTTGTAAATACACAGAATTTGTACATGTTTCATTTTGTTAAACATGTTCTTTGGGATTGTAGTGGGTTTTGGTTTCTGAATGCATATAGAGAACACTTATCTTGATAAGTCTTATTATTCTATGAGATCATATAGCATATAGATAAGATTGAATGAACAGTAGTTGATTGTTAGATAGTTATTTTAGAATACAGGTGTGTGCTGGTTCACACTCACTCCCTGAGTAGGTAAGGGTAGTCTGGGAGGGGGTGTGACATTTAGAGTTAATAAATAATTAATTCACTTGAATAACTTCATATGTACTAAAATTCACCTATTTATAAAAAACTACGAGTTTTAGAACATACAACCCAACATTTTGAATGTCGAAGCACGAGGAGGGTATGGATATTTTATCAAATTTTTTTGATAATTATTCTAAGTATGGCTATGTTTACCTAATGTCCGAAACTTTTTAAATATTTAAAGTGTACAAGGTTGAGGTTGAGAACCTATTAAGTAAAACTATTAAAACACTATGATCAGATCGTAGTGGAGAGTATATGGACTTGAGATTCCAAGACTATTTGATAGTACATGGAATTAAGTCTCAACTCTCTACGCCTAACACACCAAAACAAAATGGTGTATAAAAAAGAAGAAATAGAAACCTTGTTAGACATGGTTCATGATGAGCTATGCTCAATTGCCTAATTCGTTTTGGGGAATGCAGTAGAGACTGCTTTGTATATTTTGAATAATGTTCCTTCTAAAGGTGTTTCAGAATCACCATATGAATTATGGAGAGGGCGTAAAGGTAGTTTACGTCACTTCAAAATTTGGGGATGCCCAACACATGTGTTGGTGTAAGATCCTAAGAAGTTAGAATGATGTTCAAAATTATGCCTATTTGTAGGATATTTGAGAAAAACAAATGGTGGTTTATTCTTTGATCCTCAAGAAAATAGAGTAGTTGTATCGACAAACGCTACTTTTTTAGAGGAAGGCCACATAAGATATCATCAACATCGCTATAGTCGAGTCAACAAGAGTTGTTGATCAAGCTAGTCCTTTCTTCAAGAGTTGATGATAGATTACATCCTTCTCAAAAGTTGAGAGTGCCTCGACATAGTGGGAAGGTTATTCATGAACCCGAACGTTACATGAGTTTGGCAGAAACTTAAGTTTTCATATTTGATGATGACATAGAGGATTCATTGACCTATAAACAGGCAATAAATGATGTTGATATTGATTAGTGGATCAAAAATCTTTGACCTAGTACTGTATGAAGATATCTGATAGCACCATAAAAGTGCTATTTTTCCTAGCTTAATTCAGGCTCGTTTGTGGATTGTATGTGTTTATTATGCTATTTTATAGGGATTTGAGCAAATCATGCGTAGCGGAGTGTCACAGGTCGTTCGGGGTTGATTTTGAGCTATCAAAAGTGAAATTGGACATTAGGAGCTTAAGGACGTGAAAAAGGACCAAATGCCCCTAGAGAGTGTAGCTACGCTGAGCCTTGGAGCACAGTTGTGCTCCGAACTTTCACGGAGGCGTGCACGCGTACCAGAGCGTCGTGACGCTCTGCCCAATTTTTTAAATATTCTCTTCATTTTAGGATTTTTCAAAAAATAAGGATATGGAAGATGGAGTGGGATTTCATGGAGGCCGAGGATTTCTTCCAAGTTTCTTCTCTCCTTCATATTTCCACCCTTTTAGCTTAGGATTTTGATTTTATTTTGGGTTGTAGCCATGGATTGGATGCTCTGTCCTTCAATTTCTTTGTTTATGGAGATGTTGAGATAAGTAGATTTCTTGTTCTTAAGAGCAACCCTATGTAATTACTTGAGATTTCATTTTTGTATAAATTTCATATTATGGTTGTGTTATTTGAATCTTCTGTAATTTAGATGTATATTTTGGACGGATTGATGCCCCTCCCCTTGAATATATGTCTTGGCTAATCGATTTTGCTCGCGCATTTCCTTCATGTTCGTCTATGCTTAAAATTGTTAAGTAGCAAGGGTATTAGTATGCATGCTAGGTGTATTGGTTGTTCATAGCTTAGAATGTATGCTTGACGTCACAGTCATACTTCTTCAACCATGCGGTACCATGATTCAAACTTGATCATGGTTAACCTTAAGTAAAATGCAAGTCTTAATCTACTTTTTTGCCCATTCTTTTTTAAGCTTTGTCGGACCTTAAGCGAGGTTCTTTCGTCCTCAATCGAATTGAACTCATGCGGAACTGACTTCATTCGGCCTATACGTCGCCTGTACGTGCGACTTCCTTCCTTTGCGACTCTCTTCATCATCACGATTCTCAACAACACAACCCCAGTAGTTCTACATCACTTCGGAACCTTGCCAGGATGAATTCGAACCCTTCATTGGGCCAAACAGGCTTAAAACAATCTACTGGGGCCTTCCGGGACATTACATTGCTTATCAGGACAACTCGAGCAAATACCGTGTCAATGGGACTATCGAGTCCCACAGATGCTTCTGGATGTCATCCCGAGTATCGAGACAACATCAGCTTTCTCTCTTCTGCTCGGGTCGGCTTATCGAGAACCATCATAATCATCCCATGGGTATTTTTCCAACTCGAGACTTCCCGGACCTCCATCCATCTGGACATCTCTAAGCATGAACCTGCCCGTGTCCATGCTAAGTCAATGTCAAGCGAAAACGGCATACTGAGTACTATATCTAACCTCCAACTCATGGAGAGGTGCGGAATGTCGGCACACCCGTGCCGTCCAACACTGTCCTCGAGATCCCATTCCCAATGGAAGATGCCCAAGACACTCATCTTATAATGCTCGCCCACACCATGACACACTCGTGTGCCACGGGGTAGCTCACTTAGGCCACAGGGCCCAAGGGTGGTGGAGAGCTGACACCATGCCTCCCCTTATAGTACATTCTGAATAATTTCCTCTTTGGCACCTATGCATATGCAAAGTGGCGAGTGAGCATAGAACGCCCGTCTGAATTTTGATTGACACGAAATTCGACATGCTTCCATCTTCGATCAATATGGATCTAACTCTAGAGCCACTCTGTCACACCCCCTCCCAGATACTCCTTATCCCTAGGAGTGAGTGTGAAACCGTACTCTCCCTAGTCCATATCTAAAGCATAAACCATATAAATATCTTCTTAATTAAACTAATTGCCAGCTAAATCTCAAATAGAAACACCTTTACTATTAAGCCATGCGATAATATAACAACCTAACGTCAAGTAATCTATATATATGTAATACAGAACTATCCTTCCAGCACTCCCATGGAACATGTACATTACAAAACATGGACATAAACTGAGTATTTACAACTATCCCAGAGGTCTGCTTCGATAGGCCCAGACGAGGATCTTCTGTAGGCTAGGCGTCCCAGACACGCTCGCTACCTGAAACAACAATCAAACAAACAAATTGAGTGAGCCTAAAGCCCCAGTGAGTGACTAAATTCATTCAGACATTACTAACAATCATGAGCTAGTATAAACCATAGTAACCACTACAAATCGCATATCAGAAATCTCTAAACCTCTTATACTATAGAGTACATCCATACCAACATCCATACAATTCCATGGCAAATTATCTAACCCTCGCTGTGACGAAGCACAACTCAACTCCTTCACATTCCAGTACAAATTCTCATTTCTAATCACATATAAATGCCTAAACATTATGTTCCTTGGATTTGCATACTATCAAGTGCCTTCACATTTCGTCCCTCAGCATTGAGTTCAACCACATCAATATCACCATGTGCTTTCACACGAGGTCCCTCAGCACTGGTAACCAATCAAATCTCCACTCAAGTGTCTTCACTCATGGTCCCTCAGCATGAGCTAACATATGATGGATTTCCACATGCTTTCACTCAAGGTCCCCCAGCTCTGAAATCCATTCCACTTAACTACTCAAGTGCCTTCACACATGGTCCCTCAGCACTGAGTATCACATTACATATTAACTTAGGCCTTCACCATAAGGTCCCTCAGCCTTGATTACATTTAGATACTATATCCAGTTTCCTTTAATTTTTACCAACACAACATAATCACTTCAAATACTACATCGTACCATAACTTCCTACTCATCCAATTCCAAATAATTATGTTAAAAGTAACCACAAGATATGATAGAAAGTCACTCACAACTTGTCTCAGCTCTAAGTGGATTATATGCCTTCCCGAGCTCTTCCTGGCCTGAAAATACACATTTCCACGTTAAGTTTTCCTTAGACTTCTTTTTCTTTAAACTCATTAAATATACATAATTAAATCCTATGCTCGTTTCATCTCTAAACTCCCTTTTCCTCAAAACACTCACAAATATCGCTACTCCACATTCTGTGGTAAAATTACCAACGGAACTACACTACATTATACTGCACCAGCGATACCGGGTTGAACAAAACTAGCGAGATTACCTGAGAAGCGACACCCAGCGAGACTTCAGCGAGAATTGTGAGACGCAAAGTCCCTCTTGCGTTACCAGCGACACTAGCTTCACTGCCCAGTCTCTCGCTCTCTCAGCGATACTTCCGCCGTAGCAGAACAGCTTTTCTTCTTTCCTTCCTCTTCTTTCTTTAACCTGCTAAACATCGCATTCTGGCCAATTTCTGAACTTACTTCCTTCTACAAACTTATAAAGACATAAGTCCTTCATCTTACCTTAAAGTCTCATAGAGAATGTCCTCTTCGTTTAAGATATATCCTTCAATAACTCCGAATTGCTCCTAATTATCCGGCAATTCAGCTCCTACCTCTTCTACCTAGAGTTTAACACACATTTACTCAATTTCAGCTCAAGTACTCTTCATGAAACTTGCTAAAAATCGAGTTAACCTTACTAACCTCAAAATTTCGGCTCCAACCACCATTTCCTCAATTCGTTCTTCCCCCAAAACTGAACGTTACTCTTGATTAAGTAACACCAGCTGAGTCCTCCGCTCCAGCTCAAGTTTCCTCCACGGAAGCGACGAGAATTCCACTTCAAATCAACATGAACACCTTCTTCTACCTCCCTCCGTTGTTTAGCTTCGAAATGGAATCAACTCGAGCTCTGAAATGTGATCAAAACAATTGAATTCTTGGTCCACTTATATATATACCACCGACTTAAACTCCACTTCGTCTCTATATAATAATCTAATTAACGCATACCTTTTGTACTTGGCTTCAGCAACGCATAGCCTCGGTTTTGTATTGTTACAATTTCCCAACTCCCTCGCCGGATAGCTGACGAACGCATTGTTCTTTCGGCCAACCTTCTATGCACCAATGCATACCCACATTCAACGCATGGTAGTGTTCACCGCATAGTGACCTTCATCGTAGATTGATTCTCGACGCCTCGTGGCCTTCAACTTTCAATGCCTTGTGGCCTTCATTGCGTTCATCGCATAATAACCTTCGACGCAGAGTGGCTCTCCACGCCTCATGACCTCAACGCCTCATGGCCTCAACGTCTAATAGCCTTCCCTCATCTCTGCGTCCACGCCAAAACTACCTCCGTTAAGGCATAATGCCACCACCACATAGCTGATACTTAGCCATTTTTCTGCCTCACACACACATTTCAGCCAACTACCTTACCAAACGCCCATCTCTTGATCTCTTCTTATCTTGCCTTCTCACAAAGTCAAATGCGGGGCTTACACACTCTTCCAAACTTGCGATGAGACCCCTACTTCTGAGGTCATGGCCCCCACTGAGCTTGTCACTGACACTGCCAATGGCACCAATGCTTGTCTTCTTGCTTGTTGTTCAACTTGACATACTTGCCCACTTATCTTGGTGTGTTGGATGATGCATCGTCCTCCTCGGTCGCACCACGACACTTCTCTTGGCCCTCTATCATTGCCAGATGTGTCGACACTCTTGTGTCGCCACTACATTGTCTACACAAGTGGGGTCACAATCTACTATCTCAAAGTTAGATTGTGACACTCTCCCCCACTTAAACTATTATCGCCCTCGATCACACTTGGGGTGCAATCCACTTTGATTCGCGTGAGATTGCAACACTTTAGGTTCAATGAAAAATTTATTAATTAAGTTAGGGCTTTCCCAGTAATTAATCGCGCACTGGAACTCTTAAACTTAATGCACTTGTTCTTGGCCTTAATTGATCACTATCGTGTTGGCTTTTTGGCCCTTAATCTCTAATTAATTAATTTTAATTAATTGATTAATTAGTGTTTTGATGATAACAAACCTGATTTTATTTATTAACCATTTGAGTGTTTTGAAGTGTCTATTGTGTGGAGTTTGGAACAACGGTTTCAATGCAATTTGAATCACTCAAATCGAAGTTCAAACGAAGAAGATATGACCAAAACAAGCTTAATGGGAAAATCCCGAGCTGATGACGTGACAGATTTTTTTAATCAAATTGACTAATTGAAAGGTGCCACTTGGAGCAATGGAGAAGTGACAATTTGTGGGTTTTTTATTTTTGGATTGATGTTAAAAAGAAAATGAATTTAAAAAGAAAATGAATTTAAGAAGAAGATGAATTTAATATTATTATATATGTTTGTGTCTAACGGCTAGTTGCTTTTTAAAAAGATTAATTTAATATTATTATATGTTTGTGTCTAACGGCTAGTTGAGTTTAAATCTCCACAATTCAATTTTCTTTTACAAAGATCTAATGGTCTAAATTAATTTGGTTTTCACCCACTTTCATTTCTTTTTAGACACTTCATCTTCTCCAAAATTAAAAACAACTCTTATTATTTTCAATCCTCCATAATTCACCAAGCCACCATTGTTGCTCTCTCTCCAAGCTTTCAATTTTATTCTTTTCATCTTATTCTTGAGAGAGATATATTGTACTGTGAGGATTTATTTGTGAAGTGCTTAAACTTGTAAATCCACTCTATTTAGAGAGTTTGTCAAGTGTGCTTTTTGTTTTTTCCAAATTTTTGTTGGGTTGGCTCTTGATCCCGAGAAAAACAGTTGTTGTAACGGTTTGATCCTTAACCGTGGAAAGGATCAGGTTTGTTCTTGCGCCCGGAAAAAGAACGTTATAGCGGTTCGACTCTAAGCCGTGGAAAGAGTCAAAGACTTCTAGTGAAGTACCGAAGAGGAGCTTGGGAAGTGGACGTAGGCCGGTTTTGCCGAACCACTATAAAAATCACGGTGTCTTCTTCTCCAACTCTTTCTCAATTAATTTTGCATTCAATTTTTAGTAGCATGTTATAGATTACTATCCTTCTTTGTTGAGATTGATTGAATCTTGTGTTTCATATATTTTTATCAATCTTGATATTTAGCATCAATTAAGGTTTTTATTAATTTAATTCAAAAATTAATTCAATTAGTTTAATTTGAGCATATTTAGGAATAAGTTTAAATAAACCTTATTCACCCCCCTCTAGGGTTGCCATACCGATCCGCATATCAAACCCAATTAGGACCCAAGGCTTGTAGTTTGATTGAGGCTTAAGCTTTAATTGCTAATTAGGGCACTTGTTTATCTTGATTCGATTTTTTGGTTGCCTGTAGTGTTGGTGAATTTAATTAAGTTAAATAAGTCGGTGTGTAAGTAATCTAATATGTGTTTCATAAAAAATAAGTCGGTGATAAAAATTGTATAGAAATTCAATTTCTCTTGAGAACTTGATTATCTTATCACTGTTTACATTTACCCGTTGCTTTTAATTTCTTTTTTCATGCCTATTTCTATTTCACACCAACCCCCTCTCCCCCCCCCCCCCCCCCCCAATTTATCGCTTTAATTAGGAAATTAGCTTAACGAAATAAAGACTATTGTCCCTGTGGTTCGACCCGGACTTGCCATTGTTGTTACTATGTCATCGAAGTAATAGAAGTAGGATTCGGTATTATAAATTTCTTTTGATAGGATTCTCTTTGGGATAAAACGACACCGAAGAGAAACAACCTATCAATATCCTTCTCATTGGGATGAGATAGGAGTGCTGATTGACGTTAAACAATATCTAGCAACTCAAATGAAAGATTTGGGTAAAGCTCAATATGCTCTTGAAATCCAAATAGTTTGGATTTGCAAGAACAGAACATTAGCTATGTCTCAGGCATCATATATTACCAAAAAGTTGTCTGGATATAAGATACAGAATTCCAAGAGAGGTCTGTTACTATTGAGACATGGAATTCATTTGTCAAAGGAACAATGTTCTAAAGACGTCTCAAGTAGTTGAGAATATGAGACATGTTCCTTATTCATTAGCAGTTGAAAGTCTGATATATGTTGTGCACACGAACAGACATATGTAATGCAGTAGGAATAATCAGCAAGTATTAGTCCAATCCTGGATATGATCATTGGACTGCCATTAAAAATATTCTTGTAGGTGGGATTTTATTGGGTTTTATGTCCTAAAACTCGTTGTTTATAATTTTTTGGAACTTATTCTCAATAAAGTTGTGATTGAGATTTATTTAGTAAAGTTGTTATTGAATGTATGAATTGCATTATTAAATCCAATAAACTAAGAACTCCTGGCTATATAGTGAATACTTATACTTTATGTGGTAACATAAAAGTGAATCAAGTATAGGTAATAGCCAAAACGGTCTATAGTATATGGATAAAGATTGGATACCTTCTCCTGAGGACACTATGGATACGACCCATTTTGTATTTGATGCAAACAATGTGATCTTAAATCGTTCATGTGGAGACATACGAGTGGGGGCTTCCTATGCAATAAGTTTGCATAAGACTGGACCATAAGTAATCACTTTTACTTTACAATACCGTTTACCGTTAAAACTGATTATTTCAACCTAATGACCTAGGTAACTCGATCTTAATCCTTAGCTAACTATGAACTCATGTTTGTTTGAGATTATCCTTTAATCTACATGGGTGAGAGCGCCAATTTCACTAACTCAATAAGCCTCCCATTTTAAGGATAAGATCAGGCAGATAGCTAGAGACATAGTCTTGCAAGATGAAATTCGCTCCTACCTTATTTAAGGATAATAGAGAAGTTGTTCCCTTAAGTGTTGACTCTGGGTCTTGAACAAAGGACCCCACCCTTTCATTTGCCCGAGAGGGACTAGGTTTGTTGGTTGGACTACAAACCAATTGTTCATTACAGGATCAATGGGACTAAAGGAAAAAGATGTAATTATAGGGGTAAAACGGTAATTTTGACTCAGCTTTAATTACGAACAACTTATGAATGATCGACTTACTTATTATGGTTATATCAAGTGAACATAAATATATTTACAATGTGGAAAGTGCAACTATTGGGCTTTAGTGGAGTGACCAAGTAGTTAACGAACTAGGTTAAAGAGTTTAGTTGGTAATTTCGGATCGTTGAAGCTCATGATCTGTAGGTCCATTAGATCCTCTTGTTAGCTCATGAACTAATCCTTAGAACAATATATTGAGTGAATTTGAAATGTTCAAATTCAGTTAAGGAGCGAAATTTATGGTTAGTTCGTTTAATTATGAATTAGATGATTCGGAGAGTTAGAAATATTTAAATGTGATTTAAATATTTTTAAAATGAATAGAGATTCATCCGATTGGAATTTTTCGGGAAAAGTGGAGAATTAATTAATTAATTAATTAATTAAATTAAATTAATTCTATTTTAAAATTAATTTTTCGAAATTAATTTTGTTTTAAAAATCAATTAATGAAATTGATTATTAATAGCCAATTATATTTGGTTGGAAAAACCCACTTGTGCATGTTGAAGAAGGTGTAAACCTCTTCTTCAACCTCATCTTCTTCTTCTTGCTTATAAAGCACCTTAATCAACCAATTTGTTGGTAGTATGCATGTAAATGTAATCTACATGGCTTCTTCTTTAAATAGAAGAAAGAAATTGAGAAGAAGGGTTAAGCTTTTTAGTTAGATTGTGCAAAAAAAAACTCTCCCCTACTCATCAAAAACTGAAAACCAGTGTGTATTGCTCCAAAATTGAACTCAATTTGGATCCCACAATCTGTTCTAAGGTCTGAGGATACAAAGGAAGACTCTAGAGGTTGTCCATAAAGTGTTTGTAATTAGAAATTTGAATAAATTGACTTCAATATTGAGCTACAACAAGTAAGTGGTCTTCCTCTATTTTTCGGTTTTAGAATAAGCATGTTTAATCTTCAAAATTAATGTAATTAGAGTGCTTCAGATCCTAATTCTTCTGCTATTATGTTGCCAACTTCATCAAGTTCCATAAACAAATTGTTTATTAGAGGAATCACTGGTACTTAAGAAAAAGAGGTAATTACAGAGGTAAAACAGACATTTGACTCAGTTGTAATTATTAACAGCTCATGAAGGATCGACTTGCTTATACTGATTATATACATGAACACAACTTGTCCTACAATGCATAAGAGTTCAACTATATGTCTATAATGGTTTGCCCTATAGTTAATGATTGAAAATTAATTAATTCATTGGAGGTTATAATTTATTGGTCCATGAGATCCCTTTGATAACTTACCACGGACCAGCAAGGATCAATTATGATTGAAAGAAAATTTGAAGTGTTCAAATTTTTTAGGGAAATTGTTAATTGTATTGGACACAATACATGTTTTATTATAAAGTTTATTTGAATGAGATTCAAATTATAACTTTATTTGGAGAATTAATTTATTTGAATGAGATTCATTAAATAGATGATGAGAGAACTAATTTATTTGAATGTGATTCAAATAATCCATTATTTATTTGGATAAGATGCATATAGATAAATAAGTTATTTAATTTGAATAAGATTCTAATTAAATAAATAGAATTAGAATTAATTAATTTATTATATTATTAAATATCTAATTTAAAATCTTAGGAGAAGGGTTATGCAATGGGATTAGGAGTAACATAAGCCCTTGGTAGCTCTTATAGAACACATTCTACAACACAATCTCTACAGTCATTCCGCAAAGAATTCTCCATGAAAATTCTCCCAATTTTTAGAGAATGTTTCTCTAAAAATTCTTCTTTCCCTATCCATGTTCCCACGAGCTGAATCCTTGCCAAAGTCATAGTGAGAAATATATTGTAGAAAAAGAAAGACTTTAAAAAAAAGATTACCAGTTCAAGTTGAAGATTTTACTACATTTATGGATCGACCAAGTTGAAGATTGAATAAAAACAACATTTTAAAATTTTTTAGTTTGACAACTTTACCAATTTTATTTTTTTTAATGAACAAGCCTGATTTTACCCATCTTATCAAGCTGTTTATCTGAGTGGAATTAGGATAATCTTGCAGGTCACCAGCAACTCTATTAGTCATATGCATTGCTTCAACGATACTGCAGGCCGCCTTGAAGAATCTGGTAAGTGAAAAAGAGGGATAATTTTGATTGATTGAAATGGCCGAGTATATGGTAGTTTAGATGTGTCATTGTCTACTACTAATACTGCAAAACTTATTATATTCATCTATTCATTTCTTTTTCTATTAATTAAAATTTCAATCTGTTCATCCGTATGTTTATTTTTCTGTTTAACATGTGGTTGTTGCACTTAGTGATTGTCTTGAGATTCTGTGTTATTTAACTGCCCTTGTGTCGGTTTCGTAATAAATTGGGAAAGAGGTTGGTTGCAATATAATCAGACTACCTCGTGAAGACATAGAATTTCGTTAATACAAAACATATATGCAAAGAGCACAAACTCTTAGCATTATAGCTATAGTCATATCTTATGTTTGCATGCCTTTGTTTTCTTGTACTTGATTTCTCATGCCATCACTGTGAATCGGTACTGAAATTTTGTCATCAATGTTTGATTTTCGTACGATTATGAAGGGCGAGAGCAACTAAATGGTTCTAAAATAATGATAACAATCGTGAGATTCGTAATCAGAGAATATATCTTTATTTCTTTTAGTTTCACTCATTTTGTTATATTTTGCTTGGCCCTATGGTTCTTTCTTTATACACTGATTCTTTATGCCTTGTTTTTTATTATGCGATTCTTGAAGTAACTTTAAGCATTTGTAAGGAGCCCTCCCAATTTTCATTTTATTTATAAATATCAGCTGGCGTGAGACGTTTATAATGCATGAACAAATCCTTACAATGCTTTATTTATAATTTTCCATTATCTCATTTTGGAATCCTTTCTGCATATAATTTGGATGTGTATATATATCGGTATTTAAAATACCAAGTTTATTTCATTTTAAGTACTATTAATCTAGCAAATATTATGGAATATATTCACTATGGGCCTATGATCTTAAACTATTGGAGCTCTAGGAAAAGTCAGGTTCTTTAAATATCTTTTCTTAATTTAAGATGTTGTTTGGCTTTGGCAGATACCATTTCCAAATTTAAAAAGGAGAAAGAAAGGCTATTCGCAAAATATGAAAAACTGAGTAAGCAAAAAGTTATGCACCAATCGGCACAAAACTTTTTATTGTTATTGTTATCTATTTCCCTTCGTATTTGTAAGAGGAAAGAGGGAAGAAGCCTGATATCTCAACAAGAGAGAGTTTGTGCTGAAAAGATTGCTCAGTTGGTGGAGTCTTTGATTTTTTCTTTGTGTCCTTTATCTTTTCTGTGATCACTAGGACCCAAGTCATTTTCGTAAGTTTTATGCGTTAAAACTTTGTTTAGATCAATCAATTAAGAAGGTTATCCACCTACTAGGTGCCTATTCATCCTTGTGTAATCTTGTAGACTTCATATCTTATTTTGTTGTTGTTTTTAGTTCTTGATAGATTTGGGTTTTCTTCAATTTCTCTATTTAGTTTCTAACCTTTGGAATTTATTTGGAGTGATTTCGGATAGATTCAAAGTGCTTGAATTTGTAGCCAAGTTGACGTACATCTATTGTAGTTTATTAACTTATTATGTGTTTGTAATGTGCAATTGTTGAGCTCTAATGATTAATGGATGTATGCACCAATTGCTTACAATGGAATGGACATTGGACTTAACTTGAAGCTCATGAAGCAAGACAATGCATCACAGTAGATATAGTTACATTGTTATTTCTTTGTTGTAGAATCATAAATTATACCTCAGATTCTTCTAAAAATTCCTTCCCGTCTCTTTGAAGAAATGACCTTAATAGGAGGCTGTCCTTGTTTTTGTTTTTGTTTTTGTTGCTAGGTTTCTGATGGTTGGGGGGAGGGTGTTTTTATTATCAATACATTTCCATTGGACAGCCAACTTTTTTGTTTTCATTTTGTAGATAGGAAATAACTTGAGCAGTTGTTCCATTGATCAATCATCTCAAGACCTTTCTTCATATATGGCCAAATGACTACTAGATAGGATGGGATATTTGAATTGCAAAATGCGGGGTGAAACAAGGATGAGACTTCACAAAGTATTTAACGTCCAGAAAGACAATTAATAGCAAGTAATTTTAAGGTTTTAGAGTCTTCTCTTTATTATAGTTAACAATTTTGTTTATTTTTGTAAGTTGAATATAGTTTGTAGAGGGATATGATGTTATTAGTTTTGTTCGAGTGAATTAGTTAATTGTTGTGTTTGTTGAGTTGTGCAACAAATATCATCTTATTTTTATTATATTCATATAAATATTGTTAGTCAGCCATGAGCGAAACCAATAATATATATTTTTTTAATTTTTTAATTAAACAACAATGGCGGTCATTATTTGTCACAAAAATAGATATTTAATGACGGGTGGACTCCTTTAATGTCAGTCCTTCTTGATCGACATTGAAGAAGGTGTTATTTAAAGGTGTTCAATGTCGGTCATCTATAACGTTAGTTGAAAACCAACATTAGAGGTGACCGACATTGAACGCCTTTAATAACACCTTCTTCAATGTCAGTTGCTTGATTGACATCATACCCCTATAATGTCGGTTTTCGATTAACATTAAAGGCCTAATTTGTTGTAGTGATTACAACGTAGTACTTATCTGTAATACAATTACTATAGTGGCTCATGAAAAGCTTAACCCTCAGATCACCTAGGCTTCCTCTTAGATGTGAGACTCCCTCTCAAGTGTACTTAGGCTCTCCACAACTTTGTTAATATTAGTGTTGTACACTTTGACTTCCGATAGTGTGTGAGACTCCTCTTCGCTTGATTATCTTTCTTGTAACTCAATGAACTCCCTTCACTAATGAATCTTAGATCCTCCCTAAAATGGAGAAATCCTTCTCGATGTTGAAATCTTAGGCTCCCCTTAAGACCGAGAATCCCTTCTCTTCAGCAATACCTTAGGCTTCCCCTAAGACAGATTTAGTCTTCAATGATTTGAACTCGTCGATCGATAAACTTGCGTAGCAGAATAAGCGAGCAAAGAACAAAATACAACGTTGCACAAGTCGGCCATCAAGAACAGAAACTCTCGCTTACAATAAACAAACTCGACAACCCTAGATCACTATCATGAAGCTCCTTTTATAAGCAGATCTTATAAAAGGAAAGAAAATTCTCAATTGGAAATAATTTCTTGCACCTCAAATTAGGAAAGAATTTTTGAATGAATGTTTCTCCTTTGAACAAAATAAGTTGCACCTTGAAAGGAAAAATATCAAATAATATACATCTACAAAGACTTTCCAGATTAGAAAAGAACAATATTAGCTAGACAAAATACTATGTGAGTCAGATAATAAGATTACATTTTTGACATCTAGAACAACCATCACAAACTACCTTGAAACAATAAAGAGCCGCCAACCAATAAATATCCAACAAAAAGTACACTCTAGACTTTTTAAAGGTAACATGTATGCTTGGGAGTAAACCTGCCAAAACTCCAATTGACCCTAACTTCAATCCAGGAAAAGAAAAGATCTTGATTAACAAAGTGCAATATCAAAAATTAGTTTGAAAGCTAATATATCTTACTCACACCCGACTTGACATTTCCTTTGCAGTTAGTCATCGTCTAGGCTAGTTTATGAATAATCCCATTAAAGAACATATGCATGTTGTCCACATAATCCTAAGATATTTAAAAGGAATACCCGAAGAGGGATTATACTTCAAAACATCAACAACAAGAAAGGTAGAAGTGTTGACTAATGCTGATTGAGCTAGTTCAAAAATAAATCGAAGATCAACTATCAATTGTTGCACTTTTGTTTGGGGAAACCTAGTGACACAGATCTGTAGGGGTGTTCACTGAAACGCCCGAAACTAAACTAGTTGCAAAATCAAATTGATTGCTAACTAAAATCGAATCTTGTGGTTCAATTCAGTTTAGTGTAATTCTAAAATTGAATTATGAGGTTCGGTTCGTTATAAAAATTGAAAACCGAAATAAAACCGAACAGAACAACATTAATTTAATTATATATATAACACAACCATGGTTACACAAATTCATAATTACTAGATATAAAAGACTTTGATCCAAAATATATATTACCAAATCTAGAAGGTACAATAGTCTACATTTAGAGGTGTCTCCACAAATCAATAATCTTACAATAAAATTGATGCTTATATGAGATATATTCTCACTTAAAAATAAAATTAGAATAACCTATATATGCCCACCCCTAAACCACCCAAGTAGAAATTAATAATGATTCAAGCACACATACATATATGTAAAGCCCTTAGCCAGATCTTGCCTTCTCTATTTGGTCCATAAACCTTCTTTTGGTGTCCCAAGAAGAGATAGTACCAATGAAACAATATGCATAGAAGACAAGCCAGCTTCCTCTAGCTGGTGGTGAGGCAATCCTTGCTCAATGTATTTATCTGGAAGTACCATAGCCCTAAACTGCAAGGTCATAAGTTCCAAATTACAATTGGAAAGTTGAAAAAGTCATTTCAAATTAATGTTGAGAATTCTCAAAATAATTACCTTAAGGGGTCCATCTAGGACTCCAGTTAAGCTAAAGAATTGTGAAACGTGTGATCCAAAGCCTCCTATTGAACCCTCCTCTACAGTAATAAGGATATCATGCTCCTTAGCTAAACGTTTGATGAGTTTCGAGTCGAGAGGCTTGCAAAATCTTGCATCTGCAACCGTCGTCGAAACACCTTGAGTTTTCAGCATTCTAGCAGCTTCAAGACATTGTTGAACTATTGTTCCATACCCCAAGAGAGCAACACTATTGCCTTCCATCAATACCCTACCCTTTCCAATCTACTCAAAAGTTCAGAACATCAACCACAATAACCACATTTTGCCAAAAATATATATTCCATTTTCAAAATTCAACCAATGCTAAAAATTATACACGACTCCTATTACTAGCAGTTTTTTTTTTCCACATTCCGGTTGGGAAGGACTTGTCATTATAGAAAATGACTGGTCAAAAAGTATCTTTTGCTATTTTTATTAAAACCGTCTTAATTTTTTTTAATTACATCAATTCATTTTCTCTAAGGATATGGAACGTTTTCTTATTTTGTGGACCTATGTCTATAGAAAAGATGCCTTTTTTTTTTTTTTTTTTCTTTTTGTCTTCTCTCCAAAAGTGCTAAACAAGTTCTAGAAAGAAATACGATTTTCTTCTTCCCTTTTTTTATTCTTATTAGAAACTAATCTGAGCAAAAGTTCCCTTTTGATTTCAACTCTTTTCTGGTGAGTGATCATCTGTCAAGCATGTTGTGTTAATCTTGAGAATAACTAATGTAAGATAATTAGCACTAACGAGAACTTGCCACAATTGCTTTCAAGGTAATGGTTATTTCCATGTCACAACAACCATTTTGACCAACCTTTAGTTTCAACAGTTCAACTCGTGTTTTTGGTGGCTTGGTTTTGCGAAAGTATTTTGTTAGTTGAATTTTGATGATTTATCAAAACCATATAACCCATTTTGGTTTTGGTGATTTAAACATATTATATAGTTTGTTGAAGGGTCTAACCTCAAGTGGGGTTCCTTTGTAATTGAGAGGGAGAAGTGCTCCAATTCCATTGCCCTTTGGAAACCTGAAGCAGCTGGGTCTGTCATCAATGGCGATTGCTGTGGCCACCATGTGAATAAGTTCAGCTTCATCAGACGGTGCCATCACGATCATGTTGGACAAACAAGAAGTATATAGAATATCAAATGCTCCACAATGGGTCGGGCCTTCAGGACCCGCTAAACCCGCCCGATCCACCACAAACCGAACTGGTAATTTCTGAAGGTCTACATCATGTACCTACATTGTTTTTTGACAACCTCAAATTTAGAGAGGCACAATAAAGGAAACATTATTGGATAAATTTAATCCTAGTTATCTATTTTAGTATCCAAACTTTAATTTCAAAATTTTCTTCGTTTAATTTCTAAACCTTTTATAAGAAAATTATTTCAATTAGTTCCTACTATAAAATTTTCATCAAATCAACAAAAAAAATATATATTTTTTTTTTCTCTAAATTCGTAAGAAAAAAAAAAAGAGAAAAAAAGAAAAGAAAAGAAAAAGAGTAAGTTTGAATGGTAGTTGACCTGTACATCTCTTTCCATCTAATAAATTAACAAAAGATATCAACAAACAAAATTTACTTAAAAAGTTTTGATTGTCAAAATTTGAAGTTTGGAGACCAAATAAGAATTTTAACCTAATTCTAAGACAAAAAAAGAAAGAAAAAATCAACCTATTTATTGATTCACATTATAATTTTAATCCATGAATTTATAAGGTTCTTATGTGTGTAATATATAGCATCCAATAAATTTTTAAACTTTTCATTGACATATAAAGTTGAACATTAGACAATCAACTCAAAATGCTTAAATTTGAAGCGCTTTGATAAGTTATATATCAATATGTTAACAGTAGTAGTTTAACAAATTACTTTTATATCGAAAGTTAGGTAGCAATTGTAATAGAAAGATCCAAGGTTTTGTTTTATAGACATTCGAGATTTTGTATTTTTTTCTTTTGAAATTTTTTTTTTTTTTAATTAAGCTTATAAACATTACATTTTTATCGTTTTTTTTTTCTACATGCTCTCTACTAATATTATTAAAAGCAAGTCAAATTTGAAAAACCAAAAAGAGGAAAACTTAGGTGTTGTCTAGGTTGTACCTATTTTTGTGCAGCCTAGGTTAGTTACCCAATGTAATATTGTCATGTAGCATTTTTAAAACAAAATTATTTATTTATTTATTATTATTATTATTATTATTATTTTATCTAAGAGGGAGGAGCCTAAAAATTAGGTGGCACCAAATCATTGCTTAACAAGAAACAAATAGATCACTCAATTTGGTAACAATTTTATTTTTAAAAATTTTACGGGCCCAAACTTCCCTGCCATAATTTTTATCTTCCTAAGTAAATTCAAAGCCAGCCAAATTTTAAATAAATAAATAAATAAATCTAAAAGGTACTTTTAAGTTTTAAAAAATTACTTAAATTTTTAGGTAAGGAACCTGATCAAAAGCCCGTTGAAGGAAAGTGGAGTAAACGGAGCAAAAGGGCTTCATTCCCTGAGCAGCCAACCCCGCCGCAAAACTGACGGCGTGCTGCTCAGCAATGCCGACGTCAAAGCAGCGATCGGGAAAGCGCTTGTGGAAGTGATTAAGTGCTGTTCCGGCCCCCATCGCGGCATGGATTCCGACAATCCTGTCGTCGCATTCAGCTTCTTTTATCAGTGACTCTGCAAAGTATTGACTGTATGAGAGCCGTGTTCCGGATTTGCTCTTCTTCACCTGCTTCCCTGTTTTTGCCTCAAACTCCACCACTCCTGAAATTATTCATCTTTATTATTTTTCGTTTCAACTGATTTCAACAAATACGTAGCATACCTTTTTGGTTTTTTAAAATTAACCCTATAAATAGTATTACATATCTCTATGGCTCTTTTTGTTTTCATCTCTATAAAGCTATCTCTATGGCTCTTTTTGTTTCCATGTCTACATTTTATGATTGTTTTCAAGATCATAAATCTCCCTTAATAACCATTTTGTTTTTTTTTTTCTTTAAAATAATGGTTCTTCTCATATTTTCCTACCCCAATTTTCATCTTTGTTACAAAAATATTGTAAAATGTTTTAGTCCAAATTTAAAATAAAAACTAGTTTTTTGTCAATTAGTTTTCATTTTTTAAATTTTGACTAAGAACTCAAATGTTTCTTTAAGCGATATGGGAACCATACTTAAGAAATAATGAGCTAGATAATAAGCATAAATTTCAAAATCTGACAATTAAAAACAAAATTGTGTTACCAAATTAGCGGAAATTTAAAAACTTGTTTTTGTTTTTAGGAATTTAACTAAAAGTATAAATGTTTACTTAGGAAAGACGAAACCATGATTGAGAAATTTGGAAAATTTTCTAGTGTCATGGGAGTATGTAAAATATTTCATATTCCTTCCATTCATTGCATGCTAAATACATCATTATGCTTTTAGAAAGAGGGTATGACCCATTAACATTAATATGAACCCACTAATTTTTATGAAAGATAATTATATAGTGTGAATAAATGAAGTATGGTACTCATATATAGTACTAGAATTTTTCTTGAGAACTTGTTGAAATATGGACACAAATTTAAAAAACAAAAGATCAAATGGTTATTAGATGGGATTGTATTTTCATTCTTAAAGAACTTGACCATAACTCAATTATTAAATATATATAACTTAGGAAGTTAGAGTTTTAAATCATCTCACTTTTAAATATTGCGTTGAAATAGAAAAGAAAAAAACCATAGCTTTCTTTCGTGAAATAGAAAAACGTGGAAGAGAGCATACCTATTAACGTGCTAAGCATGTATTAGCTTAAACAAGTATATTAGATCAAAAAATAATTGTAATGAATTAAAATGGTTACTTATTTCTTAATTTGAAATTTAAAATAAACATTTTAAAATATTAAAAATAAAATTAGATATTTTGAAGGGTTGTTTTCAAATTTAACAAAATGCGCCAAAATATTTATAAAAATAGCAAAAATGTCATGTTTATCATCAACAGTGTCTATTACTAATAGATGGCTATTAGTGTCTTTTAGTGTCTATCATTATCTATCACAGATAGATAATGACATTTTGCTATATTTGTCAATATTTATAATATTTAAACCAATTAACATATTTTCATAGATCATTAACTAAAACAGAATTTAAACGCTATTTTTTTAAAATGTCATCATATTAATTCAAAATTTTAAATTTTTTAATATTTAGCATGGACTTAGTATACAGTTTATATGGTTAACTTCATAAATAATATAGTTTTTTTTTAAATGACAAAAATAAGGTGTTAGGGAAAATGTTTTCTAAAAATAATATGACAATTGAAAAATATGTCTCATTTAGTGTTAGGTGGAAAGTATTGACAAAAATAGGTGACAAAATCGTGTACAGGATGCACGAGTTTCTAAAGGAAATCGTGGACAGAACTTGTGGACAGGGTACACGAGTTTGCCTCTTTTTTTTTTCTTTCTCCTATTTAGCTTTTTATGTTTAGTTTTGTTTTTCACTTTAACAATAAAAAAAGAAATTGAATAAATACAACAATAATATTTTGGTTGAACACAAAATAATTAAAGAAAGAGAAATGGAGAGAGACTCACAAAATTGACATTATTTTTGTTTCTCTTTTTGGATCACCCTAATATCTTTTATTCTCTCTTTCAAAATTAATTAGTCAAAATAATTGTTATTTCCTTTTGAATGTCTCCTCCTTGATATCAAATTATTTCTATATTAAGATGAGATTTGCATAGTTTAAGTTATTAATAAATTCAAGGAGATAATTATGTATATCTTTCCTTATCTTTTACTAATTTAATTGATGAGATATTTTCTATTATTGAGTGAGTGATTATTTGCTGTAAATTGGAAATATAATATTAATTATTTTTCATATTATGGGCATGTTTTATAAACATAACAAAAAAAAAAGAAAAAAAACTACATTTATCAGACAACATTAAAAAAAAAAAAAAAAAAAAAAAAAAACCTCTCTTTAAAAACCGGAGATGATGGAGTGAGGGGAAGGACACAAAAGGAAAAATTGGAAAACAACCATTGTTTTTTATAATTACTCAGGTAAGAAAACCAAACAAGAAAAAAAAAAAAGAAAGAAATCATGGACAGGGTCCATGATTTCCTTCTACATTAGTATTGATTGTCGTAACATGGCAACCATGTAAGGAGAAATTTTACCATATAATTTCAATCGAGTTTTTTTTTTATAACAAAATGCAGATTTTTCTTCCTTAGGAAATTTACAAACTGAAGAAGTTGATAATAAATTAAATAAGTTGGTGATTTGAAAAACTCAAAAGCTCGTTTAAATCTTATAATTTGACAAATCCTTTATGATATAGATAAAATTATCATAAAATGATTAAAAATTTATAAAATATGTTTAGAGTTATTTTTAAATATAGAAAAATGAACTAAAATATTTATAAATATAATAAATTTTCGGCTATTTGCGATATGTCTATCTGTGTGTCATGATAGACACCTATACGAATAGACACATATCACGATATATCGCAATATATCACAGATAAACGGTGATATTTTGCTATTATTTATAAATATCACAGATAAACGGTGATATTTTGCTATTATTTATAAATATTTTAAGTGACAATTATTGCTATTTAAAAGAATTTCCCATAAATTTAAGATAATAAAAAATATCCAAGCTGGGGTAAAATTAGGGAAAATGGAAAACAACAACTAAGGTGCGAAATTTAAAAATCGTTAAGATAAATTAATAGAATAATATAATAAACATACCATGCATTTTATCATGTGCAGCCTCAGCTGGAGGATAGCCCTTTCCCTTTTGGGTAAAGACATGAATCAAAACTGGACCCTTATTATTATTATTATTACACCTTTCCTTCACATCTTTAAAAGTGGCCACCAATTCTCTCACATTATGGCCATCCACTGGACCCACATACTCTAAACCAAGATCTCCAAACAAACACCCCCTATTCTTTTTCACCTGTGTTCACCATAACATATGCAAAAACTGTTACATAATATTAAATTTGTCTTATTAGTTTATGCTTTTAAGTCAATCCATAATTTAACATACTATCAGCAAGTGGTCTAAGAGATCATCTTACAAAAACCAGCAGACATATATACTCCAGCTGCCCTAAGGGCAACTTAATTATTGAAAGCCTTTCTCCTTAATTTTACCTTTGTTGCTCGCACAGAACTTCGTTGTCGGAGCTCTGCTAACGCAGCACTGAGGGCTCCTACCGGGGGTGCTGGACCGTCGAGGGTGGCGGTCGGGAGAGAAACTTGGGCGTTGTCGTTGAGGATGATGATGAGGTTGGCATTGAGATAGCCTGCATTGTTCATGGCCTCATATGCTTGTCCGGCCGTCATGGCTCCATCTCCTATCACTGAAACTACGTTGTTTTCTTCTCCTTGTAAATCCCTTGCAATTGCCATGCCTTTTTTTTAGGTGAATAAAACTTTGCAAAATTAGTCATCTTAAAAACATATATACATGCCACTCTCTCTCTGTTTTTTTTTTTTTTTTTTTAATAACGTAAGAAGGAGAGTGCACCTAGATATTAAAACTAGGTTGACACATTCGTAGCATTTTCATTATACCCCAAAGACTAGCAAACATACACTTGGTAGTTATTAATAAATTATTGTTTAGTTTATATAGTTTAAGTCTAATTTAATTTAGGGTTTATTATTGATCTAATACGTCAATGATGTTACAAGATGGGTTATTAAATTTAAAAAATATAGCACATGACTCTTTCTTTTTCTTTTATGATTAGATGCAACTTAGGTTCCACTTATTTTCGTACAATCTTTCTAATTACACAAAAAAAAAATAGCAATTAATTCTTTTTTAAAAAAAAAAAAAAACAAAATTACTTGCCACATGATGAAAAATTTTAATTGAGCAACAAAAAAGTATGTACCATGGAGAATCTTGTCCAAGATTTCGGTTAAAAGAGATTTTGAGTTGGGAAAGAGATTTTGAGTTGGGGAATGATTAATTAGGTGCAGCATACTGCCTATCCCCATACAACCTACTTATTAGTACGTAGAAAATTAATAATTCGATTTTGTTTAAAAAAATAATATTATTTACCATGTAACAAATTAGGCAATTAGATAGGCTCCGCAAAAATAGTACAGTCCAACCTATACGTATTTTTCTGTTGGGTTGAGGTAAGAGAGGGAAATAATATTAGTAATAAGACTGAATCGTAGACAGAAAAAGTTACGTTTTGAGATTAAAGTTGCATTTAGAATACATTTTCAAATGTTTAACTTAAAATTGAGTCATTCTAGAAAAATTAAAGCGTTTAGCAACCATTCAAAATTTAAATTTTGGAGTGTATTTTAAACACTTTTTATAAAAAAAATTATATAAAAATGATTTTTTTTGAGTCAATCCTATGAATGAAAAAATGGGCAATTCGGCAATTTGGCAACCAAAATGGCTGGTTTTTTTTTTTTTTTTTTTTTTTTTTTTCTAATTTGATTTTTTATTTAGAAATTTAGTTATGTGTTGAGGCGGTTAATCAAAACTGCAGTTTAGGGAGATACACAATCTGATTTTTTTTTTCTTTCTTAAATACACAATCAAATCCAAATAAAGTCAACCTTATATAAATACTTTATAATAAATTCTTTAACTTCCCCAACTATATTGTGCAGAAAGTTAGCTTCATTCTTTATTTCTTAAAATATCCAGCTTAGTTGTTTAACGTACTATTTTTAAAGTTCTAAAATGGTAAAAAAAAAAAAAAAATTAATAGGTCTATAAAAAATTTTCAAATTTGTGCGTTGGAATTTAATTATCTTTCAATTTTTAATTGTGTCTAATAACTAATAAATCGTTGTACATAATAAAACTTTAAATTTTTAACTTTTGTATCTAATATGTCCATAGATTCCATCTAATAAGGTCTTGACCTACTCAGCATTCATTAAAATTGTAGTTTATAGTTCTATTACACATAAAACCTAATTCAAATCTTGATGGGTTAAATTTCTCAAAATTTTGAATATAAATCAAAAGACCTATTATATTAACAAGTTTTAAGATTAAAGATCAAAATTGGGGGTGGTGCAGTTGGCTAGCGCATTGATCTCAAAGTTTAGTTTCTAAATTATCCTGAAGTCGAGAGTCGGAGCCTCTCTTACCCAAGCAAAAAATCTGAAGGTTAGAATGTTTTTTATTTAATTTTTTTCATTTCGTTAGAAAATTGAATTAGACTTGATACATTATTTTGATAGGATAAATTAGTTCACTATCATCGTTAATATGGATTATCGGAGATTTGAACCGGAAACTATTAAATAGATTTTAAAAGTGAAGTAGTAATTTAAAGGTTTTAAAAAAAGGTACCAAGAGCAGCTGATATGCTTGTAGAGCTGTGTCCTGCACCAAAAGTATCATAAACACTCTCATCCCTTCTTGGAAAACCTGAGAGTCCCCCAGCCTTCCTTATTGTTTGCATTCTACTCCTCCTCCCCGTAAGAATCTTATGAGCATAAGCCTTTTTTTTTTTTTTTTTTTAAAAAAAAAAAATTTTTTTTAAATAATGGTAATTCAAACATCTGAGAATGCCCAAGAAGGCAAATTTAATATGATATTGTTTAACAAAAACAAAAAACAAAAAACAAAAATGAGAATTAAGAATTAATTGTTTGTTAATTTGTTTTGAGGTACCTGATGGCCGACGTCCCATACGATCTTGTCTTGAGGTGCATTGAAGACGTAATGCAATGCGACAGTGAGCTCAACAGTTCCCAAGTTTGAACCTAAATGGCCACCTGATTTTGAAACTGAATACACGATTTCTTCTCGAACTTCTGCTGCAAGTTCTTCAACATCCTGAATTCTCATCAAATTATAACTTTTTACTTTCTTCATTCTCTTCCCTTTCTTTTCTACGCTTGTATATTTAATTCAAATGTGTCAATTCCATTTCTTATATAATGCTATTGAAGTTCTTATTGCGATAAAGTATTAAAATTAATTGAAAAAACTATACCCTAATGTCATTATATACTTCATATTTCCATTGCGTCAAAAAACTATAATGCTTTCTCGTTAAAATGTTGTTATTGAAACAAATGACAAACTTTAGAAAATGGCTATTTTAAAATTCTTATATTTTAATTCTTGAAATTAAAACTTTTGAAAGATTAGGAAGTAGGGTAGTGTGGGTCGTTTAGAGTCAGTTTTGGGGTCAAACTCAGATGGCGACCACGGTCCACCGATCAGAAAGTGGGGTGAGAATAGCAGAGAGGGGAAAATCAAAATAACAAATAAAACTCCAAAAAGAATCGCAGGGGAGAAATGAAAGAAAGAGAAAGAGGAATTGAAATTGGGTTAATTAATATCCAATATCTAAGACTACCTCCATCAATTAAGGTATATATGGGAGGCTATACCAAGACAATAGGGAATAATGGTACTACTACTACTTGTAGCAATGAAGACGTTTCTTCATCATTTTTGTAGTTCAAATTAGTTTATTTATTGTGATCAGTTAAGAATATTTCTCGTGATCGAAGAAGATATCCTTTTGTCAACTTATTTTTTATTTTTTATTTTTTAATTTTGCAATTCCTTGTCTTGTTCAATTTTAAGGAGATAATTTGATATTGAGGCTTTTAAAGATATTGTAGAATTTTATGTTTTAAATTAAAATTTTGGAGTTCTATTTGGTTACTAAGAAAATTGGTGTAATAATTGGACAGGCTATCAAAATGAGAGAATATATATGGGAAAAAAAAAAATAAGGGATCTATATATTGATTTCAAATTGCTTCATACTAACCCAAGATAGGTACAAAAAAAATTGACTATGCTAACAATAAAAACAACATTTTAAAAACTTTTCAAAGAGCTTAAAGATATTAATACAAAAATAATGTGTAATGGTTTTCAAGTTTTACGATAAGAGTATTTTTTATAACTTTTAAAAAGTTTTAAGGATTTATATTTTTGAAACAAAATACTAATTTTTTCTATTTAAAACTGACTGTAAAGTATTTGTGAAGTTTTTGAAATTTTAAAAAGATTATTGAAACTCTTAATTAGGGTTGTTATTTTTCCTTTTTCTTTTTTCTTTTTTTCTTAAAAGAAGACTGAGAATTGTGTAGTGTAACAACTGCTGTGAGTTATTGTTGCTGTCAACAACTCTTTTTCTTCTTTTATTTTATTTTTTTAATTTTCGAACCCTTATATATGAAGGTTGGTAGATCAATTAAAAATTTAATTATCGACCACTCAAATCAATCGACCAGTCAGATTTTGTATATAGAAAAACCAACGTCGACCGAGCACTCCACAAAATCAACCAATCGACATCGGTTTGGTCAATTTCAATTGGTCAGGTCTATTTTCGGCCATATGTTAAACACCCGTATTAGGGAGGTACTATTAACATTTATTTAACCAATTATTCATTCTATTCTTGTATTTTAAAAAGTTTTTAAATTATTTAGATGGTATAAGATCGATATTTCAAAACTTTTTAATTTTGTGTCCACGTTACGTTCTTTTTTTTTTATTGGTCCATCAATTATATATTACAAAAACTAGATAAACAAAAAAAAAATAGACCATTGAAGTTCGAAAACAAACTTTAAAATACCCTAACTTTACTACCTGAAGCGATAGATTCTTCATGTGAACTGGATAAGAAACTTTGTCCAACAATGGCGTCAATGGTTTTTCTCCTGAGAAAACAATCTTGTGGGTCTGTCTTTCAATTTCTTGACTCGTTGTATTCTTCTCTTCTCCATCAAGCTCATTTCTTGAAGCTCTACAAAACAACTACAATACAATATAGGCAGTACAAAGTTGTTAAATCCCGCCATTAACATTAAAGGGTTTGAATACAGGATCCAAGCATGCATGTTAAATTATTAATAATCAACTTGAAAACTTAAACCAATGAATTATGGTAAATTCAATTAGATTGATATTTCAGTTTTATTTCTTAGAAAACAACCATTAGAAAAAAATTAAAAACCATTATAAACGACCTTCTTTGTGGAAGTAAATTCTGGCAGAGGTGGTTGGTGGGTTGAAAAACAATACTGGCTTGGTTTCATGAAAGACCCATAAACCGCCATTGTTGATCAAAATTCTCGTGTAAGAAAAAAGACAAGAAAACAGAATTAACGTTGGATATGGCGGCCATCATTGGAAATGTAGAATCTAATATATAGGGAAAGATCTGTGGAAATTATTGATATAATTTATTTGCTTATGTGAACATTTTGTAATGATGGTATAATTTGACAAGTTCTCAGTTTGATAATTAACATTAAATTAATGCGAAGTGGGAACGAAGCCAGCAATTAGAAGAGGACGTCTCTTTTAAAAAAAGATAATTAACTGTGATTTCTTAATCAAATTAATAAAAATAAAATGAGTAAAATACAAAGAAATTAAAATATAAAACTTATCTATAACTGAGATATCGTAATGTAGTTTATTTGACCAAAAGAATTTGCTGGAATATGAATGTACATATTGGAGATAATTTAATCCAACGCAATTCAGACCGTTGATGATTTATGCGTACCTTAATCTCTCAAAATCTTTAATAATGTTTCGCTCGTTTCACGTGTCATGTATTGTGTGTGTTTGTTTTTCCATTTTGAGAAACAAATGCAAGTGGTGATTTTCTATTTCTCCATTATCATGCTTATAAAATTATCTTTAAAATTTGTTTAAAAAAATATGAAATGGTTTGTTCACTTACAATAAACTATATATATACACTATCAGGGCCTGAAGTAGAAGTTTAATTCCTATTATTAAAATGACAAAAATATATTGGTTAATAAATATTTTTTTTTCTTTTATATATTTAAAACAAATCTTCAAGATTGTATCCAAACCATTTTAATTTTAAAAATATTATTTTATCATTTTTTTTTTCTCATTCAATAATATTTAAGAATTAGCATATCAATACCTTGTTCACAGTTCAATTTCAAATATAACATTGGCGTATCACTAGTTCATCAATATTTATTCAAATTGTTACCAACAGTAAATACACTAGCACCTATTGACTAACAAATATGATTTATGAATGATAAATTTGGTATATCAGTTGTATAGCCTATATTCTTTATATCAATATTTCATCAAAGTTCATACATAATAGCAAATGGACCAACACTTGTTGACTAATAAATATGATATATCAACTGTATAACTTCTATACTTTATGTTTGGTATATTAATGATCAACTGATATATCAAATATAAAGTATATCAGTTGACTGATATAACAAATATAAAGTATATCCGATATACTACTGATATACATGCTGATACATGAATAACAGTAAATTTGAAATAATAAAAAATGTGAAATCAACTTTAGTGCTTTCTGTTTTTTTTTTTTCTCTATATTTATAAATTTTTAAAAATTATTGCTAAATTTGTAAATTTAATAATGTCTTTTAATACTCTTGCAACTACCCTTTTTGTTTTTAATGAAAAATAATAAACAATTTGTCAAATACTTTTTGTTCCCATTAAAAGAAACAAAAGTTTTTTCAAATTTTCTCTTTCCTCATTTGTTATTTATGTGATCTCAGTAATTAATTTTCTTTTTTGCTATAAACATGCTTTATGTGATCTCACTAATTAATTTTCTCTTTCCTCATTTGTTATTTAGGGTTCTTTTAGTAAATAGTTGGTATGATCTGATCTTAAAAAAATATGCAGATGTTGATTATGATTTAATAACACTCACTTTTAAGTATTATCTAGGTGCTATTTGATTATTGTTTCTAGTTTTCTAAGAAAACATTTGCATTTAATAATTTATAATTATTTATTTTTCATTTGTAAGCATCATTCCTGCATTCAAAATTTGAATAAAAATTACAATTTATTATTTCTCACTATCTTCTATCTTTCATATTTTTAATAGATAAATAAAATTAATTTTTATTCTTTATTGCACCTAAAAGTTTCATAGTAAATAAAAAAAAAAAAAAAAAAAGAAATAAGAAATAACACTAATAATTTCAACCTTTACTTTTTAAATGTTCTTTTCAGGTACTTTTAGTTAATTTTAAAGCTTTTTACCAATAAAATAGAAATTTTAATATGCACAATATTTAATTTCCATTAACATATATATCAAAAAAATTTCAACAAAATTTAACCTAACGTTACAAGCATATTATAACAAGTGTTTTAATTAATTTTAAAAGTGTAAAATATTTATTTATTAATTTTTTAAAAATAAAAATATCTATTAATATTAATATTTTATTAATATTTCTATTGAGATTTTTATAAAATTACGAGACTTCGACATTTTCTTTGACATCCATCTTCTAGACAAAGCAAACATTATGGATGGATTTTATCAATATTAATATAAGGTGCTGCCAACTTGAAGATTATATATTACTCAAAAAAAAAAACCCTTGAAGATTATAAAAATGTGCCATGTGAACACACTACGGAATTCCACATTTATATCTTTCATTAAAAACTCATTGACGATAAAACCTAAAGAAAACTTATCAACCAAACGTGGAGGGGTTGATTTAGATACGCTACAAGTCTATACTATATTAAAAAGAATAATAAGGGAAGGTTTTTACCTTCCCTTTTTGCCCTTACATTTTTCTAATGATACTTATTTTGCCTTCTTAATTGTTTATACCAGGGGCTCAAACACATCATATAGAAATGAATAGGTGGGTGAAAAAAAAAAAAAATCTGACTTCTTATTGCAACTGCAAATAAAAACACTCTTCTGTTGTATTGCATACTGTGATCTATACCTATAATATGGAGGTACTACTGGCAGATCTAAAATTTCAAGTTAGGAAGCATGTATACAAAATTAAAAGTTTACCCCATAAACTTTTAGATTTTTGTTTATATATAGTTTTAAACTTTAAAAAATGTTTAATAGGTCCCTAAATTTTTTATTTTTGTGTTTTGTGGATTTCTAAAATATTAATTATGTATTCAATAGGTCTCTTATATATATGAAATGTTAAAAATTAAATGTTGTATTAGACATTAGATATAAATTTATGCTTAATAGGTATGATTAGACATCTTTTTAAAACTAGTTTATCAGTTAACTGCAATATTATGAAATTTTGAAACACACAACCACTACAATCAAATAGGAAAACTACGGTGAAAGCATAACCGCATCTCCGCCATGTTGCTCTTGATTAATTATTTGATTTCCAACCGAAAGAGTCCGAGACTTCTTGTAGTTTATCGATTTTTAAGACATTTTAAGGGATTAGGATCAAAATTGAAAGTTTGGAGATTTATTAGTAATAATTTTCAAAAATTTGAGACTAAACTTGTAGTTTATAGATTTATAAGACATTCTAAGGGACTAGGGTCAAAATTAAAAGTTTGGAGATTTATTAGTAACAATTTTCAAAAATTTGAGACTAAACTTGTAATTTATAAATTTATAAGACATTTTAAGGGACTATGGTCAAAATTGAAAATTTTGAGATTTATTAGTAATAATTTTAAAAAATTTGAGACTAAACTTGTATTTTAAGCTTCATATAAATGTAAGCATTAATCAATTTTTTAAAAGTATTTTTATAAAGATTAAAAAATATTTGTATATGTGAGTTTTTTTTTTTTTTTTTGATATTTTCAAGTGTATTCAAATTAAAATATTATTTATATTACCTATAAATTAAAATAAAAATAAAATGTAAATATTTGGTGAACATATAATAGGTGAAAATGAAAAATGAGCTTATGAAGACTTGAACTCTCAACCTGGGCTTCCGATACCTCATCCACCACGAAAACAAAGTTAAATCGATGAATTTAGTATCAAAAGGAAGAATATATTAATGCTAATTATAAAATTTTAATATTTAATAAAAATCAATATACAAATATGTAAAATGTCACAATTTGAGGGGCACTCATAGATCCGCCCTTGAGAGGTACTGTTATCTATCTTTATGACTAAGTTAGTAGTGTACTTTGAGAAGTGTTTTGAAGTAAAAAAGTTTGCATTGAAGATGTTATTTCATCTAGAAAGGAAAAAGAAATAGAAGAATTAGGATGAGATTTAAGTTTGAAAATGGGTAGAGAAATAGACGGAATGTAGTGTTTCAATGTTTGATGAGTCACATGTTTTTTTCCAACCGCCATTTTTTTATCCCCACTTTAGTCAACACTAAGAAGATAAATAAATAAGAATAACAAAGATAATAGTAACATATATGCAAATACTTTAAAGAAAAAAGAGTATGAAACTGACTTGTGTGATAATCGAAATATTAGAGCCAAATCGATTTTGACCAATTAGTTTAAAATTCAATGTTGTTTTTATGTTATTTTGTTTTGACCATTATAAATTTGTTGGAAGATGTTCATATAGAAGATTTTTTTAGATGCTATAGAGATATGGAGGGAGAAGTTAGAAATTTTAGGAAAGTCAAAATAGCTTAATCCTTTTAATTTCAATTTTAATTTCGTTATTAGTTTTAAAATCACAATTATCTATTTTTTTTCATCATTCATAGTGATATCGTTTTGTTACATTTATTGTATTTGAATATTTAATTTGTTTAATATTTTTTTGGACTATTTTTAAAATATAGCAAAATGAGTCGAATCATTTATAAATATAGAAAAATTTAGTGATACACTGCGATAGACTTCTCACAATAGACTTCTATCGCTTTAAGTGATAGAAATTTATCGCGATCTATCAATATTTGTAGATAGTTGAATATTTTTTTATTTATAATAATTTCACTTTTTTTATTTAATTTTGTAAAAAGTTGTCAAGATATCTTATTATGCCAGTTTTATTTATACAAATGTTTTTGAGCCATTTATTTATACAAGTTAATATACAAGTTTTAGTGCAATTACATCACATATATATATTTTTTCATTTAAACTTTTTTTTTTTTTTTTTTTAAACGTAATGTGTTCATTCAAAATGTATACTTTATTATCCAATTTATGTCGGAGAGATTTCCAACTACGTCCAACGCATTTTATATTTGTTTGTTTTAATATTTATGACATAAATTAACCTAGAAATATATATATATATATATAAAAAAGATGCTTATACCTATTTTTCAGTCTTGCTTTTGACAGTTAGAGATCTCTTCCTGAAGGTGCCTTTTTTCTTTGTGTTTCAAATATTTTTTTGATTTTGATAGAGGGGAGGGAGAAAGTGGACAAAATAAACTCGTATTTCCCAGTCGAAAAGATGAGTTCCTTTCTTGGCTACATCCACCCCCTACCCTATATACAAGTAGAAATCCAAACCTTTATTGAAGAAAGAGCTCTTGCCTTCAACTCAAAATAGAAACAGAACGTTCCCAAAAAACCCTACATTAGCTGTTCGGGTGGAATCAGACATAAACCAAGTCCAAGAAGACCAAAAAGCTAACCCAACCGAAGGAAATTACATCGAGTCAGCGTTGAGGAAGAGTACACCAACTGCCTTTCTTTCCCTGCCTGGTATGCTTTCCGCATAATTGTCTCTCACATGCAAGGAGATGCTGCTGCTGGATTAGGTGGTAGCACAGCGCAGGGATTTAATTGTAATGAAATATATATAGTCCTATCCCTATCCACTATTTCTTTCATTATTTTGTAAAATCATGTCAAATATTTACTAGTTTAAATAAATGAAAATATTCCATTTAATAATTCGTCCTCAAAATTTATGTTCCAAAAATTTGTTACCGTGTGCATCGCACATGCTTTTTAACTAGTTTTATAATAAGTAATATTAAGATTTTATGTTAGATAACTATTTGATTTTTTGGTTTTTTGTTTTTGAAAATTAAGCCTATAAATAGTACTTCTTCCCCTCTAGATTTCTTGATTTGTTATCTACTTCTTAACAATGTTTAAAAAACTAAGCAAAATTTTGAAAACTAAAAAAAAAAAAGTAGTTTTAAGAACTTTTTTTTCTTTTGAAATTTGGCTAAAAATTCAACCCTTTGCTTAAAAAAATGTAAATTTATGTAAGAAATTAAAAGGAAATAGAGTTAATTTTCAAAAACCAAAAAAAAAAAATGAAATGATTATTAAACTAGGTCTAAAATAGTTTATTTTTGTCATTATTGCTTTGCCAACATGAATTTAGCTTAATTGGTATAATGAATCTAAAATAGTAATAATGATAATAAATAAGAAAATGCCTTTTTACCTTTCTTCGAGTTTAAAGTGATCAATTGCTGAACTTGGAGAATGAGTTTAAGTAAATAGCCATCGGAAATGAACAATAAAGAAATATTTAAATTAACAATAAAAAAATATTTAAATTGGCTATATGAGCTTTTATATATATACACATATATTGTAGAACCATATAATATTTCTTAACGATACAACCTCCGTGCTATATTGCAAAAAGACGGTTGCTCCCCAAGGTTCATACAACACCAGAACTCAGATGTGCACTCGTTAGAGAACGGATTTGAATCAGTCGAAAAAATAGCTCAGAAACCTTGGAGCAAACGAAAAACAGAGAGGATCAGAACGACTAGAGTTTTGTGTATTACAAAGATACACAAAAAAATTCTTTAATAGATCTGGAATTAATTCCAAGAATTAATTTAGATTCAACAATTATTTTGGTAAATAAAATGTTTAACGATAATAAAACAGTGATCTTTTTTTGATAAAAATTAAAACAGATGGGTATTAATTTTTTTTTTTTTTTTTTTGTGTAGTTACACAAGCTTGCTCGCCCACTAGACCAAACAAACAGCGACAGCACACACACATGGTGAAAGGGTTATACTTCCACCACCACCACACTTTAGAAACTCCCTTGCAAGCATTTATATATATATCCACTTGCGATGTCTAAATCTTCCAATGTGTGACAATTTCTACTACATTTTTTCTTTCGCTATGGGCCAAAAGCCCAAAGTCATTCTCAATAATGCTCTTTAATTATTAAGAGGAAATCTAAATATAACTTTTATTTTCTAAATAAATAAATTAAAATAAAGATGGAGATATTTCTCCATCTTTATATGTATATTAAACCTAACAAAAAATTTAAGTCCAGACATTAGTGCTCTCCCATATAGACTGTTTGTTTATACATTTTTTCCATATTAATAACCTAATCTATACTATATATAAAAAGAGTAAAGCGGATTATAGAGGGAGAATTTTTCCTTTCCTTTCTTATCCCTACAATATTAGTAAATGTCTATTTTGCCCTTTATTGAGATATATAGGGCGCAACTATTTGAATCTACGTGTCTTTTAAATCATTTTGCGCTTTGTTGATAAGACGTGACTTTATAAGGAGGCAACAAGCGAAGGGGACAGTGAGATTTTACAAGAGGAAAATGAAGTTCAATAAGCTCAAACTAGCTTCATTGAAGCTTGTGATTGGGAAAACATTCAAAGTCAACCCAATCATGAGGCAATCATAATGCCACAAAGACCAACGACAAGAGCTAGAGCTAAGAGACTTAAAAAAGGATTAAATGGTTTCTTCCAAACTAAGTTTTTAGCAAATGATGAAGAGAAAAAAATTTGAAAGAAAAAGAGAAAATTCGTGGTGAGAGTGAGAAAACAATTGTGAAGAAAAAGAAAGGAGTAGGGAGAAAGAAAAACAAACCAAAGAGAAAAAGGAAAGAACCGAGAGTTTGATAGCTAGAAATAATGAGGTTAGAAAAGCTTTGTTTTCAATAAAACCAATCTTTGTACTTTTGTGTAAAGGGCCATGTTTTCTAATTAATGACTCAAAAACTTCTTTGCCTTTATTGCAGGAACTTAAGGACATTTTTCTTGAAGATCTACCAAGTGGATTGCCACCACATAAGGGAATTGAGCACAAAATTGACTTTCTTTGGAGAACCGTCATTTCAGATAGGCCACCATATCGAGCTAATCCTATAGAGAAAAGAAATTCAAAAGTAAGTTGATGAGTTGCTGGCCAAAGGATATGTGAAGAAAAGTCTAAGTCCTTGTTCTGTTCCCCTCATCTTGGTTCCAAAGAAGAAGATTTGGAAAAATGTAGAATCTTGGGTTATAAACCTAGAAAGCTTTAAGTTTTGTTTATTGTGTGTTCTTAAGATAGAATGCATGAACATTTGGAGCATTCAAGTGAGGAGTGATCTATCTTGCTTGTGGAGTGCTTTGAAGATCAAGGGTTGATGGGAGTTTTCTAACTTTGTCTGATCCTTGGTTTATTTGATCGTTTAAGCAATTTGTTGTTTGCCTATCTTAGGGGTTGAGATCATATTGGTTTTGGGGTCTTTTAGAGTTGAGTTCTTTGGGTTTTGTTGTTCAACATGGTTCTTAGTTTCGTCTCTCAAAAGGTTTGTTTATCACGACTGTTTGAATGTAAGTGTGTCTTTTAAGCCCAATACGTGCAATTGATGTTGATGGGATGTGCTTGTTCGAGTGGAGATGGTTACACATCGAAAGGATGCATCCATTCGTGTATATGTATGATCCATGTATAAACTTGTAAAAGTTATATGAAAAATTGAAAGACCATAAAATTTGAAGAAACTACGTACCAAAAGTGTCTACATAAAAAATACAAGCTAAATCAATTGGAGTGATTAATACATTGATACATTTTCACATACTAGTCAAGAAACACGTGCAATGCACATGATATCTTGTAGTTCTAATTATTTTCTTCAATTAGTGACTTTTTAGCATATAGTAAATAAATATTATATACAATTTTATTTTAGTTACCATCAACTTTTAAAAGTTAGATAATTTAATAAATTTATTTTAATGTTATCATATTTTAATTGTTTAAAAAAAAATCTTATGTCTAATACAAAGGGAGGAAAACTATTCTAGTAATTAAATTATTGAATTAATATGTTAATATTTCAGTATTGTAATATATATAATACATTTATATTTTAATGTTATTATATATCTACTGTGGATTCACACGAAAGAATGCATTGTTTCACAATATTAATTACTACTTTCATTCAATTAAATTATCTAATATTTTTTGTAGTTTCTCTAAACTTTGGATCTCATGAAACTATTTTTTAAAGAATGTAAATGCAAGTATTCATTTTTTATTTTTATTTTACAAGTGCATCTCAAATATACATTGGAAGAATCAATGCACCAATTCGATGTGTGTAACTACCTCTACTATGAACAGATGCATCCAACTGGCATCTTTGCATCCTATCTTAAAAAGTAGTGTCTCATCAATATCAATTGCACTTATTCGACCTAAGACTTTATTTTTTTAATATATAAACTTATTTTGTAAATTAGAAATGGGGAAAATCAACTCCACTATCTTTCAAACAAACACCTACACTTGAAAAGTCACAACCACTCGGATAAAGGACAATATGTGAATTTATGAAAAATGTAAGGGCAAAAGGGGCATGTAAAGATTCTCCCTACATAGCCCATTTTAATATAGTAGACATTGGTTTCATGAACCTCTTCTCTTTTGAGGTTTAGCTTCATTTTTGCCTAATTGTTTGTAACTTAAGAATTATAACACATGTAAAACTATGGATCATCGAAGTTCTTTGGTGGTATCATATAATAACCCATTATTGTTACATTCTTTCAAATGGTTTTTCAAGTTCTCTTGAAATTTACTAGAATGCAAGAAATTCAAAAAATTCTTCACAAGTATGTTCTTTAACTTCCCTCCAAATTCTTATGTTATTCATCAATTTCTTTAACTTGATATAGTTTGTGTAGCCCATGGTAGAAATTTATTTACCATGTATTGTTCTTACGTAATGAATCTTATCTTGGTCTTCTTAAGTATATTTTAAGATTAATACTGGATTGAAAGGGTTTTTAGAATGTAGTAAATCAGTTGTAACGTTGATTATATCTTGAAAAGATATAAAAAAAAAATAATAATAAAAAAACATTGATAAAAAATGATGCAACGAAGACAAAGTTTTATAGGGACAAATATTAATTAGTAAGAAAAGAAGAAACTCTGTAGAGAGAGAAACAAAATTAGGGAAAGAGACGAATTTTAGAAAGAAAACAAAATTAGATTAATATAAAAATTTTAAAGAAAAATCTTGAGGAGAGTAACCTGAAGAATTTGAAATAATAAAAAATTTATAAGTATTATAAATATTAAAGAAAATTAGATGTCCATTATATAAATATGCTTAGTGGCAAAAGGCCATGTGTCTACTAAAGAAACATCCTTTGTGGCCATGAAATGCCACTACCTACTTGCCAAATTGCCTATAAATAGAGGATTTTTATGGATATTGTAATACACACATTGGAGAGAAAATAAGAAAAATGATTGGTGTTGAGAAATTTCATAAAATTCCACTTTCTTTATTTTAGTTTATTTAATTTAGTTGTTTTAATTACTTTTATATTATTTAATTATTTAATTATTTAATTATTTTAATATTATAATTTCTCGGTATTCGTGCTCCCGTTTTTCCATCATTTTGCTCCTCAATTTTACAACACGTTATCAGCACAAGCTCTTGTCGTTTTCCTTTGAAGGTAGGTTCTGAAGGTATGCCATTTTCTCTTTATGATAATTAGTAAATTAAACGTTCTTTTGCATGTTTAATATTTATATTAAATTGCTAATATAAATATAATTCTTTGTGATAGTGTTATCATGGCAAATCTTACAAAAATAGAATTTGCAGCCCTTGACATCAATGGAAATAATTATTTGTCATGGGTGCTTGATGCTGAAATACATCTCGATGCCATGAACCTGGGAGAAACAATTAAGGAAGGAAATGCAACATCCATTCAGGAAAAAGCAAAAGTTATGATCTTCCTTCGCCATCATCTTCACGAGGGATTGAAGATGGAATATTTAACAATAAAAGATCCATGTATCTTGTGGAAGAATTTAAAACAGAGATATGATCATCAGAAAACAGTCATTCTTCCTAAAGCTCGTTATGAATGGATGCATTTGAGGCTCCAAGATTTCAAATCAGTAAGTGATTACAACTCTGCGTTATTTAAAATCAGTTCAAAATTATTGTTGTGCGGAGAGAAAATTACTGATGCGGATATATTGGAGAAGACATTTTCTACATTTCATGCCTCGAATATGCTTCTGCAGCAGCAATATCGAGAGAAAGGTTTTAAACAATATTCTGAATTAATTTCATGTCTTCTCGTGGCTGAACAAAATAATGAGCTATTAATGAAGAACCATGAATCTCGACCAACTGGAACAACACTATTGCCTGAAGTGAATGCTGTAAATTTTAATAAACGTGGTCGAGGTCGAGGTCGTGGTCGTGGTCGTGGTCGTGGTCGTGGTCGTGACCGTGGCAGAGGAATAAATAGTTATTATTTTCGTGGTGATCATTCTAATCATCCAAATTTCAAAAGAACCACTCGAAATGATGATCATAAAGGAAAAGCTCCACAAGGTAAAAATTCAAAAGATGATGAGCATAAATGCTTCCGATGCGGGATGATTGGGCACTGGTCTCGTGTTTGCCGTACATCAAAACACCTAGTTGATCTCTATCAAGCTTCCCTGAAGGAAAAAGGGAAAAATGTGGAAGCAAATTTTGCACACCAGGATAATGATATATTTGATCAATCCAATATGACAAATTTGGATGTGGCGGACTTCTTTGAATCTCCTGAAGAGAAAGTCAGCACAAATGATGGCACAACAAATGTTTCTTTTGATTTTGAGAATATGTAGAATTGTTTTATCTATCTTTCATTTTCTTTTAGTTGAACCTTGTATTACAAGTTTTGTTTTCTTATTGTAATTATCTTGTTTAAATGAAGAATCATGGACAATTTTCATATATTAAGTGACTAAAAAATGAGGAATGAAGATCTATGTCTAGCAGACTGTGCAACTACACATACAATACTTACAAATAAAAAATATTTTTCCAAATTGACAATGCTGAAAGCAAAAGTCAATACAATATCAGGTTATGCGAACCTGATTGAAGGATTTGGAAAAGCAAATATTATTTTGCCTAGAGGAACAAAATTTACAATTAACAATGCATTGTTCTCTAGTCAATCAAAGAGAAATCTATTAAGTTTTAAAGATATACGTTGCAATGGTTATCATATTGAGACTGATAGGATAAATGAGATAGAATATCTTTATATCATATCTTCTGTCTCACATGAAAAACGTATATTGGAAAAGTTGTCTGCTTTATCTTCTGGATTATATTATACTCATATACGAGTCATTGAAACATATGCAACAATGAACCTGAAGTTCATGAATCCAGATATATTTACAATTTGGCATGACCGGTTGAGTCATCCAGGATCTATAATGATGAGAAGAATCATTGAAAATTCAAATGGACATCCATTAAAGAACCAGAAGATTCTTCAATCTAGTGAATTATTATGTCATGCTTGCTCTCAAGGCAAATTAATAATTAGACCATCACCAGCTAAAGTAGGAACCGAATCACCTACATTTTTGGAACGAATTCATGGTGATATATGTGGACCCATTAACCCACAAAGTGGACCATTTAAATACTTTATGGTATTAATAGACGCATCCAGTAGATGGTCATACGTGTCCTTAATATCAAGTCGAAACCTTGCATTTGTAAGATTACTTGCTCAAATAATTAAGTTAAGAGCACAATTTTCTGACTTTACAATTAAGACCATCCGTCTTGATAATGTTGGTGAAATTACATCCCAAACTTTCGATAATTATTGTATGTCAATTGGGATACATATTGAACATCCTGTAGCTCATGTTCATACACAAAATGGTTTAGCAGAATCATTTATAAAACGTTTGCAATTAATTGCTAGACCATTACTTATGAGAGCTAAGCTTCCTACATCTGTATGGGGACATGCTATTTTGCATGCTGCGTCACTTGCACGCATTAGACTAGTAGCTTATCATAAATACTCACCATTACAATTAACTTATGGCTAGGAGCCAAATATTTCCCATCTAAGAATTTTTGGATGTGCAGTATATGTTCCAATTGCTCCACCACAACGTACTAAGATGGGTTCTCAAAGGAGGTTAGGAATTTACGTTGGATATGATTCCCCATCAATTATTAAATATCTTGAACCCCTAACGAGTGATGTATTTACTGCACGATTTGTTGATTGTCATTTTAATGAGACAAATTTTCCAACATTAGGGGGAGGAATTAAGAAGTTGGAAAAGGAAATTGCATGGAATGCATCATTATTATCTCATTTAGATCCTTGTACAAATCAATGTGAACTTGAAGTTCAGAAAATAATTCATTTGCAAAATATAGCAAATCAATTACCAGATGCATTTATAGATGCAAAGAAAGTAACTAAATCGCATATACTTGTTGCAAATGTTCCGTCGAAAATTGATATCCCAACACAGCAAGTTGTCACTAATGAATCTGGAACACGCCAGAAGCGTGGTAGACCAGTGGGTTCCAAAGATAAAAATCCTCGAAAAAGAAAAATAAACGATAATAAAAAAGACTTGGTTGGGGATGTAAATATCCATGAAGAAACCCTAGACATGACTAAAAATACAATTAGTGAAGAAGGTGAAATACCTAAAGATAATAATGAAATTTCAATTAATTATGCCATGGCAGGGAAAAGATGGAACCGAATTCATGTAATTATTGATAACATTTTTGCATATAATGTTGCACTTGATATTATATCTGAAAATGAAGATCCTGAACCAAAATCTGTTGAAGAATGTCGACATAGAAATGATTGGCTTCGGTGGAAAGAAGCAATCGAGGCAGAATTAAACTCACTTTCAAAACGCCAAGTTTTTGGACTAGTAGTCCGAACACCAGAAGGTGTCAAACCCGTGGGATACAAATGGGTATTTGTGAGAAAAAGAAATGAAAATAATGAGATCACAAGATATAAAGTAAGACTAGTTGCACAAGGTTTTTCCCAAAGACCTGGTATTGATTATGAGGAGACATATTCTCTAGTGGTGGATGCAATTACATTAAGATATTTAATTGGTCTGACTGTGTATGAAAATTTGGACATGCATCTTATGGATGTTGTCACAGCATATTTATATGGATCTCTTGATAATAACATTTATATGAGAATCCCAGAAGAATTTAAGATACCTGAAATACATAAAGCAAGTTCTCGAGAACTATATTCAATAAAATTACAGAGATCACTATATGGATTAAAACAATCAAGACGAATGTGGTATAATCGCCTGAGTGGATATTTGTTGAAAGAAGGATATCAAAATAATCCAATATGTCCATGTGTTTTTATAAAGAAATCACAATCAGGATTTGCTATTATATCTGTATATGTTGATGACCTAAATATAATTGGAACTCCTGAAGAGCTTTCAAAGGCAATAGAATATCTTAAGAAAGAATTTGAGATGAAAGATCTCAGAAAAACAAAATTTTGCCTTGGATTGCAAATTGAGCATTTAGCAGACGAGATTTTTGTTCATCAGTCAACCTATACAGGAAAAATTTTAAAAAGATTTTATATGGATAAAGCACATCCATTAAACATTCCAATGGAAGTTCATTCACTAGATGTGAAGAAAGATATATTTCGACCTCGAGATAATAATGAAGAACTTCTTGGTCCTGAAGTACCCTATCTTAGTGCGATTGGTGCACTTATGTATCTTGCTAATAATACAAGACCAGATATTGCATTTTCAGTAAATTTATTAGCTAGATATAGTTCTTCTCCAACAAAAAGACATTGGAATGGAATTAAGCATATACTCCGTTATCTTCGAGGAACGATCGATATGGGTTTGTTTTATTCAAATAAATCAAATTTTGACTTAGTTGGTTATGCAGATTCTGGATATTTATCTGATCAACATAAAGCTAGATCTCAAACAGGTTATTTATTCACTTGTGGAGGAACTGCTATATCTTGGTGATCAGTGAAACAGACCATAACAGCTACTTCCTCAAATCATGCTGAAATTCTTGCAATCCATGAAGCTAGTAGAGAATGTGTATGGCTAAGATCAATGACTCAACACATTCGAGAAACATGTGACTTGTCTTCTAGTAAAAATCCTCCAACAACATTATACGAAGACAACACAGCATGTATAGCCCAAATCAAAGGAGGATATATTAAAGGAGATAGAACAAAGCATATTTCACCAAAACTTTTCTACACTCATGATCTTGAAGAAAATGGCGACATCATTGTACAACAAATTTGTTCGAAGGATAACTTGGCAGACTTATTTACAAAATCATTACCAACCGCAACTTTTGAAAAATTGGTGCAAAACATTGGAATGCGGCGACTCAGAGATCTCAAATGATGTTCCTATGAGGGGGAGCAAATGTATTATATTCTTTTAGAAGTATTAGATTATATAAAATATGTACTCTTTTTCCTTCACTTGGATTTTTTTCCCATTGGGTTTTTTCCTGGTAAGGTTTTAACGAGACATATTTTATATATATAATGGGCATCTAAGGGGGAGTATTATAAATATTAAAGAAAATTAGATGTCCATTATATAAATATGATTAGTGGCAAAAGGCCATGTGTCTACTAAAGACACATTCTTTGTGGCCATGAAATGCCACTACCTACTTGCCAAATTGCCTATAAATTGAGGCTTTTTATGGATATTGTAATACACACATTGGAGAGAAAAAAAGAAAAAGGATTGGTGTTGAGAAATTTCATAAAATTCCACTTTCTTTATTTTAGTTTATTTTAAGTTTATTTAATTTAGTTGTTTTAATTACTTTTATATTATTTAATTATTTAATTATTTTAATATTATAATTTCTCGGTTTTCGTGCTCTCATTTTTCCGTCATTTTGCTCATCAATTTTACAACAATAAGCAAAATTTATTGAAGAAAGTTAGAGATAGAAGACACAAAATTTTATGATAGACAAAAAGTAGATATAAATATATAAGATCAATTTTCATTTTAAAGTTATCTTTTATAATAAAATATTTGGGTGTCTACCTTCTATAATTTTACATAAAATTTAAATTTATTTTTAAACTTTAAATTAAAACTTCAACCTTCTATGTGGGTAGCATGTATACCTTACTAATATAGTAGAATAAGTATGAGAATATATGGATCTTAGAACCTCTAATCTGATGAAAAAAATACATACCAATTGTCATTGAATTATAATCATAATTGTGAAGGGTGTTTAAGGCTCCAACTTGGAGTGACTTGATTAGCCTATTCAACATTTGGGACGTGTGTTAAATTAATAGGGGAGTAAGGGTTATTTTAATCCTTATTTTACTACAGTTAAACTATTTACAACTTAGTTGTTACTAATAATAAACTCTTTATCCCTCCAATGTTTCCAATAACTTCACCTACCAGAGACCAACTCTGACAACCACCTCCAGCGACTAACTTCGACTACCAACTCCAATGGAAAGCACCTTCGACTGCCAATTTCGGCGACTAGTTTTGATGACTACCTTCACGACCAACTCCGACGATCACCTTTCGCAACCACTCTATGAATACCAGCTCTAACACCCAATTTTAATGATAACCACTAGGTGACCACCTTTGACAACAAGCTCTGGTGGCCAACTTCAATGACCACCTATGCGACCAACTCTAGCAAAGAGGTCATCTAGATGGCCACTAACAGTGACTAACTCTGATGACTCCCTTCAGCGGCCAACTTTGACGATTATTTTCAATGACCACTTATGCGACACCGGTGGATCTATGAAGCAGCTAGGGGGGACGTGCCCCCTCAAATTATCGATTGTTGGAATTTTATTATAAATTTGAAGGGGTATTTTAATATAAAAGTCAAATATGTTTGCCGAAATGGTTTGTTGGAACAGTGGCAAGAGGCATGTTATGATTCATGCCGTCCAGGATCGAGCCCTATGCATTTCATTTGTTCTAGCCACCATATCAGAGAAAATAAAAGACGAAGAGATAATTAATTTCAACATAATTTTTTCATCCATTGTCAGGATATACATTTACAAGTAACTCCAAATCAACATGGAGAGATTTTAAAAGAAAAACAAACAATAGATACTATAGATCTGTCACTATATGTGACCAACTCTAGTAACCAACTTCGACGACCACCTCTGATGACCAACTCTAGTGGCCAACTCTAGTGATCACTCTACCATCAACTCAAGTGAAAACCACCTCTAACCCCCGATTTTGACAACGAGCAAATTTGGCGCACAACTATGACTATTACCTCTAGCATCTAGTTTATAATGTTTCATAGCCCTTTTTTAATAGTAATTTGATATTGAAAGAAACCCAGTTAGAAAATCAAATATAGATTTGTGGATAAAAATATTGTTGAGACCAACATGTCTAATATTTTGAAACATAGAGACAAAATTGAAACTAGGCCGAAAACCTTTGGACCAAAATGGTATTGTCCCCTTTTTGTTTCATACTATTTTTTCTTGTTTAGTTCTTTAAAAAAAAAAACAATGAAATTAAATAAATCCTCAAACCTATATACTATAATTGATTAAATTGGGACTAAGAACTAGTGTAATGAACCATAGGAAATGACAGATAAAAAAATTTAGGGAAATGTTTTACATTTTTATCTAGTTCTATTGAAGATAGATGATAAATTCTAATACAAACAAAAATTTTAATAAAAAACAACTCGTTTTAACAATTATGTAACTAAATAAAAGTGCAAGGGCTAAAATTCGGGAAATTGCTATTTCTAACGCAAAAAGTTTTTTATGGGACAAAACTAACTTCTTTTTTTAAGAACTTCTTTTTCTAACCCTTTTCTCAACTTTTCAGAATTTCAGAAATGTGTCCCACATGGTGAAATAGCGTAAATACCCCCAAAAGTCATCTTTCTCAACATTCAAACCACATCATCTTCTTCCCTAAGACCATCTTCTTGACTAGAGTCCTTTTTTTTTTATAGTACTCCCTAATCATATGTGACCCGATTTTCTGAAAATAAACCCACAAAAAAACTTCCTTGAAATGCTGATTTCTGGAAATTTAGGTTTTCAAATAGTTGGTGGTAAAAAACAGAAAAAAAAATCCAAAAATTTCAGGTAGAGGAGGTCTAGTATGTGTAGGAAATGTCTGAAATCAGAAAGAAAAAGAATTTGGTATGCGTTTTTTGCTTGTTATTTTTCCTGTAAGTTCATGTTTCCTGTAAGTTGAAGGAGTTGACAGGAAAAGTGACAGAATGCCCAAATACACACCAACTTTTAGGAAATTTGGGCATTCTGTGACTTTTTCTATAAGGTTTCTAACAAGATCTTACGGGAAAAGTCATAGAATGCCCAAATATCCAGAAAGTTGGAGTGTATTTTGGCTTTCAATGAATATTGTCTCGTTAGTCTCACTCTTGCTGGTCTCGCTCTCACTAGTCTCGCTGGTCTCGCTCTCGCTAGTCTTGCTCTCTCTAGTATCCTTTCATATCTATGGTATCGTCGCTCTCGCTCTCACTAGTCTCGCTCTCTATGCTATCGTGAGTGAGACCAACGACGATAACATACAGATGAAAGGATACCAGATAAAGCAAAGACTAGCGAGAGTAAGATCAATGAAGCGCGAGTGTGACCAGCGAGAGCGAGACTAACGAGACGATATTCACCGAAAGCCAAAATACATGCCAACTTTCGAAAATTTTGGCCATTCTATGACTTTTACCATAAGATCTTGTTAGAAACCTTACGGGAAAAGTCACCGAATGCAGATCTTACGGAAAAAGTCACAGAATGCCCAAATTTCCCAAAAGTTGGCGTGTATTTGGGCATTTTATCACTTTTCCCATCAACTCCTTCAACTTACGGGAAACATGAACTTACGGAAAAAATGTAGCAAAAAACGCATACCAAATTCTTTTTCTTTTTGATTTTAGACATTTCCTACACATATTAGACCTCCTCTACCTGAATTTTTTTGATTTTCTTTTTTGTTTTTTTACTGCCAACTATTCAAAAACCTAAATTTCCAGAAATCAATGTTTCAAAAAAGTTTTTTGTGGGTTTATTTCCAAAAAATCCGGTCACATAGGATGGATTTTACCACAAGTAACATAAATTAGAGATTATTGTAAAAAAAATGGACTCTAGTGAAGAAGATAGTCTCAGGGAAGAAGACGATGTGGTTTAAGGGTTGAGGAAGATGGTTTTTGAGGCTATTCAAGCCATTTCATTATGTGGGACCCATCTCTGAAATTCTAAAAAGTTGAAAATAGGGTTAGAAAAAGAAGTTTTTAAAAAAGAGGTTAGTTTTGTCCCATCAAAATCTTTTTGAGTTAGAAATATCAATTTCCCCTAAAATTCTATAAATTTGCAAGTTTTTTGGCCCAATTTTAACAATTGTATGAGTTTGAGTATCCTAAATTTTTGCATCTCTTGAATTCAAATCTATGCTTTAGTCGGTTAAGCTATGCACAAATTATTGAATAAGTTTAGTTAATTTATGTGGTTCACAAATGATATTTAAGGTATCATTACTTATATAATAAAAAAATAGTAGAAAAAAGCACACATCCAACTAAAATAACATGCACCTCAATTTTAACTTAAATTAAAATAATCTGTACCTCAACCCCTAGAGGGATATTTGGGTTGAGGGTATGAATTGCTACGAGTTGCACCTCTACTATAATCTATATTAAATTAATCTTCACCACAACCCTTAAAGGGGTATTTGGGGTGAAGGTATGAACTGCTACGAGTTGGGTTAAAAACCTAACTCAATGTTTGGGGGGCCAAATTTTGTATGTCACTGATATTTTATACCCATATCCCTAACTTGGTATTGTGCACTCAACCCTCATCACCACCAATGTCCTCGTTGCCACTCCAGAGGCCAACTCCAGCCCTAACCTCCTACTACCACCTCTAGGTGGAGGGAATTGAATCCCTACAGAAGCGTGTGATCGTGTTTTTTGATTTATTGAAATAATTAAAAGTACAAAAAAAGTAAAGAAAAGGTTAAGCATCATACCTTTGCCAATCTATAATTCTCTAAATGATAGTTTTCTCCTTGTAGTCTTCGTTTTCAAAGAGATTTTCCTCGTTATGACTCTGCAAAGATCTGGTTTGTGGGAACCGCTTCTTTGAAAGAATGGGAAGAAGAATTTTTTTTAGAATTTTTCTAAGAAAATTAGGAGAATTAATAGAGGAACATTTTTAGAGAAATTGTAGAGATTATTCTCTTAGAGAGTGTGTTCTATGAAGGCTCCTAAGGGCCCTATTTATAGAACTCTATGGGTTACTCCTAATCCTATTAAGATAAACCCTCTGCAGAGATTTTAAATCAAATATTTAATATATTCAATATTAATAAATATCTAACCAAATAATATTTCATATTAAATGTTTAAAATTTTCAAATCTTATTTAAATATTTATTTTCTGCAGAATCTTTGATTTGGATCTCATCCAAATTAAATAATCAATTATTTAAATCCAATTCAAATCCCTCTATCTATTTTTTGCAGAATTTTTTATTTAGATCTCATCCAAATTAAATAATTAATTATTTGAATCCAATTCAAATTAATTAATTAATTCTCCATCTATCTATTTATATGGATTTTATCCAAATAAATAATTAATTATTTGAATCATATTCAAATAAATTAATTCTTTATATTATAAAGTTATAATTTGAATCACAATCAAATAAAATTTATAATAACTCATGCAATTAATTGAATCCAATACAATTAATATTTTCCTTCATAAATTTGAACATTTCAAATTTTTTTTTCAACATAGTTGATCCTTGTTGGTCCATGATGAGCTAGCAAGGGGACCTTATGGATCTACAGATCAGAAGCTCCAACAATATGAGATTAATCGGATAAACTCATTAACCACATTAATTAATATTCGTTAACTGTGGATACACTTCACTAAAGACCCACAGCTGCACTCTTCTCACTACATATATATTTTTGTGTCCATGGATATAGACCAATAATAGCATATTAGTCATTCACAAGTGTTCGTAACACCAGTTGGGTCAAATTACTGTTTTACCCCTAGGTTTCTTCTAAATCCTTAAGTACTAGTGCTCCTCTAATGAACAACCTGTTTATGGTCCCACAATTAAACAGAAACCCCTCTCGGGCCAATGAGAGGGTAGGGCCCTTTGTTCAAATCTTGGAGACATTACTTAAGGGAACACTTATCTACTTATCCTAAAAATGGGAATGAGTGAATTTCATCTTGTATAATTATGTCCCTAGCTCCCCACTCGGTCTTGTCCCCAAGATGGTAGGCATATTGAGTGGGCAAAAGGACACTCTCACCCATACAAATCAAAGGACAATCCCTCGTGGACAGGAGTTCATAATATAATCTGGATTAAGACTAAGTTGCCTAGGTCATCCTATTGAAATAGAAACCTAACTAGTCAACGGAGTTACATCTAGTGATTACTATTTCGTGGTCTGGTCTTATGCAAAATCATTGCATAGGATTCCCCCACTCGCATGTCACCTACACGAACGCGTTAGATCATTGTGTTCGTATCAAATACAAAGTGGGCCGTATCCATAGTGTCACCAGGATAAGGTACCCACCCTTATCCTTATATTATAAACTCTTTAGACTGTATCTTGAACATTGATCTTCATATGTCCCCACATACAGTTCAAGACTCATAAAACAACCTAGGATGGTAGTTATTGGATTTAGGGTTATTAAGACAAAACAAACAAAAACAATCAATAACGCTTATTAAAGTAACACATCAATAACTATTTATTAATGATTTAATTACGGTCAAATTATTACATTTACTATCTACAAGTTTTAAGGCATAAAACCCAACAGTATGTAGAGGCTACTCAATGTAAAAAAAGAGAAGTGAGTTTGCAATGAATTTCCTTAGTAAAAGATATGCTTGAGGACAAACATTATTCTTAATTTGGGGGTGTGGTTACTTGGAGAAATACAAGTTATTATATTCTTTTCTTTGAATAATTGAGAGAATTTAAGGTATTATGCGACAATCTTGACTTAGATTCATTTCTAAAAAAAAAGAGAAGTGGTTTTGCGTTATTGATTTGCTTAAGATTAATTTTCTTAAGGTAAAATATATCTCAAACGCCTGATCTTTTGCAGAAAATGCCTATCTTGAATATATGCATCCATCAAGCAGTCAAACGCAGAATCTACGCTCGAGAGACACATGCTTTGGGATCTCTAACATCTGCAATCTGAACTTAAAAGATATTTTGTCCCGTTTGCAGCGCTGCCGACTGGTCAGAGATGATGCAAAGTAGGGCAACTTAGCATCCCAAAGTGCAACGCAGACCCTATAAAAAGACCAAATCGAAGACAAAAAGTGTGGTTAAAATTCTCTAGACTTTGGTTGTTTGAAGCCAACCCTTTCCAAGAAGGCAACTGGAGATAGAAAACTCGAGAGAGTAACCTTCTCACTAACCAACCATTCCACCACCATATGCGGTGAAGCACACGTCCACTGTTGATAGGAACAAGAGATTGTCACATTGCCGATTAGATTCTTACTTTCTATCTTAATTTCTGCACTTGTTGTTTACTTTGTACCTTAAGATATTGAGAACTTTTATAACAACTAAACCATCTTCATTAATTTCATATATCATCCACGAACTCCATTTCTTCAACTCTTTCCATTTTTCTTTTTAAAATCATGAATAACTAAATCTATCAAGGGTTGGGGCAAAGTTATCATCTTTCTAAAGAACAAAACTTAAGTTTATTTCATTTCTGCTTAATATGTTTGAACTCATTGCTTATTTCTATTTAGCTAATCGAAATAAGTATATATAATCAATTGCTTAAGAGAGTAAGTGGTTGTGGATTTCATTAAGCAAAATAAGAAGTGTTTCTAGAGATAGAAATAAACCTTAAGTTCAATAAAGCTTCATCCATACCTCATAGAGATATGAAGTATGTGGTTTGTTAACCGAGAGGTGCAACCCATAAGTTGAGAACATTAAATAATTTTAAGAGGTGTTCTAAGGATAGATGATAACAACCCCTCTAACTCTATTTTTCCCATTCATATCACCTCATTCTTTGACGAACTGCTATGCACAAACTTGTCCACCACTTTCATCATTTAGTAGCATATTTTCTTTACTTTATGCAAATTACTCCTTTAAATTTCTGTTATAAAGAAGCCATCACTCTTTAAGAATCAGAATCAGCAAGTAAGTCCCCGTGTTCGACCTTGGACTTACCGAGAAACCTATTTTTAGTTTATACTTGGGCCAAAAGTAGGAAAACTTGTTTGAATATATCATACATGCATCACATAACTAGGATCGCAATATTAACTATTTTCATAAGAGATTAACAAAGATTCCATACTATAAGTCTGGTTAAACATGCAATTCTCAAAATTGAATATTCAAGCTAATATGCATTGATGACCAACCAACACAAAAAAAAGCACAATAGTATTAAGAAAACATTTAATTCCACAAAATCCATAAAATTACCATGCATCAACTCAAATTCATATATAAATTAATCAACACCCTAAAACTAAAGAGGCTAACCACTCATAGATCCCAAATACATGCTTTCATACAATTTGGCAAACAAAAATACTAGAAAAAGATAAAAGAATAAGTGATTTCTAGGATTTGAGTAATAGGACAACATTTGGAGATAAAATGAGTAAGAATAGTCAAATGATGCATAAACGAGAGAAACTATAACCAATTATCAAAATGAGTGAAGAAAAGAGGAGTTTTTCAAAAATAGGATAGCGCCAAAGTGCTACATGCAACGCTAAAACCCATGAGCAAGCAAAAGAGAAGATATTGTTGGAGGCATGTTTGGGACCCAAAACAAATGATATTTTAAACCGCCCTTTTGAGCTTGTAGCTAGTAGGACAAGTTATCTCCACAGGAAACTTAGAACAATTTTAGACTTGACTTGAATTTGATGGTCACAAGGGGATTTCGAGAGCTTTTGATTGCAAGTAATTTAAAGTGCATAAATGTAAGAGTGTAATTGAAATTGAAATTAAATTCAATTTAAAACAGCCTATCGTAGGAAATTCATATTCCATTCATTGACTTGGTTGTTCATCGAACTCAAGAGATTAATTGCATTCTCAATTCTATTCTTGACTCGCTAGTTTGACTATGAGATCGAAACTAACGCCTTATTGAACTAATTGACTAATTTCTTAATCAGTGTAAGTGTTTATTTAACCGGTTTCAATTAGAGGCTTAATCAATTAAACATCACATTATGCTTAGGCCAAATTCATTAGTAACCAGGCTAGCCCTCAATTACTAATTACTTCGATTCTTGAATGATTAATCATGCAATGTAGAAAAAGAATTGTCCTAAAGAATTTAGAAATTACATACAAGCATGCCTTTAACATATGCTCTAAAGATTTTAACACCTATAGATGCATTAATCCCCTAGAAAAACAAGAAAACACAATGGTGATCAAGCCAAACATGATGGCATAGAAGATGAATTATATCAACCAAGGCAAAATGAATTTCATCCTACCCATAAGCTAAAAGAACTTACCTTAGATACTCATGGGGTGCTAAGATCAACTCCAATGTCAATTAAATAAAAAATACAAAGAGTGATAGCACCTAAAATGTGCTATTTTTATCAGCTTAACTTGGGATCATTGTACTATTTAATGTGTCTATTATGTTATTTTATAGGTTTTGAGCACTTAACAGGTAGAATGAGATGTTAGCAACAAAACCAGGCTAAAAGGAACCAAAAAGGGTTCCACGGTATCAATCGGGAAATAGAACTCAAAAATAACTAAAATGCCCCTAAAGTCATGGCGCTGCCTAGGTGCAGCCGCGGCGCTTTTTCCCGAGGGTTTCTGCTGGCGAAACGCAGCAAACACTGCGGCACTTTGGAAGGAAAATTCGTACCAAGTAGCGCTGCGACGATCCGACAATTTTTATATAATGATCTCTCGACTTTCAGGTCGGGAGATCAACCACCAGTCTACTTTTGGCTCTATTCTCTCTATTTTTCTTCTTCTTTTCATACCTTAGAACTTGAACCCAATAATTGGTATGCCGATTATTGGCTAAGGTAACGTTTTTCTAGCTTAGGTATTAGGGATTTTCCTTGTAATTGATGTTCTTTTGAGGTTTTGAACTTGATTCAGTGTATGCATGATTTAATTCAGAGTTTGTAAGAATTACGATCAAATTGTAACGTTGGTGTTCATTTTGATTATTATTTTCATTGTATTACAATTCGTGACATTTTGTTGTATGTCAATCATAAATAGCAATAGGTTAGGTTAGCTTGCAAATCTAATTGGTGATGCGCATTGTTCTAATCAACCTAAGATTAAATCGATAGGACATTCAATCTAGGTCTTTCCAATTGAATGTTCCGCCTAATTTTCCTTTGAGCTTAATGCGGTTAGGTTTAGTTAAATTTTGCATGTCTTTCATCGATTTGCCTTAAGTCTAACTTGTCGACTAGGACAATTCAATTCTGGTCTTTCCAATTGAATTGATTAGGTGCTAGCTTCAATGAATTTAGTAATGACGAACCAATGAGTAAGAACATCGAACAAAAGAAATCCCGTGTAACCCAAGCTAGAGCTTTCTCCATTTGAATTTGAACTTCTTTTAATTTGTGCAATTTACTTTTATGCGATTTAAGTTTCTTTCCAACCAACCATCACAAACCCCCCCTCTGGTTACCTTTAATTGTAAACTTTCTAACTGTGAAAGTCGAGGGCTCCCTGTGTTCTAACCGACTTGCCACTACTACTATGGGTCAAGTTAGAAAAATTTATTTGCACGAAATTGGGTGACAAATTTCATCCGTCAAAGAGCTAAGGCTGGGAATCAAGAAAATACAGAGTGAACAGTGGTGGAGGCTCCAAATACAAGAAGAGAATGACCTAATATTAGTAAAATATGATTTTATATATGGTTGGAGCACCTAGGTGCTTAATGCCTTAATTAAAGTGCACTTGGGCACTCAACACCCGCGTGCAACTTCTTCGTCAAATTTTGGAGCATCTAGGTGCTCCCTAGATGGGCGCTCTCGGGTGTGCAGCACCTAGCACTAAGTAGGGTGGCACCCCCAATTGGCGTTGCGCTAAGCACTAGGCAGATGGGCTTTTTCCTTCTCTTCGTTCATAGTTAATGCTTCAGAGCTCCATTTTGGTTCGTTTTCGTCTTGTTTCAGCTCTGAGGATCAATTTTACCTCTTAGTTGCTTAATACATATAAAACCATAGAATAAACACATAATATCCTAGAATGAGCCCAAATCAAGCCAAAATAGCATCTTTTGGGTGTTATCATTGCACCTAGGAGAGCGCTACAATGTTACATAGGTAGCGTCGCAGTCTGCTTTGCGCTTTCACAATTAAGATAGAGTGTCGCGGTGCTACGCAGTTTATGGAAAGTTTTGTTGCCAATGCAAATTTTTTCTATAAATTTGAGGGTCTGCAGCTGATCGACCAAAAGTGTACTGATACCTCTTGAAAAGAGCTATTTTTATGCACCTAACCACATTTGCTTCTTTAGTATAACGTGTTTAAATGTCTATTTTTGTAGACTCTTGAGCATAACATGCATTACGAAGTGTTACGTATCGTTCGGGGTTGATTTTGAGCCATTAGGAGTCAAACTGGTGCCTAGGCATTGGTTGGCGCTCTCCCAAGTAGCTACTACTCGAGAGCTTGAAACAGGGCAGCATCTACGCACTTTAGATTTTGATGCACAGGAGGCGCGCACATGCGAAGTGCCCAAGCGCTACCTTGGTGCCTAGGTAGGCGCTTCGATTTCTAGGTAGAGTGCTTAGGCACTCTGCCTAAGCGCCTATGCTTTACCACGATAAGGTTATATAACCTCTTCATTTTCTTTAAGGTTTATGATGGTGAGAAGCATGGAGGTTGAGGAGTTCTTCAATTTTTCTTCTTCTTCTTCTTCTTCATATTTCTATCAATTTTAACTTAGGATTTTTATTTTCTTTTGGGTTGTAATTAAGGATTGGAGCTCTATCTCTACATTTTGTCTATGAATTGTTGAGGTAAGTAGATTTCTAGGTTTTGGGAGTAAGAACCTATGTATTTTCTTAGAGATTTTGTTGAATGAACTTGCATTCTAAATTTATGTTCATCATTGAATCTAGTTGAATTTTTAGATATGAATTTATGTGTTGATTGACCCTTCTATCATAAATGATTGTCATTGCTAGTAAATTTAGGCTTGCACTCTTCTTTTTGTTGATCTTGTTTGAATCGCTTAAATAACAAATAATTGGATCATGTATGCTAGGATTATAGGCTTTCCATGAACCTAGAATGCATGCTTTAATTAGGTTCAATCAATCACACGATGGAACCGTTAACCTTAATGCAAATGTCTATAATTCTATATGGCCACTTATCGAACTCAATAAGATCAATTCATTTAGAGCCTTAGGCTTTATTTGATATTTAGGGTGCTTGCTTGGTTAAACTCGACGATTCGACTGCCTATAACGTTGATGAATTTGGTTCAATTAAGCAAGTTGTTGTGCACACATAAATCAAAAGCATGTTTAATCAACAAGAATCGACCATTGAAATTGAATAGGAGGCCTTCTTGCCCTCAAAACTAGATTTCCATATCTTTGGTTACATTTATCCACTGCTTTTAATTTCCTGCTTTTAATATTCTGAAATTTGTTTTTATCCACTCATAACCCCCGTTGATCGCTATAGCTAGGAAATTGACTTAATGAAACATCATCAGCTCCTTCTTTTGGAACGACCCGAACTTGCCACTTATGCTAGCCATCGTAGTATAGGTAGTAGTTCGGTATTATAAATTTCTTTTGGTAGGTTCCTTTTGGGAATAACGACACCAAAAAGAACTCTTTCATATACGAACGATAAATTTATAGATAAAGATGGTCTTAGTGCAAGCATACACTATCGATGAAGTAATAATCTTGGAGTATTCCAAGAGTCGAACCCACGAGACTAGCTATTCGTTTAGGTTGTATTCAGCAATGTAGTCAAGTGTCCAAAGGTGACCAAAGTGTAATAAAGTCAGTTGAGTTGAGTGATGTTTAAAGAGATTAAAGATAAATAATGGTAAAATAGGGATACAACTATATTTAAACTTAAGTTCTTCCGAACCTGAGCGATGCAGCTGCATCACACCAGCACATTACCTTACACATGGACAGAATCTTCTCCTATTCAGTCTTGTTTCAAGATCTTTTAGGAGCCTAAGGAGTTAAACCTATATCTCTATAGTTAGCTAGACCTTACACTGATTTCATGCATATTCTTTACCCTATAGTGCCCCTTATCTCTAAGGTTGCATGGTTATCCTATTTCTAGGCTTTAACCCCATATTCCCTTGTGAAATTTTCTTACACCCTAACATTCTCAGTATTACGACTCCACTATATTGCAAACTTAAGTGGCCAATTTAAATAACAATGCTTTCCATACAATCAACAAGGGCAATGTGCAAGTAATGCAAGGAATGTTACTTTAACAACTACGTAAGCCACGAATCCCTAATCCACATAATTGAACCCTTAAATGGGTTTAGCTCATGATAAAGAATAAACTAAGAATTTTCATTGCTTTCAAAATCATAAGTACAAGACGAATGTGCAAAAGTTAAACTAACAAGAGATTGTAAATGAAAATAGTGTTGGAAATATAGTAACACCCATCGAATGGGTTCCTTACTCTTTTAAAATCCCTAGATATGGTGTAATACCCTATCTCTAAAAACCTAAGTACTCATATGACTAGTAAGGATAAAAGGATAAAAGTATGTGGATGAGCGGAACTTTTAAACGAAAAGTTAAGATTGTGTAATTACTGAATTATGGCCAATAAATTCTGTGCGTTGAGATAAATGGTATTAAGAAAAGAGTAGACATATTTCTGGAAATCAGGCTGACGCATAGATGGATAAGTTATAACGCATGTAATAGTTAATATTGAGGATTTAAAAAGGGGCACAAGAATTAGGAGGAAGAGGAAAACGCATGGTTATACTTAATTTTAGAAATTGTTAAGCTATGAGAATAGTTTTGGAAGGTGGTAAGTTAAATGGGGTGATGTACCCTGCGTTGACGAAGCAAGGTTGGTCAGAACCACCAGATGTGGGAAAGTACCTTACGTAGGAAAAGTTAGCGTGCGCGGGAGAAATAGTTATTTAAGGAAAGTAATGCGTTGAGTGTTGTATAGAGCAATAGTGAATGGAGGTGAAGGAACAAGAACTGAGTATGGATTATGGCTATGCGTTGGTAAGCCTAGCATGGGAAGCTAGTGTAAAAAGAAGAAAGTAGACGGTTACCATAGAAAGATGGAAGAGTTGTTATTTTGATAGGTATGTCAGGCATTTAAAGGTGTTATTATGCGTTTGGAAGTAAAGAAGGAGCCTAACCAAAGGTTGTATTCAGCTTACGTTACGTTGAGAAGAATACCTTGAATTGGAGAATAGTTGTATGCGATAGGCTAAAGGTTAATAATAAATTGATAAGCCATGAAATGGACAACAACTATGCGCTGAAGGTCTACTATAAAGGATCATTGTGCTGATCGAGAAGTTCTTTAGTGCAGCAAGTGCAAAAGGGGTCGCTAAGCGTTAAAGTGCTATGAGATGTTAAACGTTAAAGGATTATTATATGCTAGTAGGACTTCAGCGATTAGTAAGGTCTTACTATGCGTTGAGAAAGTTATGTGGTGAGAAAATATTAGCTATGTGTTGAGGAGTTCTGTGTTAAGGACAGCTATTAGCTATGCGACGAGGGGTTTATGAGTCGATGGTGGCTACCATTGGTTATTAAGTTATACGCTGAAGAGATTAACTTCATGATAAATGAAAAATGTTACCACGATCTCGGGTAAACGCATAGGAAGAAGTTAAAAGAAGGAAATGGTTAAAGGAATAACCTTGGTATATGACTCAAGGACGCATAGAGGGAAAACCAAGGGACCTTAAAGGAAAATGGTCATGGACGCGGGATGAAGTAAAGATGAATGCAAGAGGGTAAACGCATAAAGAAAGAACTTGAGTTGGATGTGGTAGTCAAGGGTAAACCACATTGTCAGAAGGGTATAATTGTACAAAAGAGGGATTTGTAGCTAAGAATGAATATAAGAAAAGGGAGTCGAACGCATGATATTTTATAGTAAGCTGAAACGCATAGTAGTATGCGTTTAGAATTTGTACACCTACTTGAATGTGAAGGAGAAATGGAAATAAAGGTAGTAAAGCTGAGAGAAGTAAAAGGGAGTAAAGAAGTTAAATCTGGAAGAATGTTCCATGAACGCATAGGAACACGGAGTTGATTGGGTAGTTGTGTATTGGAACATAATGGACGCATAAGGTAAGCCTATATGCCAGGTGGCTACACATAGTTGTGACACCTTATCAAGTAGGAGGTGTTAGAAGGCATGCAAAGTATCTCATGCAAGGTGACGCTTGGATTAATGCATGATTAATTAAGCATGCAACATGACATGTGGCAAACGAGTGGCAGCAAAAGAAGAGAGGTAGGATGACAAGCCCTCTATAAATAAGACCTTGAGGGAAAAGTAATGACTGATGATTCAGTGGTAAGAATCCTTGAGAGAAAGAGAGAAAGAAGGCTGAAGGAAGAAACCCTTGCGTCTGTAAGAGAAAGTCTGCGGCCAAGAAGGAAGACATTCTTAACACTTAAGTCATCTGGTGTTAAAGAAGTTGTCTTACGTCAAAAAGGGTGAGCCTTGTGTTTTACACGAATTCAACATTTAAGGTGAATACCGCGATGCGTTCGAGTTAGACCTTGCGTCCAAGGAAGGTCAACGCATCCGAAAGAGTAAGAAGAGTTAGTCTGCACCTTGCGTTTAAGGGCAGGGTTGCGTCCAGCCGGTTACCAGAGACAGTTTGCGGGCTAAGAGCTCAAACCTTGCGTTCAAGGAGCTCGGGAAGACAGGGATTTGAAGGAAAAGAGGAAATCTCTTAAGTAATTGTGAGAGAATCTCTTCTTCTTTCAAAACTGAACTTTGTTGAAAATGTTCTTATGTGATATGGTTTTGTGATAACTGATTTCATGAAACACATGATGTTTGATCATATTGTTTAAAAGGCATGTTTTATCTGATTGTTTTACTATATTGAAAGACATGTTGCAAGATATGGTTTATCAAGAAACATCCTGTTTTCTATAAAAGGTTTCATATGAATGATTTATTCAAACTGATTGATACAATGTTTAAGAGGAGGCTCAGTCCTCATCTACTTGAGAAGGCACGTGAGTTTCCCTGGGACCCAGTACTTAAGGACATGAGAAGGTACATGGGCAACCCGCCATATTCCTATGTGCACATAGAGGTTAATCTGGCTAGTGCGTCGAGTTTGCTCCGCATCGAGCCAGGGATGATTTCGACGTTGGGTGTGTTGAGCCTTGCTCCACCCCCGACTAAGGTTGTTTTCGACGTTGAGAGCGTTGAGTCTTGCTCCGCCTCAACTAAGTGAAAAGATTGAGAAACCAAATTGATTTTCGGAATAAGTGTTCTAAAACGATTCTATTGATTTGGAACGGTTTGATATGATTTAAAGGAGATATTGGAAAATACGTTCCTGTTGTATTGATGTACTTATCCTTGTTTTATATGTACAAATATAACATGCCTGTTTTTGAACAAAAGATAGTTTTACAAAACCAGTCACTCACGGGGCTTTAGCTCATGTTTTCCCTATGTTTTTTCTAATTTTCCAGGTAGCAAGCGAGATCGGGATGCTTTGCCTACGCAAGAACCTCGTCTGGGCCGTCTTACGTGATTAATGGTTGGACAGTGAACCTTACAGAGGAGTCAAGGTTGCTGTCTTCACATCTTCTCTCGGGTTTTGGAGGATAATCCGGGAGGGGGTGTGACATGTGGATTCATAATAGTGGCCGGTGTTGGGTTTTATGTCCTTCAACTCATAGTTTGTAAATTATGGAACTTATTCTCAATAAAGTTGTTATCGAGATTTGTTCAGTAAAGTTGTTATTGAATATGTGAATTGCATTTATTAAATCCAATAAATTAAGAACCTCTGGCTATCAGATGAATACTTCAACTTTAATGGGTTGATATAAAAGTGGATCAAGTTTAGGTAATAACCAAAATGGTCTATAGTATCAGGGTAAAGGTTGGGTACCTTATCTTGGGGACAATATGGATGTGGCCTACTTTTTATTTGATACAAACGATGTGATCCTAAATCGTTCATGTAGAGACATGTGAGTGGAGACATCCTATGTAATGAGTTTGCATAAGACTGGACCAAGAAATAATCACTTTTACTTTATAACACCGTTTACTGTTAAAACTAATTATTTTAACCTAATGACCTAGGTAACTCGATCTTAATTGTGAGCTAACTATGAACTCTTATTTGTTTGAGATTATCCTTTAATTTTCATGGGTGAGAGTGGCTTGAGTTTGCCGACTCAATAAGCCCCCCATTTTAGGGATAAGATTAGACAGATAGTTGGGACATAGTCCTGCAAGATGGAATTCGCTCCTACCTTATTTAAGGATAGTAGAGAAGTTGTTCCCTTAAGTGCTGACTACGGGTCTTGAACAAGGGGCCCCACCCTCTCATTGGCCCGAGATGGATTTGGTTTGTTGGTTGGACCACAAATCAATTGTTCATTGTAGGATCAATTAGTGGGATTTAAGGAACCATATGTAATTACGGGGTAAAATAGTAATTTTGACTCACTGTAACTATGAACAACTTATGAAGGATTGACTTTCTTATTATGGTTATATCAACTGGACAAAAATATATCTACGTGAGGAGAATGCAGCTACTAGGCTTTGGTGAAGTGTCTCGGTAGTTAACGAATGTTGATTAACTAGGTTAAAGAGTTTAACCGGTTAATTTCGGATCGTTGGAGCTCATGATCTGTAGGACCATTAAGTCCCCTTGTTAGCTCGTGGACTAAACCTTAGAACAGTATATTGAAAGAATTTAAATTGTTCAAATTCAGTTAAGGAGCAAATTTTACATTTTGTTCATTCCAAAGCTGTCATAGACAAAAATAGCCAAGTCAGCATCATATTGAATCTCTTATGAATAACCTTTTACCATTTTGCACCAATGCGGTGATGAATAAAATAGAGTATAATCTGACTTCCTTCTTTAACGAGCTCTAGACGTTTTAGTCCATGATGAAATCAAAAGGACGTGAAGGAGAAATAAATGTTATTTCCCAAAAGTCCCAGAGAGAATCGTCCTCGGGGACTAAGTATGGACCCTCTTCTTCAAAGAAAAAAGTGATGAAGAAAAAGGGTTGGGAGAGCCACTACTGATCTCAAAGGCAAGAAGAAAGTTGCAAATAAAGGAAAGTGTTTCCACTGCAACGAAGATGAGAACTAGAAGAGAAACTGCCCTAAGTATCTTGCAGAGAAAAGAGTTGAAAAAGAAAAACAAGATAAATATGATTTACTAGTTGTTGAAACTTGTTTAGTGGAGAATGATTATTCCACCTGGATATTTGATTCAGGAGCCACTAAATTGTTTTTTATTTTCAAGAAACTAGTTCTTGGAAGCAGCTTGAAGATGGCGAGATTACTCTCAAGGTTGGATCACGAAAAATCATCTCGGCCAAAGCAGTGGGAGATATAAAGTTGTTCTTCGGAGATAGATACACTTTATTAGAAAATGTACTTATGTCCCTAAATGTAGTAGGAATTTAATATCTATCTCTTATTAATTAGAACATGTGTATAAAGTATTTTTTGGAATTAATGAAGCATTCATTAACAAAAGAGGTATCCATATTTGTTTTACAATTTTAGAAAACAACTTATATAATTTAAAACCTACCAAAGTAAAAGCATTTTAAATATTGAGATGTTTAAAACAGCTGATACACAAAATAAAAGGCAAAAAGTTTCTTCTAATACCTATCTTTGGCATTTAAGACTTGGCCACATTCATCTCAATAGGATTGGGAGGTTGGTAAAAAGTGGACTCCTAAATGAGTTAGAAGATAACTCTTTACCTCCATGTGAATCTTGTCTTGAGGGTAAAATGACCAAAAGATCTTTTACTGGAAAATGTCTAAGAGCCAAAGAACCCTTAAAACTTGTACACTCATATCTTTGTCGTCCCTTGAATGTCAAAGCATGAGGAGGGTATGAGTATTTCATCAATTTTATTGATGATTCTTCTAGGTATGAGGTTTACGTAATGCATCATAAGTCTGAAGCTTTTGAAAATTCAAAGAGTACAAGGTTGAGGTTGAGAACCTATTAGGTAAAACTATTAAAACACTATGATCAGATCGTGGTGGAGAGTATATGGACTTAAGATTCCAAGACTATTTGATACAACATGAAATTAAGTCTCAACTTCTGCACTAGGTACACCTCAGCAAAATGGTGTATTAGAAAGGAGAAATAAAACCTTGTTAAACATGACTCGGTCAATGATGAGCTATGCTCAATTACCTGATTCATTGTGGGGACATGCAGTAGAAACTGCTATGTACATTTTGAACAATGTTCCTTCTAAAAGTGTTTCAGAAACACCATACGAATTATGGAGAGGGCGTAAAGGTAGTTTATGTCACTTCAAAATTTGGGGATGCCCAACACATGTATTGGTGCAAGATCCTACGACATTAAAATGGTTGCAAAATTATGCCTATTTGTAGGATATCCCAAAGAAACGAAAGCTAGTTTATTCTATCCTCAAGGAAATAGAGTGGTTGTATCGACATACACTACTTTCTTAGAGGAAGACCACATAAGAGATCATGAACCTCACAGTAAATTAGTCTTAAGTGAAATTTTCAAACAAACTACAGACGAGTGAACAAGAGTTGTTGATCAAGTTGGTCCTTCTTCAAGAGTTGATGATAAAACAAATCCTTCTCAAGAGTTGAGAGTGTCTTGACGTAGTGGGAGGGTTATTGATGCGCACTTTGGGTGTTAACTGCAAGTGTACGGGTCAAGTTATAATATAAGACGGTTAAGTCCGAATATCGTTCCATTGGAGATCCAATTGTGAAGGTTTAAGTTACTTAGCTATTCTAGAGTTGAATCAATTTTATTTGAGGATTGAAATTGAATATTATAAATTATGAAAAATACAAATCAAATAAGGAAAGTATTAAAGTGAGAAATACAAGAGTCAAAGAGAGTTCTAGGGTAATGAATCCTTGTTTATTTCATCATGCAATATTATAGATTTCATGGATTTTATTGTAATTCATATGCCTAAGTCTAGAAACTTAATTCCAAGTTATTTTCTCTAAAAAACGACCTTTTCTCATGCAACTCGATTGATTATTTATCTCTTAAAACCAATACAAAATTACATGGCATTAAAAATAGTCTTTAGCAACTTTTATTGTCAACCTAACTACTCTCGTGATAGATTAACAACAATTCATTGTTATAAATCAAGTTAAACATACAATCTCTCAATCATACATCTAACTTAACATGTGAGGATGGCCAATCCACAAGTGTTAAACACAATAACAATGAAAAGCATAATCATTCCAACAAAACCATGAAAGTCTACAAAATCAACATAAATTCATAAAGAAATCATCAAAACCCTAAAACTAAAGAGTTTAGCCACTCATAGCTTGAAGCAACATGTTTAAGCAAAATAAACAAAGAAAGAGTGTAAAGAAAAGGAAACACTACTGAAAAGAGGCTCTTGATTGAGGTAGCACCGTCATGATCTCCTTGGCTCTCACGTCGGAATTCGAAGGGCACCAAGACTATCTCGAACTCTTTTCCTCTTCCTTGCAACTAACTCACTCTTTGAACTCTCACTTAATTCTCTCCTTTTTGTGCCTCTTTAGGTCTGTAACTTCCTTGCTTTGCTTTGATTTTCTTTTTGATGATTTGGGCTGCTGGAAACTCCCAAATTTATAGAGTTTGGCTGCCCAAAAATTTACCAAAAATAACAAATTTTCATTTAAGGAAAGCTGGCGCTGCGGCGCTAGGGCTGCATCCAAAATTGTTGCTCTCGGGTTTTAGCACCGTGGCAGCGCCGTCCAAGCACCGAGACGCTGTGATGCGTTTCAGAAATATTGTTCTCGGGCATTAGCGCTGCGGCAGCGCCGTCCAAGCGCCGCGACGCTGTCATGCGTTCAACAAGGTTGCGTCGAGGCAGCGCCATCTCGGCGCTGCGGTGCTACTATGCATCCAGAACGATGCGTTTATGTTTTAGCGCCGTCTCGGTGCCTCGGTGCTACTATGCGTTCAGAACGATGCGTTTATGTTTCAGCGCTGCGGTAGCACCGTCTCGGCGCCACGGCGCTATCCAAAAATTCGTCCTTTTGAGTTTTTCAGCTCTTTTTCGCCGTATTCTTGCTCAGTTTTTGATCTTTTAGTCGTTTCTTCTAATTTTCCTTGTTTTAACCTGAAAATCACTAGCAAACAAGTGAAATCTAATATAAACTCCCTTAATTTAAGAGAATAGAAAGCACTTTTCAAGTGCTTATCAGTTATTCATGAACCCGACCGTTACATGGGTTTGGCAGAATCTCAAGTCAGTGTGTCTGATGATGGCATAGAAGATCCATTTACCTATAAATAGGCAATGAATGATGTTAATAAAGACCAGTGGGTCAAAACCATAGACCTCGAAATGGAGTCTATTTACTTAAACTCAGTCTAGGAACTTGTAGATCAATCGAGTGGAGTAAAACCTATTGGTTGTAAGTGGATCTACAAGAGAAAACGAGACTAAGCCGGTAAGGTACAGACCTATAAGGCTCGATTAGTAGCTAAGGGTTTTACTTAAAGAGAGGGGGTGGACTATGAAGAAACCTTTTTACCCAGAGAGAGGGGGTGGACTATGAAGAAACATTCTCTTCTGTTGCTTTGTTAAAATCGATTAGAATACTCTTGCCCATTGCTACATTTTATGATTATGAAATTTGGCAAATGGATGTTAAGACAACTTTTTTAAATGGTTATCTTAAAGAGAGTATCTATATGGTTCAACCAGAGGGTTTTATAAAACAAGGTCAAAAGCAAAAGATTTATAGAACAAGGTTAAGAGGAAAAGGTTTACAACTTTCTCTCCTGTTGCAAACTAAAACAAGCATCTTGGTCTTGGAATATTAAGGTTTGATATTGCGATCAAATCTTATGGCTTTGAACAAAATATTGATGAACCTTGTGTTTACAAAAAGTTCATCAACACCAGTAGCATTTTTAGTATTGTATGTTGATGACATCCTTCTTATTGGGAATGAGGTAGGATTCCTGACTAACATTAAACAATGGCTAGCAACCTAATTCCAAATGAAAGATTTGGGAGAGGCTTACTATGTTCTTAGAATCCAAATAGTTCAGAATCGCAAGAACAAGACATTAGCTAGGTCTCAGGCATCATATATTGACAAAATGTTGTCTAGATATAAGATGCAGAATTCCAAAAGAGGTCTATTGCCGTTTAGACATGGAATTCATTTGTCAAAGAAACAATGTCCTAAGACACCTCAAGAAGTTGAGGACATGAGACGTATTCCCTATGCCTCAGCAGTTGGAAGTTTGATGTATGACATGCTATGTACACGACTTAACATATGCTATGCTGTAGGGATAGTTAGCAGGTTTTAGTTCAATCCAGGATATTATCATTGGATTATTGTTAAGAATATCCTCAAGTATCTAAGGAGAACGAGGGACTATATGCTCGTGTATGGTGCTAAGGATTTGATACTTATAGGATACATTGACTCTAATTTTCAGACCGACATAGATTTGAGGAAATCTACGTTGGGATCAATGTTCACTGTAAATGGAGAAACAGTAGTATGAAAGAGTATTAAACAAGGCAGTATAGCTAACTCCACCATAGAAGCTGAGTACATAACTGCATGTGAAGCAACAAAAGAAGCAGTATGGCTAAAAAATTTCTTAGTGAATCTGGAAATTGTTCCAAATATGCATCTACCTATCACTGTCTATTGTGATAATAGTGGTGTAGTTGCAAATTCCAAAGAACTCAGAAGCCATAAGTGTGACAAACACATTGAACGAAAATATCATCTCATCAGAGAAATTGTGCAGAGGGGTGACGTAATTGTCAAGTAGATTGCTTCATAGCACAACATTGCTGATCCATTTACTAAGGCCCTCACGGGTAAAGTGTTTTAGAGTCACCTAGTGAGTCTAGGACTTCAAGTTATGTAAACTAGATCAAGTGGGAGAAAGCTACTGGGTATTCGATGCTCTAGTTTATTGTATTTATATGTTTTTCTCTGTAAACTCAACATTATGTATTTATACTCATTGGAGTTTTTGTCAAAGAGGAAGTTTGTTGGGTTTTATGTCCTAAAACTCGTAGTTTGTAAATTATGGAACTCATTCTCAATAAAGTTGTTATCGAGATTTATTTAGTAAAGTTGTTATTAAATATGTGATTGAATTTATTAAATCCAATAAACTAATAACCCATGGCTATAAGATGAATACTTAAACTTTATGTGTTACATAAAAGTGGATCAAGTTTAGGTAATAGCCAAAATGGTCTATAGTATAGGGATAAAGGTTAGTTAACTATGGATGTGGCTTACCCTGGGACACTATGGATGTGGCTTACTTTGTATTTGATACAAACGATGTGATCCTAAATCGCTCATGTAGAGACATGTGAGTGGGGACATCCTATGCAGTTTGCATAAGACTAGACTAAGAAATAATCACTTTTACTTTATAACACCATTTGCTGTTAAAATTGATTAATTCAACCTGATAATATAGGTAACTCGATCTTAATCCTGGGCGAATTATGAACTCCTGTTTGTTTAAGATTATCCTTTAATCTGTATGGGTGAGAGTGGCTCGAGTTTGTCGACTCAATAAGTCCCCCATTTTAGGAAAAAGACTAGACTGATAGCGGGGACAGAGTCCTATAAGATGAAATTTACTTCTACCTTATTTAAGGATAGTAGGGAAGTTGTTCCTTTAACTGCTGACTCTGGGTCTTGAACAAGGGGTCCCACACTCTCATTGGCTTGAGAAGGACTCGGTTTGTTGGTTGGACCATAAATCAATTGTTCATTAGAGGATCCAGGATTTAAGAAACCAGATGTAATTACACGGGTAAAACGGTAATTTTGACCCACTTGTAACTATGAACAACTTGTGAAGGATTGACTTTCTTATTATGGTTATATCAAGTGGACAAAAATATATCTACAGTGAGAAGACTGCAGCTACTGGGCGTTGGTGGACTGTCTCGATAGTTAACGAATGTTAATTAACTAGGTTAAAGAGTTTAGCAGGTTAATTTCGGATCGTTGGAGCTCATGATCCCATTAGTTAACAAATGTTAATTAATTAGGTTAAATATTATTCCGATGAATCTCTATTCATCGAATTTGAAATTGCCGGTAAAAGTGGAAAATTATTAATTTAATATAATTAATTGATTATTCAATTAATTATTATTTAAATTAATATTATTTAAAATTGATTTTGTTAATTAATTTTAAAAATTGGAATTCAATCCAATTTGAGAAATTGGAGAATCCTATTCTAAACCCTACTTTCATTTCTAAGCACCTAACTTAGGTGTGTAATATTGTTGTGGACTTATTTATTTTCTTGTTTAGATTGAAATGAGGAGTGGAGGAGAAGTCGAGGAAGGTAAGCTTGTGGATTTAGCCTAGAGGGCTTTTGGTAAGCCTAACCTCAAATCCTTATGAGATATACCAAGTTTGAGATTTATTTTGACAAGCTCATTAGAATGTAAAAGACTTAAGAGGATTGTCACCATTTGAACAAGGTGGAAGGATGCTATTAAGAATATTATTATTATTAGTATTATTATTATTTTTGTTATTAAAAGCTAAATGGAAAATGTGGTGGCGGACAAAATTTGTCACCTAATTCCAAATTTACTGAACTTAACCAACAATAGTAGTAGCAAGTCGGGTCGAATACAGGAAGCCCTTAAATTTCACAATTGAATAGTTTACAATTCTAGTAACCAGAGGGGGGTTTGGATGGTCATTTTGGAGTTCTTTTTGCCGGTTGATGCCATGGAACTCCATTTCAGTCCGTTTTAGCTTCAATTTATAACTAATGCCCCATTCTACCTGTTAAGTGCTCGAAACCTATAAAATAACATAATTAAAAAATTAAATAGCACAACGATCGAAAGTTAAGTAGAGGAAGATAGCAAACTTTAGGTGCTATCATGTCGAATTTACAAAGCATGCTGTTGTTAAACGCTATGAAACTCTAAGGTTTTGTTGTACTTGTATTTATGAACGTTTTATTTATTATCAACAACAAAGCATGCATTATTTACAAAAGGATTATAAAAGGTCCCCAATGTCGAAGGACATAGAGAAGGCATACGGGCAATTTGGATATTAAAAATGGTCCCCAATGTCGAAGGACACAAAGAAGGCATATGGGCAGCCTAAATATTGTATATGAGACTCGGTACTGAAGAACGTGAGAAGGTATAGGGGCAACCCAGGTTATGATTCCTATGTGAACATAGAGATATATTCGACCCTGTTGTGTTGAGATTACTCTACACACAGGTTATTAGACGTTGGGTGTGTCGAGATTACTCCACCCCAACTAAGGTTGTTTTCGACTTTGAGTAGCGTTGAGCTCCACTCTGCCTTAACTAAGGAAAATCTTTCAGGCATATGCAAAACTTTATAGCTTTCGATGATGAAATGTTTACTATTTTTTAATATCGTTTATCGAGCATGTTTTTGCTAGGTGCTATGCATGGTTTTCTAAACTTGTCACTCATTGGGCAACCTAGCTCATGTTTTCTATTGTTTTTATGTTTTCTAGGGTAGCGAATGAAATCGGGGTGCTTAGCCTACATAACAACTCATCTGGGTCTGTCACTAGTTTGTATACATTATAAATATTTGTACATAAGCCAAGTGTGGTACATATAAAGGCTCAAAGAGTGGGAGCTGGTAATCATACATTGCTTTTAAGCCGATGAATGAAAGTCAGTACTTGTATGCTAGCTTATCTTGAGCTTTGAGATTGATGTTTGTCTATGAATTATAAACTGTTTATTAGGTGCTAGATTTTGATTTGAGGATTGTACAGGCTGACGGTAGATGTCGTAAGAGGGTTGATGTCTGCTGTCCTCACACCTTTTCCTAGGTTAAGAGGGTAACTTGGGAGGGAGTGTGACACCTACCATGCATGTCACACCCCCTCCCAGATTACCTACCTAACATGAAAGGGAATGTGAAGACAATAAACATCACCCCTCTTGTGACGCCTATTGTCCCATATTCCATCCCTATCCCTGCATACATTCCACTCATATACAAACATAGAACTCAGTCATACTACACATGCTTATAACTTGATATGATTCCCTGCATAGAGTACACTTTTATTACATAGCATAATTTCACTTCCATATCCATCATACAATGTACAAAACTCCACCAACAATCCTCACTCAAATCTACATGATCTACATGCCATTACATAAAAATATATGCAACGTACAACTCTCAGACTTGACTGTATTTTGTGAACTCGAGGCTTGGGCAGGGTGAGCTGAAGTAGGCTAAGCACCGGGAACGTCCTTGCTACCTGGGGGAGAAAAGGAAAACATTCGATAACATAAGCTAACAGCCCAGTGAGTGACAAATCTTTGTAAAACGAACATTCATTGAAAACAGGCATGTTATGTATAACGAATAAGTAAGAGTTTATCATTTTGTTCGAATTAAACATGCTTTCCATAAAATCCATTAATCTCATAAATCAAATCTTAAATCATACAGGAGTGTTTTTCAAGGAGTTTGTCAATATCAGTTTAGTTTTTCAACTTTTCCCTTAGTTGAGGCGGAGCAATGCTTCTACGCACTCAATGTCGAAAATCACCTTAGTTGGGGTGGAGCAAGGCTCAACACTCCCAACGTCGTAATCGTCCCTAACTCAATGCGGAGTAAACTCGACGCACCAGCCAAATCAACCTCTATGTGCACATAGGAATATGACGGGTTGCCCAAGTACCTTCTCATGTCCTTCAGTACTGGGTCCCGGGGAAACTCACGTGCTTTCTCGTGTCCTTGAGCACTGAGCCTCCTCTAAAACGTTTTAGAATTTCATTCACATAATAGTTCATATGAAAATCCTTTCATAGAAATCACACAAAACTTTATTCAATAACATTTCATAAAAGAGAATACTTTCTATCAACTTTAGAAAACGTATAACATGCCTCGTAAATATTGCAACCAAACATTATGCATTTTAAACAGTTCATCGCAATAATCATATTCCATAAGAACATTTTTAATAAAATAGAATTGAAGAGTAAAATAGTCACTCACAACTCTTTCTAGGCTTTACGTGGGTTATACACTCTCCCTATTTCTTCTTGACCTGCAAGAGATATGTACTTTGCGTTATTTAACATTAAATCTTCTTCCTTTTCTAAACTAACTTTATAAGCGAGAATCCTAACGACACCAACCAACAAGAGCGGTTACTAGCGATACTTGATGGAGCGACATTAGTGTTACCTTACCTTAACAGCGATACTCAGCGTTATCTAGCGAGATCTATCAGACAGAATGCTCCTTTGCGTCTCAGCGACACCCGTCTCGCTATCAGCACCCAGACAGTGTGCCAATACTTGATTTTCAGCGGCACTCTGCACTGTAATTCCTTCCTTTCTTCTTGTTCTTATTTCAATCTATTTCAAGTCACAATTCCATACGGATTCAAGACTTCTTCTCTTCTACAAACTTATAGAAAATTAAGTTCTATAGCTTACCTCAAAGTTTCAAGGCTTAACTCCTCTTCGTTCTCTCGATATTCCGGAATCACCTCTTGCTGTTCCAGATTGCATCAATCTTGTAAGCTCTGCTTCCCTAAGGATTCACATAGTAAATCTTCAATTTTAGCAGTAACGTCCTTCACGAAAGTTGTTAGGAATTATGTTAACTTACTAACCTCCAATTTTCAGCTCTAAACTCGGCTTCCTCCACACGTTCTACTCTGATTATCAGTCACTGCTCAAACCATGTGACTTCAGTCATTCCTCTGTTCCAGCTTCGTTTTTAACATCAACATGAGTTAAATTTCATCCAAAATCTGCAAGAACACCTTCTTCAATCTTCTTCTGAAGTTTGTCTGAAATATGGAACCGACTTAAGCTCTCGAAATGTCTTAAAAATGATTAAGCATTTAATTAATCCAGCTATATATACTACCGACTTAGCCTTTACAAACATTAGGACTTATGTTGCCGACTTACCCTTCACCCACAGACTAGCGCAGGGTTCTTATCTCAACACGAGGCACTCAAGCTAACTTCTCTTCCAACGCCTCCAGCAACTGACCACACCCAACGCATGGTGTCGTCCTCAACGCCTCCTAATTTTTGACTCATTCCTTTCCATCATTCAATACTACTTTCGTCGTGTCAAGACCATTCTGTCTTCAACGCAGGGTGACCCAACACATGTCTGTCTTCGACGCATCGACTTCAGCGCATAACTGTCCTCAACGCAGAGTTACTTATCCTTCAACGCGGGTAGCTACTTTAGTTCACTAACCTCCGTGAATCAACCACAACGCATGGACTTGGCCAACACTTAGCCAAGATTTTACTTTCCAAAAATTCTTACTCTCGCTCCCCGCCACTTCTCCCTTTGAAACGCATAGCCACAAACGCATGGCCGCACCCCAACGCTTGGTAACGCAAATCAGTGCTTACAATGCATGTTGAAGTAGGAGGTGGAGACCTCATCTCCAACATCTCTTCCACTTTCAATTTCACCACCTTATTCACCATATTTGGTGTCAGTCAACATGTATATCTCATTTGCATGATTGCTTCTTTAAATAGAAGAAGAAAATTTGAAAAACGGGGAGTATTTTGTTGAAAATACTGACTTACCCCAAAAGCTGAAAACTAAGTATTCTTCACCAAATTGCTCCTAATTTCAACTCAATTAGGAAGACTCTTATGGTGGTCCACGTAGGGTTCGTGATCAGAAATTTGGCGAAATTTTAAATTAAATTTTAGCTACAACAAGTAAGTGTTATTTGATGCGCACTTTAAGTGTTAACCGCAAGTGTATGGGTCAAGTTATAATATAAGATAGTGAAGTCCGAATATCGTTCTACTGAGGATCCAATTGTGAAGGTTAAAGTTATTTAGCTATTATAGAATTGAATCAATTTTATTTGAGGATTGAAATTGAAGTTGTGATATTGAAAATAAATCTAAATATGGAAAGCAATAAAATAAGAAATACAAGAGTCAAAGAGAGTTCTAGGGTAATGAATTCTTGTTTACTTCATCATGCAATATTCTAGAGTTCATGGAATTCATTGTAATTTATATGCTTAAGTCTACAAAACTTAATTCCAAGTTATTTTCTCTAAAAAATAACATTTCTCATGCAACTCAATTGATTACTAATTTCTTGAAATCAATACAAATTACATGGCATTAAGAGTAGTCTTTGGCAACTTTCATTGTTAACCTAACTATTTTCATGATAGATTAACAACAATTCATTGTAATAGTTCTAGTTAGACATACAATCTCTCAACCATACATCTAACCTAACATTCAAGGATGGCTAATCTCACAGAATTAAGCACAATAACAATGAAAAACATACTCATTACAACAAAACCATGAATAGTCTACAATATCAACATAACTTCATAAACAATTCATCAATACCCTAAAACTAAAGAGTGTAGCCACTTATAGCTATAAGCAACATGTTCACAAACAAATTAACCATAGAAAGAGTGTAAAGAAAGGAAAACTCTACTAGGAAGAAGCCCTTGATTGAGGAGGAGTTGCCAAGATGTTCTTCAGTCTTCACGTCAGAAACTCGAACATTACCAAGACTCTTTCTTGAACTCTTCTCTTTTCCTTGCAACCAATTCACTCTTTGGGAATCTTTTGGTGTTTTTTTCTTTGATTTCTTGATGTGTAATTTCGTGTTTAGGGTTGCTGGAAACCTTCCAAATTTATAGAGTTGGCCGCACAAATTTCTTTCCAAAAATACAAAATCTTCAAATTAGGAAAGTTGGTGCCACGACGCTGGTTGATATGGAAAGGTGGCACCGCTGTGCTACTGGATGCAGCGCTGATGCTGTGTTGAAGCAGAAACAACTCTTGGGAAAAAGCACCGCGACGCTGCCCGTTTTTGGCAGTTTTGGCGTTTTCTTCACTTTTTCACTGTATTTTGGCTCGGTTTTGATCTTTTGGTCTTCACTTTTGCTTTTCTTTATTTTGACCTGAAAACCACTAGCAAACAAGTGAAATCTAATATAAATTCCCTCAGTTTGAGAGAATAGAAAACACTTTTCAAGTGTTTTTCATTATTTCCTTTGTTTTTCAGTTTGATCAAGCATGTTTAATCTTCTAAATTGATGTAATTATAGTGCTTTAGATTCTAATTGCTTCCACTTTTATATTTTTAACTCTATCAACCGACTGGTCAACGATTCTGGAAATTAGGATTTTGATACAACTGCATCATGGTTTGGCGAGTCAGGCAAATCGACAACATTTTCTACAAAACAACCAATAATCAATGTATAAGCTTTAAAACCTGCTCAAACTAGTAAAAATACACTTTAAGCATTCAAAGACCCTACTCTTCACTATTTTATCCATTTAGAATATATTATAGGGAATTTAACATGCAAAAGACCATTTTTCCCAAGAAAAGGTATTAAGATAAGGTCTTCAAACATGCATTTCATGACATCTATCAGCAACCCGCCTCTACATCGAAATTTGAAGTTTGTGAGGCTTAGAGAGAGATTATTTAGTAGATTATGGAGTCTTCATGATGTGGGAGTGATTGAAGATCGTTGGACGGCCAAATCCATCCTAGAACGTGATTGAAAGTTGAATAACTCTTCTTTCTCTTTTGGATTCTTGAATTCTTTTATGTATTTTGGTATTCTTGATATGGTTCTTCCTATGGAAGCCATGTTAAGCTAAACTTCTTATAGTTTTAGGGGTAGATGGATTCTTAAGTTAAATTGTTGAACACTTTGCTTCTTGAATGTTAATTTGCATTTACACTTTCTAGCATGAACATTCTTAATGCTTTTGAATGTTTGATCAATATTTGAATGATTCCATGATTTAAATCTTGTTTTAGCAAGTTGGGTTTAGATTAGATCATGTATGCTAGACTATTGTTTGAAAACACAAAAAGTAGTCGGATAACGGTAGAGATTGTTAATGAATGGTCTTAACATTTTGCTTAATGAAAAGCAATGATGCAATTCTTTTCGGTATCGTTTTATTCCCAAAAAGAAATGATCAAAAGAAATTTATAATATCGAACTCTACTCCTACTGCTACAATAGTGTAGTAATCACTACAAGAATTTTTGTCTCTGCCGACAATTTTTTTTGCCAACGCGACAAAAAATGTTGGCATAGCTAGTTTCTGCCAACGAATTTTTAATGTGTGGGCATAACATTATATCTGTTGACGAAAATATATGTGTGGGCAAAAAGTAGTGTGGTATTAGTGAAAATCATTAAAATTGGTTTTTGCCGATGATGAATTTAGTTTCTTCTCACGCAAGGAGTGTGGGCATATATTAAAAATTTATGCCCACGCAAGGTGTCATACCCCAACCCAGATTTACTCTATACCTAGGAAGGAGCATGATCCTATTCCCAACATAAGACTCTATAATATAAACACCATAAAAGAATAGCAAATCATACAACAATCCCATTATCTCATTAGAAGAACATGTAAACTTTTAACTAACATGTCTGTATATACACATAGTAAGTACAACACGTCCCCCTTTTCACTACACTCTCATGAAAGATGTTTAATACATGACATATGAACAATCTAAATATTTACAACTATCCCAGAGGTTCGCTTCAAGATAGGCCCAGACAAGATTCTTCAGTAGGCTAGGCGTCCCGGACACGCTCGCTACCTGAAACAACAAACAACAACAAACTGGATGAGCAAAAGGCTCAGTGAGTGACTAAATCTACTAAAACTAATCATGACAACTTAAATCCAGTTTGTAAGATAGTAATCATTGCATAACACATCCCAATGAATTACCAAGATTCACTTTCCACTATGCATGTATGACTATCAATTCTCCTGTTTCACAAGTATTCATCTATTTAGTGCTTTCACTTTCCGTCCCTCAACACTTACTCATTTACAATTACAATACCATGTGCCTTCACATGAAATCCCTCGGCACAGGTAACAAACTCTATCTATGCTCAAGTGCCTTCACATAGAATCCCTCGGCACGAGCTAGTTGTGATGGGTTACTACATGCCTTCACTTACAGTCCCTGAGCATTGTAGTCCATTCTCTACTGTTATTCAAGTGCCTTCTCAAATCCCTCGGCACTTACTTTCACGCTTACTCACATGTAGCTTTCACCATAAGGCCCCTCAGCCACTTATGTGCTTAGACATTTGTAATAATATTCTCTTAAATCACTAACACATCACACACATAAGGTATACTACCATTAATCACGTTTTCTCATCAATATACGTACTAAGTTTAACACAAGATATAACAAACAGTCACTCGCAATCGGTCCCAGCTCTAAGTGGGTTATAAGCCTCCCCGAGCTCTTCTTGGCCTGAAAATACATAATCCTCAAGTTTAGTTTCCATAATCTCCCTTTTTCCTTTAGCATACAATAGCATCGTTATTCTATAGAAAATGGTAAGTTACCAGCGTTACTCAAAAGCTACTTAAACTGTACTAGCGACACTGCGTTGATTAAAACCAGCGAGACTACCTTGAGGAGCGATACCCAGCGATACTCTAGCGAGAATTGTGAGACGCAAGCCTATCTTTGCGTTGTAGCGTTACTTTCTCTGCTGCTCAGTCTCTCGCTCACTTAGCGATACTTTCGCTATGACAGAACCGTTTCCTTCTTCCTTTCTTCTTTCTTCTTTCTTCTTCAACCTCAAAATTTCATGAAGCACATCTTCCTCGTTTAGGACATATCCTCCGACAACTCCGAGTTACCTCTAATCATTCGACAGTTCAACTCCTGTCTCTTCTTCTTGAGTTTGACACACAATTAAACAATTTCAGCTCAAGCGTCCTTCATGAAACCTGCTAGAAATCGAGTTATCTTACTAACCTCAAAGTTTCAGCCCTAACCTTCGTCTCTTCAATTTGTTCTTCCTCCAAAACCGAGCATCACTCTGAAAAGACCACAGCAGTCGAAACCTCTGTCAAACCCAAGTTTCTCCCACAAATTCAATGAGATTTCTGCTTCAGATCAGCATGAACATCTTCTTCTACCTCCCCTCGATGTTTCGCCTTAATATGGACCCAACTCGAGCTCTGAAATGCAAGCAGAACAATTTAATTCTCAGTCCACTTATATATATACCACCGACTTGTACTCCATTTCAATTCTATACTATAATCCGTTCGACGCATACCTCCTAGGCTCAGCTTCATCAACGCACACGGCCTCTGATGATATTTCATTTCAAACTCTCCCGCCAAATAGTTAACGTATGCATTACCTTCTCTCAGCCAACACTCCTTGTCAAATACATAAAAACAAAACCACTCACAAATCAAACATATTATTTATACTAAAAGCATTTGAAAATATCCACTCACAGTCAACTAGCTTTTTCCTCCAAATTTCTCATTCCTCGGATTCCTGATAATCCTGAAATTAATTAATAATTCCATGATTAATTCCCAAACTACCATAACTTTAAAATATCCCACAATTATCCTCCAAGTATGTTCTTCTCCAATAACCCTAATTTTGTAAAAATTAAGGGTTTACTTATAACTTAATTCCTTAACAAATTCCAAATTAATTTAAGTTCCCAAATAAATCCAATTTTAGGTTTTAAAGTACCTTTAAGATGTCAATTAGACTTAATTTTCCCCAAACCCTAACTCCATCCAATTTAGGGTTTCACCTTACACTTTAATCCTTAAATTACATTTAAATTAATTTAAGATTCTAAATTAATTCAATCTTAAGGTCAAAACATTTTATGGATATCCATGAGAAGTTAAATTAAGCTTAGGAACATCTTAATGAAACTTAATTTTGTCCAATTTACTCTATTTCCTTATTAACCCTAATTTCCAAATTTTAGGGTTTCCTTAACAAATTAACGTCTTAATTCACTTCAAAATTAATTTAGGATCGCAATTTACTCTAATTTTAGGTTCAAAGTAATAAAATACAAATTGGCCATGCTTAAGAACAACTTAATTAACCTAAAATTATAAAGTTAACCTAAAAGTCAACGATTTTACCCTTTAATGATGCACAATCGATGACAGACGAGCTTCATATTCAACCTCTAATCCCAAAATTTTTGAGATTTCGACCTTGCTCTCCAGTAAGCATTTCAGACCCCATTTTATCAAATTTCGACCAACAAAACTTTAATTAACCTTTATAAACCTTTCTCTCATCATTAGAGTCAACTAACCTCCAAATTTGGCCGTTCGATTTACTCTAAACTCCCGAAATCCGCAAAATACTTCCTCGGCACCCCTATTTTTCGGGAAATAGTTGCAGAATTAAATACGATGATTCTGGGTAATAAAAACCCAATTAACCTAAACAAAACTCTAGAAGGACCTTAGAAATAGCTTACCTTTAATGTTTGAGCTTCGAATTAGCCTCTAACTCCATGAATTTGCTTTAAACCTGAGCCCCTCTGTTTTCTTCGAATAACTCTGGTGCCACTATTTTTCTTCTTTTTCCTAACTTCTCCGGCCCCGATTCTTCAATTAAAACACTCCACGATCTTCCTCTCAACTGCCGCTATTGCTTAGCTCCAATTTGCCTAAATTTTATCCATAAAAAACTATTATTTCAATTCTTTTCTTCTTCCCTTAAAAGCTTCAACCTCAAAATCCACCTTCAATTTTCGTCTACCAGCTCCTACTTGAGTTGTTCCACGTTTCTTATAGTGACTAATAGGCCACCTCTTGGTCATCCAAATTAAAGAATTTGAGGAAGACAACTTAATTTTGTCTTAAACCCATAAATTCCACCCCTCTCTCTCTCTCTTGGGTTTACACTTATTGCTTCTTGATTTTTCTTCAATTCCACCTCCAGCTTAGTCCATCAGTCCTTAAACAACCCAAATTTACCCTTAGAACTAAAAAGCGCTTGAAAAATGCTTTTTATTCTCTAAAATTAAGGGAGTTTATATTAGATTTCACGTGTTTGTTAGTGGTTTTCGGGTCAATATAAAGAAAACAAGAATTGAAAGCCAAAAGAACCAAATCGAGCCAAAATCAAGTGAAAAAGAGGAAAGAATCACAAGATTCCTAAAGTCAGGGCAGCACCGCGTTCCCAGCTCAATACTGCCACGATGCTTTTTCCCGAGAGCATCAATCAAGCAAAGCGTAGCATTACTGGCGTGACATTGCGGCTCGACGCTGAGGGTAGGATCTAATGACGCACAGAGCCGCGGCGCCATTTCCCAGCACTGTGGTGCTAGCTTTTCTTACTTGAAAAATCTACAATTTTTGAATAAAATTTGGGTGGCCAAGTTTATAAACTGGAGTGTTTCTAGCAACCCTAGAGCATAGAGAGATCAGAGAATAACACAATACAGAGCCTCAAAAAGTGAGTTGGTTGTAAGGAAGAGAGAAGAGAGTTTGAGATAGAGTTGGAGCCGTTCGAGTTCCAAACGTGAAGACTAAGGACATCTTGGCGGTTCCTCCTCAAGAGCTTCTTGACAGTAGAGTTTTTCTTTCTTTACACTCTTTCTATGTTGAAATTGGTTTTGAACATATTGCCTAAAGCTATGAGTGGCTAAAGTCTTTAGTTTTAGGGTATTGATGAATTGTTTATGAAGTTATGTTGATATTGTAGACTCTTCATGGTTTTGTTGTAATGAATATGTTTTTCATTGTTATTGTGTTTAATTCTTGTTGAATGGCCATGATTGAATGTTAGATTAGATGTATGATTAAAATAATTGTATATCTAATTAGATCTATAACAATGAATTGTTGTTAATCTATCATGCAAATAGTTAGGTTAACAATGAAAGTTGCTAAAAACTACTCCTAATGCCATGTAACTTATATTGGTTTCAAGATATTAGTAATCAATTAGGTTGCATGAGAAAATGTTGTTTTTTAATAGAAAATAACCCAGATCTATGTTTCTAGACTTAAGCATATGAATTGCAATAAAATCTATGACTTCTAGAATGTTGCATAATGAATTAAACAATGATTCAATACCCTAGAACTCTCTTTGACTCTTGTGTTTCACATTTACTTACTTTTCTTATCAACTTTCCTTGAAACAAAACTTGAAATCAAATCCTCAAATAAAATTGATTCAATTCTAGAATAGATAAGTAACTTAAACTTGCACAATTGGATCCTTAGTGAAACGATATTTGGAACATAATCGTCTTATATTATTACTTGACCCGTACACATGTGGTAACACGAAAACTGAGCATCAAGAACCGCAAAAGTTTCCAAAATTCACCAAATTTCCAAAAGGTTGACTTTTGTTGACTTCGACTCTTTGACTTTGACCTTTGACTTTGACCCGAGCATATCTACTTGACCATCAAAAGTCCATTACAAGCTCAACTAGGTTCGTTAACCTCAAATTATTCCCTAGATCCTTACATTCTCTTTCTATCTTAATCAACGATTCTAAATCCAGCTTAATCGCAAGTCTCCGAGCTCAAACTCAACTATAAGTTTCCTAGCATTTCCAAGAAAGAGTAAAAGAAGTGAGGGTTTACAAATTACTGACCCCTTATAGAAATTTCATCCTCAAAATTCAGCAAAAATTATCTAGACTTAAAACACCATAACAAATAACAACATCACAATAATAAACCACAAAACTTGAAACTTTTGATTAAAAACTTATTTATATACATTGTACATTACTTACAGACCATACCACAACGATTAACATACCTTAAACCGATTTATTACGTAACACTAGAAGCTTGACTGCTACCCTTAACCACCGGTGTTTGCAAGCCTTGTTTATGCATTCTTGTTTTTTTGTATCATGTGTGGACATTCTCTTTTAAAGTGACTCGATTGTCCACATTTATAACAGGTATGAGTTCAGCTAGGACACTGTCCCCAATGATACCTGTTGCATTCAGAACATAAAGGTCTCTCTCTGACACTAACAACAAATTTCTTAGGTTGATCAATACGAATAGTTCCCCCTGTTCCCTGAATTTCTTTGCTTGAACTCGACTTGGAACCTAATGTACCTCCATGTTTGGATCTAAAAGTTCCTTTACTAGATACTCCATGTGCAAATCTTTTACTTCCTTCACTTCTTCTCCGTTCAACAAATGGACTTGGAGATTTAGGTCCACTACCACCAAATACTATTCCTCCCCGGTTTTCTACCGCCATATTCTTTTTTACCCTCATAGCAGCTTCCACTAGTTTAGAACACTCATTCCAGTCAGCACTACAAGGATATGAATTTCTTTCCTCAATCCTTCCTCGAACCATCTGCACCTCTTAGACTCATCTTCAATCACATTAATAGCGTACTTGGATAACTCCATTTACTTTTTCTCGTACTCCGCTACTGACATGGAGCCTTGTACCAAGTCTGAGAAACTCATTCCGCTTTGCATCACGAAATGATCGTGGATAAAATTTCTCATAAAAAGCATCCTTAAATTCACTCCGAGTGGGTTCATCCCTACCAGCTTGTCTATTCTCACTCACTTGCCACCAATCTTCTACTCCTTTTTGCAACAAGAATCCGACAAGTGTCACCTTCCTATCCTCGGGGCACCTCATCACCCTAAAACATTTCTCTATCAAATTCATCTAAACTTCAACATCTGTTGGATCTATGGTTCCTTCAAAGGTGGTTGCCCCTAAAGACATCAACCACTCTATTCCATACTGTTTCTCAGAATCTAGCTGCGGTGCTCCTAACCCTTCAACTAGTCGTTGAGAAAACCTATCTAGGAGTTGTTCTCCCATATCAGTCCTAACTTAAGGATGACTTGATTCCCCCTCTCCTTCCTCATTTTGTCATCCGATAGCATTACGAGTTCCACCCTTGGGTTGCCTATTATGTCTGCCATCTCTATGCATGATTTCCTACAATGGCAGTGAATGGCACATTTAGTGAAAACAAAACTTTATTTTACCCATCTGCCAAACACATGTCAACATCCCCAATGCAATCCTAATGCATTCTAACTCCCAAATTAAAATCCGTAGGTTTCACTAGAAACCCTTACTTCTACTTTGACTAACTCATAGGTTTCCACAAACCTATTTACTTAGGTTTTCATAACATTTCTTTGACTTAACTCCCTAGGTTTTTTTCCCCTCGGAACCTTTTCTCTCCCATTGTCCAACCCAAGGATTTTATTTTTTTTTTTCAAAACACGGTACCCTAGGTTTATGTAACCTGACAAACTCCCTTAAGTTTCTTAAACCTAATGCCCCAAGCTTTTCATAAATCTATAAACATGGTTTTTAAGGTCTATACCTTTCCAAACTTTTCGTAATCCGGACTAATTTCCAACCTTCCCCAGGTTTTTCATGAACATGACTTATTCCTCCTAACCTTCCTAAATTTTCACAATCCTGACCCACTCTTCCTAATGCATTCTAAATGCATTTTAACTTCCCAACTCTACCAGGTTTTCCGCAAACCTGGATCTCATACCAACTTGTTACACCCCCTCCTAGACTTCCCTCTGAACCCAAGAGAGAATGTGAGAACAAGAAATGCCAACCCTTTTGTGAAATCTACTGTTCAGCTTTACCTGTTGAACCTTATACACAACTGGAAGCTATGCAAAGACCAACTAACCCTATGGCAAACTACAATCTCAAGTGGCAACCAGAACTCCTTCACTACCTGAAGGGGCAAAACAAAACATTTGGAAAGCATGAGTTATCGAGCCTAGTGAGTGGCATCTTTAATATGAAGATAAGGTTTTTCTTTTGGACATACTTTAAGGAAACATTTAGAAAAAAAAACAAATCAATTTAATAAACTTCCAAACCTACTCATCATTGAATAATCCTTTTAAAAACCTTTTAAGTTAATTCATAATTGAGAAACATTGGAAATATATGCAAATCCATAAACTAGCATGATCATCGGTTTCCTTAAACAAATCAGAGATTATATCCACATAAAATTCCATTATCACACCCCCTCCTAGATTTCCTTCTGAATCTAAGAGAGGATTGTAAGAACAACAAATGCCAACCCTTTTGTGACATCTGCTAATCACATTTACCTGTTGAACCTTATACACAATTGGAAGCTATGCAAAGACCAACTATCCCTGTGGTAGACTACAATCTCAAGTGGCAACCGGAACTCCTTTATTGCTTGGAGGGTAAAAACAAAACATTTGGAAAACATGAGCTGGGGAGCCTAGTGAGTGACATCTTTAATATGAACTTGGTTTTTCTTTTGGACATACTTTTAGAAAACATTTAGAAAACAAAATCAATTTAATAAACTTCCGAACATACTCATCATCGAATAATCCTTTTAAAAACCTTTCAGGTCAATTCATATTGAGAAACATTGGAAATATATGCAAATCTGTGAACTAGAATAATCATAGGTTTCCTTAAACAAATCAAAGATTATATCTACGTAAAATCCCATTCAATCCAGGAAACCACACCAAACCTTGTACTCATTACTCTACTGGTATTTAGATAAACTGTGTCAAGATGTCCCGTCCTATGTGCACAATTAGACATTTCCCACCATACACACATGTGGTACGTTGACATTACTTCGGTACACAATCAAGTGGTTTGAAATTTATTCTATCAAAACCACAATATTCAAATGAAATCATAAATTATTTAACTAATTCAGGAAATCCAATGTAAACATAGTTTCCAACAAAGTAGCTAAAATCCAATGATTTTCAATTAAAATCGATTAATTCCATGGAAATTATAAGTCATCATAAAGCAAGCTTCTTTATAAACCATAGATAAAACATGTTATCTAAATTAAATACATAAAAAACAAAACCACAAAAAATCAAACATATTATTTATACTGAAATCATTTGAAAATATCCACTCATAGTCAACTAGCTTTTATCTTTGAATTTCTTGTTCCTCGGATTCCTGATAATCCTGAGATTCCTTGATTAATTCCCAAACAACCATAACTTTATAATATCCCAAAATTATCCTCCAAGTATGTCCAATTTCACCTAATTCTCCAATAACCCTAATTTTGTTAAATTTAGGGTTTACTTATAACTTAATTCCTTAACAAATTCCAAATTAATTTAAGTTCCTAAATAAATCCAATTCTTGGTTTTAAAAGTACCTTAAAAATGTCAATTACACTTAATTTTCCCCAAACCCTAACTCCATCCAATTTAGGGTTTCACCTTACACTTTAATCCTTAAATTACATTAAAACTAACTTAAGATTCCAAATTAATTCAATCCCAAGGTCAAAACATCTTATTGATATACATGAGAAGTTAAATTTAAGCTTGAACATCTTAATTAACCTTAATTTTGTCAAGTTTACTCTATTTCCTTCTGAACTCCAATTTCCAAATTTTAGGGTTTCCTTAACAAATTAACCTCTTTAATTGACTTCAAAATTAACAAAGGATCACAATTTACTCTAATTTTAGGTTCAAAGTATCATAATAATACAAATTGGACCACAAATCATGCTTAAGAACACCTTAATTAACCTAAAATTATAAAAAAGCCAATTTGAAAGTTAATGATTTTACCCTTTAATGACACACAATAGATGACGGACGAGCTTCATATTCAACCACCAGCTTTAATATTTTCCAGATTTCGACTCTACTCTCCAGTAAGCATTTCAGATCCCATTTTATCAAATTTCGGTCAAACAATTTTCAATTAACCTTTATAAACCTTTTACCCATCATTAGAGTCAACTAACCTCCAAATTTGGTGGTTTGATTTGCTCTAGAACTCCTAGAATCTGCAAAATACTTCCTCGGTGCCCCTATTTTTCAATGAGAAGTTGCAGAATTAAATATGACGGTTCCGAGTAATAAGAACCCAATTAACCTCAACGAAACTCTAGAAGGAGCTTAGAAGTAGCTTACCTTTAAATTTTGAGCTTCGAATTAACCTCTAACTCCACAAATTTGCTTTAAACTCGAGCCCCTCTGTTTTCTTCGAACAACTCCGACGCCACTATTTTTCTTCTCTTTCCTTGCTTCTTCAACTAAAACACTCCACGATCTTCCTCTTAACTTCCACTATTGTTTAGGTCCAATTTGCCCAAATTTTATCCACAAAAAACTCTTATTTCAATTTTTTTCTTCTTCTCCTTTTTATTGACAGTAAAAGCTTCAACCTCAAAATCCACTTTCAATTTTTGGCTTCCAGCTCCTACTTGAGTTGTTCCACGTTTCCTAGTGACTAAACAACCACCTCTTAGCCATCCAAACTAAAGAATTTGAGGAAGACAACTCAATTTTGTCTTAAACCCACAAGTTCCACCCTTCTCTCTCTCTCTTGGGTTTACACCTCTTCCTTCATGATTTTTCTTCAATTCCACCTCCAGCTTAGTCCATCAGTCCTTAAACAACCCAAATTTACCCTTAGAACCTCAAAAGTTTCCAAAATTCATCAAATTTCCAAAAGGTTGTTTTTGTTGACTTTGACCATTAACCTTTGACCATTGACCTTTGATGCTGACTTTGACCCAAGCATGTTTACTTGACCATCAAAAGTCCTTTACAAGCTCAACTAGGTTCATCACCCTCAAATTATTCCCTAGATTCTTACATTCTTTTTCTTAATGAAATTATCGTCGATCCAATTCTTTTTATTCCAAATATCTATCTTAATCAATGGTTATAAATCAAGCTTAATCTTGAGACCCCGAGTTCAAACTCAGCTATAAGTTTCCTAGCATTTCCAAGAAAGAGTAAAAAAAGAGAGGGTTTACATAGGCACTCCCCAAAATGATGCTCTCGAGTGTTAGGCACCAAAATGAGCGCCAGCTAGTGCCTAGATGCTCTTTTGAGGGCATTTTTTTTGTCATTTCACTTCCTTTGAAGCCTCAGGACCTCGATAATAGCTCCAAATCAACACTAAATGGCACATAACACTCTGAAATGCATGTTTTGATTGGGAATCTAGAATTTATATCATATAAACATATTAAACCCAACAAACAAGTGAGATTAAGGACATATAAATAGCTCTTTTTGGGAGCTATCAAACACGCCCAACCTAAACTTTGCTAGTCCTCGAGCAAGGCTAAACAAAATAGATATGAGCCATATGCTGCAAATGAGTGACTCTAATCTCAATGCTAATGATAACAACAATATTCACAAAGTTAGAATCATTCAAATGCATGCATTCAATTAGGAAATTCAAAACTAGTTATCAATCCCGTACGTGTTTGTGTGCTCAGCCAATTCTATTTAGGTCTTTACAAGCCTAGGAAAGTTTTTATTCAACCCTCAGCTCGTTTTCCGCTACTCTGGCTCAAGCACCAATCTTCAAACAATCAAAACCATCAAGAGAGTAATATTTTGACCAAGGCGCCTGAAAACACACAAGGATAGGAAAATAAAGGGCATTTCTTTTGCCTAGAGGCACTAGCTTCCACACTCTAACTGCAAGGAACCGTACCCACTCTTTTTTTGCAGGTTTCCTAACTGATCACAACAGAGGCAACTCTTTTTAACCTCTATCCATGCACTCACACACTCTTTTTCTTCCTTTTTTCCTTTTTTCTTTTTCTTTTCTTTTTCTTTTTCTACTTTTTTTTTTTAATTTTTCAAAACATTTTTCTTTTCATTCTTTTTGGTTTTTCTTCTCTTTTTTTTTTTCTTTTTTTATTTTATTCACACAAGCTTATAGCTTTCTTATTCTTCATAGTCTCATGTACAAACTATCAAGCAAGATGACTTTCTAACTAGCAGGATTTTCAAGAGTGACAACAAGCCTATGGACCAAATAACCGAATCCTAAGCCTTCAAAACCACAAATGAGACGGCTATGTGCTCAAGAATGCAAGGGAATCAAGAAAAATTTTTAAATTTGTCCTAAAATCATGCATACATTTTCGTGATTCAAAAACAAAGTAAATAAGGGTTGTCTAAAGTCTATCACAAAACGTCATCATCACAATATATGCATCACAATCAACATATCATCAAATAAACCACAAAGTCCGAGCTCGGGTGCTCAAGGACTTGCTAGATATGCATATATTGTTGGGTTTTATGCCCTAAAACTCGTAGATTGTAAATGTAATTATCTAGCTGTCATTAAATCATTAATAAAGAGTTATTGATGTGTTATTTCAATAAGCATCATTAATTGTTTTTTGTTTGTTTTGTCTTAATAACCCTAAATACAATAAACAAACATCCTAGGTTGTTTTATAAGTCTTGAACTGTACGTGGGGACATACAGAGATCAATGTTCAAGATACAATCCAAAGGGTTAATAGTATATAGGGATAAGGCTGGGTACCTTATCCTGGTGATACTATGGATATGACCCACTTTGTATTTGATACAAACACAATGATATAACATGTTCGTGTAGGTGACATGCGAGTGGGGGCGTCCTATGCAATGAGTTTGCATAAGACCAGACCACGAAATAGTGATCACAAGATGTAACTCCATCAACTAGTTACGTTTCTATTTCAATAGGATGACTTAGGCAACTTAGTCTTAATCTTTAGTATATTATGAACTCTTGTTCATGAGAGATTTTCCTTTGATTTGTATGGGTGAGAGTGGCCATTTGCCGACTCAATATGCCTACCATCTTGGGGACAAGACCGAGTGGGGAGCTGGGGACATAATTATACAAGACGAAATTCACTCATTCCCATCTTTAGGGTAAGTAGATAAGTGTTACCTTAAGTGGTGTCTCCAAGACTTGAACAAAGGCCCTGCCTTCTAACTGGCCCGAGAGTAGTTTCCGTTTAATGGTTGGACCATAAACAGGTTGTTCATTAGAGGAGCACTGATACTTAAGGATTTAGAAGTAACCTAGGGGTGAAATGGTAATTTGACTTAATTAGTGTTACGAACACTTATGAATGACTAATTTGTTGTTATTGATCTATATCCATGGACACAAAAATATATTTGCTGTGAGAAGAGTGCAGCTATGGGTCTTTAGTGGAGTGTACCCATAGTTAATGAACATTGATTAATGTGGTTAATGAGTTTAGCCGATTAATCTCATATCATTAGGGCTTCTGATCTGTAGGTCCATTAGATCCTCTTCCTAACTTGTAAAGAGTGTCGAGGTATTTATATCTTGATTAAAATTTGAAATGTTCAAATTTACTTAGGGAAATAATATAATGTATGATGATACATTATAATATAAAGTTTATTTTGAACTTTATAATATAAATTTAATTTTGGATATGATACAAAATTAATTTTTGAGAGAATTAAATATTTGAAGGAGTTCAAATATTAATATGAATTAGATTCATATTAAAACTATAGGTTAAAATTAATGTGAATTAGATGCACATTAAAACTATAAGTTATGAAAGAATAACAATTGAATATGATTCAAATGTAGGTCAAATTAAATATTAGATATTTAATTTGCCAATTAATTAATTAAAGAATTAATTTTCTTAATTTATTTTAATTAAATTTGATTTAATTAAATTAAATGAATTAAAACTATAGGTTATATGGGGGATGATTTAAATGAAATAATTAATTAAATTAGATTTAATTAATTATTAATTATTATTTATTAATTTATTTAATTGTTAAATAAGATAATTAATTAATTAATTAATTAATTTTTTTAAAAAGGTAATGGGAGTTACTCTTTACGTGATTTATGCTCACATCTTCTCATCTATCTCTCTATATTTGTCTACAAAAGAAACAGAGGAAAAAAAAAAGTTTATGCGATAAAATTGTTTTTTTTTTTTTCCTAAAAATTCTCTCTATCAAAAGGTTTTTCTCATATCAAGAAAATGATCCACAATCCTTTATCTCAAAATCACTCAGAGAATAGGAGAGGTTTGTTGTGGTGGTGTTTGTGATTTAGATGCTAAAAGGAGATTCATAGATTTAAAGTCGACAACGAATTTAAGGCTTCTAATTCTAAAAGCATACTAAACCCTTTAATACAGTAGGTTTTCTGTATTTTTTTTTTCCAGTGTATGGGTATTTCAAATTCTCAATTAATTTCGTATTTGGTTCAGTACTGCTTCTGTTGCGTTAGGGATTTCAACCCAACCCCCTCAACCCAAAATGAGACATTATCCCCAATGTATCTCTAATCAAGGCACATAAGAAATAAAGACAAGGGAACAGAAAACCTCCCCTGTAAGTGTTTTCGTGCACAATCTTTGATGTAGTGCTAGGGCTCGCTGCTTAAAATGAAGCTCTTCTTCTTTCTAAGGTGACCTACAAAATAAAAATAAAAAGCTAATCTAAGAAAGCAATAAAGAAAGCAATTAAACTTATCACCTGGGTCTATCTCCATAAAGAGCAAATTTTTAACGTCAGTTGCTCGACGTGACCTATCCACTGTCAAGGGACAAATAAATTCTCGAATTTCTCTAGTTCTTTCTTGGATGAATCGATATAGTCTGGTAAAGCTATAAGGCTTCTCATCTTTTGAGGAGAACTAGACAAGTCGAATTTGGTTTTTTTTCATATTAGCAAAAAGGTAAAAAGAAAAAAATTAGAAGACTCAAAAGACTCAAACGAATCCAAAGAAAAGACTCAACAACTGGCTTTTAATAACAAGAAGAAGAAAACTCAAAGATGTATGAAATACCAGAGGACGAAACAGGGCAAAGTCTTTCGACCTTTAACTCTATACCTGAGATTTGTCAAGTGTGAGCTCATGTTCTTCTTCTGCCTCAACTATAGGTCCAAGGCATGTCATTGATGCACACTTTAAGTGTTAACCACAAGTGTACGGGTCAAGTTATAATATAAGACGATTAAGTCCGAATATCGTTCCATTGGAGATCCAATTGGGAAGGTTTAAGTTACTTAGCTATTCTAGAGTTGAATCAATTTTATTTGAGGATTGAAATTGAATATTATAAGTTATGGAAAATACAAATCAAATAAGGAAAGTATTAAAGTGAGAAACACAAGAGTCAAAGAGAGTTCTAGGGTAATGAATCCTTGTTTATTTCATCATGCAATATTATAGATTTCATGGATTTTATTTTAGTTCATATGCCTAAGTCTAGAAACTTAATTCCAAGTTATTTTCTCTCAAAAACAACCCTTTCTCATGCAACTTGATTGATTATTAATCTCTTAAAACTAATACAAAATTACATGGCATTAAAAATAGTCTTTAGCAACTTTTATTGTCAACATAACTACTCTCGTGATAGATTAACAACAATTCATTGTTATAGATTAAGTTAAACATACAATCTCCCAATCATACATCTAACCTAACATGTGAGGATGGTCAATCCACAAGAATTAAACACAATAACAATGAAAAGCATAATCATTCCAACAAAACCATGAAAGTCTACAAGATCAACATAAATTCATAAACAAATCATCAAAACCCTACAACTAAAGAGTTTAGCCACTCATAGCTTGAAGCAACATGTTTAAGCAAAATAAACAAAGAAAGAGTGTAAAGAAAGGGAAACTCTACTGAAAAGAGGCTCTTGATTGAGGTAGCACCGTCACGATCTCCTTGGCTCTCACGTCGGAATTCGAAGAGCAGCAAGACTATCTCGAACTCTTTTCCTCTTCCTTGCAACTAACTCACTCTTCGAACTCTCACTTAATTCTCTTCTTTTTGTGCCTCTTTAGGTCTGTAACTTCCTTGCTTTGCTTTGATTTTCCTTGATCTTCTTTTTTATTCTTTTTTTTTATCCTTTGGGCTGCTGGAATCCCCCAAATTTATAGAGTTTGGCCGCCCAATAATTTACCAAAAATAACATTTTTTCATTTAAGGAAAGTTGGCGCCGCGGCGCTGGTCCATAGCACCGCGGCGCTAGGTGTAAGCTCCGTACCTAATTTTGTGTGAACGCAAGGCAAGAAGGGGGCCAAGAGATGGATGATTGGGTAAGAGTAGTTGGCTGGCTTGCATTTGGAGTGGGAAAACGACTAAGTGTCAGCTATGCGTTGATGGCAACCTGTTGTGATGGAAACAGTTTTGGTGTAAACGCAAAGGTGAGGGAAGATTATCATGTGCTAAAGTCGTGACGCGTTGAGGACATAAGGCGTGGAGGATCACTTTGTACCGAGGATTATTATGCGGCAAACGCATTGAAGGCAGTGTGCCGTTGGAAGTAAAGGCCACGAGGAGTTGGGAGTTGATTTGCGATGAGGCTACTATGCAGTGAACGCTACCATGCGTCGAAGGTGGGTATGCATTGGACAAAGAGTATTGGCCGAGAGAAAGTAATGCGTTTGCTAACTATTTGGCGGGAGAGTTTGAAAAGAAATATCATCAGAGGCTGTGTGCGTTGCTGAAGCTGAGCATAGAAGGTATACGTTGAACGGATTATAGTATAGTGTTGAAATGGAAGATAAGTCGGTGGTATATATATAAGTGGATTGAGAATTCAATTGTTCTGATTGCATTTCAGAGCTCGGGTTGGGTCCATATTAAGGCGAAACATCGGAGGGAGGTAGAAGAAGATGTTCATGCTGATTTGAAGTGGAAATCTCACTGTATTCGTGGAAGAAACTTGGGTTTGACAGAGGTTTCGGCTGCTGTTATCTCTTCAGAGTGATGCTCGGTTTTGGAGGAAGAACAAATGGAAGAGGCAGAGGTTAGGGCTGAAACTTTGAGGTTAGTAAGTTGATTCAATTTCTAGCAAGTTTCATGAAGGATGCTTGAGCTGAAATTGTTTAATTGTGTGTCAAACTCAGGAAGAAGAGATTGGAGTTGAATTGTCGGATGATTAGGGGTAACTCGAAGTTGTTGAAGGTTATATCTTAAACGGAGAGGATGTTCTTCATGAAATTTGGAGGTAAGATGAAGGACCTGTACTTTAACAAGTTTGTAGAAGGAAGAAAGTACTGAAATTGACTGAAACGAAATGTTTAGCAGGTTGAAGAAGGAAGAAGAAAGGAAGAAGGAAACGGTTCTGCTGCAGCGGAAGTATCGCTGAGTGAGCGAGAGACAGGGCAGCGAAGCAAGTAACGCTGCAACGCAAGATAGGCTTTGCGTCTCACGATTCTTGCTAGAGTAACGCTGGGTATCGCTCCTCAAGGTAGTCTCGTTGGTTTCAATCAACGCAGTATCGCTAGTACAGTTTAAGTATCAAATGTGTAACGCTGGCAGCTTACAATTTTCTAAAGAGTAACGTTACTATTGTGTGTTAAAAGAAAAAGGGAGATTATGGAAACTAAACTTGAGGATTATGTGTTTTCAGGCCAAGAAGAGCTCGGGGAGGCTTATAACCCACTTAGAGCCGGGACCAGTTGTGAGTGACTATTTGTTATATCTTGTGTTAAATTTAGTACGCATATCGATGAGGGAACATAATTCATTGTATTATGCCTTATGAATGTGATGTGTTAGTGATTTTATAGAGTATCAATATAAATGTCCATACATAATCGTAGCTGAGGGACCTTATGGTGAAAGCTTGTATGTGTGTAAGCGTGAATTAAGTGCTGAGGGACTTTGTGAAGGCACTTGAATTATAATAAGGAATGGACTACAATGCTCAGGGACTATGAGTGAAGGCATGTAGTAATCCATCACACACTAGCTCGTGCCGAGGGACCATGAGTGAAGGCACTTGAGCAAAGATAGAATTTGTTACCTGTGCTGAGGGATTTCATGTGAAGGCACATGGTACTTAATAACAATTGAGTAAGTGCTGAGGTGATGTGATACTTTGTGTGTTAACTGCAAGTGTACAGGTTAAGTTATAATATAAAACGATTAAGTCTGAGTATCGTTTCCACTAGAGATCCAATTGGGAAGGTTTAAGTTATTTAGCTATTCTAGAATTGAATCAATTTTATTTGAGGATTGGAATTCAACTTTTGTTTTTGGGAAAAAAGAAAAATCAAGCAAGAAAATATCAAAGGGAGAATTGCAAGAGTCAAAGAGAGTTCTAGGGTTTCAAATCCTTGTTTGTTTCATCATGCAAAATTATGGATTTCATGGATTTAATTCTTATGCCTAAGTCTAGAAACTTAATTCCAAGTTATCTTCTCTCAAAGACAACTCTTTCTCATGCAACTTGATTGATAGTTAATCTCTTAAAACCAATACAAAATTACATGGCATTAAAACTAGTCTTTAGCAACTTTCATTGTAAACCTAACTACTCTCGTGATAGATTAACAACGATTCATTGTTATAGATCAAATTAAACATATAATCTCTCGATTCATACATCTAATCTAACATGTGAAGGTGGCCAATCTTCAAGAATTAAACACAATAACAATGAAAAGCATATTTATTTGAACAAAACCATGAGTTTACAAAATTATCATGAGTTTACAAACAATTCATCAAAAACCCTAAAACCAAAGAGTTTAGCCACTCATAGCGTAATACAACATATTGATCAAAAAGAATCAAAGAAAGAGTGTAAAGAATAGGGAAACTCTACTGAAAAGAGGTTCTTGATTGAGGCAGCACCATCACGAACTCCTTGGCTCTCACGTCGGACTTCGAAGGGCACCAAAACTATCTCGAACTCTTTTCCTCTTCCTTGCGGCTAACTCACTCTTGGAACTCTAGCTTAATTCTCACCTTTTCGGATCGTTCTCATATTCTGCAACTTTCTTGATCTTCTTGATATTTCTTTCTCCTTTTTCGCTGCTGAAAACTCCTAAATTTATAGAGTTTGGCCGCCCAAAATTTAACCTAAAATACAAAACTTGTGTTTAAATTAACGTTGGCGCCGCGGCGCTGACGCATAGCGCCGCGGTGGTAGCGTTGCGACCAAAATTAAGTTGCTCTCGGGTTTTAGCGCCGCGGCAGCGCTGTCCCAGCACCGCGACGCTGTCTTGCGTTCACCAAGTACGCGTCGAAGCAGCGCCTTCCCAGCGCCGCGTTGCTGCTCTGCGTCCATGCTGATGCGTTTCTGCCTCAGCGCCGTGGCAGCGCTGCCTTAGTGCCGCGGCGCATCATGCGTTTCAAGCAAGGATGCGTTTTTCAGCACTTTTTCTCCATATTCTTGCTCGGTTTTGATCTTTCAGTCGTTTCTTCTAATTTTCCTCGTTTTAACCTGAAAATCACTAGCAAACAAGTGAAATCTAATATAAAACTCCCTTAATTTGAGAGAATAATAAGCACTTTTCAAGTGCTTATCATGAGGGACGGGAAGTGAAAGCACTAAATAGTTGCAAGTCTGTGAGACATGAGAATTTGATAGTTATATGTGCAATGTGGAAAGTGAATCTTGGTAATTCATTGGGATGTGATATGTGATGGTTACTAACTCACAAACTAGCTTATATTTGTTATGAATAGTTTAGTAGACTTAGTCACTCACTGAGCTTTCTGCTCATTCAGTTTGTTGTTGTTTGTTGTTTCAGGTAGCGAGCGTGTCCGGGATGCCTAGCCTACAGAAGAATCTCGTCTGGGCCTATCTGGAAGTGAACCTCTGGGATAGTTGTAAATATTTAGACTGTACATATATTTTGTATTATGCACATTTCTGAGGGTAGAAAGGGGGACGTGTTGCACCTTATATGTATATATACAGTTATGTTTGTTGAGAGGTTGCATTTTCTTCTGATATGTCAATGGAAATGTTGTTTTGTTTTGCTATTTATATGGTATCCATCCTATAGAGTTTTATAAAGGGAAAACAGGATCATGCTCCTTCCTAGGTATAGAGTGTATCTGGGATGGGGTGTGACACTAGGGCTGCATCAGAAAAGTTTGCTCTCGGGTTTTAGCATCGCAGCAGCGCTGTCCAAGAGCCGCGACGCTATGATGTGTTCAGAAATATTGTTCTCGGGCATTAGCGCCGCGGCCGCGCCGTCCAAGCGCAGCGACGCTATCATGCATTCAACAAGGATGCGTCGAGGCAGCGCCATCTCGGCGCCGCGATGCTACTATGCGTCCAAAACTATGCGTTTATGTTTCAGCACCACGGCGCTATCCCAAAATTTGTCCTTTTGAGTTTTTCAACTCTTTTTCGCCGTATTCTTGCTCGGTTTTGATCTTTTAGTCGTTTCTTCTAATTTTCCTCGTTTTAACCTGAAAATCACTAGCAAACAAGTGAAATCTAATATAAACTCCCTTAATTTGAGAGAATAGAAAGCACTTTTCAAGTGCTTATCAGTCATGCTATCTAACCAATCATCCTTAGTATCGACATGGATTACCTCATCTCCGCATCCCTCAAGGGTGTCATGGGATGTGAGCAGCAAGGATTCAAGTCCTCTTTCTACTGATTCAACCAACTGATCGACTAGGTCTCTCAAGCTCTAAAGGTTAATTCTAACCTCTATCTAGGGACGAAAACTCTTTTGTTGGATACGATGAGGTGTGAATCATAGTGGTGGCAGTCCCATCCTTGGTTTTTGTAGCCAAAGGACTCCTCCCATCAAGGCTGATGGAAATCGTAGTTGATGTGCCCTTAAAGAATGGTGACGGACGAAATTTGTCACCCAATTCCATGCCAAATAAATTTTCCTAACTTAACCCACAGTAGTAGTGGCAAGTTAGGTTGAGCACAGGGAGCCCTCAACTTTTACAGTTGGAAAGTTTACAATTCAAGGTAACAGGAGGGGGGGTTGTGATGGTTTGTTGCAAAGAAACTTAAATCGCATAAAAGTAAATTGCACAAATTAAAAAAAATTAAAATTTAAATGGATAAAGCTCTAGCTTGGATTACACGGGATTTCTTTTGTTCGATGTTCTTACTCATTGGTTCGTCATTACTAAATTCATTGAAGCTAGCATCTAATCAATTCAATTGAAAAGGCCGAAATTGAATTGTCCTAGTTGACAAGTTAGACTTAAGGTCAACTAATGAAATGCATACGAAATTTGACTAAACCTAACCGCATTAAGCTCAAGGGAAAATTAGGCGAAACATTCAACTGGAAAGACCTAGATTGAATGTCCTATCGATTTAATCCTAGGTTGATTAGAACAATGTGCATCACCAATTAGATTTGTAAGCTAACCTAACCTATTGTCTCTTATGATTGACATACAACAAATTGTCACGAATTGTAATACAATCAAAGCAATAATCAAAATGAACACCAGCATTACAATTTGATCATGATTCTTAAAAACTCTGAATTAAATCATGCATACACTAAATCAAGTTGAAAACCTTAAAAGAACATCAATTACAAGGAATATCTCTAATACCCAAGCTAGAAAATCGTTACCTTAGCCAATAATCGATGGGTTCAAGTTCTGAGGTATGAAAAGAAGAAGAAAAATAAAGCGAATAGAGCCAAAAGTCAGCTGGTGGCTGATCTCTCGACCTAAAAGTAGATCAATTGCTTAATTGCTCTCGTAAGTGCTGAATCCAGGTCTTAAATAATGGGTCCCTTCTCTCTTATTGGTCTGAGAGGATTTGTTTATGGTGGGGACCATAAACAAGTTGTTCATTAGAGGATCAATAGGACTTAAGGAGAAAGAATGAATTACAGGGGTAAAACGGTAGTTTTGACCCGCTGTAATTATGAGCAATTTGTGAAGGGTCGGCTTATTGATGACTAGTTATATCCATCAACACAAAAATATATCTAGAGTGCGAAAAGTGTAGTTGTGGGTCTTTAGTGGAGTGACCTACAGTTAATGACTGTTAATTAAGTTAATTAGAGAGTTTAATCAATTTAATTTTGAATCATTAGAGCTTCTAATCTGTAAGTTTGTAAGGTCCCATCGTTAGGTCACAAGGGACCAACAAGGATCAAATATGTTGAAAGGAAAATTTTAAAATGTTCAAATTTATGAGGGAAAATATTAGTTGTATTGGACACAATTAATTAAATGGTTTATTATAAAGTTTATTTGAATAAGATTGAAAAGTGCTTAAAAACTGCTTTCTATTCTCTCAAACTAAGGGAGTTTATATTAGATTTCACTCGTTTGCTAGTGATTTTCAGGTCAAAATGAAGAAAATTGGAAGTGAAAGCCAAAAAGACCAAAATCGAGCCAGAATCCAGTGAAAAAGAGAAGAAAAAAAAATCAAAATATGCCGAAAACAGGGTAGCACCACGGCGCTTTTTCCCGAGAGTTGATTTCGCTTCAGCACAACGTCAGCGCTGTGGCGCCATCCACTAGCGCGGCAGTGCCATATTTCCATATCGGTCAGTGTTGCAGCACCATTAACCAACGTCGCAGTGCCAACTTTCCATATTTGAAGAATATGCATTTTTGCAAAGATTTTTAGACGGCCAACTCTATAAATAAAAGGGTTTTCAGTAGCCCTAATTACCAATCTAAAGACCAAAAGAGACACAAGGAAGAGAAAATTGAGTGAAAGTTTGTTAGAGAGTTCAAAGAGTGAGTTAGCTGCAAGGAAGAGAGAAAAGAGTTCGAGAGAGAGTCATGGTGTCGTTTGAGTTCCCAAGGTGAAGATCAAGGACATTGGGTCGGTGCTCCCTCAATCAAGAGCCTCCTTTCAGTAGAGTTTCTCTTTTTTTACACTCTTTCTTTGTTTATATTGTTTGACATGTTGCTTCAAGCTATGAGTGGCTAAACTCTTAAGTTTTAGGGTTTTGATGAATTGTCTATGAAGTTATAATGATATTGTAGACTATTCATGGTTTTGTTGGATTATGCTTTTCTTTGTTATTGTGCTTAACCTTTGTTGAATGGCCATGTTTGAATGTCAGATTAGATGTATAATTAAAAAATTTTATGTTTAACTAGATCTGTAACAAAGAAGTGTTGTTAATCTATCATGAAAATAGTTAGGTTAACAATGAAAGTTGCTAAAGACTATTCTTAATGCCATGTAATTTGTATTAGTTTCAAGAGATTAGTAATCAATTGAGTTGCATGAGAAAAAGTTGTTTTTGAGAGAAAATAACTTGGATTTAAGTTTCTAGACTTAAGCATATGAATTACAATGAATTCCATGAACCCTAGAATATTGCATGATGAAGTAAACAAGGATTCATTATCCTAGAACTCTCTTTGACTCTTGTGTTTCTTACTTTATTTGCTTTCCATAATTAGTTTATATTTTCCAAAATTCATAACTTGAATTCCAATCGTCAAATAAAATTGATTTGATTCTAGAATTGCTAAGTAACTTAAACATTCACAATTGGATCCTCAGTAGAATGATATTCGGACTTTATTGTCTCATATTATAACTTGACCTGTACACTTGCGGTTAACACTTAAATTTCGCATCAAGTTTTTGGCACTGTTGCCGAGGATCCAAAGAATGGTTTTTCGTTGCTTAATATTCATTAGAATTGATAGATCTTATTTTGAAGTGTACATTATTATTTGGCTGATTATTTTTGTCGGTTTATGCATCGTAATAATACTAACCTCCTCCCTCTTGATCCTAAGATTGATATGACTTGATAACTTGTAGAAATACAAGTTATTATAGTCACTATTTTAATTAATTAGAGTAACTTTAAAGCTAAACGCATGATTTTGGTAGTTGAATTATGTAAAATGTATTACCATGCGTTGGCACTATTTACAAAAGAAAATACCTGAAAAATTATGAGCTTTTCTGTTCTTAACGCAGGATTAAGAAGAAAAGAAGCACAAATAACCCAAGTACTAGAGACGAAGCTGCTGCAAGAACAAGTGGAAACCCATGAATCGAGACTATGCGTTGAGACTATACGTTGAGAAAAGTAGATACAGACACCTGGGCAAAAGCTGTCATATCATTTTACAAAAGGACAACACGTTATCAAATCATGGCAGAACCAATGGGCCGACAATGTGAAAAGTCTACGCAGCAGGGAGGGAATTTAATGCAAAGGTGTCAGGTCATCATGAGTTTCAACTTTTCAACGCGTATAAATAGCCCAAAGCTTCTCCATTCAGAAGGAGAGAAAAACGAGTTCAAGAGGCGAAAGCTCTGCACAATTTCTCCCTCACCATAACCAGCCTCCATTTCGAGCTCTTTTGAGAGAAGAATTCTGAGAATTTTCAAAGTCGTCTCCCAGTGAGTGAGAACCTTCACCTTATGAAATTTATGTATCAGATAGCAACCATCTCAAGCCTCCATGAAGCAAGACGTTGCTAGTGGCGGCTTGACGTCTTCCATTTCTGTTTTATCTCCATTTCCCTCCTTCTTACTTATGTTTTGTTAATGACATTTGAGAGAATGGTTTATTTTCTTAATATGAGTTAGATTGACGATTATCTTCCATCTATTTCCATATTAAATACCTTACACCATGTTGTTTGAATGCTAAATGAGTTAGATGTTAGAAGTTAGTCTCTCTTAAGCAATATTAAGTATGTTACATCTTGATTAATGCATATCATTAGCTTGTATAACTCTGTCTGACAAACAAAAGTAGCAAGCACGACTGTCTAGCTTGAGAGAGTAAATGGTTAATCTTTAGCATTTATCAGGACTAAATGAGGTGCAGAGATGTAGTTCATCTTTTGCCAACGCAAACTTACCATGTGTCTTAGAGATAAGATTAATGTGGCGTCGAAACATCGAGAGATGGATTCACAAACTCAGTTTGTAGGTATGTAATTATACTTAGATATGCTTAAGTAACAACTAGCTCCTGCGTTAACTCTACTTTTATCGCATGGTTCCATTCATTCTCAACGCCTACTATCTGACACTAAATGACATTTGACTAACCATCGCCGTGTCCACCTCATTGTTAGCTGTAGGAAATTTTATTCATTCTTTATGTATAGTTTTAGATACATACAACCAACTCATGCACATGTTACATGTATAGTTCATCGCATAGTCATGCATCTATTCTCAACGCCTTGTTATTACAAATCCCTACGTTCGACCCTGGACTCACTAGGAAACCTATAAGAGCTTATACTTGGACTTTTTATAGGAAAACTTGCTTAATCATGATCATACTTGAGTAATTCTCGATGCATCTTTGTATGAAAATTATAATATCTATTTTTGTGCAACAAGCTATGAAACTCAATTTAAATCGAAAATAGAAATCCAACAACAGGACCTATAGAAAAAATCTAAGGCCTCTACACAATCAAACCGAGGAGATGGCGGAGGAGATACCAAAGGCAAGAGACTACTTCCAACCGACATTACCGGCAAATCTTTCCAACATAATGAATGTACCCATTAATGTCAACAACTTTAAGTTGAAACTGGGGTTGATTCAAATGGCTAGAGAGCTAGCCTTTAGAGGAAGAACCAATGAAGATCCTCACAAGCAATTAAACTAAGACTATGGTCTTTCTTAGAGATATGCACAACGATAAAGATAAATGAGTGTCTCTAACGATGTAATTAAACTAAGACTTTTTCATTTCTCTTTACAGGATCGAGCAAAAGATTGGTTGGAAACCATTTCTCCGGATAGTATCACCACGTGGAAGATCTTAGCTCAAGCTTTCTTGAACAAATATTTTCCACCAGCTAAATCTCAAAGGTTAAGGACAGAGATAGGAACATTCCGCCAACTTGAGGATGAACAATTGTATGAGACTGATGTGGCACTTTTGTGTGTTTACCGCAAGTGTACGGGTCAAGTTATAATATAAAACGGTTAAGTCCGAGTATCGTTTCCACTAGAGATCCAATTGGAAAGGTTTAAGTTATTTAGCTATTCTAGAGTTGAATCAATTTTATTTGAGGATTGGAATTCAAATTTTATTTTTGGGAAAAAGAAAGATCAAGCCAAGAAAGTATCAAAGGGAGAATTGCAAGAATCAAAGAGAGTTCTAGGGTTTCAAATCCTTGTTTGTTTCATCATGCAAAATTATAGATTTCATAGATTTAATTCTTATGCCTAAGTCTAGAAACTTAATTCCAAGTTATCTTCTCTCAAAGACAACTCTTTCTCATGCAACTTGATTGATAGTTAATCTCTTAAAACCAATACGAAATTACATGGCATTAAAACTAGTCTTTAGCAACTTTCATTGTAAACCTAACTACTCTCGTGATAGATTAACAACGATTCATTGTTATAGATCAAATTAAACATATAATCTCTCGATTCATACATCTAATATAACATGTGAAGGTGGCCAATCTTCAAGAATTAAACACAATAACAATGAAAAGCATATTTATTTGAACAAAACCATGAGTCTACAAATTTATCATGAATTCACAAACAATTCATCAAAAACCCTAAAACCAAAGAGTTTAGCCACTCATAGCGTAAAGCAACATATTGATCAAAAAGAATCAAAGAAAGAGTGTAGAGAATAGGGAAACTCTACTGAAAAGAGGTTCTTGATTGAGGCAGCACCGTCACGAACTCCTTGGCTCTCGCGTCAGACTTCGAAGGGCACCAAAACTATCTCGAACTCTTTTCCTCTTCCTTGCGGCTAACTCACTCTTGGAACTCTAGCTTAATTCTCACCTTTTCGGATCGTTCTCTTGTTCTGTAACTTTCTTGATCTTCTTGATATTTCTCCCCCTATGGCTGCTGAAAACCCCTAAATTTATAGAGTTTGGCCGCCCAAAATTTAACCTAAAATACAAAACTTGCGTTTAAATTAACGCTGGCGCCGCGGCGCTAGCGTTGCGACCAAAATTAAGTTGCTCTCGGGTTTTAGCGTCGCGGTAGCGCCGTCCTAGCGCCGCGACACTGTCTTGCGTTCACCAAGTACGCGTCGAAGCAGCGCCTTCCCAGTGCCGCGTTGCTGCTCTGCGTCCATGCTGATGCGTTTCTGCCTCAGCGCCACGGCAGCGCTGCCTTAGCGCCGCGGCGCCCATGCGTTTCAAGCAAGGATGCGTTTTTCAGCACTTTTTCTCCATATTCTTGCTCGATTTTGATCTTTCAGTCGTTTCTTCTAATTTTCCTCGTTTTAACCTGAAAATCACTAGCAAACAAGTGAAATCTAATATAAAACTCCCTTAATTTGAGAGAATAATAAGCACTTTTCAAGTGCTTATCAGAGACTTGGGAGAGGTACAAGGATTTGTTGAGGAGGTGCCCTCAACATGGGTACCCGGATTGGTTGCAACTTCAACTCTTTTACAATGGATTCTCAAGCTCAACCAAATCCATCCTAGATGCCACTATTGGAGGATTGATCTTCTCCAAGAATGCTCAAGAGGCCTATACCATACTAGAGGATTTGGCCACTACATCTTACAATTGGCCATGTTAACGGTCTTCTCCAATCATTCCAAAGGTTGTCGGATTGTATGAGGTGGATGAGGTAAACTCTCTTAAAGCTCAAATGGCTTCCCTCACTAATGCTCTTTCTAAATTGACTACAGGGGACCAAGCTCAAACTAGTCCACCATCCATAGCCTCCCTTGTCACCTTGGCATTGGAGATGTCTACTCAAAAGAAGTTGGAACAAGGAGACAATGAGATGGCCAATTATGTTGATAGATGACACTATAGAGGCCACCAACAACAACAACTTCCAACTCATTCCCATCCTAACTTGAGGAACCATGAAAACATTTCTTATGCTAACAATAGAAATGTTTTGCAAGAACCTCCTGGTTTTTCCAATGTAGGTCCATCACACACTGAGAAGAAGTCCAATTTAGAAGACTTGAGGTGGAGTACATAAAAGAGTCAAGAGGAAGGGCCACCACATTGGAAAGCATCGTACAAAGTCATGGTAAGGCTATTCACAACATCGAGGTTCAAATTAGCCAAATTGTCACTTCCCTCTAAACAATGCAAAAGGGTAAGTTCCCTAGTTACCCCGAGAGAAATCCAAAGGAGGAGTGAAAGGATGTGACTTTGAGGAGTGGGAAAAAGCTGTCCACTATTTTGATCGATCATGAGGATGAGGAGCAAGAGGTAGAAGAGACCATCCAAGAGCCTATCATAGAAGATGAACCCAAGGTGGTCTTCGAAAACGAGGCAAAGGTAAAGAAGTCGGCATCTTCAAGTAAGTCATCTAACCCTCTACCTTTTGTACCTAATACCTTGCCCTACCCTCAACGTTTTAAGAAGAAAGAATTAGACTCTCAATTTGCTAAATTCATTGAATGATTTAGAAAGCTTCATATTAATATCCCATTTGTTGAGGCTTTAAAACAAATGCCTAACTATGCTATATTCATGAAAGATGTCTTGTCTAAAAAGAAGAAGTTTGGGCAATATGAGATGATTAGTATGACTGAAGAATGCAGTTTTGTGCTGCAAAGGAAGTTACCACAAAAATTGAAAGATCTAGGGAGTTTTACTATACCTTGCACTATTGGCTCTTTAAATGTTACTAAAGCTCTTTGTGATCTTGGTGCTTCTATTAATTTAATGCCTTTTTCTATTTATAGGAAGCTCGACATTAGAGAAGTGAAACCTACTACCATCACCTTACAACTAGCAAATAGATCTTTAGCTTATCCTAGAGGTATTGTTGAGGATGTATTAGTTAAAGTTGACAAATTTATCTTCCCTGCAAATTTTGTAGTATTAGACGTGGAGGACTCTGAGATTCCTATCATACTTGGGAGGTCATTCCTAGCAACTGGGAAGGCTCTCATAGATATCCAACAAGGGAAGTTGAATCTAAGGGTAAATGATGAGAATGTTGTATTTAATATTTATAAGTCCTTGAGTCATCATGATGAGAGTAGTACTTGCCATGCTATAGACATAATTGATCATACTATTTCAAACCATGTAGAGGTTATGTTGGCTAGTGATCATCTAGAACAAAGCATAATGGATGTTGACAATGTGGATACTATTTTTGATGAAATAGCTTTGTATGCTAGGTGGTTAGATAGAATGCCAATATGCACTAAAATGTACAAACCTATGTCTTTAGCTTCTTTGCATGTTGTAAATAATGTTGAGAAACCTGTGCTTGAATTAAAGGTGTTACCCCCTCACTTGAAATATGCATTCTTAGATGATTTATCTTCTTTTCCTATTATAATATCTTCTGACTTTAATTCTGTGGAAGAAGAAAAATTGTTGAGAGTGTTAAGGGATCATAAGGCCGCGATTGGTTGGTCTATTGAGGATCTTAAAGGTATTAGTCCGTCGGTCTATATGCACATAATCTTGATGAAAGATACCTTGTAAGCCCTGTACTTGACCTTGTGAGAAGGCAAGATAAGAAGAGACTAAGAGATGGGCGTATGGTAGGAATAGTTGGCTGAAATGTGTGTGGGGGCAAAAATGGCTAAGTGTTGGCCATGCGTTGGTGGCACTATGCGTTGATGGAGGTAGTTTTGGTGTGGACGCAGAGATGAAGGAAGGCTATTAGGCGTTGAAGGCCACGAGGTGTTGAGGCCACGAGGCGTCGAAGGTCACTATGCGATGAACGCATTGAAGGCCACAAGGCGTTGAAAGTTGAAGGCCACGAGGCGTCAAGAGCCACTCTGCGTTGAAGGTCACTATGCGGTGAACGCTACCATGCGTTGAAAGTGGGTATGCGTTGGTGCATAGAAGGTTGGTCGAGAGAACAATGCATTCGTCAGCTATCCGGCGATGGGAGTTAGGAAATTGTAACATACAAAACCGAGGCTATGCGTTGTTGAAGCCAAGTACAGAAGGTATGCGTTGATTAGATTATTATATAGAGACGAAGTGGAGTTTAAGTCGATGGTATATATATATAAGTGGACCGAGTATTCAATTATTTTGATCACATTTCAAAGCTCGAGTTGATTCCATTTCGAAGCTAAACAACGGAGGGAGGTATAATGTCACACCCCCTCCCGGATTATCCTCCATAACCCGAAAGAAGATGTGACGTCAGCAACCTTGACTCCTCTGTAAGGTTCACTGACCAGCCATTTATTTTACCGAAGACGGCCCAAACGAGGTTCTTACATAGGCAAAGCATCCTGAACTCGCTTGCTACCTGGAAAAATTTAAAAAAAACATAGGAAAATGTGAGCTAAGCCCCGTGAGTGACTGGTTTTGTAAACTACCTTTTATTCAAAAAGAGGCATGTTACGCATTAAAACAAGGATCTAACTCGATAGTTCATTAGAAACAGATTTTTCACAAAACTTTATCAATCTCGTAAATCTATTACGAATCAATAGAATCGTTCTCCAGTATGATTTAACAGAAAACTGTTTGGTTTTTCAATCTTTTCCCTTAGTTGAGGCGGAGCAAGGCTCAACACTCTCAACGTCGAAAACATCCTTAGTTGGGGTGGAGCAAGGCTCAACACACCCAACGTCGAAATCATCCCTGGCTTCAAGCAGAGCAAGCTCGATGCACTAGCCAGATTAACCTCTATGTGCACATAAGAATATGACGGGTTGCCCATGTACCTTCTCATGTCCTTGAGTACTGGGTCCCGGGGAAACTCACGAGCCTTCTCAAGGAGATAAGCACTGAGCCTCCTCTTAAACAGTTTATCGATCAGTTTGAGTAGATCATTCATATGAAACCTTTTATAGAAAACAGGATGTTTCTTGATAAACGATATCTTGCAACATGCCTTTCAATATAATAAAATAATTAGATAAACATGCCTTTTAAACAATATGTTACACATCATGCGTTTCATGAAAACAGTTATCATAAACTATATCACATAAGAACATTTCAACAAGGTTCAGTTTTGAAAGAAGAAGAGAGTCACTCACAATTACTTAAGAGATTCCCTTTTAAATCTCTGCTTTCCCGAGCTCATAAACGCAAGGCTTAAACTCTTTAGTCTGCCTTCACCCTCTGGTAGTCTAGTTGGACGCAATCCTGCAAAGTGCAGACTAACTCTCCCTATTCTTTTGGATGCGTCGACCTTCTTTGAATACAAAGTCTAACTTAAACGCATCGTGGCGTTCACCCTTTATGTTGAATTCGGATTAAATGCAAGGCTCACCCTTCTCGACGCAAGCCAACTTCTTAACACCAGATGACTTAAGTGTCAAGGTTGTCTTCCTCTTTGGCTGCAGACTTCCTCCTTCAAACGCAAGGTTTTCTTCTTTCAGCTCTCTTTCTTTCTTTCTCTCAAGGATTATTATCACCGAATCATCAGTCATTACTTTTCCCTCAAGGTTCTATTTATAGAGAACTTGTCATTCTACCTCTCCTCTTCTGCTGCCACTTGTTTGCCACATGTCATGTTGCATGCTGAATTAATCATGCATTAGTCCAAGTGTCACTTTGCATGAAATGTTTATCATGCTTTCTAACACCTCCTACTTAATGAGGTGTCACAATCATGTGTAACTACCTGGCCTATAGACTTACCTTATGGGTTCATTATGTTCCAATACATAACTACACAACCAACTCCTTGCTCCTTTGCGTTCATGGAACTATCTTCCAGATTCAACTCCTTTGCTTCCTTTTACTACCCTCGGCTTTACTACCTTTATTCCACTTCTCCTTTATTTAAGTGTACAAATTCTAAATGCATACTACTATGCGCTTCAGCTTGACATCATACATTAATTTTTATCGCATTTATATGTGTTCAACTCCCTTTCTTACATTCGTTCACAGCTACATTTCCTCCTTTGTACAATTGCACTCTTCTGACCATGTGGTTTACCTTTGACTACCCCATCCAACTCACATTCTTTCTTCCTGCGTTTACCCTTCTGCATTTACTTTTGCTTCATTCCGCGTTCATGACCTTCCTTTAAGTCCCTTGATTTTATCCTCTATGCGTTCTCGAATCATATACCAAGGTTATTCCTTAACCATTTCCTTCTTTAGCTTCTTCCTATGCATTTACCGAAGATAGTGACGGCATTTTCCATTATCATGAAATTAAGCTCTTCAGCGTATGACTTGATAACCAATGATAACCATTATCGACTCATGAAACCTTCATCGCATAGCTAATAGCTGTCCTTAACACAGAATTCATCAACGCATAGCCAATATTTTCTCACCATATAACTTTCTCAACGCATAGTTATTATCCATTTTGTGGCCTATCAATTCATTATTAATCCTTCAGCCTATCGCATCCAACTACTCCCAATTCAAGGTATTCTTCTCATCGTAACGTAGGTCGAACACAACCCTTGGTCAGGCTCCATCTTTGCCTCCAAACATATACCAATCAAAATAACGACTTATTCATCAAAGCTATGGTAACAGTCTACTTCCTTCCCTTTACACTAGCTTCCCATACTAGGCTTACCAACGCATGGCCGTAATCCATACTCAGTTCTTGTTCCTTCAACTCCATTCACTATTTCTCTGTACACTACTCTACGCATTACTTTCCTTAGTTTCACTTCCCGACGCGTTGTCAACCTTTCCAGCGCAAGGCACTTTTCCTACGTGATGGTTCTATTTCACTTTACATTATCAGCGCATGGTACTTTACCCCACTCAACTTACCCCCGTTAGAACCTAATCTCACAGCTTGGTTGATAGCTCCTCAGTATTAGATACCATGCGTTTGAGCTTAATCATCTACGCATCACCCTAATCTTCCAAGATATGTCTATTCTTTTCTTAATACCATTCATCTCAACGCACAGAATTTATTGGCCATAATTCAGTAATTGCATAATCTTAACTTTTCATTTAAAGGTTCCCCAATCCACACACTTTTATCCCTTTTATCCCCCTACTATTTATATGAATACTTGGGTTTTCGGGGACAGGGTGTTACATATAAGAAGGTGTTTATGTGGTTTGGGGTGGAATTCTCGTCGTTCTCGTGGAGGAAACTTGAGCTGGAATGAAGAACCCAACTGGTGTTACTTAATTAGAGTAACGTTCAGTTTTGGGGGAAGAACGAACGGAGGAAGTGGTGGCTAGGGTTTAAATTCTGAGGTTAGTAAGTTAACTCGATCTCTAGCAATTTTCATGAAGGATACATGAGCCGAATTTGAGTAAATGTGTGTTAAACTCCAGGTAGAAGAGATCAGAGCTGAATTGCAGGACGATTAGGAGCGATTCGGGGTTGTTGAAGGATATATCTTAAACAGAGAGGATTTTCTTTATGAGACTTTGAGGTAAGATGAAAGACTTATGTCTTTATAAGTTTGTAGAAGAAAGAAAGTTCTGAATTTGGCCAGAATGCGATGTTTAGCAGGTTAAAGAAAGAAGCAGAAAGAAAGAAGAAAACTATGCTGCTACGACAGTAGTATCGCTGAGAGAGCGGGAGACTGGGCAGCGAAGCGAGTGTCACTGGTAACACAAGAGGGGCTTTGCGTCTCACAATTCTCGCTGAAGTCTCATTGGGTGTCGCTCCTCAGGTAATCTCGCTAGTTTTGTTCAATCCGGTATCGCTAGTGCAGTGTTCTATAGTGTGGTTTCGCGGGTAATCTCGCCAGAGAATGTGGAGTAACGTTATTTGTGAGTGTTTTGAGGAAAAGAGAGTTTGGAGATGAAATGAGCATAGGGTTTAATTATGTATATTTAATAAGTAAAAAAAAAGTCTAAGGAAAACTTAACGTGAAAAATGTGTATTTTCAGGCCAGGAAGAGCTCGGGAAGGCATATAACCCACTTAGAGCCGAGACAAGTTGTGAGTGACTTCCTACTATATCTAGTGGTTACTTTTAACATGGTTACTTGGTAATGGATGAGTAGAAAGTTATGGTACGGTGTAGTATTTGAGTAATTATGTTGTGTTGATAAGTTTAAAGGGAACTAGATTTACTATCTAAATGTAACCATGGCCGAGGGACTTTGTGTGAAGGCCTAAGTGAATATGTATTATGATTATCAGTGCTGAGAGACCACGTGTGAAGGCACTTGAGTAGTTGGGTGAAATGGATTCCAGTGCTGAGGGACCCTGAGTGAAAGCATGTGGAAACCCATCATATGTTAGCTCGTGCTGAGGGACCATGAGTGAAGGCACTTGAGCGGTGATTTGGTTGGGTTACCAGTGCGGAGGGACCTCGTGTGAAGGCACATGGTAATATTGCTACATTTAAACTCAGTGTTGAGGGACGAAATGTGAAGGCACTTAAGAGTTTGCAATGCCGAGGAACATAATGTGAAGGCATTTGTATGTGAATAGAAATGAGAATTTGTACTGGAGAGTGAATGCGTTGAGCTTGCTTCGTCACAACAAGGGTTGGATAGTTGCCATGAAATTGTATAGATGGTGGTACTGTTTGTGATCTATAGCATAAAAGACCTAGAGATTTCTGATATATGATTTGTGGTGGTTACTATGGTTTACATTAACTCGTGAATGTTAGTAATATTTGAATGAATTCAGTCACTACTGGGCTTTAGGCTCACTCAATTTGTTTGTTTGATTGTTGTTTCAGGTAGCGAGTGTCACACCCCCTTCCAGATTACCCACCTAACCTAAAAGGGAATGTGAAGACAATAAACACCACCTCTCTTGTGACGCATATTGTCCAATCTTACATTCCTTCCTGTGCTTACATTTACTCATTTACATACATAGAACTCAGTCATACTACACATGCTTATAACTTGATATGATTCCCTGCATAGAGTACACTTTTATTACATAACATAATTTAACTTCCATATCCATCATACAACGTACAAAACTCCACTACAATCCCCACTCGAAAGCTACTAGGTCTATATGCCATCTACATAAAGTCATATACAACATACAACTCTCAGACTTGACTGAATTTCGAGAACTCGAGACTTAGGCAGGGTGAGCTGAAGTAGGCTAAGCACCGGGAACGTCCTTGCTACCATGGGGTAAAAGAAAACATCGAAAACGTGAGCTAAAAGCCCCGTGAGTGACTAATTTGTAAAACTATCATTTGTTCAAAAACAGGCATGTTTAAATCATAATAACGCCATAAACGTAAACGTGATTCAAATAATCATTTCTATAAAGTCATAATTTCAACAATGTAACAAATCACATATGTTCATGCCAAAATGATCGTATACGAAAAACAATTCGTTCTCATAACTTTCCCTTAGTCAGGGCGGAGTAAGACTCAACGCACCCAACTTCACAACCTCTATGTGCACATAGGAATATGGCGGGTTGCCCAAGTACCTTCTACGAGTCCTTCAGTACGGGGAAACTCACATGCCTTCTCATGTCCTTCAGCATTGAGCCTCCTCTAAAACATTTTAGAAACCAGTATTATACGTAAATAGTTCACATGAAAATCTTTCATGAGAATCAAATATATCACAATAAACAACATATCAAACATGCCATTCAACATCTTATAGAAACGGATAAAACATGCCTTGTGAACAATATCATCAAACATCATGCTTTTCAAGAAAACAGTTCATCTTAAAGCCATATCTCATAAAAAAAACCAAACTAAATATTTTTAATAAATTTCGTTTCAAAGAAAGAAAAGTGTCACTCACAACTTGTCCTTAAGCCCTAAGCGGATTATATGCCTTTTCGAGCTCTTCTTGGCCTGTAAATATACATTCCTCATGTTACGTTTTCCTTAACTTCCTTTACATGATTATTAAATGTGCATACTTAAACTTAAACTCTAATCATGATTCACCACCGAGACTCCCTTTCTTTCCTAAGGTACACATAATAAGCGAGATTCTATGTCATTAGCGAGATTACCAATGAGATTTCACCTTACTAACGAGTTTACTAACGAAATTACACAACAGGTCACAGCACTAGCGACACTAGCATAAGCGAAACCAGAGAGACTACCTGAGGAGCGTTACTGAGTGAGAGCCAGCGAGATTTGTGAGAGAAAAACCTTCTTTGCTCGACCAGCGAGACTAGTGTCGCTACTGACGCCAATTCCTCAGCGTTACCTGCTTCCAAATGACATCCGACAGTAAAGTTTCCTCCTTTCTTGTTTGTTCTCAATTTTGTCAATTCAAAGTCATATTTCTATCCAGATTTGGAACTTTTTTCCTTCTACAAACTTGTAGAGAAACATGTTTTCTAGCTTACTTCAAAATTTTGTGGTCTAACTCGTCCTGGTTCGTCAGATATTGCAAGTTTTCTCCACGCTACTCCAGATTGCACAGAAAATTCGTATCAGTAACTTCCAGCTAGAAGTTCACATGTTTTTATTCCATTTCAACTCAGGCATCCTCCATAAAAGTTGTTCAAAATTGAGTTAACTTACTAACCTTAAACTTTCAGCCCAAAATTCAATCTCTTCTGCTCGATATTCAGGAAACACCAGACCTGGTTCGAGCTGTGTGACAGGAGATGAAGCTTCTGTTTCAGCTTCAGTTTTACCATGAAATCGTCCAAAACCTTGCACGAAATTGCCCTAGGACTCTTCTTCAACCTCACCCTGACGTGCAGCTGAAAGATAGCATAGAAATCAGTTTGGAAATGAGTAGAAAGAAGTCGGCAACATTTTCCCTTCAAATAAAATCACAACCGACTTTTCCATCCTTATCTTTTTTTTCTTTTCTTTTCTTTTTTTTTTTTTTTGTTCCTTTTTCTTCTCTTTGTCTTCTTTTGGTTTCCTTTTCTTTTTCTTTTTTTTTTCTTTTTTTTTTTAACAAAATAAGATTATTAATATTAATTCGCTTAAAGCTTTTGAACGTGCTTACCAATTAGGTGCTTACAGCGAGCGTGTCCGGGACGCCTAGCCTACTGAAGTTTCTCGTCTGGGCCTACTTCGGAGCAGACCTCTGGGATAGTTGTAAATACGCAATTTACGTTCATGTTTTGTTGATGTACATGTTCCATGGGAGTGTTGGGAGAATCGTTTTGTATTATATATATAGAACACTTGTTGATAAGTTGTTATATTATCGCATGACTTAATAGCAAAGGTGCTTATATTTTTAGATAAAGCTGGCATTTAATTGAATCTTAAAGATCTGTATATGATTTATGCTATAGAGACGGCTAGGAAGTGTGTAGTTTCACACTCACTCCTAGGGATAAGGGCTATCTGGGAGGGGGTGTGACATACCTTTAACCCATCAGTAGAGCACCAAAGGAGACTTAACCCCGCCATGAAGGAGGTAGTTAAGAAAGAAGTGCTCAAACTTTTGAATGCAAGAATCATATATGACATATCTGATAGTTCATAGGTAAGCCCTGTTCAAGTAGTACCCAAGAAAGGTAGTATGACTATGGTTAAGAATGAAAAAGATGAGATGATAGCCACGAGAACTATAATAGGATGGCGTGTATGCATTGATTATAGGAAGTTGAATAAGGCTACTAGAAAAGATCATTTTCCCCTTCCTTTTGTAGATCAAATGCTTGATAGACTTGCAGGTTATTCTCATTATTGCTTCCTTGATGGATATTTAGGTTATAATCAAATTGTCATTGCTCCTAAGGATCAACAAAAGACCATATTTACTTGTCCTTATGGGACTTTTGCTTTTAGGAGAATGCCTTTTGGTTTATGTAATGCCCCTACTACGTTTCAACGTTTTATAATGTCTATTTTTCAGAGGCTCATTGAAGACATAATGGAGGTTTTCATGGATGATTTTTCTGTATTTGGGTCTTCATTTGATTCTTGTCTTGCTAATCTTTCTCGTGTTTTGCAGAGGTGCCAAGATGCTAACCTTATTTTGAATTGGGAAAAGTGTCACTTCATGGTCAAGGAAGGCATCCTCCTGGGGCACAAAGTCTCACAAAAGGGATTGGAGGTGGATGGGGCTAAAATAGCAGCCATTGAACATTTGCCACCTCCCAACAATGTGAAGGGAGTCAGAAGCTAAGCTTCCTAGGGCATGTAGAGTTTTACAGGAGATTTATTAAAAAATTTTCTAAAATTGCTAAATCCTTGAGTAACTTGCTAGAGAAGGAAGCTAAGTTTGTGTTTAATGATGCATGTCTACTAGCTTTTAATACTTTAAAAGAAAGGTTGATTTCCGCACCTATTATTGTTGTACCTGAATTGAGTCAATCTTTTGAAATCATGTGTGATGCTAGCGACTATGCCTTAGGAGTTGTTTTAGGCCAACGTAAAGATAACATGTTTAGGGCAATTTACTATGCTAGTAGGACTCTTGATAGTACTCAACAGAAATATACTACCATTGAAAAAGAACTACTAGTTGTTGTGTTTGCTCTTGATAAATTTAGATCATATTTGTTTGGCTCTAAAGTAGTTTAGTGCACACTGACCATGCTGCTTTGAAGTATTTGTTTGACAAGAAAGATTCTAAACCTAGGCTAATGAGGTGAATCTTATTATTGCAGGAATTTGACTTAGAAATCAAAGTCAGAAAAGGATGTGAAAATGTGGTTGCAGACCACCTGTTTAGGATTGAGAATGGGGATGCTAACTCATGTCCCCCCCCCCCCCCCCCAATTCTATGTTTCCTGATGAACAACTGTATCAGGTAAAAGATAGTTTGTCTTGGTTTGCTGACATAGTTAACTATCTTGCAGGAGGACATCTTCCACCTAACATGAACTCTCAACAAAATAAGAGATTCCTGCATAATGTTAAATCTTATCATTAGGAGGACCCACTTCTCTACAAGGGTTGTGCTAATAGTATTATAAGGAAGTGTGTGCCTCAAGAGGAAGTGGTAAGTATTCTAAATTCATGTCATGCCTTCCCCATGGAGGCCACTTTGGACCCACTAGAACTGCATCTAAGGTACTCCAGTCAGGTTTTTATTGGCCTTCTCTTTTTAGAGACTGTTATACCTTTGTCAAATCATGTGATAAGTGCCAACGTACTGGCAATATCTCAAGACAACATGAGCTTCCAATGAAACCTATCTTGGAAGTGGAGCTGTTTGATGTTTGGGGTATTGACTTTATGGGGCCTTTTCTTATGTCTTCTGATGGCTACCTATATATTCTAGTTGCAGTTAATTATGTATCTAAGTGGGTAGAAGCCATAGCTACTAGGACCAATGATGCTCGCATTGTTTTAAAATTCTTGCATAAAAACATCTTTACGCGTTTTGGTACACCTAGAGCTATTGCAATAAATTGTTTGAATCCATGATGCAAAAATATAATGTTAATCATAAAATTGCTATAGCTTATCATCCTCAAACTAATAGTCTTGCTAAGTTATCTAATAGGGAAATCAAGCAGGTTTTGCAAAAGATCATCAAGACCAATAGGAAGGATTGGGCCCTCAAGCTCGATGATGCACTGCGGGCTTACCGTACAGCTTTCAAAGCCCAATTGGTACTTCACTGTATAGGTTGGTGTTTGGAAAGGCTTGTAACTTACCGATAGAGCTCGAGCATAAAGCTTATTGGGCCATTAAGAAGCTGAACATGGATTTTGAGAAGGTCGGTGAGAAACGCCTCTTGGAACTCAATGAGATGGAGGAATTCCACGCTCAAGCTTATGAGAATGCCAAGCAGGTTTTGGAAAAGATCGTCAAGACCTATAGGAATGATTGGGCCCTCAAGCTTGATGATGCACTGCGAGCTTACAGATGCGCCACTTTGTGTGTTTACCGCAAGTGTACGGGTCAAGTTATAATATAAAACGGTTAAGTCCAAGTATCGTTTCCACTAGAAATCCAATTGGGAAGGTCAAGTTACTTAGCTATTCTAGAATCGAATCAATTTTATTTGAGGACTGAAGTTCACTATTTCAATTTTGGGAAAAAGAAAAATCAAGCAAAGAAAATATCAAAGGGAGAATTGCAAGAGTCAAAGAGAGTTCTAGGGTTTCGAATCCTTGTTTGTTTCATCATACAAAATTATAGATTTCATGGATTTTATTTTAATTCTTATGCCTAAGTCTAGAAACTTAATTCTAAGTTATCTTCTCTCAAAGACAACTCTTTCTCATGCAACTTGATTGATAGTTAATCTCTTAAAACCAATACAAAATTACATGGCATTAAAACTAGTTTTTAGCAACTTTCATTGTCAACCTAACTACTCTCGTGATAGATTAACAACGATTCATTGTTATAGATCAAATTAAACATATAATCTCTCGATCATACATCTAACCTAACATGTGAAGGTGGCCAATCTTCAAGAATTAAACACAATAACAATGAAAAGCATAATTTATTTGAATAAAACCATGAGTTTTTCAGCTCTTTTTTACCATATTCTTGCTCGGTTTTGATCTTTTAGTCGTTTCTTCTAATTTTTCTCGTTTTAACCTGAAAATCACTAGCAAACAAGTGAAATCTAATATAAAACTCCCTTAATTTGAGAGAATAATAAGTAATTTTCAAGTGCTTATCAACACCCCAAACTTAGAGATTTGCTAGTCCCGAGCAAAGAATAAAATCAAATAATAGGGAGTTTTAGATGAAGAAGTGTGCAATTGACTCATGTCTCAGAGAATAGCATTCAGAGCTTTAAGTAGAAACATGCAAGCATATCTATATTGTTATAATTATTCAAGGCCAAATCTTGCTATCTCCCATGTGTGTGTGTGCAAGCCTCCTTCAATTTAAAATACTAGAACTCAAATTAGGACTTAAGAGAGTTTCTTTAGTTTTCCCCCTACTCTAGCTCATGCACCAATCTTCAAGCTTTCATGCATTCAAGTGAGTAATATGTCCACTAAGGTGCCTTTCAATCATATATATTTTTTTCATGGGCCCTAAACTTGCATTCTTTTACCTAGAGGCACTAGCTTTCACACATCCACTGTAGGGACTCGTACCTAGTCAATTCCCAGGCGTCCTTACTGATCACAGCAAAGGCAGCTCTTTTTACCTCTATCCATGCATACTCATTACAAGTTTAACATTTAAAAAGATAGACAAATAAAACTCATATATTTTATGACACTCTTTCTTTTCTCAAGGCATGTATACTCTTTTCTTTTTCCTTAGTCTAAGATTACAAGCTATCATGCATTTTCACTCCCTAACCGGTGGGGCCTTTCGAAGTGACAACCAAATACACCCAACTTAATCCTTTTTTCAGTTAAAGATTCTAAATAGAAGTGGCTACGTGCTCAAGAATATGAGAGATTTTAAGAGGGACTTAAATGAATTTAACTCAAGATAGTGCTATTCTATTTCCACAATAAGTCATCTATCATGCAAATTCGAATCTCATCATGGGCAATCACCATCAAGGCACACAACCACAAACAACATTCCCATTAACTTTAAAAGCTCCAAAATTTTCAAAAATTTGTTTCAAAAATTATTTAAAAAAATTGACGTGCATATGATCATTAAAACCTTCACTAACATGCATAGCAGGATAAGAAAACACACAAAAGTACGAAAGACACCTCCCACCCCAAACTTAGAATCATGCATTGTCCCCAATGCATAAGAACATCTAACGAGGAAAGAGCAAGCCTGGGAGCAAGAGGGAAGCCACCAAACAGGCTTGATGTAAGGAGTACTTTGTGTGATAAACCACGTTCCTGAGAGATAAAGCATATGAGTGACTCCAAGATTTATATAAAATAAAATAAAAAATAAAAAGTAAAGAAAGCAATAAAATTGGGTTGCCTCCCAATAAGCCCTTGGTTTAACATCTTCTAGCTAGACGGGACTACTGGATTATGCAATGAAAGTCAGGTTCTCAAGTCCGCGTTCTTCATCACCGATGTAGTGCTTTAATCGTTGACCATTCACTTTGAAGGTTGTTCCATTGTTACCTTGTAGTTCCACGGCTCCGTGTGGGGATACCTTGACAATGATAAAGGGTCCCGACCATCGTGTCCTAAGCTTTCCTGGAAACAAGCGTAAACGTGAGTTAAAAAGTAATACTCTTTGTCCTGGAAGGAAGGTTCGTGATGTGATCTTCTTGTCATGCCATCTCGCAGTGCGCTCTTTGTAAAGTTTGGCATTCTCATAAGCTTGAGCACGGAACTCCTCCATCTCATTGGGTTCTAAAATGCGTTTCTCACCAGCTTTCTCGAAATCCATGTTCAGCTTCTTGATGGCCCAATAATCTCTATGCTCGAGCTCTACCGGTAAGTGACAAGCCTTTCCAAACACCAACCTATACGGGGAAGTACCAATTGGGGTTTTGAAAGCTGTGCGGTAGGCCCACAGTGCATCATCGAGCTTAAGGGCCCAATCCTTCCTATTGGTCTTGACTGTCTTTTCCAAAACTTGTTTGATTTCCCTGTTAGATAACTCAGCAAGGCCATTGGTTTGAGGATGATAAGCTGTAGCAATTTTATGTTTAACATTATATTTTTGCATCATGGATTCAAACAGTTTATTGCAAAAGTGAGAGCCCTCATCACTAATAATAGCTCTAGGTGTACCAAAACGTGTGAAAATGTTTTTATGCAAGAATTTTAAAACAGTGTGAGCATCATTGGTCCTAGTAGCTATGGCTTCTACCCACTTAGATACATAATCTACTGCAACTAGAATGTATAGGTAACCATTAGAAGAAATAGGAAAAGGCCCCATAAAGTCAATACCCCAAACATCAAATAACTCCACTTCCAAGATAGGTTTCATTGGAAGCTCATGTTGTCTAGAAATATTGCCAGTTCGTTGGCACCTATCACATGACTTAACAAAGGTATAATAGTCTTTAAAAAGGGATGGACGTGTAGAAGAAATCTTGATCCCGACAACGGCTCCAAAAACTTGATGCGCCACTTTGTGTGTTTACCGCAAGTGTACGGGTCAAGTTATAATATAAAACGGTTAAGTCCGAGTATCGTTTCCACTAGAGATCGAATTAGGAAGGTCAGTAAAATCCTGACTGAAGTACCTTAGCTGCAGTTCTAGTGGGTCCAAAATGACCTCCATAGGGTGAGGAATGACATGACTTTAAAATACTTACCACTTCCTCTTGAGGCACACACTTTCTTATCATATTGTCAGCACAAACCTTGTAGAGAAGTGGGTCCTCCCAATGGTAAGACTTTACTTTGTGCAGGAATCTTTTCTTTTGTTGATAGTTCATGTCAGGTGGCAAATGTCCTCCTGCAAGATAATTAACTATGTCAGCAAACCAGGGCACACTATCTTTTACCTGATACAGTTGTTCATCAGGGAACATCTCAACAATTGGGGGCCATGATTTAGCTTCCTCATTCTCAATTCTAGATAAGTGGTCTGCAACCACATTTTCACATCCTTTCGTGTCTTTGATTTCTAAGTCAAATTCCTGTAACAATAATATCCACCTCATTAGCCTAGGTTTAGAATCTTTCTTAACAAACAAGTACTTTAAAGCAGCATGGTCAGTATGCACTACTTTTTTAGAGCCAAGCAAGTATGATCTAAATTTATCAATGGCAAACACAACAGCTAGTAGTTCTTTTTCAGTAGTAGTGTATTTCTGTTGAGTATTATCAAGAGTCCTACTAGCATAATAAATTGCCCTAAACATGTTATCTCTACGTTGGTCTAAAACAGCTCCTAAAGCATAATCACTAGCATCACACATGATCTCAAAAGACTGACTCCAATCTGGTACAACAATAATAGGTGCAGCAGTTAGTCTTTCCTTCAGAGTATTAAAAGCTAGTAGACATGCATCATCAAAAATAAATTTAGCTTCCTTTTCTAACAAATTACTCAAGGGTTTAGCAATTTTAGAAAAATCTTTAATAAATCTCTTGTAAAACCCTGCATGCCCTAGGAAGCTTCTGACTCCTTTCACATTGGTGGGGGGTGGTAGTTGTTCAATAGCAACTATTTTAGCCCTATCCACCTCCAATCCTTTTTTAGAGACTTTGTGCCCCAGGACGATGCCTTCCGTCACCATGAAGTGACACTTCTCCCAGTTTAGAACAAGGTTAGCATCTTGGTTAACAAGACAAGAATCAAATGAAGACCCAAATACAGAAAAATCATCCATAAAAACCTCCATTATGTCTTCAACGAGCCCCTGAAAAATAGACATCATACAACGTTGAAAAGTAGCAGGGGCATTACATAAACCAAATGGCATTCTCTTAAAAGCAAATGTCCCATAGGGACATGTAAATGTCGTTTTTTCTTGATCCTCAGAAGCAATGACAATTTGGTTATAACCTGAATATCCATCTAGAAAGCAATAATGAGAATAACCTGCAAGTCTATCAAGCATTTGATCTATCAAAGGAAGGGGAAAATGATCTTTTCTAGTGGCTTTGTTCAACTTCCTATAATCAATGCATACACGCCATCCTGTCACACTTCTAGTGGCTATCATTTCATCTTTTTCATTTTTAACCACAGTCATGCCACCTTTCTTGGGTACCACTTGAACATGACTTACCCATGGACTGTCAGATATGGCATATATGATTCCTGCATTCAAAAGCTTGAGCACTTCTTTCTTAACTACCTCCTTCATGGTGGGATTAAGTCTCCTTTGGTGCTCTATTGATGGTTTAAAGGTATCTTCCATCAAGATTCTGTGCATACAGACCGACGGACTAATACCTTTAAGATCCTCAATAGACCAACCAATGGCAGATTTATAATCCCTCAATACTTTCAATAATTTTTCTTCTTCCACAGAATCAAGATCAGAAGATATTATAATAGGTAAAAAAGATAAATCATCTAAGAGTGCATATTTTAAATGAAGAGGTAATATTTTTAATTCAAGCTTAGGTTTCTCAATATCATTCACAACATGCAAGGGAGCTAAAGGTATAGGTTTATCTACTTTAGAACATATTGGCAACCTATCTAACCACCTAGCATAAAATGCTATTTCATTAAAAATTGTATCTGCATTTTCAACATCTATCATGCTTTGTTCTAGATGATCATTAGCTAACATAACCTCTACATGCTTAAAAATAGTATGATCAATTATGTCTATAGCATGGCAAGGACTACTCTCATCATGATGACTCAAGGACTTGTAAATATCAAATACAACATTTTCATCATTTACCCTTAGAGTCAACTTCCCTTGTTGGACATCTATGATAGCCTTTCCAGTTGCTAGGAATGGCCTCCCAAGTATGATAGGAATCTCAGAGTCCTCCTCCATGTCCAATACTACAAAATCTGCAGGAAAGATAAATTTGTCAACTTTAACTAATACATCTTCAACAATACCTTTAGGATAGGCTAATGATCTATCAGCAAGTTGCAGAGTGATGGTGGTAGGTTGCACCTCTCCAATGTAGAGTTTCCTATAGACAGATAAAGGCATTAAATTGATAGAAGCACCAAGATCACAAAGAGCTCTAGTAACATTTAAAGAACCAATAGTGCAAGGTATAGTAAAACTCCCTGGATCTTTCAACTTTTATGGTAGCTTCTTTTGTAGCACTACACTGCATTCCTCAGTCATGCTAATCATCTCGTATTGCCCAAACTTTTTCTTTTTAGATAAGACATCTTTCATGAATTTAGCATAGTTGGGCATTTGCTCTAAAGCCTCAGCAAATGGAATGTTAATGTGCAGCTTTTTAAATAACTCAAGAAATTTAGCAAATTGCGAGTCTATTTCTTTCTTTTTAAAACGTTGAGGATATGGCATAGTATTAGGTACAAAAGGTAGAGGGTTAGATGACTTACTTGAAGATGTTGACCCTTTTACCTTTACCTCCTTTTCTAGGATCTTTGGTTCATCTTCTAAAATTTGCTCTTGGATAGTGTCATCTACCTCTTGCTCTTCATCCTCATCAATGATCAAAGGAGTGGACAGCTTTTTCCCACTCCTCAAAGTCATGGCCTTGCACTCCTCCTTTGGATTTATCTCGGGACAACTAGGAAATTTTCCCTTTTGCATTGTTTGGAGGGAAGTGGCGATTTGGCTTATTTGTACCTCGATGTTTTGAATGGCCTTACCATGACTTTGCACTGTGCTTTCCAATGCGGTTGTCCTTCCTCTTGATTCTTTTATGAATTCTATCATCAAATCTTCTAAGTTGGACTTCTTTTCTGTGTGGGATGGACCTACATTGGATAATTCAGAAGAACCTTGCAAAACATTCCTTTTGTTAGCATAAGAAAAATTTTCATGATTCCTCAAACTAGGATGGTAGTGAGTTGGAAGTTGTTGATGTTGGTGACTCCTATAATGTCTTCTATCAACATAGTTGGCCGTCTCATTATCTCCATGAACGCCCATTTCTGATGCCAAAGCAGCAAGAGAGGCTATAGATGGTGGATTTGTTTGAGTTTGGCCTCCTGCAGTTAATTTAGAAAGAGCATTAGTAAGGGAAGCCATTTGAGCTTTGAGAGAATTTACCTCATCCACCTCATACAATCCGGCGGCTCTTGGGATGTTTGGAGAAGACCGTTCACATGGCCAATTGTAAGATGTATTGGCCAAGTCTTCTAATATGGTATAGGCCTCTTGAGCATTCTTTGAAAAAATTGACCCTCCGGCGGTTGCATCTAAGATGGATTTGGTTGAGCTTACCAATCCATTGTAAAAGAGTTGAATTTGCAACCAATTCGGGTACCCATGTTGAGGGCATCTTCTCAAGAGATCCTTATACCTTTCCCAAGCCTCATATAATTGTTCATCCTCAAGTTGACGGAATGTTCCAATCTCCGTCCTTAGTCTTTGAGATTTAGTCGGTGGAAAATATTTGTTCAAGAAAGCTTGAGCTAAGATCTCCCATGTTGTAATGCTATCCGGAGTTATGGTTTCCAACAAATCCTTAGCACGGTCCTGCAAAGAGAAAGGAAAAAGTCTTAGTTTAATAGCATCATTAGAAACACCATTCATCTTTACCGTCCCGCATATCTCCAAGAAGGATCGTAAGTGCTTGTGAGGATCTTTATTAGTTCTTCCTCTAAAGGCTAGCTCTCTAGCCATTTGGATCAACCCCGGTTTCAACTCAAAATTGTTGACATTGATAGGCACATTCATTATTCCGGGTTGACTTGCCGGTAACGTAGGTTGAAAGTAGTCTTTAATTGCCTTAGGTATCTCCTCCGCCATCTCCGTAGTTTGATTAAGTTGAGCCTTTAGATTTCTTCTACACGTCCTTTCAATCTCGGGATCAAGAGGGAGGAGGTTAGTATTATCTCGAGGCATAGACTAACAAAAATAAATAAAATAAAATAAAAGAAACAATTATATAAAATAAACTAAATAAATAAACAATCAAATAAATAAAAAAAATAAAAACAAATAAACAATCAAATAATATACACCTCAAATTAAGATCTATCAATTCTAATGAATATTAAATAACAAAAACCATTCTTTGGATCCCCGGCAATGGCGCCAAAAACTTGATGCGCCACTTTGTGTGTTTACCACAAGTGTACGGGTCAAGTTATAATATAAAATGGTTAAGTCCGAGTATCGTTTCCACTAGAGATCCAATTGGGAAGGTCAAGTTACTTAGCTATTCTAGAATCGAATCAATTTTATTTGAGGATTGAAGTTCACTATTTCAATTTTGGGAAAAAGAAAAATCAAGCAAAGAAAATATCAAAGGGAGAATTGCAAGAGTCAAAGAGAGTTCTAGGGTTTCGAATCCTTGTTTGTTTCATCATACAAAATTATAGATTTCATGGATTTTATTTTAATTCTTATGCCTAAGTCTAGAAACTTAATTCTAAGTTATCTTCTCTCAAAGACAACTCTTTCTCATGCAACTTGATTGATAGTTAATCTCTTAAAACCAATACAAAATTACATGGCATTAAAACTAGTCTTTAGCAACTTTCATTGTCAACCTAACTACTCTCGTGATAGATTAACAACGATTCATTGTTATAGATCAAATTAAACATATAATCTCTCGATCATACATCTAACCTAACATGTGAAGATGGCCAATCTTCAAGAATTAAACACAATAACAATGAAAAGCATTTTTATTTGAACAAAACCATGAGTCTACAAAATTAACATGAATTCACAAATAATTCATCAAACCCTAAAACTAAAGAGTTTAGCCACTCATAGCGTGAAGCAACATATTGAGCAAAAATAATCAAAGAAAGAGTGTAAAGAATAGGGAAACTCTACTGAAAAGAGGTTCTTGATTGAGGTAGCACCGTCACGAACTCCTTGGCTCTCGCGTCGGACTTCGAAGGGCACCAAAACTATCTCGAACTCTTTTCCTCTTCCTTGCGGCTAACTCACTCTTCGAACTCTCGCTTTATTCTCACCTTTTTGGATCTTTGTTTAGTTCTGCAACTTTCTTGATTTTATTGATATTTCTCCTCCCCCTCTGGCTGCTGAAAACCCCTAAATTTATAGAGTTTGGCCGCCCAAAATTTAACCTAAAATATAAAACTTGCGTTTAATTAACGCTGGCACCGCAGCGCTAGCGTTGCGACCAAAAATAAGTTGCTCTCGGGTTTTAGCGCCGCGGCAGCGCCGTCCCAGTGCCGCGACACTGTCTTGCGTTCATCAAGGATGCGTCGAGGCAGCGCCTTCCCAGCGCCGCGTTGCTACTCTGCGTCCATGCTGATGCGTTTCTGCTTCAGCGCTGCAGCAGCGCTGCCTTAGCGCCGCGGCGCATCATGCGTTTCAACAAGGATGCGTTTTTCAGCTCTTTTTTACCATATTCTTGCTCGGTTTTGATCTTTTAGTCGTTTCTTCTAATTTTTCTCGTTTTAACCTGAAAATCACTAGCAAACAAGTGAAATCTAATATAAAACTCCCTTAATTTGAGAGAATAATAAGCACTTTTCAAGTGCTTATCACTTACCGTACAGCTTTCAAAGCCCAATTGGTACTTCACTATATAGATTGGTGTTTGAAAAGGCTTGTAACTTACCGGTAGAGCTCGAGCATAAAGCTTATTGGGCCATTAAGAAGCTGAACATGGATTTTGAGAAAGTCGGTGAGAAACGCCTCTTGGAACTCAATGAGATGGAGGAATTCCACACTCAAGCTTATGAGAATGCCAAACTCTACAAGGAGCGCACTACTAGAGAACATGACAAGAAGATCACCCCAAGGACCTTTCTTCCTGAACAAAGAGTATTACTTTTCAATTCACGTTTACATTTGTTTCCAGGTAAGCTTAGGACACGATGGTCGGGACCCTTTGTCATTATAAAGGTGTCCCCGCATGGAGCCATGGAACTACAAAGCGATGATGGGACAATCTTCAAAGTAAATGGTCAACGCTTGAAGCATTACGTTGGCAAGGAAGAACGCCAAATTGAGAACCTTGCTTTCATCGAATGATCCATTGGTTCGGTCTAGCTAAGAGACCTTAAACCAAGCGCTTATTGGGAGGCAACCCAATTTTATTGTTTGCTTTATTTTTCTTTTCATTATATTTTCAATAAATCTTTGAGTCACTCATATCCTTTCTTAATTTTCAGGATCTTACTTTATCACACAAAGTACTCCCTATACCAAGCCTGTTTGGTGGCTTCCCGCTTGCTCCCAGGCTCATTCTTTCTTTGTTTGATGTTTTTATGCATTAGGGACAATGCATGCTTCTAAGTTTGGGGTGGGAGGTGTCACTCGTACTTGTGTGTTTTCTTATCCTGCTATGCATGTTTGTGAAGATTTTAATTATCATATGCATGTCAATAAAATTTTGAAAAAAATTTGAAAATTTTGGAGCTCTCAAAGTTATGGGGAATGTTGTTTATGGTTGTGCTTTTTGATGTTGATTGCCCATGATGAGATTTGATTGTCCATAATAGATGACTTATGGTGAAAACATAATAGCCCTATCTTGAGTTAAATTCATTTAAATCCCTCTTAAAGTCTCCCATATTCTTGAGCACGTAGCCACTTTAATTTAGAATCTTTAATTGAAAAAATGATTAAACTGGGTGTATTTGGTTGTCACTCCAAAAGGTCCCACTGGTTAGAGAGTACAAATGCATGATAGTTTGTAATCTTAGACTAAGGAAAAGGAAAAGAGTATACATGCCTTTGAGAAAAGAAAAAGTGCACACAAAATATAGGTGTCAATCTTTTTAAATGTTAAACTTGTAATGAGTATGCATGGATGGGGGTAAAAAGAGCTGCCTTTGCTGTTATCAGTAAGAACGCCTAGGAATTAACTAGGTACGAGTCTCTACAGTGAATGTGTGAAAGCTAGTGCCCCTAGGTAAAAGAATGCAAGTTTAGGGCCCATAAAAAAGAATATGATTGAAAGGCACCTTAGTGGACATATTACTCACTTGAAATGTGTGGACTTGAAGATTGGTGCATGAGCTAGAGTAGGGGAGGAAGCTCTCTTAAGTCCCAATTTGAGTTTTAGCATTTTAAATTGAATGGGGCTTGCACACACACACATGGGAAATAGCAAGATTTGGCCTTGAATCATTATATCAATATAGATATGCTTGCATGTTTCTACTTAAGCTCTAAATGTTATTCTCTGAGACATGAGTCAACTGCACAGTTTTCATTTAAACTCCCTCTATTTGATTTTATTCTTTGCTCGGGACTAGCAAAGCTCTAACTTTGGAGTGGTGAAAAGCGCTTGAAAAGTTCATTCTATTCTCTCAAATTAAGAGAGTTTATATAAGATTTCACTCGTTTGCTAGTGGTTTTTAGGTCAAAATGAAGAAAATTGAAAGTGAAAGCTAAAAAGATTAAAATTGAGCAAGAATCTAGTGAAAAAGAGAAGAAAAGTCAAAATCTATTGAAAACAGGGCAACACCGTGATGCTTTTTCCCACGATGTGATTCCGCTTCAGCACAGCATTAGCGCTGTGGCACCATCTACTAGCGCGACAGTGCCGTATTCCCATATCGGTCGACGTCACAGTGCCATTAACCAGCGTCGCGGCGCCAACTTTCCATATTTGAAGAATATGCATTTTCAGAAAGATTTTTGGGCAGCCAACTCTATAAATAAGAGAGCTTCTAGTAGCCCTAATTACCAATCTACAGACCAAAAGAGACACAAAAAGGAGAAAATTGAGTGAAAGTTTGTTAGAGAGTTCAAATAGTGAGTTAGCTGCAAGGAAGAGAGAAAAGAGTTCAAGAGAGAGTCGTGGTGCCATTCGTGTCCCCAAGGTGAAGTCAAGGACATCGTGATAGTGCTCCCTTAATCAAGAGCCTTTTTTTAGTAGAGTTTCCCTTTCTTTACACTCATTCTTTGTTTATATTGTTTGAACATGTTGCTTCAAGCTATGGGTGGTTAAACTCTTTAGTTTTAGGGTTTTGATGAATTGTTCATGAATTCATGTTGATATTGTAAACTCCTCATGGTTTTTTTTTGTAATGATTATGCTTTTCTTTGTTATTGTGCTTAACTCTTGTTGAATGGTCAGGTTTAAATGTCAGGTTAGATGTAATTGAAAGATTGTATGTTTAACTAGATCTATAACAAAGAATTTTTGTTAATCTATCATGAAAATAGTTAGGTTAACAATGAAAGTTGCTAAAGACTATCTTAATGCCATGTAATTTGTATTCGTTTCAAGAGATTAGTAATCAATTGAGTTGCATGAGAAAAAGTTGTTTTTGAGAGAAAATAACTTGGATTTAAGTTTCTAAACTTAATCATATGAATTACAATGAATTCCATGAACGCTAAAATATTGCATGATGAAGTAAATAAGGATTCTTTACCTTAGAACTCTCTTTGACTCTTGCTTTTCTTACTTTATTTGCTTTCTTTATTTAGTTTATATTTTCCAACATTCACAACTTGAATTCCAATCCTCAAATAAAATTGATTTGATTCTAGAATAGCTAAGTAACTTAAAACTTCACAATTGGATCCTCAGTGGAACGATTTTCGAACTTTACTGTCTTATATTATAACTTGACCCGTACATTTGCGGTTAACACTTAAAGTGCGTATCAATGATTCAGATTATAACTTTATTAATATTGAGAATTAATTTATTTTAATATGATTCAAAAAATTAATTATTTATTGAGATGAAATCCATATAAATAAATAGATGGAGATTTAATTAATTAATTAAAATTAGATTCAAACAATTAATTATTTACTTTGGATGTGATTCAAATTAAAGATTTTATCGCAGATAAATGTTTAAATATAATTTAAATATTTTAAACCATTTAATAAGATGTTATTTGGGTATATATTTATTAATATTGGATATTATTAAATATTTAATTTAAAATCTTTGCATTGGCCTTGTTCCAATAGGATCAAGAGTAACCCATAAAGTTCTATAAATAGGGCCTTGGGAATCCTCATAGAAACACATATTTTACAACATAATTTCTACTCTCATTCTATAGAGATTTCTCTCCCTGTAGAAATTCTTCCAATTTTCATAAGAAAAGTCCTAGGAAAATCATTCTATACATTCCTTCTATTATTTCAAGAGTAGTTGCCACATGTCAAATCCTTGCCAGGTGAAAAGCACCTAAAAAGTACTTTTTTTGCTTTTGATTTAGGGATGTTTTTATTGGATTTAATGTGGTTGATAGTGGTTTTTAGATAATTAAGAAGAAATTAAGTGTCCAAAGCCAAAAGAACCAAACCGAGCCAAAATTGAGCGAAAAATGGTAGAAAAAGTGGAAAAACCCTAGAAATACGGCAACGCAACTGAAAGCGTGTTTGACGACCCAATTTTTTTTTTTTTTGAGGTAATCTCTCCTTTATTTTATTCATGCTTATTATTGTTAGATGATAATATTTTGTTTTATTTCCAGTTTTATGGTTAAGGAAATTTTTTTCTTTTGTTTAGGGGTATAGTAAAGGGGGGGCAAAAACCTCTCTCTTCTTCCTCCTCCTGAAGCTGTCATCTCCACCTCATCTTTATTTTTTTTTTTTTTCTTTCTTCTTTAGCAAGAAGGAAGTATCTCTAACCGGGTATGTTTTTGTGGGTGATCACTTTCATTTCCGGCCGTTAGGGGGGCAATCCCGTGGGTTGAGAGTCGCTCATCGGCAACTAGTATCGCTCATCGGCAGTAGGTATCGCTCGAATCTTGACCAGTGAGTCTCGCGCATCATCTAGTAGTTTCGCTCGGTATTGGTGAGTGTCGCTTTAGTTTTTCGTGAATCTCACTCATTGGCAGCAGGTATTGCTCGTTTTTTTGTGAGTCTCGCTTGTCGACGGCAGGTGTTGCTCGAACTAATGGATCTTGCTCACCGAGTACAGGTTTCGCTTGTGCTGTGAGTGTCATTGGTCATCAGTCGTGCAAGTCTCGCTCAATTCCATCGGTTTTGCTCCTAAGTCTTTAGTTTTCCTAGTCTCGCGCAGTGTGGAGTTCATTCCCTCTCGCTCATTGATAACTTGTAGAAATACAAGTTATCATAGTCATTATTTGGATTAATTAGAGTAACTTTAGAGCTAAACGCATGATTTTGGTAGTTGAATTATGTAAAATGTATTACGATGTGTTGGCACTATTTACAAAAGAAAATACCTGAAAAATTATGAGCTTTTCTATTCTTAACGCAGGATTAAGAAGAAAAGAAGTACAAATAACCCAAGTATTAGAGACGAAGCTGCTGTGAGAACAAGTGGAAACCCATGTGTCGAGACTATGCGTTGAGACCATGCGTTGAGAAAAAGTAGATACAGACGCCTGGGCAAAAGCTGTCATGTCAATATGCAAAAAGATAACACGTTATCAGATCATGGTAGAACCAATGGGTCGACAATGCGAAAAGTCTGCGCAGCAGGGCATGGAATTTAATGTAAAGGTGTCAGGTCATCATGAGTTTCAACTTTTCAACGCCTATAAATAGCCCAAAGCTTCTCCATTAAAAAAAGGGGAGAGAAACAAGTTCAAAAGGCGAAAGCTCTGCACAAATTCTCCCTCACCATAACCAGCCTCCATTTCAAGCTCCTATGAGAAGAATTCTGAGAAATTTCAGAGTCGTCTCCCAGTGAGTGAGAACCTTCATCTTATGCCATTATGTATCAAATAGCTACCATCTCAAGCCTCCATGAAGCAAGACATTGCCAATGGCGGCTTGACGTCTTCCATTTCTGTTTTATTTCCATTTCCCCCTTCTTACTTATGTTTTGTTAATGACATTCGAGAATGGTTTATTTTCTTAATATAAGTTCGATTGACGATTATCTTCCATTTATTTCCATATTAAATACTTTACACCATGTGTTTGCATATTAAATGAGTTAGATGTTAGAAGCTAGTTTTTATTTATCTTAAGCAATATTATGTTACATCTTGATGAATGCATATCATTAGCTTGCATAGCATTGTCTGACAAACAAATGTAACAAGCACGACTGTCTAGCTTGAGAGAGTGGATGGTTAATCTTTAGCATTTATCAAGACTAGATGAGGTTCAGAGATGTAGTTCATCTTTTGCTAACGCAAACTTACCATGCATCTTAGAGATAAGATTAATGTGGTGTTGAAACATCGAGAGATGGATTCACAAACTCAGTTTGTAGGTATGTAATTATACTTGGATATACTTAAGTAACAACTAGCTCCTGCGTTAACTCTATTTTTATCGCATGGTTCCATTCATTCTCAACGCATGCTATCTGACACTTAAATGACATTTGACACCCTCGCCGTGTCCACCTCATTGTTAGTTGTAGGAAAGTTTATTCATTCTTTATGTATAGTTTTAGGTACATACAACTCATGCACGTATTACATGTATAGTTCACTGCATAGTCATGCATCTATTCTCAACCCCTAGTTATTACAAATCCCTACGTTCGACCCTGGACTCACCAGGAAACCTATAAGAGCTTATACTTGGACTTTTATAGGAAAACTTGCTTATTCATGATCATACTTGAGTAATTCTCGGCGCATCTTAGTACGTAAATTACAATATCTATTTATGCGCAACAAGCTGAAACTGAAATCAAATTGAAAATAAATTTTTACCAACACTCATCTCGGAGTTTCGCTCCTCTAGCTCGCTACCGAATAGTTGTTTTGCTCTCCTGGTTGGTTAACCTTGCTGGTTGTGGTTGCCGCCGAGAATCTTTGTTGTTAGTATGGGTTTTTCGTTTGGAACTTGTTCAACCACTATTTTTGTGTTTCTTTGGGTTTTACTTGAAGTATTGCACTCGAAAGTGTAAGAAATTTTCAACGTGTTATGTTTTATGACTAGGACATGAGTGGAGAGTCTTACTAGCCTAAGGGGAAGTTTAGGGATCGTTATTCAGACTTAGTGTAAGGTAAGTAATCTTACTACTAGAATTTTGCCCATGTGCCAAGTAAGGTTAGTTAGCGAATTGACTGTTTGGTTGAACGGATTAAGAAATCCTTTATGTCTAATTGCGTCTCTTGTATGTAATGATGATACCATGAGCCTGATACTAGTGTGAGAACTGTTTTGGCATTATACTGATATTGATATGGAATCTACATTAGTATAAAACTGTTCTTAACTTGTGATTGATAGAATTCTGTGAAGTTCTGAGGTTGTGTGGTGAGGTCTAAGTTAAATTTCATGTAAGTATGTTATGTATTAAATTAAGGTGTGATAATCGCCCTTCTAGCGTTGCTAAGTTTTCGAAGACCGATGAGTTTCCTGTTATATTATTAAAGACCTACAGATTTCTTGCTATGTTATCAGAGACCAACGAGTTTTCTGCTATGTTATCAGGAACTGACGGGTACCCTACTACGTTTGTGAGCCTTCGGGCCACTAGTTGTGTACTAGGATGGGCTAGATCATTTACTTAATTGCCATGATAATTGGAAAAGAGACTTGTATAACACTTTGGCTTGCACACTTCTGTTTATGGGTACTTAGCTAGATTCCCACAGTAGGCTTACTGAGTATTTTTATGCTAACTCTTTTGTTTTTCTTTTCACCTGGCGAATGACAAGAAGAAACCTTGAATGACTAATGGGAACTAGGCTAATGTTTCTGCATAAACTGCATAAATTTCTAAACGTTCTAACGTTTAAATCATTCTTGTTTTGAAAACTATGTAATGATTTTGACTATTTATTTGTTAAATTTCTAATTTGACTATTTCGAGATTTATTTGAGGCGCCTAATTAAGTATTTTCGTAAGATTTTTGAAACTCTGATAGATCTCCATGCCTTATGTGTACTTTAAGGTTTAGATTTAGTGTCTGCATGCATGAGTAATGGTCCGACACGGGTCCTAGGGAGTCGGGTCGTTACAATTGGTATCAAAGTCAGGTTGTTGGTTCTATAGACTAGCTTACAAGGTAAGTCTAGATTGTTCTTATGGTCAGGAAGGAGTTCTTCGTCATCGCCAGGTATGCCTTTTAAATTATGTTACTGGTAATTCATATAAGAAACTTGTTAAACTTACTATATGGTTAGGTTATTGCTCTTTAAGAAATTTAATAGCTAACTTTCTCTTGTGGATTTTAGGACATGGCTTGAGGGGGCGGAAGAGGCAGAGTGAGTAGGGGAAGGGGTGGTCGAAGGGCAAGGTTCCAAAACCCTCAAGTTCCAAGAGCCATCAGATCAGGACCCCCAAGTCCCAAACCCACTTACGCTTCAAGACCCATCTAGTTCCAGGTAGAACCCTGGGGCGCCAGTTCCTCCTTCATTGCCCATTTCACCAGTGATTCCGCCCAAGTTTTCTGCTATGGCAGCAACAATAGAGGAAGTTTTTACCACCGCTGTGATAGGAAGAATGAAGGATATGATGGCAGAGCAAATAGCTCAGCATGTCCAATCTCAGCAAGTATCACCCCTGGTAGTTAGGTGCCTCTCAAGTGCATGTTCAGAATCAGAATGTCCAGGACTTATCTGTAGAGGCAAAACACTTGCGAGATTTTAAGAAATACAATCCCCGCACCTTTTATGGGTCGCTGAAGGATCCTACAAAGGCTAAATTGTGGTTGTCTTCCATTGAGATGATCTTCAAATACATGAAGTGCTCGAAAGACCAGAAAGTACAGTGCGTCATCTTTATGTTGATGGATAAAGCTCAGATCTGGTGGTAGACAGCGGAAAGGATGATTGGGGCCAATTCTGAACCATTAAAGTGGGAGTAGTTCAAGGAGCGCTTTTACGAGAAGTATTTTTCTGCGAACATGAGACAACTCAAGGAAAAGAAGTTTCTAAGTTTGGACTAGGGTAGCATGTCTGTTGAGGAGTACGATTAAGAATTCGAGCAGTTGTCTCGTTTTGCCTCTACTTTGGTTGCTACTAAGGCAAAGAGAACGAAGAGGTTTATTCAAGGATTGAGGGATGGGTTGTGAGGTCTGGTGCAAGCCTTTAGGCCAGCCACTCACATAGAAGCTCTCTGTGTAGCTAGCCAAATAGATTCCCAGTCAGGGTCTAAACAACTAAAATGCTTAAGAGTGGGAACCTCATCAGGGCAGAAGAGGAAGACAGATCAGAGAACTCTAGAGTTTCAACAGAGAAGTCAAAATTTGGACAGACCTCAGCGTCAGTGGAGGCAACAAGATTCTCAAACCCCCACGGTTAGGGAAGAGAAACCAGTTTGAAATTCTTATGGAAAGCGTCACTGGGGGCACTGTCTAGCAGGTAACAGGGTATGTTTCCACTGCAGACAGGAAAGGCATACAACTGACAAATGTCCAAGGAAGAATGTGTCTGATAAAGGAGGTCAACGTGTGGGTTCTTATCAGGTTAACTCTAGTAAGTCGAGGCAAGGGCAGAGTCATGTGTTTAGTACAACTCGACAGGAAACAGATAAGTCAGGTGCAGTTGTGACAGGTACACTCCCTAATCTAGAGAATTATGCTCTGGTATTATTTGATTCTGGTTCGTCGCATTCGTTTACATCTTTAGCATTTGTGAAGCATGCTATGCTAGAATTAGAACCTGTGCATTTTGTATTGTCTGTTTCTACTCCATCTGGAAAAATTATGTTAGGAAGGGAAACGATAAAAGCATGCCAGATTGAAATAACTGATCGGGCACTAGAGGTGACTTTGATAGTCTTAAGCATGCGTGACTTTGATGTAATATTAGGCATGGATTGGTTGGCTACTAATTATGCTAGTATAGACTGCTCTCGTAAAGAGGTAATATTCAGTCCTCTTATGGAAGCCAGATTTAAGTTCAGAGTGGCTAGGACCATATTCTTACTCAAGATAATCTCTGCCATGAAGGCCAATAAATTGCTTAAATAGGGTAACTAGAGTATCTTGGCTAGTGCGGTTGGCACTAGGGAACTTGGCGCCACCCTTTCTTTGGAACTAGTGGTGAGGGAGTACCCGAATGTTTTTCCAGAGGACCTTCTGGGTTTATCGTCGCATAGGGAGGTAGATTTTTGTTATTAAGTTAGAGCCAGGTACAGTCCTCATCTCCAAAGCTCCTTATAGAATGGCTCTGGCTGAACTGAAGGAGCTCAAAGTTCAATTGCAAGAATTGCTAGACAAGGGTTTCATACAACCAAGTGTGTCACCTTGGAGTGCACCAGTGTTGTTCGTAAAGAAGAAGGACGGTTCACTTCGTCTTTGCATCGATTATAGAGAGTTGAACAAGGTAACTATTAAAAATAAGTATCCTTTGCCCAGGATTGATGATTTGTTTGATCAGTTACAAGGGGCTACTGTATTCTCTAAAATTGACCTTCGCTCGGGATAGCAATAGCTAAGGATAAGAGATAGTGACATACCGAAGACAGCCTTTCATTCTAGGTATGGACATTATGATTTCATTGTTATGTCTTTTGGTCTAACAAATGCCCCTGCGGTATTCATGGATCTAATGAACCAAGTGTTCAAGAATTTTCTTGACACTTTCGTCATAGTATTTATTGATGATATTCTAGTTCACTCCAAGACAGAGGCAGAGCATGAAAAGCATTTGCACAAGGTTTTGGAGACCTTAAAGTCGTATAAGTTATACGCTAAGTTCTCCAAGTGTGAATTTTGGTTAAAGCAAGTTTCTTTTCTGGGCACGTGGTGTCTAAGAGTGGGGTTGCTGTAGACCCTACAAAGATAGAAGCAGTGACAAGTTGGCCATGTCCTACGACAGTTACTAAAGTGTGCAGTTTCTTGGCTAAGCGGGCTACTACTGATGTTTCATTAAGGACTTCTCTCGCATAGCAACCCCCTTGACCCAACTGACAAGAAAAGGTACTCCTTTTGTTTGGAGTAAAGCTTGTGAGGAAAGTTTCCAAGATTTTAAGCAGAGATTAGTAACTGTGTAAACCCTACTTTCGTTTTTAAGTACTTAACTTAAGTTTGTAATAGGTGGTGAACTTATTTGCTTTCACTTGTGTAAAGCAAATGGGGAAGTGAATGAAAGTCGGGAATATTTTCGGTAAGTTGAATTTAGATAAATTGAACTTCGAGTCTATTTTGACATATCAATTAGAATATATAAAGACTGGAGAAGAATGTCACCGTTCAAACCAAGGTAAAAGGATGTAATTTAGAACTTTAATTATTATTGGTATTGTTATTATTGATATATATTATATTGAATGGAAAAACACACTAAATAAATTGTGGATTTAAGGATTAATGAGGATTTATTAAAGAAAAGGAAGAAAGAAAGAAGAGGAAGAGAAGAAAAAAAATAAAAAAAGAAAAAGAAAGAAAAAGAAAAAGGAAAAAGAGGAAAGTGGAGATGGGTTGGTGTGAAGTTTAAGTAAAACAACTCATGAGTTGCCGACATTTTCACGATCCAAAATCCCAACCGACTCCATCTTTCAGCTGAGCAACGAGGGGAGGTAGAAGAAGATATATGGGGCAAATTCGTGTAGAATTTTGTCGGTTTCATGGTGTAATTGAAGCTAAAACAGAAGGTTTGATTGCTATCGTGCAATTTGAGCAAAGTCTAGTGTTTGGTGAATAGTGAGCTGAAGAGACCAAGTTTGAAGTTGAAAGTATGAGGTTAGTAAGATAACTCAATTCTTAACAAATCTTGTGAAGGACGGTTGAGCTGAATATGAAGAGAAACATGTTTAATTTTAGGTGGAAGTGATTGATATGGATTTCCCAAGTGATCTAGAGTAGGGCGAAGTAAATTGGGAATATCTGTGAAAGTTTGAGGTAAGTTAGAAAACACATTTCTCTATAAGTTTGTAGAAGGAAAGGAATTCTAGTTCGAGCTAGAAATGCAACTTTTAACAATTAGAAGTGCGAGTAGTAGTGAGGACAGTAGGAGAAGGAGGCGAGTCTCGTTGGAAATTGGACAACACTGGGAACATAAAGGAGTGAGAGCGAGACAAGTCTCGCTAGTCGATTTTGTCTCACAAATCTCACTGCTCTCACTCATCCACAGTCTCGCTGGTACAATTGATTTTTGCTTGATTTCGATGGTTTAGTCTCGCTGGTACAGTTGGTTTTTGCTTGATTTCGCTGGTTTAGTCTCGCTAATGGCTTGAATCTCGTTCATTAGTGAACCTTTTAATGAAATATAGCCTCGGTTGAGCATTTCTTCATGGAATATAGTCTCGGTGATGGTTTTCTTTATGTAGTAGGGTCTCTGATAACTTGTAGAAATACAAGTTATTATAGTCACTATTTGATTTAATTAGAGTAACTTTAGAGCTAAACGCATGATTTTGGTAGTTGAATGATGAAAAATGTATCACCATGCGTTGGCACTACTTACAAAAGAAAATACCTGAAAAACGATGAGTTTTTCTGTTCCTAACGCTCTGTTCCTAATGCAGGGTTAAGAAGAAAGGAAGCGCAAAGTACGAAGAGCGAAGCTGCTGCGAGAACAAGTGGAAACCCATGCGTCGAGCCTAGGCGTTGAGACCATGCGTTGAGACCATGTGTTGAGAAAAAGTAGATACAGACGCATAGCCAAAAGCTGTCATGTTAATATGCAAAAGGATAACACGCTATCAGAATATGGCAGAACAAATGGGCCGACGATTTGAAAAGTCTGCGCAGCAGGGCATGGAATTTAATGTAAAGGTGTCAGGTCATCATGAGTTTCAACTTTTCGACGCCTATAAATAGCCCAAAGCTTCTCCATTAAAAAGGAAGAGGGAGAGACCAGTTCAAGAGGCAAAACTCTGCACTATTTCTCCTTCACCATAACCAGCCTCCATTTCGAGCTCTTCTGAGAGAAGGATTCTGAGCACCTTCAAAGTCATCTCCCAGTGAGTGAGAATCTCCACCCTATAGAATATATGTATCAGATAGCACCATCTCAGGCCTCCATGAAGCAAGACGTTGCCAGTGGCGGCTTGACATCCTTCATTTCTGATTTATTTCCATTTCTCTCCTTCTCGCTTATATTTTGTTAATGACATTCGAGAGAATGATTTATTTTCTTAATATAAGTTTGATTGACTATCATCTTCCATCCATTTTCGTATTAAATACTTTACACCATGTTGTCTAAATGTTAAATGAGTTAAATGTTAAAAGTTAGTTTTTCTTAAGCAATTATGAGTATGTTACATCTTGATTAATTCATATCTTTAGCTTGCATAACTTTGCCTGACAAACAAATGTGGTAAGCATGACTGTCGAGCTTGAGAGAGTGGATAGTTAATCTTTAGCATTAATTAAGACTAGATGAGTTGCAGAGATGTAGTTCATCTTTTGCCAACACAAACTTACCATGCGTCTAGAGATAAGATAAATGTGGCGTCGAAACATCGAGAGATGGATTCACAAACGCAGTTTGTAGGTATGTAATTGTACTTAGAAAGTTTAGGCAACAACTAGCTCTTGCGTTCAACTCTACTTCTATCACATGGTTCCATTCATTCTCAACGCATGCTATCTGACGCATTGTTTTACATATGACTACCCAACGCTACGTCCACCTCATTATTAGTAGTAGGAAATTTTTTTCATTCTTTATGTATAGTTACACACAATCAACAAATGCACATATTTACATGTACAGTCACCGCATAGTCATGCAATTATTCTCAACGCCTAGTTATTACAAATCCCTGCATTCGACCCTGGACTCACCAGGAAACCTATAAATGCTTATACTTGGGTTTTTATAGGAAAACTTGCTTAATAATGATCACACCTGAGTCAACGCATCCTTATACGGAAATGATAAATCTATTTCTGTGCAACGAGCTAAAAAACTCAATTTAATTAGAATAGAAATTCAAACGAACAAATTTAATGAACAGTCTCGATGGCAAATAATATGAATGTCTAAGGCTTGTTTCTTATGTAAAAAGGAAATTTAAGAAAATCTAACAAAGGGAAACGTATTATTTCAGGCCAAGAGTAGCTAGGAAATGTGTATAATTTTTTAAGGTCCCGGGACAAGTAGTGAGTGACAATTTTATTTTAAAATGAGTTTACTTTAAATAAAGTTTTCATGATATATGATTATGTTTGGAAACATGTCTACATGTTTATGCTTTTCATGGGTTAAACGCGTGTTATGAGGATTATTTGCTTGAAGAAAGTATCTGTTCCAATGTACGTGCGTATTATGTGTTTTACATTGGAAATCATTTGAAACATGCTAGTTGTTAAATGAATTTTACGAAAGGCGTGCTATTTATTAACCTATGATTTTATGGAAAGCATTGATGATTGTTAATGAGTTCGTGAATATTTGAAATGTTATAAACTCGTGAATTTTTATTATGCTATTTTCAAAGCATGTTGCTTTTGAATAATGTTTTTGAAAAGGCTCCAAATGCTGAAGGACACAAAGAAGGCATGTGGGTCGCCAGGTTATAGAAATAGTTCCCAATGCTGAAGGACTCGAAGAAGGCATGTGGGTAACCTGAGTATAGAGATAGCCCCCAATATTGAAGGACTCGGAAAAGGCATTTGGGTGGCCTTAATCACGTTTATGGGACCCGGTATTGAAGGACTTGAGAAGGTATTCGGGTAACCTAGGATATGATATCTATGTGCACATAGAGGTATGATAAATGTTGTTGTGTTGAGATTACTCTACACAGCTAAGGATATTTAACGTTGGGTGTGTTGTGATTACTCTGCCCCAACTAAGGATGTTTTCGACATTGAGTAGCATTGAGCTTCGCTCCGCCTCAACTAACGAAATGTGTGAAATGTATTGTATCTTCATGGTTTTTTAGAAGTGATACGTATATGATTTGATAGCGTTATTTGAGCATGATTTGTTTGAACATGAAAGCGATTTATCATTGCTTATTTATTATTACAAATTGAATACAGAGAATTGTTTTTTAGTTAATGAAAGGTTTTTACTAAATATGTCACTCACTGGGCCACCTAGCTCATGTTTTCCCCGTTTTTCTGTTTTCCAAGTAGCGAGTGACTCCGGGATGCTTAGCCTACACAGCAACTCATCTAGGCCTACCACTATCTGCGTCTGTGAATTTTAAGCATTGTAAATAGTTTATCTTAAACCTATGTTGTACATATAGAGGGTTAAGGGCGGTGGTTAGTGAACTTATGTAATTATTGGTTTGAATGTAAATCAACGTTTGTATGATAGCTTAACCCTAGTTAACGTTGGATTTTCAATTATTGAGTATATCTGCTTATTAGGTGTTGGTCAAGGTATAAGGTTGACAGTGGATGTCGTAAGAGGGGCGGTGTCTGCTATCCTCACACTTTCTCCTAGGTTAAGAGGGTATTTGGGAGGGGGTGTGACAAAGTGCATTAGTGATTACAGTTTCGAATGGTTTTGGAGGTTTTGTTGTCTACAATGATGCCTTTAGAAAGGGGTTAGGTTGTGTTTTGATGCAACATGTTAAGGTAGTTGCTTATGCCTCTCGATAGTTAAAGAATCACGAGCAGAACTACCCAACTCATGATTTAGAGTTAGCAGCAGTTGTCTTTGCTTTGAAGTTATGGAGACATTACCTGTATGGGGAGAAAATACAGATTTATACGGACCATAAGAGTTTGTACTTTTTCACTCAAAAGGAGCTGAATCTAAGACAACGTAGATGGTTGGAGTTAGCTAAAGATTATGATGTGGAGATAACCCAGGTAAAGCAAATATGGTGGTAGATACTTTAAGTAGGAAGGCAGTTCATTCAGCAGCTCTTATTACTCGACAAACCAACCTACGTAAGGAATTGGAGCGTGCTGAAATCGTTGTAGTTGTTGGGGAGGTTGCATCTTAGTCTCTGAGGCAAAAGATAATTGGTGCACAGCAAGAGGATTTGTACCTTGTGGAAAAGTTTCGTCAAGTAAAAGTGGGGCAGGAAAGTGAGTTCTCAGTATCTTTGGATGATGGTCTCCTAATCCAAGGACGTTTTTGTGTACCGGTAAATAGTGAAATTAAAAATGTATTGCTGACGGAAGCTCATATTTCCCCATTCTTTGTGCATCCTAGAAGCACCAAGATGTACCAGGATTTAAAACATTATTACTGGTAGCGCAAAATGAAAAAAGAGGTAGCTGAGCATGTTAGTAAATGTTTAGTGTGTCAATAAGCGAAAGCTCCGAGGCAGAAACTAGCAGGACTATTACAACCCTTGTAGATACCAGAATGGAAGTAGGAGAATGTATCTATGGACTTTATTGTGGGTTTGCCGAGAAATGCAAATGGCTATATAATGATACGAGTTGTAGTAGACCGACTCACCAAGACGACACATTGCATTCAAGGAAAATTCACCTACATGGAGTGCCAGTTTAAATAGTGTCTGACAGACACCCTCGCTTTACGTCCAAAAAAAGTCTTCAGACAACTTTGGTCACACGTTTGGATTTCAGTACAACATTCCCCCCTAACTGATTGCCAAACTAAGCGTTTGAATCAAGTGTTAGAAGACATGCTATGCGCTTGTGCGTTGGATTTTCCTAGGAGCTGGGATTCTTATTTGTATCTCTTGGAGTTTGCTTATAACAACAGTTATCAGGCTACGATCGACCTAGCATTGTTTGAGGCCCTGTTGTTGTAGGATTCCTATGTGTTGGGATGAGGTTGGGGAGCAAAAATTGTTGGGACCTAAGTTGGTACAACATGCTAACAAGGTAATTCAAAAGGTTAGATCAAGAATGCAGACAGCTTAGAGTAGACAAAAGAGTCACGCCGATGTGAGGCGACAAGATTTGGAGTTCAGGGAAGACGACAAGGTGTTTCTAAAGGTGGCACCTATGAAGGGTGTCCTGAGGTTTGGAAAGAAGGGAAAGTTAAGCCCTCGCTTTATTGGCCCATTTGAGATACTAGAGCGAATTGGCCTAGTGGCTTATTGCTTAACCTTGCCACCGACTCTCTCTACAGTGCATAATGTCTTTCACGTCTCTATGTTGAGGAAATATGTGATTGATCCATCTCATGTGGTAGATTATGAACCCTTGCAACTGATTGAGAATTTGAGTTATCAGGAGAAACCCATTCAAATATTGGAAAGGGAAGTAAAGACCTTACACAAGAGAGAAATAGCGCTGGTAAAGGTCCTTTGGCAGCATCACCAATCTGAGGAAGCAACGTGGGAACAAGAGGACGAGATGAGAGTAAGATATCCTGAATTGTTCTAAGGTTAGAACTTTCGAGGACGAAATTTTCCTAAGGGGGGAAGAACATGACGACCCAATTATTATTATTTTTTTTTTTTGAGGTAATCTCTCCTTTATTTGATTCATGCTTATTACTGTTAGATGAGAATATTTTGTTTTATTTCTAGTTTTATGGTTAAGAAAATCTTTTTTCTTTTGTTTAGGGGTATAGTAAAGAACATTTGTTTAGTTTTAAAAAGGAGGCTAGGGTTTTGGGATTTGTACCAATTAAGAAGAGAAAAAATTGGGGGGGGGGGGGGGGGGGAAGGGAGGGGCTGATAACTTGTAGAAATATAAGTTATAATGGCCTTTTTCTTAGAGAAATAGAGATTAAATAGAGAATCATGCAGTAGTTTATGATGAATTTCACTAATAAATCTTCTTTTGCGTTCTACTCTTGTATTTTTATGAAGATAATAATTTTACCACTTTTTGAGCCTAAAACGCATGTTTTAACGCAGGAATGCAAACGATGCGTTGACAACTTCTTAACGCAGTACTATGCGTTAGCAATCTGTTCTTCATGGACGCATGATCTGAACAGAACGCGACCAACCTGAAGATGCGTTAACAACTACTCAACGCAAGACTATGCGTTAGCAACCTATGACGCATTGACATCAGCCCAACTCTCCTTGAACGCATAATGACAAAAAACGCAAGGCGCGGAAAATCAGACCAGAATCTTGAGAGATTGTCGGAAGATTGACATACATAATCTGTGGCTGAAGTGGTGGATCTAAATTGACCCGAGAATTATGCAATCAGGGCGAGATGGACGCATGATATCAGTTTCGCTGCCAATCAAGCATATTTGCCATTGATTGCGAAAGCAGCATCTATAAAAGGGCAAACCTGCAAGATGAGAAAGGGTTGTGATTCTCGGAAGAATTCCTAAGTGACAGCAGAGTCCTCAACCGGAGGTGAATAGCTCGAGAGAGAAGAGTCTTCCCTCCGCTTGGCCACTTCATAGCAGAACCTCACGCTTCCATTCTAGGTGGCTCAAGAAATTGACGCCTTTTCCTGCTTTCTATCTTAGTTTTCTATCTTGATTTTAGATTTGTGTCAAGACATTGAGCTATCTAAAGTTGTATTCCATTCATCAATCTATATTTCTTCCATGTCTACTCATTTCTATGTACTTTCCGTTTTTTACTTTGAATCCATGAGTAACTAATCTATCAAGGGTCTAGGGTTGCGTTAGCATCTAATATAGGAACTCTGATATAGTGAAACTCAGTGCCGAAGGATAATATGAGAAGGCACTTAAGGGTTTGAAATGCTGAGGGACGATACACCTCAAATTAAGATCTATCAATTCTAATGAATATTAAATAACAAAAACCGTTCTTTGGATCCCCGGCAACGGCGCCAAAAACTTGATGCGCCACTTTGTGTGTTTACCACAAGTGTACGGGTCAAGTTATAATATAAAACGGTTAAGTCCGAGCATCGTTTCCACTAGAGATCCAATTGGGAAGGTTTAAGTACTATTCTAGAGTTGAATCAATTTTATTTGAGGATTGAACTTCAATATTTCAATTTTGGGAAAAAGAAAAATCAAGCCAAGAAAGTATCAAAGGGAGAATTGCAAGAGTCAAAGAGAGTTCTAGGGTTTCGAATCCTTGTTTGTTTCATCATGCAAAATTATAGATTTCATGGATTTAATTCTTATGCCTAAGTCTAGAAACATAATTCCAAGTTATCTTCTCTCAAAGACAACTCTTTCTCATGCAACTTGATTGATAGTTAATCTCTTAAAACCAATACAAAATTACATGGCATTAAAACTAGTCTTCAGCAACTTTCATTGTCAACCTAACTACTCTCGTGATAGATTAACAACGATTCATTGTTATAGATCAAATTAAACATATAATCTCTCGATCATACATCTAACCTAACATGTGAAAGGTGGCCAATCTTCAAGAATTAAACACAATAACAATGAAAAGCATATTTATTTGAACAAAACCATGAGTCTACAAAGTTATCATGAATTCACAAACAATTCATCAAAAACCCTAAAACTAAAGAGTTTAGCCACTCATAGCGTGAAGCAACTGATAAGCACTTGAAAAGTGCTTATTATTCTCTCAAATTAAGGAAGTTTTATATTAGATTTCACTTGTTTGCTAGTGATTTTAAGGTTAAAACCAGGAAAATTAGAAGAAACGACTGAAAGATCAAAACCGAGCAAGAATATGGAGAAAAAGTGCTAAAAAACGCATCCTTGCTTGAAACGCATGATGCGCTGCGGCGCTAAGGCAGCGCTGCCGCGACGCTGAGGCTGAAACGCATCAGCATGGACGCAGAGCAACAACGCGGCGCTGGGAAGGCGCTGCTTCTACGCATACTTGGTGAACGCAAGATCGCGTCGCGGCGCTAAAACCCGAGAGCAACTTAATTTTGGTCGCAACGCTAGTGCCGCGGCGCTATGCGTTAGTGCCGCGGCGCAAGCGTTAATTTAAACGCAAGTTTTGTATTTTAGGTTAAATTTTGGGCAGCCAAACTCTATAAATTTTGGGGTTTTCAGCAGCCAAAAAGGGGGAGAAATATCAAGAAGATCAAGAAAGTTGCAAAACAAGAGAAAGATCCAAATAGGTGAGAATTAAGCTAGAGTTCCAAGAGTGAGTTAGCCGCAAGGAACAGGAAAAGAGTTCGAGATAGTTTTGGTGCCCTTCGAAGTCCGACGCGAGAGCCAAGGAGTTCGTGACGGTGCTGCCTCAATCAAGAACCTCTTTTCAGTAGAGTTTCCCTATTCTTTACACTCTTTCTTTGATTCTTTTTTATCAATATGTTGCTTTACGCTATGAGTGGCTAAACTCTTTGGTTTTAGGGTTTTTGATGAATTGTTTGTAAACTCATGATAATTTTGTAAACTCATGGTTTTGTTTAAATAAATATGCTTTTCATTGTTATTGTGTTTAATTCTTGAAGATTGGCCACCTTCACATGTTAGATTAGATGTATGAATCGAGAGATTATATGTTTAATTTGATCTATAACAATGAATCGTTGTTAATCTATCACGAGAGTAGTTAGGTTTACAATGAAAGTTGCTAAAGACTAGTTTTAATGCCATGTAATTTTGTATTGGTTTTAAGAGATTAACTATCAATCAAGTTGCATGAGAAAGAGTTGTCTTTGAGAAAAGATAACTTGGAATTAAGTTTCTAGACTTAGGCATAAGAATTAAATCCATGAAATCCATAATTTTGCATGATGAAACAAACAAGGACTTGAAACCCTAGAACTCTCTTTGATTCTTGCAATTCTCCCTCTGATATTTTCTTGCTTGATTTTTCTTTTTCCCAAAAACAAAAGTTGAATTCCAATCCTCAAATAAAATTGATTTAATTCTAGAATAACTAAATAACTTAAACCTTCCCAATTGGATCTCTAGTGGAAACGATACTGGGACTTAACCGTTTTATATGATAACTTGACCCGTACACTTGCGGTTAACACACAAAAGTGGCACATCAAGTTTTTGGCGCCGTTGCCGGGGATCCAAAGAACGGTTTTTTGTTATTTAATATTCATTAGAATTGATAGATCATAATTTGAGGTGTATATTATTTGATTGTTTATTTATTTAGTTTATTTTATATAATTGTTTTCTTTTGTATTTTATTTATTTTGTTAGTCTATGCCTCGCGATAATACTAACCTCCTCCCTCTTGATCCCGAGATTGGAAGGACGTGTAGAAGAAATTTAAGAGCTCAACTTAATCAAACTACGGAGATGGCGGAGGAGATACCTAAGGCAATTAGAGACTACTTTCAACCCACGCTACCGGCAAGTCAACCCGGAATAATGAATGTGTCTATCAATGTCAACAATTTTGAGTTGAAACCGGGGTTGATCCAAATGGCTAGAGAGCTAGCCTTTAGAGGAAGAACCAATGAAGATCCTCACAAGCACTTGCGATCCTTCTTGGAGATATGCGGAACGGTAAAAATGAATGGTGTTTCTAACGATGTAATTAAACTAAGATTGTTTCCTTTTTCTTTGCAGGACCGTGCTAAGGATTGGTTGGAAACCATACCTCCGGATAGCATTACAACATGGGAGATCTTAGCTCAAGCTTTCTTGAACAAATATTTTCCACCGGCTAAATCTCAAAGACTAAGGACGGAGATTGGAACATTCCGCCAACTCGAGGATGAACAATTATATGAGGCTTGGGAAAGGTATAAGGATCTCTTGAGAAGATGCCCTCAACATGGGTAACCGGATTGGTTGCAAATTCAACTTTTCTACAATGGATTGGCAAGCTCAACCAAATCCATCTTAGATGCAACCGCCGGAGGGTCAATTTTTTCAAGGAATGCTCAAGAAGCCTATACCATATTAGAAGACTTGGCCAATACATCCTACAATTGGCCATGTGAACGGTCTTCTTCAAACACACCAAGAACCACCGGATTATATGAAGTTGATGAGGTAAATACTCTTAAAGCTCAAATGGCTTCACTTACTAATGCTCTTTCTAAATTAACTGCAGGAGGCCAAGCTCAAAATCCACCATCTATAGCTTCTCTTGCCGCTTTGGCATCGGAAATGGGCGTTCATGGAGATAATGAGACGGCTAATTATGTTGATAGAGGACATTATAGGAATTACCAACATCAACAACTTCCAACTCACTACCATCCCAGTTTGAGGAACCATGAAAATTTTTCTTATGCTAACAAAAGGAATGTTTTGCAAGGTTCTGCTGAATTATCCAATGTAGGTCCATCCCACACTGAAAAGAAATCCAACTTAGAAGATTTGATGGTAGAATTCATAAAAGAATCAAGAGGAAGGACAACCGCATTGGAAAGCACCGTACAAAGTCTGGGTAAGGCCATTCAAAACATCGAGGTACAAATAAGCCAAATCACCACTTCCCTTCAAACAATGCAAAAGGGAAAATTTCCTAGTTGTCCCGAGATAAATCCAAAAGAGGAGTGCAAGGCCATGACTTTGAGGAGTGGGAAAAAGCTGTCCACTCCTTTGATCATTGATGAGGATGAAGAGCAAGAGGTAGATGACACAATTCAAGAGCCAATTTTAGAAGATGAACCAAAGATCCTAGAAAAGGAGGTAAAGGTAAAAGAGTCAACATCTTCAATTAAGTCATCTAACCCTCTACCTTCTGTACCTAATACTATGCCATATCCTCAACGTTTTAAAAAGAAAGAAATAGACTCGCAATTTGCTAAATTTCTTGAGTTATTTAAAAAGCTGCACATTAACATTCCATTTGCTGAGGCTTTAGAGCAAATGCCCAACTATGCGAAATTCATGAAAGATGTCTTATCTAAAAAGAAAAAGTTTGGGCAATATGAGATGATTAGCATGACTGAGGAATGCAGTGCAGTGTTACAAAAGAAGCTACCACAAAAGTTAAAAGATCCAGGGAGTTTTACTATACCTTGCACTATTGGTTCTTTAAATGCTACTAGAGCTCTTTGTGATCTGGGCGCTTCTATTAATTTAATGCCTTTATCTGTTTATAGGAAACTCAACATTGGAGAGGTGCAACCTACCACCATCACCCTGCAACTTGCTGACAGATCATTAGCTTATCCCAAAGGTATTGTTGAAGATGTATTAGTTAAAGTTGACAAATTTATCTTCCCTGCAGATTTTGTAGTATTGGACATGGAGGAGGACTCTGAGATCCCTATCATACTTGGGAGGCCATTCCTAGCAACTGGAAAGGCTATCATAGATGTCCAACAAGGGAAGTTGACTCTAAGGGTAAATGATGAAAATGTAGTATTTGATATTTACAAGTCCTTGAGTCATCATGATGAGAGTAGTCCTTGCCATGCTATAGACATAATTGATCATACTATTTTTAAGCAGGTAGAGGTTATGTTAGCTAATGATCATCTAGAACAAAGCATGATAGATGTTGAAAATGCAGATACAATCTTTGATGAAATAGCATTTTATGCTAGGTGGTTAGATAGGTTGCCAATATGTTCTAAAGTAGATAAACCTATACCTTTAGCTCCCTTGCATGTTGTGAATGATATTGAGAAGCCTAAGCTTAAATTAAAAGTGTTACCTCTTCATTTAAAATATGCATTCTTAGATGATTTATCTTCTTTACCTGTTATAATATCTTCTGATCTTGATTGTGTGGAAGAAGAAAAATTATTGAAAGTATTGAGGGACCATAAATCTGCTATTGGTTGGTCTATTGAGGATCTTAAAGGTATTAGTCCGTCGGTCTGTATGCACAGAATCTTGATGGAAGATACCTTTAAACCATCAATAGAGCACCAAAGGAGACTTAATCCCACCATGAAGGAGGTAGTTAAGAAAGAAGTGCTCAAGCTTTTGAATGCAGGAATCATATATGCCATATCTGACAGTCCATGGGTAAGTCCTGTTCAAGTGGTACCCAAGAAAGGTGGCATGACTGTGGTTAAAAATGAAAAAGATGAAATGATAGCCACTAGAACTGTGACAGGATGGCGTGTATGCATTGATTATAGGAAGTTGAACAAAGCTACTAGAAAAGATCATTTTCCTCTTCCTTTAATAGATCAAATGCTTGATAGACTTGCAGGTTATTCTCATTATTGCTCTCTAGATGGATATTCAGGTTATAACCAAATTGTCATTGCTCCTGAGGATCAACAAAAAACGACATTTACATGTCCCTATGGGACATTTGCTTTTAAAAGAATGCCATTTGGTTTATGTAATGCCCCAGCTACTTTCCAACGTTGTATGATGTCTATTTTTCAGGGGCTCATCGAAGACATAATGGAGGTTTTTATGGATGATTTTTCTGTATTTGGGTCTTCATTTGATTCTTGTCTTGTTAATCTAACCCGTGTTTTGCAGAGGTGTCAAGATGCTAACCTTGTTCTAAACTGGGAGAAGTGTCACTTCATGGTGACGGAAGGCATCGTCCTGGGGCACAAAGTCTCTCAAAAGGGATTGGAGGTGGATAGGGCTAAAATAGTTGCTATTGAACAACTACCACCCCCCCCACCAATGTGAAAGGAGTCAGAAGCTTCCTAGGGCATGCAGGGTTTTACAGGAGATTTATTAAAGATTTTTCTAAAATTGCTAAACCCTTGAGTACTTTACTAGAAAAGGAAGTTAAGTTTATTTTTGATGATGCATGTCTACTAGCTTTTAATACTCTGAAGGAAAGACTAATTGCTGCACCTATTATTGTTGTACCAGATTGGAGTCAGTCTTTTGAGATCATGTGTGATGCTAGTGATTATGCTTTAGGAGCTGTTTTAGGCCAACGTAGAGATAACATGTTTAGGGCAATTTATTATGCTAGTAGGACTCTTGATAATACTCAACAGAAATACACTACTACTGAAAAAGAACTACTAGCTGTTGTGTTTTCCATTGATAAATTTAGATCATACTTGCTTGGCTCTAAAATAGTAGTGCATACTGACCATGCTGCTTTAAAGTACTTGTTTGTTAAGAAAGATTCTAAACCTAGGCTAATGAGGTGGATATTATTGTTACAGGAATTTGACCTAGAAATCAAAGACAGGAAAGGATGTGAAAATGTGGTTGCAGACCACTTATCTAGAATTAAGAATGAGGAAGCTAAATCATGGCCCCCAATTTTTGAGATGTTCCCTGATGAACAACTGTATCAGGTAAAAGATAGTTTGCCCTAGTTTGCTGACATAGTTAATTATCTTGCAGGAGGACATTTGCCACCTGACATGAACTATCAACAAAAGAAAAGATTCCTGCACAATGTTAAGTCTTACCATTGGGAGGACCCACTTCTCTACAAGGTTTGTGCTGACAATATGATAAGAAAGTGTGTACCTCAAGAGGAAGTGGTAAGTATTCTAAATTCATGTCATTCCTCACCCTATGGAGGTCATTTTGGACCCACCAGAACTGCAGCTAAGGTACTTCAGTCAGGATTTTATTGGCCATCCCTTTTTAAAGACTGTTATACCTTTGTTAAGTCATGTGATAGGTGCCAACGTACTGGCAATATTTCTAGACAACATGAGCTTCCAATGAAACCTATCTTGGAAGTGGAGTTATTTGATGTTTGGGGTATTGACTTTATGGGACCTTTTCCAATTTCTTATAATGGCTACCTATATATTCTAGTTGCAGTAGATTATGTATCTAAGTGGGTAGAAGCCATAGCTACTAGGACCAATGATGCTCGCACTGTTGTAAAATTCTTGCATAAAAACATTTTCACACGTTTTGGTACACCTGGAGCTATTATTAGTGATGAGGGCTCTCACTTTTGCAATAAACTATTTAAATCCATGATGCAAAAATCATAAAATTGCTACAGCTTATCATCCTCAAACTAATGGCTTTGCTGAGTTATCTAACAGGGAAATCAAACAAGTTTTGGAAAAGACAGTCAAGACCAATAGGAAGGATTGGGCCCTTAAGCTCGATGATGCACTGTGGGCCTACCGCACAGCTTTCAAAACCCCAATTGGTACTTCCCCGTATAGGTTGGTGTTTGGAAAGGCTTGTCACTTACCGGTAGAGCTCGAGCATAGATCTTATTGGGCCATCAAGAAGCTGAACATGGATTTCGAGAAAGCTGGTGAGAAACACCTTTTAGAACTCAATGAGATGGAGGAGTTCCATGCTCAAGCTTATGAGCATGCCAAACTTTACAAAGAGCGCACTGCAAGATGGCATGACAAGAAGATCACATCACGAACCTTCCTTCCAGGACAAAGAGTATTACTTTTTAACTCACGTTTATGCTTGTTTCCAGGTAAGCTTAGGACACGATGGTCGGGACCCTTTGTCATTGTCAAGATATCCCCACACGGAGCCGTGGAACTATAAGGTAACAATGGAACAACCTTCAAAGTGAATGGTCAACGATTAAAGCACTACATCGGTGATGAAGAACGCGGACTTGAGAACCTGACTTTCATTGCATGATCCAGTAGTCCCGTCTAGCTAGAAGACCTTAAACCAAGCGCTTATTGGGAGGCAACCCAATTTTATTGCTTTCTTTACTTTTGTTTATTTATTAATTTTTTTTTAAAATCTTGGAGTCACTCATATGCTTTATTTCTCAGGAACATAGCTCATCACACAAGGACTCCTTACACCAAGCCTGTTTGGTGGCATCCCGCTTGCTCCCAGGCTTGCTCTTTTCTTGTTAAATGCTTTTATGCATTGTGGACAATGCATGATTCTAAGTTTAGGGTGGGAGGTGTCTTTCGTACTTTTGTGTGTTTTCTTATCCTGCTATGCATGTTAGTGAAGGTTTTAATGATCATATGCATGTCAATTTTTTGAAACAATTTTTGAAAAAATTTTTTGAAAATTTTGGAGCTTTCAAAGTTAATGGGAATGTTGTTTATGGTTGTGTGCCTTGATGTTGATTGCCCATGATGAGATTCGAATTTGCATGATAGATGACTTACTGTGGAAATATAATAGCACTATCTTGAGTTAAATTCATTTAAGTCCCTTTTAAAATCTCTCATATTCTTGAGCACGTAGCCACTTCTATTTAGAATCTTTAACTGAAAAAAAGGATTAAGTTGGGTGTATTTGGTTGTCACTTCGAAAGGCCCCACCGGTGAGAGAGTGGAAATGCATGATAGCTTGTAATCTTAGACTAAGGAAAAAGAAAAGAGTATACATGCCTTGAGAAAAGAAAGAGTGTACACAAAATATATGAGCTTTATTTGTCTATCTTTTTAAATGTTAAACTTGTAATGAGTATGCATGGATAGGGGTAAAAAGAGCTGCCTTTGCTGTGATCAGTAAGGACGCCTGGGAATTGACTAGGTACGAGTCCCTACAGTGAATGTGTGAAAGCTAGTGCCTCTAGGTAAAAGAATGCAAAGTTTGGGCCCATGACAAAAAAAAAAAAAATATATATATATATATATATATATATGATTGACAGGCACCTTAGTGGACATATTACTCACTTGAATGCATGAAAGTTTGAAGATTGGTGCATGAGCTAGAGTAGGGGGAAAACTAAAGAAACTCTCTTAAGTCCTAATTTGAGTTCTAGTATTTTAAATTGAAGGAGGCTTGCATACACACACTTGGGAGATAGCAAGATTTGGCCTTGAATAATTATATCAATATAGATATGCTTGCATGTTTCTACTTAAGCTCTGAATGCTATTCTCTGAGACATGAGTCAATTGCGCACTTCTTCATCTAAAACTCCCTATTATTTGATTTTATTCTTTGCTCGAGACTAGCAAATCTCTATGTTTGGGGTGTTGATAAGCACTTGAAAAGTGCTTATTATTCTCTCAAATTAAGGGAGTTTTATATTAGATTTCACTTGTTTGCTAGTGATTTTAAGGTTAAAACCAGGAAAATTAGAAGAAACGAATGAAAGATCAAAATCGAGCAAGAATATGGAGAAAAAGTGCTGAAAAACGCATCTTTGCTTGAAAGGCATGATGCGCCGCAGCGCTAAGGCAGCGCTGCCGCGGCGCTGAGGCTGAAACGCATCAGCATGGACGCAGAGCAGCAACGCGGCGCTGGGAAGGCGCTGCTTCGACGCATACTTGGTGAACGCAAGACAGCGTCGCGACGCTGGGACGGCGCTGCCGCGGCGCTAAAACCCGAGAGCAACTTAATTTTGGTCGCAACGCTAGCGCCACGACACTATGCGTCAGTGCCGCGGCGCCAGCGTTAATTTAAACACAAGTTTTGTATTTTAGGTTAAATTTTGGGCGGCCAAACTCTATAAATTTAGGGGTTTTCAGCAACCAAAAAGGGGGAGAAATATCAAGAAGATCAAGAAAGTTGCAGAACAAGAGAAAGATCCAAAAAGGTGAGAATTAAGCTAGAGTTCCAAGAGTGAGTTAGCCGCAAGGAACAGGAAAAGAGTTCGAGATAGTTTTGGTGCCCTTCGAAGTCCGACGCGAGAGCCAAGGAGTTCGTGACGGTGCTGCCTCAATCAAGAACCTCTTTTCAGTAGAGTTTCCCTATTCTTTACACTCTTTCTTTGATTCTTTTTTATCAATATGTTGCTTTACGCTATGAGTGGCCAAACTCTTTGGTTTTAGGGTTTTTGATGAATTGTTTGTAAACTCATGATAATTTTGTAAACTCATGGTTTTGTTTAAATAAATATGCTTTTCATTGTTATTGTGTTTAATTCTTGAAGATTGGCCACCTTCACATGTTAGATTAGATGTATGAATCGAGAGATTATATGTTTAATTTGATCTATAACAATGAATCGTTGTTAATCTATCACGAGAGTAGTTAGGTTTACAATGAAAGTTGCTAAAGACTAGTTTTAATGCCATGTAATTTTGTATTGGTTTTAAGAGATTAACTATCAATCAAGTTGCATGAGAAAGAGTTGTCTTTGAGAGAAGATAACTTGGAATTAAGTTTCTAGACTTAGGCATAAGAATTACAATTAAATCCATGAAATCTATAATTTTGCATGATGAAATAAACAAGGATTCGAAGCCCTAGAACTCTCTTTGACTCTTGCAATTCTCCCTTTGATATTTTCTTTGCTTGATTTTTCTTTTTCCCAAAATTGAAATATTGAATTTCAATCCTCAAATAAAATTGATTCAATTCTAGAATAGCTAAGTAACTTGACCTTCCCAATTGGATCTCTAGTGGAAACGATACTCGGACTTAACCGTTTTATATTATAACTTGACCCGTACACTTTCGGTTAACACACAAAAGTGGCACATCAGCAACATATTGAGCAAAACTAATCAAAGAAAGAGTGTAAAGAATAGGGAAACTCTACTGAAAAGAGGTTCTTGATTGAGGCAGCACCGTCACAAACTCCTTGGCTCTCGCGTCGGACTTCGAAGGGCACCAAAACTATCTCAAACTCTTTTCCTCTTCCTTGCGGTTAACTCACTCTTGGAACTCTAGCTTAATTCTCACCTTTTTGGATCTTTCTTTTGTTCTGCAACTTTCTTGATCTTCTTGATATTTCTCCCCTCTTTCTAGCTACTGAAAACCCCTAAATTTATAGAGTTTGGCCGCCCAAAATTTGACCTAAAATACAAACTTTTCGTTTTAATTAACGCTGGCGCCACGGCGCTGACGCATAGCGCCGCTGCGCTAGGGTTGCGGCCAAAAATAAGTTGCTCTCGGGTTTTAGCGCCGCGACGCTGTCTTGCGTTCATTAAGGATGCGTCGAGGCAGCGCCTTCCCAGCGCCGCGTTGCTACTCTGCGTCCATGCTGATGCGTTTCTGCTTCAGCGCCGCGGCAGCGCTGCCTTAGCGCCGCGGCGCATTATGCGTTTCAACAAGGATGCGTTTTTCAGCTCTTTTTCACCATATTCTTGCTTGGTTTTGATCTTTTAGTCGTTTCTTCTAATTTTCCTCGTTTTAACTTGAAAATCACTAGCAAACAAGTGAAATCTAATATAAAACTCCCTAAATTTGAGAGAATAATAAGCACTTTTCAAGTGCTTATCACTTATGTTCTTATGGTATTGTTGAATTAGGAATTATTATATATATATACATGTGGTAGTTTTATGATGATCTATGTTAACTCGAGGAAGTTTATTAGTAATTAGTTAAATTCAGTCACTCACTGGGCATTAGGCTCACACTTTCTTGCTTGTTTGTTTGCTTGTTTCAGGTAGCGAGCGTGTCCGGGATGCCTAGCCTACAAAAGATTCTCACCTGGGCTTGCTTTGGATCAATTCTCTGGGATAGTTGTAAATACATAGTTTATGTACATGTTTTTGTCATGCATGTTCCTTGGGGTATAGTGAGAGTTGGTTTTTGTGGTGTATATAATGAATACTTGTTATGATGAGTTATGAATTAAGCTTCTGGCTTGAGCGGTTATGTTTAACTTATGGTGTTCCGCTGGCATATAGTTAAGTATAATTGATCTAGTGTTGATTAATGTTATAAGTTATGTGATAACTTGTAGAAATACAAGTTATTACAGTCTTTCTCTTAGAAAAATGGAGATTAAAAGAGAATTATGCGGCAGTATTAGTTAAATTCTATTAATAAATCTTCCTATGCGTTCTACTCTTGTAAATTGATGAAGATAATTACTTTCTAGCTTTTTGAGCCTAAAACGCATGTTTTAAAGCAGGAACGCGAGCAACCTGTAGATGCGTTGGCAACTTCTTAACGCAGGACTATGCGTTGGCAACCTATGGACGCGTTGACATTCACTCAACGCAGGATGATGCGTTAGAACATATGGATGCATCGACATAAGTGAACGCATGAACCCAGTTCTCCATGGACACATAATGACCAGAAACGCAAGGCAGAGGAAAATCAGATCAGAATCTTGAGAGATTGTCGGAAGATTGACATGCATGATCTGTGGCTAAAGTGGTGGATCTAAATTGAACCAAGAATTATGCAATTAGGCGAGACAGACGCACGACATCAATTGCGCCTCCAATCACGCAGATTTGCCACTGATTACGAACTCAACCTCTATAAAAGGGCAGACCTGCAAGCTGAAAAAGGGTTGTTGATTCTCGGAAGAATTCCTAAGTGACAGTATAGTTATCTTCAGAAGACAACCGGAGACGAATAGCTTGAGAGAGAAGAGTCTTCCCTCCGCCTGACTACTTCATAGCAGAACCTCACGCTTCCATTCCAGCGACTCAAGACATTGAACGCCTTCTTGCTTTCTATCTCTTTTTCTAGCTTTGATTTTAGATTTGTGTCAAGACATTGAGCTGTCTAAAATTGTATTTCGTTCATTAATCTACAATTCTTCCATGTCTATCCATTTCTCTACACTTTCCGCTTATTACTTTGAATTCCATGAGTAGAATCCTTCACGAGTCACGGGTTGCTTTAGCATCTAAATAAGAACCATAGTGTAACTATTGCATCTTGTCGATTGTAATCTTAGTCCGATGCTTATGTCGATCTAGCTAATCGATATAAGTAGTAATAATCAGTCTGCTCAAGAGAGTAAGTGATTGTGGAACTCAATTGACAAGGCCAAGAAGTGTTACCTGGCTATAGGAATAACCTTGGTACTTAACACTCTCTTATGCGGTAGACATATAACGCATAGCGGCTGACAACCGGGAGAAGAGTCGCAAGTATGAATAGACTATCACTATGCGTTTCTGATTTTAGATGTTAACCAACCCGAACCCTGTTTTTATCCATTCATTTAATCCACTTAGCTGACTTTTCTGTGTCACAAACTAAGCCATCTACCACCTTTTAATCTAGTGTATATGTTATCGCTTTCTTTAGTTAGACGCATCCTTCATGAAATATTTTTGGTTACCACTCCAACTCAATTAATTATAGAATCAGCATAGTCCCTGTGTTCGACCTCGGACTCACCGAGAAAACCTATTTCTTTGCTTATACTTGGGTAAAGGATAGGAAAACTTGACAGATTAGAAACGCATAACATTAAGCATGTTGAATGCATAATATGTTACACGCATAGTAAGCTTAATAATAATAGATAAATGCAGCAGCAAGTTTTTAACTTGAAATCTGTTGCACAACAAGTTTTTCTACAAGTTATCATTATGTGGGAACGGGTGTATACAGGTTCGCACTCACTTCTAGGTTAGGAAAGGAATCTGGGAGGGGGTGTGACACATCTCATAGTCTCGCTCCTCTCGCTCGTCTCGGAGTCTCGCTCCTCTAGCTCGCTGCTGAAGAGTGGTTTTGCTCTATTGGTCGGTTAGCCTCGCTGGTTGTGGTTGCCACTAAGAATCTTGGTGGTTAGTATGGGTTTTTCGTTTGGAACTTGTTCAGGACCGTTTTTGTGTTTCTTTGGGTTTTACTTGAAGTATTGCACCCAAAAGTGTAAGAAATTTTTAATGTGTTCTGTTTCATGATTAGGACGTGAGTGGCGAGTCTTACTAGCCTAAGGGGAAGCTTAACGATCATTATTCAGACTTAGTGTAAGGTAAGTAATCTTACTACTGGAATTTTGCCAATGTACCAAGCAAAGTTAGTTAGTGGATTGACTCTTTGGTTGAACTGATTAAGAAATCTTTTATGTCTAATTCTGTTTCTTGTATGTAATGATGATAACATAAGCTTGATACTAGTGTGAGAATGATTCTGGCATTATATTGATATTGATATGGAATCTACATCAGTATAAGATTGTTCTTAACTTGTGATTGATAGAATTCTGTGAAGTTCTGAGGCAGTGTGGTGAGGTCTGATAACTTGTAGAAATACAAGTTATTATAGTCACTATTTGATTTAATTAGAGTAACTTTAGAGCTAAACGCATGATTTTGGTAGTTGAATTATGTAAAATGTATCACCATGCGTTAGCGCTATTTACAAAAGAAAATACCTGAAAAATTATGAGCTTTTCTGTTCTTAACGCAGGTTTGAGAAGAAAAGAAGCACAAATAACCCAAGTACTAAGAGATGAAGCTACTGCAAGAACAAGTGGAAACCCATGCGTCGAAACTATGCGTTGAGACCATGCGTTGAGAAAAAGTAGATACAGACGCATGGGCAAAAAGCTGTCATATCATTATGAAAAAGTACAACACGTTATCAGATCATGGCAGAACCAATGGGCCGACAATGTAAAAAGTCTACGAAGCAGGGCAGGGAATTTAATGCAAAGGTGTCAGGTCATCATGAGTTTCAACTTTTCAACGCCTATAAATAGCCCAAAGCTTCTCCATTCAAAAGGGGGGGAAGAAAGAGAGAAACGAGTTCAAGAGGCGAAAGCTCTACACAATTTCTCCCTCACCATAGCCAGCCTCCATTTCGAGCTTGGTATATTCAACAGATAGTATGTGAAACGCATAATCATAGCTTACTTGCACTTTGCGTTAGTACAATTTTAATTCACAATCTCATCCACAACACTCCCTCACCATAACCAGCCTCCATTTCGAGCTCTTTTGAGAGAAGGATTCTGAGTACTTTCAGAGTCGTCTCCCAGTGAGTGAGAGCCTTCACCATATGAAATTTATGTATCAGATAGCAATCATCTAAGTTTCCATGAAGTAAGACGTTGCCAATGGCGGCTTGACGCCTTCCATTTCTGTTTTATCTCCATTTCCCTCCTTCTTACCTATGTTTTGTTAATGACATTCGAGAGAATGGTTTATTTTCTTAATATGAGTTTGATTGACGATCATCTTCCATTTATTTCCATATTAAATACCTTACACCATGTTGTTTGAAGGCTAAATGAGTTAGATGTTAGAAGTTAGTTTTTCTTAAGCAATATTAAGCATGCTACATCTTGATTAATGCATATCATTAGCTTGCATAACTTTGTCTGACAAACAAAAGTAGCAAGCACGAATGTCTAGCTTGAGAGAGTGGATGGTTAATCTTTAGCATTTATCAGGACTAGATAAGGTGCAGAGATGTAGTTCATTTTTTGCGAACGTAAAACTTACCATGGGTCTTAGAGATAAGATTAATGTGGCGTCGAAACATTGAGAGACGGATTCACAAACGCAGTTTGTAGGTATGTAATTATACTTGGATATGCTTAAGTAACAACTAGCCCCTGCGTTAACTCTACTTTTATCGCATGGTTCCATTCATTCTCAACGCATGCTATCTGACACTAAATAACATTTGACTAACCATCGCCGTGTCCACCTCATTGTTAGTTGTAGGAAATTTTATTCATTCTTTATGTATAGTTTTAGATACATATACCCAACTCATGCACATATTACATGTATAGTTCACCGCATAGTCATGCATCTATTCTCAACGCCTAGTTATTACAAATCCCTGCGTTTGACCCTAGACTCACCAGGAAACCTATAAGAGCTTATACTTGGGCTTTTTATAGCAAAACTTGCTTAATCATGATCATATTTGAGTAATTCTCGACGCATCTTTGTACGAAAATGATAATATTTATTTTTGTGCAACAATCTATGAAACTCAATTTAAATCGAATAGAAATCCAACAACAAATTTTTGGCGCCGTTGCCGGGGATTTGAATTAATAAATCAGGTTTTGAAATATTTTCTTGATCTATGCAGAAAATCTCAATCTTGGGCCGTACAGAGCGTTTAGCCGAAGACGTACCTGACCCTGAGATCGAGAGAACCTTTTGGAAAAGAAATAAGACATTTCAAACGCGGCGACAACTTTACAGAGAGAAGAAAATAGAAAATCAAGCAAACAACACCAATCAGCCTTTGAGAGCTAATAATGGGGCTAATGACAGACGTGACGAAGCAATGAACCATGCGTTAGCCCAAGCGTAGCTTCAAGCATTCAATTCATGAATCTTTTTGTTCTCTTTAGTTTGTGCTTTCATTTAATTCTTGCTTTATTATTTTCTCCGCCTTGTTTTTGTTTCTGCGTCCAACCTCCATGATGAAATTTATGCACTTCCCTTGTACGACTTATTGAAACAAGAGGATTAACTCACAAGCCTTAGGATATTACACTTGGTAAACTACTTCTAAGAGTTGGTATGCGTTGCAAGCTTTGCCTCAAACCTCTTTTACAAAAATTTTCTAAGGCAATCTCATAACTCAATTTCAGCAATGAGGATCTTGCTGCCTTCAAATTTGGGGGTAAGAAACGTTTGAGCCATGTGTTTAGAATTCATAAAAATAAATAAATAAATAAATAAATAAATAAATAAAATTAAAAAAAAAGGTATTAATATATTTCTTTGGACAAACAACTCCGCTGACAGCGCATAAAATTAGCCTGTTAAGGGTTGAGTTGAGAATGGCTCTTTACACCCTATAATCAAAGGTGAGAGTCCAAGATCAGCGAAAAATAAATAAACGGTACCACTGTCGACGCAACCAAAAAGGAATGCAATAAGTGCCGAGTTGTGAAAGGGTATTTGCTCGATGTTGGCTGCCTCCATGCACCCCATCGTTAGTATGTCAAAACGAAGGTAGATAGCTCGGATCAACGCAAGTCCACTTCAAAAAAAAAAAAAAAAAAAAAGAAACTTTATGAATGAATGAACTCCAAGGCACATTACTAAAATGAGGACATCAGATTGGCTGGAAATGAGTAAGGGTATTTTTGAGGAATAAGCTTGCCGCATCTAAAAATTAGAAGTACTTTCAAAGCGTCAATTGAAAAAGAACTCGGTGTGGTTATCTGATTGTTGATATAGTCAAGGAATAGAAGGCATGTTGAGAGAGTGAGCTTTTACTTAGACTTGGGCTGTAGAAATTAATAAATCTTCAAATAAATGTTTGAGGACAAACATTAACTCAAATTTGGGGGTGTGATAATTTGAAGAAATACAAGTTATTATAGTCACTATTTGATTTAATTAGAGTAACTTTAGAGCTAAACGCATGATTTTGGTAGTTGAATTATGTAAAATGTATCACCATGCGTTGGCGCTATTTACAAAAGAAAATATCTGAAAAATTATGAGCTTTTCTGTTCTTAACGCAGGTTTGATGTAACACCCTGTCCCTGAAAACCTAAGTATTTATATAATTGGTAAGGATAAAAGGATAAAGAGTGTGGATTAACGGAACATGTAAATAAGAAGTTAAGATTGTGTAATTACTAAATTATGGCCAATAAATTCTGTGCGTTGAAATGAATGGTATTAAGAAAAGAGTAGACATAATTCTGGAAATCAGGCTGATGCATGGATGGATAAGTTATAACGCATGTAATAGTTAATATTGAGTTACCAAGTTACCCGATTAAATGTTAATAATGGCAAGTTACATGAGGTGAAGTACCATGCGTCGATGATGTAAAAATGGAGTAGAACCATTGCGTGGGAAAAGTACTTTGCGTTGGAAGGGTTGGCAACGTGTCGGAAAGTGAAGTGAAGGAAAGTAATGCATTAGGCGTTATGAAGCAATAGTATGGAGGAAAAAGGAACTTTGGGTATTGATCACAACTAAGCGTTGGTAAACCATGCGATAAGCTGTGACTATGCGCTGAAGGTTAGCGATGGATTGAAAAACTATGCGATGAGCAACGGCTAGGCGTTGGGAGTTTGCTATGTGTGATGAAGGTTCATTGGGCTAATCAAGTAGTTCCTGAATATGGTATAGCATGTGCGGAAGAGGCCGTTAAGCGTTGAAGGTTATTACATTGGGAAATTTCTATGCGTTGAAGAATTGCTATGCGATGGCAAAGCGACGCGTTGAGGAAACTGAAATTCTAAATAGTTAATAATTGAGATGATAAACGTTAAAGGATTATTATATGCTAGTAGGACTTCAGTGATTAGTAAGGTCTTACTATGCGATGAGGAAGTTACGAGGTGAGGAACCATTAGCTATGCATTGAGGAGTTCTGTGTTAAGGACAACTATTAGCTATGCGACGAGGGGTTTATGAGTCGAAGGTGACTACCATTGGTTAATAAGTTATACGCGGAAGAGCTTAACGTTATAATAAATGAAAAATGTTATCAAAATCTCGGGTAAATGCATGGGAAAAGTTAAAGCAGGAAATGGTTAAAGGAATAACCTTGGTATATGATTCGAGAACGCATAGAGGGTAAAATCAAGGGACTTAAAGGAAGGTCATGAACGCAGAATGATGTAAAGATGAATGCAAGAGGATAAATGCATAAAGAAAGAACTTGAGTTGAATGTGGTAGTTAAGAGTAAACCATGGTCAGAAGGGTGTAATTGTACAAAAAAGGGATTTGTAGCTGTGAATGAATATAAGAAAAGAAAGTTGAACGCAGATAGTATGCGATTAAGATTGATGTATGATATTTTATGGTAAGCTGAAACACATAGTAGCATGCGTTTAAGATTTGTATACCTAATTGAGTGTGGTAGAGAAATGGAAATAAAGGTCTATAAACGCATAGGAACACAGGAATGATTGGGTAGTTGTATATTGGAACATAACGGACGCATAAGGTAAGCCTATATGCCAGGTGGTTACACATGATTGGGACATCTCATTAAGTAGGAGGTGTTAGAAAGCATGATAATCATCTCATGCAAAGTGACACTTGGACTAATGCATAGTTGATTAAGCATGCAACATGACATGTGGCAAACAAGTGGCAGCAAAAAAGGAGAAGTAGAATGATAAGTTCTCTATAAATAGGACCTAGAGGGGAAAAGTAATGACTGATGATTCGGTGATAATAATTCTTGAGAGAAAGAAAGAAGGAGAACTGAAAGAAGAAAACCTTGCGTCTGTAAGAGGAAATTTGCGGCCAAAGAGGAAGACAAACTTGACACCTAAGTCATCTGGTGTTAAGAAGTTGGCTTGCGTCGAGAAGGGTAAGCCTTGCGTTTTACACGAATTCAACATAAAAGGGTGAACGCCACGATGCGTTCAAATTAGACCTTGCGCTCAAGGAAGGTCGACACATCCGAAAGAGTAAGAAGAGTTAGTCTGCACCTTGCGTTTAAGGGCAGGCTTGCATCCAACCTGTTACCAGAAATAATTTGCGGGGTAGAAGACCAAACCCTTGCGTTCAAGGAGCTCGGGAAGACAAGGATTGGAAGGAAAAGAGGAAATATCTTAAGAAATTATGAGTGACTCTCTTTTTCTTTCAAACTGAGTTTTGTTGAACTGTTCTTATATGATATGGTTTATGATAACTAATTTCTTGAAACGCATCGTTTAAAAGGCATGTAATCTTATTGTTTTACTATATTGAAAAGCATGTTACAAAGTACAATTTATCAAGAAGCATCTTGATTTCTATGAAAGGTTTTATATGAATGATCTACTCAAAATGATTGATAGAATGTTAAAGAGGAGGCTCAGTGCTTATCTCTTTGAGAAGGCTCGTGAGTTTTCCCGGGACCCAGTACTCAAGGACATGAGAAGGTACATGGGCAACCCGTCATATTCCTATGTGCACATAGAGGTTAAGCTGGCTAGTGCATCGAGCTTGCTCTGCTTGAAGCCAGGGATGATTTCGACGTTGGATGTGTTGAGCCTTGCTCCACCTCAACTAAGGATGTTTTCAACGTTGAGAGCGTTGAGCTTTGCTCCGCCTCAACTAATGGAAAAGATTGAAAAACCAAACGGTTTTCTCTTTAAATATTCTGGAAAACGATTCTATGGATACAACTCACTTTGTGATAGTTACAAATGGTTTGATCCAAACCGTTCATGTGGAGATATGTAAATGGGAGTATCATATACAAAGAGTTTGTATAAGACCGGACTGCGAAATATTTAATCTCTCTTTGTAAATCCGTTAATTGATGAGAATAATATTTCATAGGATGATCATATGCAACTTGATCTTAATCTTGAGTGACTTATGAACTCCTGTCTGTGAGGTCGGTCCTTTGATTTGCATGGGTGATAGTGGCCCGAGTTGTCGACTCAATAAGCCTACCATTTTAGAGATTTGACTAAATGAGGAGCTGAGAATATAACTTCACAAGATGGAATTCACTCCTTCTCAGATAGGGTAAGTAGTTCCCTTAAGTGCTGATTTCGGGTCTTGAACAAGGGGTCTCACCCTTTCACTAGCCAGAGAGGGGCTTAGTTTATGGTTGGACCATAAACAAATTGTTCATTAGAGAAATCAGTAGTACTTAAGGATAAGAGGTAATCACAGGGGTAGAACGAACATTTGACCTAGCTGTAATTATGAACAACTCGTGAAGGATCGACTTGCTTATACTGATTATATTCATGGACACAACTTGTCCTACAATGCATAAGAGTTGAACTATGGGTCTATAGTGGTTTGCCCTGTAGTTAATGAATGAAGAGTAATTTAATTAAAGAGTCTAATTAATTAATCTAGGATCATTGGAGCTTATAATTTGTAGGTTCATAAGGTCCCTTCGCTAGCTCACCACGAACCAACAAGGATCAACTATATTGAAAAAAAATTTTGAAATGTTGATGCGCACTTTCCGTGTTAATCGCAAGTGTATAGGTCAAGTTATAATATAAGACGGTGAAGTCCAAATATCGTTCCACTGAGGATCCGATTGTGAAGGTTTATGTTACTTAGCTATTCTAGAATTGAATCAATTTTATTTGAGGATTCGATCTTAAGTTGTGATTTAAAGAAAGAAACTAAAAACAAAAGCAAGTAAATAAGAAACATAAGAGTCAAAAGAGAGTTCAAGGGTAATGAATCCTTGTTTATTTCATTATGTAATATTCTAGGTGATGCGCACTTTTAGTGTTTACCGCAAGTGTACGGGTCAAGTTATAATATAAAACGGTTAAGTCCGAGTATCGTTTCCACTAGAGATCCAATTGGGAAGGTCAAGTTACTTAGCTATTCTAGAATTGAATCAATTTTATTTGAGGATTGAAATTCAATATTTCAATTTTGGGAAAAAGAAAAATCAAGCAAAGAAAATATCAAAGGGAGAATTGCAAGAGTCAAAGAGAGTTCTAGGGCTTCGAATCCTTGTTTATTTCATCATGCAAAATTATAGATTTCATGGATTTAATTGTAATTCTTATGCCTAAGTCTAGAAACTTAATTCCAAGTTATCTTCTCTCAAAGACAACTCTTTCTCATGCAACTTGATTGATTGTTAATCTCTTAAAACCAATACACAATTACATGGCATTAAAACTAGTCTTTAGCAACTTTCATTGTCAACCTAACTACTCTCGTGATAGATTAAAAACGATTCATTGTTATAGATCAAATTAAACATATAATCTCTCGATCATACATCTAACCTAACATGTGAAGGTGGCCAATCTTCAAGAATTAAACACAATAACAATGAAAAGCATAATTTATTTGAATAAAACCATGAGTCTACAAAATTAACATGAATTCACAAACAATTCATCAAAACCCTAAAACTAAAGAGTTTAGCCACTTATAGCTTGAAGCAATATGTTTGAGCAAAAATAATCAAAGGAAGAGTGTAAAGAATAGGGAAACTCTACTAAAAAGAGGTTCTTGATTGAGGCAGCACCGTCACGAACTCCTTGGCTCTCGCGTCGGACTTCGAAAGGCACCAAAACTATCTCGAACTCTTTTCCTCTTCCTTACGGCTAACTCACTCTTTGAACTCGCGCTTAATTCTCACCTTTTTGGATCTTTTTTTTAGTCTGCATCTTTCTTGCTTTTCTTGATATTTCTCCCCCCTTTGGACTGCTGAAAACCCCTAAATTTATAGAGTTTGGCTGCCAAAAATTTAACCTAAAATACAAAACTTTCGTTTAATTAACGTTGGCGCCGCGGCGCTGTCGCATAGCGCCGCGGCGCTAGGGTTGCGACCAAAAATAAGTTGCTCTCGGGTTTTAGCGCCGCGGCAGCGCCGTCTTAGCGCCGCGACACTGTTATGCGTTCACCAAGGATGCATCGAAGCAGCGCCATCTCGGCGCCGCGATGCTACTCTGCGTCCATGCTGATGCGTTTATACTTTAGCACCGCGGCAGCGCTGTCTTAGCGCCGCGGCGCTGCCCTGCGTTCAACAAGGATGCGTTTTTCAGCTCTTTTTCGCCGTATTCTTGCTCGGTTTTGATCTTTTTGTCGTTTCTTCTAATTTTCCTCGTTTTAACCTAAAAATCACTAGCAAACAAGTGAAATCTAATATAAAACTCCCTTAATTTGAGAGAATATAAAGCACTTTTCGAGTGCTCACTAGGATTCGTGGATTTTATTGCAATTGATATGCTTAATTATAGAAACATAAATCCAAGTTATTTTCTCTCAAAAACAACATTTTCTCATGCAACTCAATTGATTACTAATTTCTTGAAAACAATACAAATTACATGGCATTAAGAGTAGTCTTTAGCAACTTTCATTGTTAACCTAACTATTTTCATGATAGATTAACAACAATTCATTGTTATAGATCCAATTAGACATACAAGTTTCTCAACCACATCTAATCTAACATTCAAGGATGGCCAATCAACAAGAATTAAGCACAATAACAATGAAAAACATACTCATTACAACAAAACCATGAAGAGTCTACAATATCAACATAACTTCATAAACAATTCATCAACACCCTAAAACTAAAGAGTTTAGCCACTCATAGCTTTAAGCAAGATGTTCATAAACAATATGAGCATAGAAAGAGTGTAAAGAAAGAAAAACTCTACTAAGAAGAAGCCCTTGATTGAGGAGGAACCGCCAAGATGTCCTTTGGTCTTCACGTTGGGAACTCGAACGGCACCAAACTCTCTCTCAAACTCTCTTCTCTCTTCCTTGCAACAACTCACTCTTTGGGACTCTCTTGATGTGTTAATTGATCTAACTAGGGCTATTGGAAACCCTCCAATTTATAGAGTTGGCCGCCCAAAATTCTTTCCAAAAATGTCGATTTTTCAAATATGGAAAGATGGCGTCATGGCACTGCCCAACATCGAATTGTGGCTGCTCTTGGGAAAAAGCGCTACGGCAGTGCCGAACCGGCATCGCGGTATTGCCCGGTTTTTGGCAGTTTTGTGATTTTCTTCTCTTTTTCGCTGGATTTTGGCTTCGTTTAGACCTTTTGGCTTTCAATTCTAGTTTTCTTTAATTTTACCTGAAAACCACTAGTAAACAAGTGAAATCTAATACAAACTCTCTTAATTTAAGAGAATAAAAAGCACTTTTCAAGCACTTTTCAAATGTTCAAATGTTCAAATTTATGAGGGAAAATATTAGTTGTATTGGATACAATTAATTACATGACTTATTATAAAGTTTATTTGAATAAGATTCAAACTATAACTTTATAATATGGAGAATTAATTTATTTGGATATGATTCAAATAATTAATTATTTATTTGGATGAAATCCATATAAATAAATAGAGGAAGAATTAATTAATTAATTTGGATAAGATTCAAATTAAAGATTTGCAGAAAATAAATATTTAAACAAGATTTAAATATTTTAAATCATTTAATATGAGATATTATTTGGATAAATATTTATTAATGTTGGATATTATTGAATATTTAATTTAAAATTTTTGCAGAGGAGTTATCCTAATAGGATTAGGAGTAACTCAAGAGTTCTATAAATAGGGCCATTGGGAGACCTCATAGTACACACCCTCTACAAGAATAATCTCTATGATCACTCTAAAAGTTCTCCCTCGAAATTCTCCCAATTTTCTTAGAAAAGTTCTAAGAAAATTCTTCTTCCCGTTCTTTTAAGAAGCAGTTCCCACAAACTAAATCCTTGCCAGAGTCATAGGAAGATCTCTTCGAAAAGAAAGATTACAAGCAGAAGACTATCGGTTCAAGGAGAGATTTTGCTGAAATTATGGATCGTCAAATGTTGTTTAACCTTTTCTTAATCTTTTGTATTTTTAATTTTTTTCAAGAAATTAAAGAATGTGATCACATGCTTCCTTGGGGATTCAATTCCCTTCAAAGGATAACTTTGTTACACAATATTTCCACACTTTAAAGAGAATTTGGCAAGATCTTGATCTATTTGATACGTATGATTTGAAGTCCACAGATGATCAAAAATATTATCGAAAAACTGTAGAAGATGATTGCATTTACAAATTCCTTGTCGGTTTCAATGTTGAGTTTGATAAGGTTAGAGGCAAGATACTTGAGAAAAATAATCTTCCAAATATTAATGATGTTTTGTCTGAAGTTCGCAGGGAAGAAAACCACAGGGATGTTATGATTGGAAAGAAGGCAACTGATCCAGTTGAACGTTCATTGTTGATAATCGAAAATACTAAAATGAAAGCTTCTGATCAATCCAATAAAACTCATGACAAACCTTGTGTCTGGTGTGATCACTATAATAAGCCCTGACATATGCGGGAAACTTGTTGGAAACTTCATGGCAAACCTGCAAATTGGAAGAGCTATAAGCAATTTGAGAGAAATTCCCATCAACATGCCTCTAATATGAATATTGTTGATTCCAATCTACTTAAAGAGAAAATTGGTCAAATCCTAAAACTGCTAAAATCCAATTCATCAGGTAATCCTAGTGTTTCCTTGGCACAAATAGGTAATTCCCCTCAAGCTCTTTCATGTCTAAATTCCTCTCTGTGAATCATTGATTTTGAAGCCACTGATCATATGACTAGTTTCTCTTGTTTGTTTGAATCATACTCCCCTGTGTATTGCAAAGAAAAACTTCGTATTGTCGATGGTAGTTTCACATCTATTGCAGGCACAGGAACTATTCCTTTAAGTACAAAACTCATATTATGTTTTTGTCCTTCATGTTCCTTAACTAGTTTGAAATTTATTATATGTGAGCAAAATATCTAAGGATGCTAACTATCTGTTATCTTTTGTGAAACCCATTGCCTCTTTTAGGATCAAGACTCAAGGGAGACGATTGGACATGCTAGGATGATTGATGGTCTTTATTACTTTGATGAGGTTTCAACTAGTCGTAAAAAAGTTCAGGGCTTGAGTAATGTCTGTTTTCTTTCTGTTCATGTCACACCCTACTTAAGAAATCGATGCGTTGAAGAGTCTATGAAGAAAAGAAGTAAAAGACCATGTTGGACGCATGGTCAGGGCTAGGTAATGCATGGTATGGGTGGACGCATGGAAGTAAACCGAGAAGGGAAAGAAGTGAAACGCATAAAAGAAGATGTACGCATTGGCAATGGTAAGATGCTTAAGCAAGAAAGGAATAAAGTTATGTTGTGAAGTGTTGAAAGAAAACTAAGTCTTGGAAAGATAGAATACTAAAGCCAATTGAGTAACGCATAGACTATTATTAGTAAGGAATGTTCACAAGTGTTGGAGAAGGTTGTGAAGTAAACATAAAACTGGAGCATGTGATGGACGCATGTTAATCTATCTTTAAGAGAAATAGTTTTAAGTGCAAGGAAAAGGTTAAAAGAATAACTTTGGGAATAATCAATGAATGTCCAAGGATAGAAAAATGGTCATGGACGCAGGATGAAGGTGAACACAACAAGACCAACGCATAGAGGAAGAGCTTGAGAAGGATTTGTTGTCACTGACGCCTAGTGGAATTATGTAAGCACTGGTTTATAATAGTGCGGCTATGCGTTGATGGTGATCACGAATGGTTGTTGTGAGCTGAAGTAGTCGCCGCGTTGGCGGGGGAGGAAATGTACTTGGCTTACCATGCGTTGGTAAGATTGTCATGCGTTGAGGTCCCTATGCGTTGAAGACATAGTTATCTCTATGCGTCAAAGACAGTAGTATAGTTGGTTGAGAGTTAGAAAAGTGAGTAGTGAAGCTCAAACCTTAAAGGAAACTCAACGAACGGATAAGGGCGTTGTGTTGAATGAATGGTTGTTTATTGGGAAATGTTGGACGCATAAGATAAGTTTATAAAGGCTACGTGGCTTTGTATAGATTTGACACCTTATCAGTAGGAGGTGTTGAAAGCATGTTAAGTGTTTCATGCAAGGTGACACTTGGACTAATGCATGGTTAATTAAGCATGCAGCGTGACATGTGGCAAACAAGTGGCACAAGGAGAGGAGAAGTTGGATGGCAAGCTCCCTATAAATAGAACTTTGAGGGAAAAGGAGCGACTGATGACTCTCAAAGAAGAATTTTGGAGAGAAAAAGGGAAGAAGAAGGCAGCAAGGACGTCCGTAGTAGGAGTCTGCGGCCAAGAAATAAGGTATTTAACAACTTAGCTATTTTATGTAAAGAAGTTGTCTTGCGTTAAAAGGGGTCGGCCTTGCGTTGAGGACAAACAAAATGTCCAAGGTGAACGCGGTGTTCAAAGTTAGGTGATGCATTCAAGTTGGACCTTGCGTCCAAGTGAGGGTGACGCATCCGAAGGAGAAGTAAGAAGAGTTGGGATGCACTTTGTGGAAGTAATCAAACTTGCGTCGAAGGGCAGGGTTTGCGGTAGTTATCAACCTTGCGTTGAAGGGCAGGGTTGCGTTCAACCGAGCTGGCAGAGGGAAATGAAGCTTTGCGTTTCTGAGATTAGAACGCTGCGTCCAAGAAACTCGGGAAGAGGAAATAGAGGAAAGGAAGAAGAAATATTCTTTGGCAAGTACAGGTGAGTAACACCTGCATTTTACAAAATATAATGAGTTCTTTATGAATATAATTTTACGGGTTTCTAATGAAACAATGCATGTGTTTTCATATTTGAAGCATATGAACATGTTGTTTATAAAGCTAGGAGCATGCGTTTATATATACATAAAAGAATATGAGCCAGCTGAGAAGCATGCGTTTTACTTGAAAACTTTGAGAATGCTGGGTAACGCATGGTAACTTTGAGAATGCTGGGTAACGCATGGTGTTTGATTGATACTTGTATTCATGGTTTTTCTAAAACGCATGGTGTTATATGATTTCAAGAAAGACTTGAAAATAAACTTGTATGAAAAGCATGTTGTTTGATATTTAAGCTGGAAATTGAATTTAGCATGCTGATGATGTGAGATTTGGAAACGGTAAATTCATGAGTTATTGATATAATGTTTCCAAAGTATGTATTGTGTTATATTAAACTTGAAAAGGCACCTGAGGCTCAAGGACCTTGAGAAGGCCAAAGGGTAGCCGTTATATTGAAATGGAACCCCAATGCTCAGGGACTCGTAGAAGGCATATGGGTAACCTGGATATAGAAATGGGACCCCAATGCTCAGGGACTCGTAGAAGGCATTGAGGGCAGCCCGAATTCTAGTACCTATGTGCACATAGAGGCATATACGACGCTGATGTGTTGAGATTACTCCACACAGCTAAAAAAAATCGACGTTGAGGAGCTAAAGGTATAGGTTTATCTACTTTAGAACATATTGGCAACCTATCTAACCACCTAGCATAAAATGCTATTTCATCAAAGATTGTATCTGCATTTTCAACATCTATCATGCTTTGTTCTAGATGATCATTAGCTAACATAACCTCTACATGCTTAAAGATAGTATGATCAATTATGTCTATAGCATGGCAAGGACTACTCTCATCATGATGACTCAAGGACTTGTAAATATCAAATACTACATTTTCATCATTTACCCTTAGAGTCAACTTCCCTTGTTGGACATCTATGATAGCCTTTCCAGTTGCTAGGAATGGCCTCCCAAGTATGATAGGAATCTCAGAGTCCTCCTCCATGTCCAATACTACAAAATCTGCAGGGAAGATAAATTTGTCAACTTTAACTAATACATCTTCAATAATACCTTTAGGATAAGCTAATGATCTGTCAGCAAGTTGCAGAGTGATGGTGGTAGGTTGCACCTCTCCAATGTTGAGTTTCCTATAAACAGATAAAGACATTAAATTAATAGAAGCACCAAGATCACAAAGAGCTCTAGTAACATTTAAAGAACCAATAGTACAAGGTATAGTAAAACTCCCTGGATCTTTTAACTTTTGTGGTAGCTTCTTTTGTAACACTGCACTGCATTCCTCTGTCATGCTAATCATCTCATATTGCCCAAACTTTTTCTTTTTAGATAAGACATCTTTCATGAATTTAGCATAGTTGGGCATTTGCTCTAAATCCTCAGCAAATGAAATGTTAATGTGCAGCTTTTTAAATAACTCAAGAAATTTAGCAAATTGTGAGTCTATTTCTTTCTTTTTAAAACGTTGAGGATATGGCATAGTATTAGGTACAAAAGGTAGAGGGTTAGATGACTTACTTGAAGATGTTGACTCTTTTACTTTTACCTCCTTTTCTAGGATCTTTGGTTCATCTTCTAGATTTGGCTCTTGGATGGTGTCATCTACCTCTTGCTCTTCATCCTCATCAATGATCAAAGGAGTGGACAGCTTTTTCCCACTCCTCAAAGTCATGGCCTTGCACTCCTCTTTTGGATTTATCTTGGGGAAACTAGGAAATTTTCCCTTTTGCATTGTTTGAAGGGAAGTGGCGATTTGGCTTATTTGTACCTCGATGTTTTGAAGGCCTTACTATGACTTTGTACGGTGCTTTCCAATGCGGTTGTCCTTCCTCTTGATTCTTTTATGAATTCTACCATCAAATCTTCTAAGTTGGACTTCTTTTCAGTGTGGGATGGACCTACATTGGATAATTCAGAAGAACCTTGCAAAACATTCCTTTTGTTGGCATAAGAAAAATTTCATGGTTCCTCAAACTAGGATGGTAGTGAGTTGGAAGTTGTTGATATTGGTAATTCCTATAATGTCCTCTATCAACATAATTAGCCGTCTCATTATCTCCATGAATGCCCATTTTCGATGCCAAAGCGGCAAGAGAAGCTATAGATGGTGGATTTTGAGCTTGGCCTCCTGCAGTTAATTTAGAAAGAGCATTAGTAAGTGAAGCCATTTGAGCTTTAAGAGAATTTACCTCATCAACTTCATATAATCCGGTGGCCTTGGGATGTTTGAAGAAGACCGTTCACATGGCCAATTGTAGGATGTATTGACCAAATCTTCTAATATGGTATAGGCTTCTTGAGCATTTTTTGAAAAAATTGACCCTCCGGCAGTTGCATCTAAGATGGATTTGGTTGAGCTTGCCATTCCATTGTAGAAAAGTTGAATTTGCAACCAATCCGGATACCCATGTTGAGGGCATCTTCTCAAGAGATCCTTATACCTCTCCCAAGCCTCATATAATTGTTCATCCTCGAGTTGGCGGAATGTTCCAATCTCCGTCCTTAGTCTTTGAGATTTAGCCGGTGGAAAATATTTGTTTAAGAAAGCTTGAGCTAAGATCTCCCATGTTGTAATGCTATCCGGAGGTATGGTTTCCAACCAATCCTTAGCACGGTCCTACAAAGAAAAAGGAAACAATCTTAGTTTAATTGCATCGTTAGAAACACCATTCATTTTTACCGTTCCGCATATCTCCAAGAAGGATCGCAAGTGCTTGTGAGGATCTTCATTGGTTCTTCCTCTAAAGGCTAGCTCTCTAGCCATTTGGATCAATCCCGGTTTCAAATCAAAATTGTTGACATTGATAGGCACATACATAATTCCGGGTTGACTTGCCGGTAACATAGGTTGAAAGTAGTCTCTAATTGCCTTAGGTATCTCCTCCGCCATCTCCGTAGTTTGATTAAGTTGAGCTCTTAAATTTCTTCTACACGTTCTTTCAATCTCGGGATCAAGAGGGAGGAGGTTAGTATTAGCTCGAGGCATAGACTAACAAAAATAAATAAAATAAAAAACAATTATATAAAATAAACTAAATAAAAAAAAATCAAATAAAACAAAAACAAATAAACAATCAAATAGTATACACCTCAAATTAAGATCTATCAATTCTTATGAATATTAAATAACAAAAAACCTTTCTTTGGATCCCCGGTAACAGCGCCAAAACTTGATTTGCCACTTTGTGTGTTAACCGCAAGTGTACGGGTCAAGTTATAATATAAAACGGTTAAGTCTGAGTATCGTTTCCACTAGAGATCAAATTGGGAAGGTTTAAGTTATTTAGCTATTCTAGAATTGAATCAATTTTATTTGTGGATTGGAATTCAACTTTTGTTTTTGGGAAAAAGAAAAATCAAGCAAGAAAATATCAAAGGGAGAATTGCAAGAGTCAAAGAGAGTTCTAGGGTTTCAAATCCTTGTTTGTTTCATCATGCAAAATTATGGATTTCATGGATTTAATTCTTATGCCTAAGTCTAAAAACTTAATTCCAAGTTATCTTCTCTCAAAGACAACTCTTTCTCACCAACTTGATTGACAGTTAATCTCTTAAAACCAATACAAAATTACATGGCATTAAAACTAGTCTTTAGCAATTTTCATTGTAAACCTAACTACTCTCGTGATAGATTAAAAACGATTCATTGTTATAGATCAAATTAAACATATAATCTCTCGATTCATACATCTAATCTAACATGTGAAGGTGGCCAATCTTCAAGAATTAAACACAATAACAATGAAAAGCATATTTATTTGAACAAAACCATGAGTCTACAAATTTATCATGAATTCACAAACAACTCATCAAAAACCCTAAAACCAAAGAGTTTAGCCACTCATAGCGTAAAGCAACATATTGATCAAAAAGAATCAAAGAAAGAATGTAGAGAATAGGGAAACTCTACTGAAAAGAGGTTCTTGATTGAGGTAGCACCGTCACGAACTCCTTGGCTCTCGCGTCGGACTTCGAAGGGCACCAAAACTATCTCGAACTCTTTTCCTCTTCCTTGCGGCTAACTCACTCTTGGAACTCTAGCTTAATTCTCACCTTTTCGGATCGTTCTCTCGTTCAGCAACTTTCTTGATCTTCTTGATATTTCTCCCCCCTCCTTTTTGGCTGCTGAAAACCCCTAAATTTATAGAGTTTGGCCGCACAAAATTTAACCTAAAATACAAAACTTGCGTTTAAATTAACGCTGGCGCCGCGGCGCTAGCGTTGGTACCAAAATTAAGTTGCTCTCGGGTTTTAGCGCCGCGGCAGCGCCGTCCCAGCGCCGCGACGCTGTCTTGCGTTCACCAAGTACGCGTCGAAGCAGCGCCTTCCCAGCGCCGCGTTGCTGCTCTGCGTCCATGCTGATGCGTTTCTGCCTCAGCGCCGCGGCAGCGCTGCCTTAGCGCCACGGCGCACCATGCGTTTCAAGCAAGGATGCGTTTTTCAGCACTTTTTCTCCATATTCTTGCTCGGTTTTGATCTTTCAGTCGTTTCTTCTAATTTTCCTCGTTTTAACCTGAAAATCACTAGCAAACAAGTGAAATCTAATATAAAACTCCCTTACTTTTCAAGTGCTTATCACCATCTCCGTAGTTTGATTAAGTTGAGCCCTTAAGTTTCTTCTACACGTCCTTTCAATCTCGGGATCAAGAGGGAGGAGGTTAGTATTATCTCGAGGCATAGACTAACAAAATAAATAAAATAAAAAAAAACAATTATATAAAATAAACTAAATAAATAAACAATCAAATAATATACACCTCAAATTAAGATCTATCAATTCTAATGAATATTAAATAACAAAAACCGTTCTTTGGATCCACGGCAACGGCGCCAAAAACTTGGTGTGCCACTTTTGTGTGTTAACCGCAAGTGTACGGGTCAAGTTATAATATAAAACGATTAAGTCCGAGTATCGTTTCCACTAGAGATCCAATTGGGAAGGTTTGAGTTATTTAGCTATTCTAGAGTTAAATCAATTTTATTTGAGGATTAAAATTCAATAATTCAATTTTGGGAAAAAGAAAAATCAAGCCAAGAAAGTATCAAAGGGAGAATTGCAAAAGTCAAAGAGAGTTCTAGGGTTTCGAATCCTTGTTTGTTTCATCATGCAAAATTATAGATTTCATGGATTTAATTCTTATGCCTAAGTCTAGAAACTTAATTCCAAGTTATCTTCTCTCAAAGACAACTCTTTCTCATGTAACTTGATTGATAGTTAATCTCTTAAAACCAATACAAAATTACATGGCATTAAAACTAGTTTTTAGCAACTTTCATTGTCAACCTAACTACTCTCGTGATAGATTAACAACGATTCATTGTTATAGATCAAATTAAACATATAATCTCTCGATCATACATCTAACCTAACATGTGAAGGTGGCCAATCTTCAAGAATTAAACACAATAACAATGAAAAGCATATTTATTTGAACAAAACCATGAGTCTACAAAGTTATCATGAATTACAAACAATTCATCGAAAACCCTAAAACTAAAGAGTTTAGCCACTCATAGCGTGAAGCAACATATTGAGCAAAACTAATCAAAGAAAGAGTGTAAAGAATAGGGAAACTCTACTGAAAAGAGGTTCTTGATTGAGGCAGCACCATCACGAACTCCTTGGCTCTCGCGTCGGTCTTCGAAGGGCACCAAAACTATCTCGAACTCTTTTCCTCTTCCTTGCGGCTAACTCACTCTTGGAACTCTAGCTTAATTCTCAACTTTTTGGATCTTTCTTTTGTTCTGCAACTTTCTTGATCTTCTTGATATCTCTTCTCCCTTTTGGCTGCTGAAAACTCCCCAATTTATAGAGTTTGGCCGCCTAAAATTTAACCTAAAATACAAAACTTTCGTTTAATTAACGCTGGCGCAGCGGCGCTGACGCATAGCGCCGCGGCGCTAGGGTTGCGACCAAAAATGAGTTACTCTCGGGTTTTAGCGCCGCGGCAGCGCCATCTCAGCGCTGCGACACTGTCTTGCGTTCTTCAAGGATGCGTCGAGGCAGCGCCTTCCCAGCGTCGCGTTGCTACTCTGCATCCATGCTGATGCGTTTCTGCTTCAGCGCCGCGGCAGCGCTGCCTTAGCTCCGCGGCGCATCATGCGTTTCAACAAAGATGCGTTTTTCAGCTCTTTTTTACCATATTCTTGCTCGGTTTTGATCTTTTAGTCGTTTCTTCTAATTTTCCTCGTTTTAACCTGAAAATCACTAGCAAACAAGTGAAATCTAATATAAAACTCCCTTAATTTGAGAGAATAATAAGCACTTTTCAAGTGCTTATCAGGCAACCCGTCATATTCCTATTGAAGGATTAATGAGCATGCAGCAGAAGTTAATTTGATCAATTTTCACTCTAAGATGCTCAATTTAGAGGATTAAACATGCAATTAAGAAGAAAAACCAAAATTTCAAGAACACTTACCCTTGAAGCTCCAAATTCTCCTTCAATTCTTGATGAATTTAGCACCACTTGGTTGTAGACCACCACAAGAGTCTTCTCTACTATTCTCTAGGCTTAGATTGGATGGTGGGATCCAAATTTGTGGTGAATTTGAGAAAGAATGAAGGTTGGGAAGAAGATGAACAATGGATAGAATTTTGCAAAATTAACCCTTAATTTCACAAAATTCTTAACCATTTTTATGTCAAAATCATCTCTATTTATTAAAGAATAACATGCAATCCAATTGCATCAAAATTTGACAACACAAAATGGTTAATTTGTTGGTTAATTGTGAAGAAGACAACCAAGCTCCTAGCTTAGTTAGTGGGAAAATCCAATCTTCAAAAATAAATTTTCAATGAATTTCCAAAATTGAATGAAAATTGATTTTTAATTTCAAAAAGATAATTAAATAATTAAATAAAAATATTTTAATATTTAATTAATTAAATATTATTATTTTAATATTAAATAATAAAATAATATTATTTTTCCCACTTCTCCCGATTTTTCTAAAAAAAAAAACCGATATGAATCCCTATTCATATGATTAATATTTAAATTATATTTAAATATTATAATTAACTCTATTTGTACGTTTAATTCGTAATTAAACGTCGATATATCGTATATATCTAACTTTCATTCCTTAAGCCAAGATTTGAACGATTCAAACTTATTCACCACATTATCTAAGATTTTAGTCCATTTATGAGCTAGTAGAGGGACCTAATAGACCTACAGATCATGAGCTCCAACGATTCGAGATTAATCGGCCAAACTCTTTAACCTAGTTAACCAACATTCGTTAACTAACGGGACACTCCACTAAAGCCCGTATTTGCACTCTCCTCACTGTAGATATATTTGTGTCCATTTGATATAACCGTCATCGATAAGTCAATCCTTCATAGGTTGTTCATAACTTCAGCTAGGTCAAATACCGATTTACCTCAGAGTTACATCTTTTCTCTTTAAGTACCATTGTCCCTCTAATGAACAATTAATTTAGGATCTAATCACTAAATCCATTCCCTCTCGGGCCAGTAAGAGGATGGGGCCCCCTGTTCAAGTCCTGGGAACAACACTTAAGAGAACAACCTCTCTTCTATCCCTAAGTTGGGTAGGAGTGAATTCCGTTTTGCAAATTCTATGTTCCCAACTATCTACCCGGTCTTATCCCTGAAATAGGAGGAATGTTGGGCAGCACTATTGAGCTTACTCTTACCTATGTAGATCAAGGGATAATTCTGAATAAATAGGAGTTCATAGATAGCTCAAGATTCAGATCAAGTTATCTAGGTCATCGATAAGTGAAATTAATCAGTGTTAATCGTAAACGGTGTTAATACGTAACAGTAATTATTTCAGGGTCAGTCTTACACAATCTCATTATGTAGAATACCCCCGCTCACATGTCTCTACATGATCAAATCAGAATCACTTCATTTATGACACTTTACAATATTTGTAACAATCATGAAGCGGGTCGTATTCAATAGTGTTTCCAGGAAAAGGTACCCAACCTAATCCATGTACTATAGACTATTGAGGCTACTTACTCGAACTTGATCCTGTTTATGTCTCCACATAAAGTCCATGTACTCATGATAGTAGCCAAGGGTTCGTAGTTTAATTGGATTTAGAGTTGATAAATAATTAATTCACTTGAATAACTTCATATGTACTAAAAATCACCTATTTACAAAACTACGAGTTTTAGGACATACAACCCAACACATATGTGCACATAGAGGTTAATCTGGCTAGTGCGTCAAGCTTGCTCTGCATTGAGCCAGGGATGATTTCGACGTTGGGTGTGTTGAGCCTTGCTCCACCCCGACTAAGGATGTATTTCGACGTTGAGAGCGTTGAGTCTTGCTCCGCCTCAACTAAGGGAAATGATTGAGAAACCAAACGAGTTTTTCGTATAATTGTCCTAAAACGACTCTATTGATTTGGAACGATTTGATATGGTTTAAAAGAGATGTTGAAAATGCGTTCCTATTGTATTGATGTACTTATCTTGTTTTATATGTATAAATGTAACATGCCTGTTTTTGAATAAAAGATAGTTTTACAAAATCAGTCACTCACGGGGCTTTAGCTCACATTTTCCTATGTTTTCTAATTTTCTAGGTAGCAAGCGAGTTCGAAATGCTTTGCCTATGCAAGAACCTCGTCTGGGCCGTCTTTGGTAGAAATGGTTGGTCAGTGAACCTTACAGAGGAGTCAAGGTTGCTGACTTCACATCTCCTTTCGGGTTATGGAGGATAATCCGGGAGGGGGTGTGACAATGGAAGTGGGGGTTAAGTCGGCAGTATATATATATATATATATATATGAGTGGACCAAATATTTAATCATTTTAGACACTTTCCAGAGCTCCAGTCAGATCCATTTTTCAAACAAACAACGAGGGAAGGTAGAAGAAGGTGTTCATGTTGAATACAAATGAAATTCTATTCGTTTTGGTGGTGTAACTAAAGCTGGAACAGGAAGTTGATTGTGGTCTTAAAATTCGAGCATGGTCTAGTCATTGGAGAAGTGCGAGCTGAGGAAGTGAAAGATGTGGCTGAAATTTTGAGGTTAGTAAGTTAACTTAATTCCTAACTATTTCTATAAAGGATGTTTGAGTTAAATTTGAGGGAAAACATATAAAATTGTGGATGGAAGTGATTGTTATTGATTTGTTGGGCAATTGAGCGCAATTGAAGGTTATTTGAGAATATATCTCAAACGGAGAAGAATCATGCTTTGAAATTCCAAGGTAAGTTAGGGAACTTACTCCTTTACAAGTTTGTAGAAGGGAGGAAGTTCTGAATTTAGCTGGAAATACGATTTTTATCAGGTAGAAGTGGGAACAAAAGGAAAGGAATGAAGTCTGCTATCGGGTGTCACTAGGAAGCGAGTGTCACTGAGTAAGTAAAGTACAAGTAGCGAGACGAGTGTTGCTGGAACGCAGGGAGTTTTTCGTCTCACAAATCTCGCTGGGTCTGATAACCACTTGAAAAGTGCTTTATATTCTCTCAAATTAAGGGAGTTTTATATTAGATTTCACTTGTTTGCTAGTGATTTTAAGGTTAAAACGAGGAAAATTAGAAGAAACGACTAAAAGATCAAAACCGAGCAAGAATACGGCGAAAAAGAGCTGAAAAACTCAAAAGAACAAATTTTGGGGTAGCGATGCGGCGCTGAGACGGCGCTGCCGCGACGCTGAAGCATAAACGCATCCTTGTTGAACACATCGCGGTGCTGAGATGGCGCTGCCGTGGCGCTGAAGCAGAAAAGCATCAGCATGGACGCAGAGTAGCATCACGGTGCCGAGATGGCGCTGCCTCGACGCATCCTTGATGAACGCAAGACAGCGTCACGGCGCTAAAACCCGAGAGCAACTTATTTTTGGTCGCAACCCTAGCGTCGCGGCGCCAGAGTTAATTAAACGAAAGTTTTGTATTTTAGGTTAAATTTTTGGCGGCCAAACTCTATAAATTTGGGGGTTTTCAGCAGTCCAAAAGGGGGGAGAATATCAAGAAAAGCAAGAAAGTTGCAGACTGAAAGAAAGATCCAAAAAGGTGAGAATTAAGTGCGAGTTCAAAGAGTGAGTTGGCCGCAAGGAAGAGGAAAAGAGTTCGAGATAGTCTTGGTGCCTTTCGAAGTCCGACGTGAGAGCCAAGGAGTTCGTGACGGTGCTGCCTCAATCAAGAACCTCTTTTCAGTAGAGTTTCCCTATTCTTTACACTCTTCCTTTGATTATTTTTGCTCAAACATGTTGCTTCAAGCTATGAGTGGCTAAACTCTTTAGTTTTAGGGTTTTGATGAATTGTTTGTGAATTCATGGTAATTTTGTAGACTCATGGTTTTATTTAAATAATTATGCTTTTCATTGTTATTGTGTTTAATTCTTGAGGATTGACCATCTTCACATGTTAGGCTAGATGTATGATTGAGAGATTATATGTTTAATTTGATCTATAACAATGAATCATTGTTAAGCTATCACGAGAGTAGTTAGGTTAACAATGAAAGTTGCTAAAGACTAGTTTTAATGCCATGTAATTTTGTATTGGTTTTAAGAGATTAACAATCAATCGAGTTGCATGAGAAAGAGTTGTCTTTGAAAGAAAACAACTTGGAATTAACTTTCTAGACTTAGGCATATGAATTACAATAAAATCCATGAAATCTATAATATTGCATGATAAAATAAACAAGGATTCATTACCCTAGAACTCTCTTTGACTCTTGCAATTCTCCCTTTGATATTTTCTTTATTTGATTTTTCTTTTTCCCAAATTTGAAATATTGAATTTCAATCCTCAAATAAAATTGACTCAATTCTAGAATAGCTAAGTAATTTTAACCTTCCCAATTGGATCTCTAGTGGAACGATACTCGGACTTAACCGTTTTATATTATAACTTGACCCATACACTTGCGGTTAACACTCAAAGTGCGCATCAAGTTTTTGGCGCCGTTGCCGGGGATCCAAAGAACGGTTTTTGTTATTTAATATTCATTACAATTGATAGATCTTAATTTGAGGTGTAGTGTATATTATTTGATTGTTTATTTATTTATTTATTTATTTATTTTTATTTTTTATTTGGTTGGTCTATGCCTCGAGAGAATACTAATATTCTCCCTCTTGATCCCGAGATTGAAAGGAAGTGTAGAAGAAACCTAAGGGTTCAACACAATCATATCGAGGAGATGGCGGAGGAGATACCCAAGGCAATTAGAGACTACTTTCAACCCACGCTATCGGCAAGTCAACCCGGAATAATGAATGTGCCCATCAATGTCAACAACTTTGAGTTGAAACCGGGATTGATCCAAATGGCTAGAGAGCTAGCCTTTAGAGGAAGGACTAATGAAGATCCTCACAAGCACTTGCGATCTTTCTTAGAGATATGCGGAACGGTAAAGATGAATGGTGTTTCTAACGATGCAATTAAACTAAGACTTTTTCCTTTCTCTTTGCAGGACCGTGCTAAGGATTGGATGGAAACCATACCTCCGGATAGCATCACAACATGGGAGATCTTAGCTCAAGCTTTCTTGAACAAATATTTTCCACCGGCTAAATCTCAAAGACTAAGGACGGAGATTAGAACATTCCGCCAACTTGAGGATGAACAATTATATGAGGCTTGGGAGAGGTATAAGGATCTCTTGAGTAGGTGCCCTCAACATGGTTACCCGGATTGGTTGCAAATTCAACTCTTCTACAATTGATTGGCGAGCTCAACCAAATCCATCTTAGATGCAACCGCCGGAGGATCAATTTTTTCAAAGAATGCTAAAGAGGCCTATACCATATTAGAAGACTTGGCCACTACATCGTACAATTGGCCATGTGAACGGTCTTCTCCAATCATCCCAAAAGCCACCGGACAATATGAGATGGATGAGGTAAGTTCTTTAAAAGCTCAATTGGCTTCTCTTACTAATGCTTTATCTAAATTATCTCAAGGAAGCCAAGTGCAAGCAAGTTCATCATCCATAGCTTCCCTTGCGGCCATGGCAAGCCAACAAGAGCCAAGTGAGTTGGAGGTAGCCAATTATGTAGATAGAGGACAATACCGAGGACAACAACAACTTCCAACTCACTATCATCCCAACTTGAGGAATCATGAGAATTTTTCATATGCTAACAACAAGAATGTGTTGCAAGCACCTCAAGGATTCAATGGAGCGGGGAATGCAAAGACATCATCACTAGAGGACATAATGCTTGACTTTGTCAAAGAGTCAAGATCAGGACAACCACATTGGAGAATTCGGTCCAAGCAATTGCAAGCACCGTTCAAAGCCAAGGTAAAGCACTTCAAAACTTAGAGGTTGAACTTAGTCAAATGGCAACTTCCCTCCAAACAATGCAAAAGGGTAAGTTCCCTAGTTGTCCCGAGATAAACCCAAGAGAGGAGTGCAAGGCCGTGACTTTGAGGAGTGGGAAAAAGCTATCCATTCCCTTGATCAATGATGAAGATGATGAGTTTCCACAAGAAGAAGATGAAGCCATCATAGAGGATGTCCAACAAAAAGATAGTGCATCTAAGGAAAAGGAGAAATCAAAGTCCAACATAGGGAGTACTTCTAACTCTACTTCTTTTATCCCTAATACTTTACCTTTTCCTCAATGATTTCAAAAGAAAAAGATTGATGCTCAATTTTCAAAATTCTTAGACATATTCAAAAAGTTAGAAATTAACCTTCCTTTTGCAGAGGCATTAGAACAAATGCCTAAGTATGCTAAATTCATGAAGGATGTATTGTCTAAGAAGAAAAGGTATGGAGATTATGAAGTGGTTGCACTAACTGAAGAATGTAGTACGACACTACAAAGGAAATTGCCTCAAAAACTAAAGGATCCAGGGAGTTTCTCTATCCCTTGTCATTTAGGCAACAATAAAATTACTAAAGCACTTTGTGATATTGGAGCTTCCATTAATTTAATGCCTTTATCCATGTTTAGGATGCTCAATGGAGGAGAGGTGCAACCAACTACCATATCTTTGCTTTTGACCGATCGATCATTTGTTCATCCCTACGGCATTGTGGAGGACGTCTTGGTCAAGGTAGACAAGTTTATCTTCCTGGCGGACTTTGTGATATTAGACATGGAGGAAGATGCCGAAGTCCCCATAATCCTTAGGAGACCATTCTTGGCCACCGGAAGGGCCCTCATCGATGTGCAAGAAGGAAAGCTCACATTCCGCCTTAACGATGAGGAGGTAACATTTGACATCTATAAAACCCTTAAGCATCCGGATGTAGAAAGGTATGAGCATCATGAGCCAAGTACAAAGGTAACATCGTCTCTCCCTTCAAATAAAAACTCTATGCATGATGAGCCCCCTTTGAATGGTAAGACTAATGACATGCTTGATGTTAAAGTAGAAAATTCTATGAAGCATGTCTCTAGTTGTGATAAATCTCCTAGTTCTTCATACATGCCTCCCAAACCTATAATGAATTATGAACAAATTATGGAGAAGCATGATAAAAATGAAGTGGTGAGTCCGCTAAAATCTAAGCATGATGATTCTTTAATAAGTCTTGACCACATTAGAAACAATGATGTTCAACTTGATAATGATTTATTGACTAACTCACTAAATGCTAATGAATATGTTTGTGAGTGTCAATGTGGGCGAATACTAAAAGTTGTAGGTGATCCAAAGCATGAAAGGAAGAAACCACCTTGGGATCCACCGTGATTCGAGAGCCCCGTCTAGCTAGAAGACGTTAAACCAAGCGCTTATTGGGAGGCAACCCAATTTTATTGCTTTCTTTACATTTCTTTTTATTTTATTTTCAATAAATCTTGGAGTCACTCATATGCTTTATCTCTCAGGAACGTGGTTTATCACACAAAGTACTCCTTATACCAAGCCTGTTTGGTGGCTTCCCGCTTGCTCCCAGGCTTGCTCTTTCCTTGTTAGATGTTCTTATGCATTGGGGACAATGCATGATTCTAAGTTTGGGGTGGGAGGTGTCTTTCATACTTTTGTGTGTTTCGTACTTTTATGTGTTTTCTTATCCTGCTATGCATGTTAGTGAAGGTTTTAATGATCATATGCATGTCAATGTTTGAAAAAAAAAATTTGAAAATTTTGGAGCTTTCAAAGTTAATGGGAACGTTGTTATGGTTGTGTGCCTTGATGTTGATTGCCCATGATGAGATTCGAATTTGCATGATAGATGACTTATTGTGGAAATAGAATAGCACTATCTTGAGTTAAATTCATTTAAGTCCCTCTTAAAATCTCTCATATTCTTGAGCACGTAGCCACTTTTATTTAGAATCTTTAACTGAAAAAAGGATTAAGTTGGGTGTATTTGGTTGTCACTTCGAAAGGCCCCACCGGTTAGGGAGTGGAAATGCATGATAGCTTGTAATCTTAGACTAAGAAAAAAGAAAAGAGTATACATGCCTTGAGAAAAGAAAAAGTGTACACAAAATATATGAGCTTTATTTGTCTATCTTTTTAAATGTTAAACTTGTAATGAGTATGCATGGATAGGGGTAAAAAGAGCTGCCTTTGCTGTGATCAGTAAGGACGCCTGGGAATTGATTAGGTACGAGTCCCTACAGTGGATGTGTGAAAGCTAGTGCTTCTAGGTAAAAGAATGCAAGTTTGGGCCCATGAAAAAAAAAATATATGATTGAAAGGTACCTTAGTAGACATATTACTCACTTGAATGCATGAAAGCTTGAAGATTGGTGCATGAGCTAGAGTAGGGGGAAAACTAAAGAAACTCTCTTAAGTCCAAATTTGAGTTCTAGTATTTTAAATTGAAGGAGGCTTGCACACACACATGGGAGATAGCAAGATTTGGCCTTGAATGATTATAACAATATAGATATGCTTGCATGTTTCTACTTAAAGCTCTGAATGCTATTCTCTGAGACATGAGTCAATTGCACACTTCTTCATCTAAAACTCCCTATTATTTGATTTTTTTCTTTGCTCGGGACTAGCAAATCTCTAAGTTTGGGGTGTTGATAAGCACTTGAAAAGTGCTTTATATTCTCTTAAATTAAGGGAGTTTTATATTAGATTTCACTTGTTTGCTAGTGATTTTTAGGTTAAAACGAGGAATATTAGAAGAAACGACTAAAAGATCAAAACCGAGCAAGAATACGGCGAAAAAGAGCTGAAAAACTCAAAAGAACAAATTTTGGGGTAGCGATGCGGCGCTGAGACGGCGCTGCCGCGGCGCTGAAGCATAAACGCATCCTTGATGAACGCAAGACAGCATCGTGGCGCTAAAACCCGAGAGCAACTTATTTTTGGTCGCAACCCTAGCGTCGCGGCGCCAGCGTTAATTAAACGAAACTTTTGTATTTTAGGTTAAATTTTTGGCGGCCAAACTCTATAAATTTGGGGGTTTTCAGCAGTCCAAGAGGGGGGAGAATATCAAGAAAAGCAAGAGAGTTGCAGACTGAAAGAAAGATCCAAAAAGGTGAGAATTAAGTGCGAGTTCAAAGAGTGAGTTAGCCACAAGGAAGAGGAAAAGCGTTCGAGATAGTCTTGGTGCCTTTCGTAGTCCGACGTGAGAACCAAGGAGTTCGTGACGGTGCTGCCTCAATCAAGAACCTCTTTTCAGTAGAGTTTCCCTATTCTTTACACTCTTCCTTTGATTATTTTTGCTCAAACATGTTGCTTCAAGCTATGAGTGGCTAAACTCTTTAGTTTTAGGGTTTTGATGAATTGTTTGTGAATTCATGGTAATTTTGTAGACTCATGGTTTTATTTAAATAATTATGCTTTTCATTGTTATTGTGTTTAATTCTTGAGGATTGGCCATCTTCACATGTTAGGCTAGATGTATGATTGAGAGATTATATGTTTAATTTGATCTATAACAATGAATCGTTGTTAAGCTATCACGAGAGTAGTTAGGTTGACAATAAAAGTTGCTAAAGACTAGTTTTAATGCCATGTAATTTTGTATTGGTTTTAAGAGATTAACAATCAATCGAGTTGCATGAGAAAGAGTTGTCTTTGAGAGAAAACAACTTGGAATTAACTTTCTAGACTTAGGCATATGAATTACAATAAAATTCATGAAATCTATAATATTGCATGATGAAATAAACAAGGATTCATTACCCTAGAACTCTCTTTGACTCTTGCAATTCTCCCTTTGATATTTTCCTTGTTTGATTTTTCTTTTTCCCAAATTTGAAATATTGAATTTTAATCCTCAAATAAAATTGATTCAATTCTAGAATAGCTAAGTAATTTTAACCTTCCCAATTGGATCTCTAGTGGAACGATACTCGGACTTAACCGTTTTATATTATAACTTGACCCGTACACTTGCGGTTAACACTCAAAGTGCGCATCAGGGTCTCGCTAGGTCTCGTTCCTCAGGTAAATCTCGCTAGTCTCGCTTATCCTAGTGTCGCTAGTGTTGTGTCTTGTTGTGTGTTTTCGCTAGTAATCTCGCTAGGAATGTGGAATCTCGTTTGTAATCTCGCTAGTGATACAAAATCTCGCTTATTATGTTTACTTTGGGAAAAAGGGGAGTCTCGGTGATGAAACATGATTAGAGTTTAATTATGCATACTTAATGATTGATAACTTGTAGAAATACAAGTTATTATAGCCTTTTTCATAGATAAATAGAGTTTAAATAAGAGAAGCATGCGGTAGTTAATGGTAAATTCCATTAATAAATCTTCCTTTGTGTTATACTCTTGAATTTTGATGAAAATATTTATTTTACCACTTGTTAAACCTAAAACGCATGTTTTCACGCAGGAATGCAAGCAATGCGTTAATGACTTCTTAACGCAGGACGATACGTTAGCAATTTGTTCTTCATGGACGCATGATCTGAACGGAACGCAAACTACCTGACGACGCGTTAACAATACTTCAACGCATGACTACGCGTTAGCAACTTACGCTGCGTTGACATCAATCAAACTATGCATGGACGCATAGACAACCGTTACGGCAAGGCGCTGAGAATCAGATCGGAATCTTGACAGATTGACGGATGATTGATAGACATGATTTGTGGCTTCACCTTCTAAACAATCAAATGAGGAGGCATCACACCCAAATTGTCACACCCCCTCCTGAGTTACCTTTTAAACATCTAAAGACACTTCACCTTCTAAACAATCAAAGAGGCATGAAGACAGCAAATATCAACGCCTTACGACATCTACTGTCACGTAACTTCCCAAGCACAACTCACATCCAGGCCACAAATGATAATCTCAAAATAAACCTTTATAAAATTATTAACAAAGTTTTATACACAACGCCGCTCTCTTAGATCTCAATATGTACAATGCTAGGTCTAAGTATAAAATATTTATAAAGCTCAAACAAAATAACAAATCCAGACGAGTTCGACGTGTCGGCTAAGCACCTCGATTTCGCTCGCTACCTGAAAAGTAGAAAAACATTTGAAAGCATGAGCTAAATAGCCTAGTGAGTAATAAGTTTTGAAAAGCTATTTTTGGCTTAAAAGCTCAATAAAATCATGTTTGTCATTCAAATAGTAAAGCATTGAAAGCTTAAAACATTTGTATATGCTTAAAAGATTTTTTTTTTTTTTTTTTTTTTTAGTTGAGGTGGAGTAGTCTCTACTCTACTCAACGTCAAAATCAACCTCATCATATACAATGTCGAATAATCTCAATACCACAACGTCAAATCTCCCTCTTTGACACATAGGAATTATAATTCAAGCTGCCCATATGCCTTCACCAAGTCCATCGGCATTCAGGATTTTCAGATGCCTTCTCTTAGTTCTTCAGCATTGGGGACCATATTCAGGCTACCTATATGTCTTCACCAAGTCCATCGGCATTGAAAACCAATTCAGTCTGCCTAGATGCCTTCTCCCGGTTCTTTGACATTAGGGATCATATTCAAACTGCCCATATACCTTCACCAAGTCCATTAGCATTGGGGACCAATTCAGTCTACCCAGATGCCTTCTCCCAGTTCTCTGGTATTGGGGACCATATTTGGCTGTCCAAATGCCTTCTTCAGTACTTCGGCATTGGAGGCCATATTCAAACTGCTCAGATGCCTTCACCAAGTCTATTATGGTTTTGCATTGGAAATATTCAAAGCATATTAGTTGTTAACTGAGTTTTACGAAAGACATGCTATTTATTGCTCTGATTTTATGGAAGCATGATGATTGTTAAGGAATTTGCAACAGTCTAAAATGTTATAAACTCGTAAATTTTTATTATGTTATTTTTAAAGCATGTTGCTTTTGAATTATGTTTTTGAAAAGGCTCCCAATGCTGAAGGACTCGGAAAAGGCATGTGGGTAGCCAGGTTATAGAAATGGTTCCCAATGCTGAAGGACTCAGAGAAGGCATGTGGGTAACCTGAGTATAGAGATATCCCCTAATGTTGAAAGACTCGGAGAAGGCATGTGGGTGGCCCAAATCTCGTATATGGGATCCAATACTAAAGAACTTGAGAAGGTATTCGGGTAACCTAGGATATGATATCTATGTGTACATAGAGGTATGGTAGATGTTGTTGTGTTGGGATTACTCCACACAGCTAAGGATATTCGATGTTGGCTGTGTCGAGATTACTCCGCCCAACTAAGGATGTTTTAACGTTGCGTAGCGTTGAGCTCCACTCCGCCTCAACTAAGGAAAGTGTCTTTGAAATAAAGTGATTTTTCAAGTTTCTTTTTTGGAAATAAACATATATGGTATGACAACGCTACTTGAGCATGTTTTACTTGGATATGGGAATGAACTGTTGTTATTTATTTATTGTCATAAATTGATTACGGTTTTGGTTAGTTTTTGAGTTAAAGGAAGGTTTTTACAAAATATGTCACGCACTGGGCTACTCATGTTTTCCTTGTTTCCTGTTTTTCAGGTAGCAAGCGAGTTAGAGGTGCTTAGCCTACAGAACAACTCGTCTGGGCCCACCATCAGTGTCTGGAATTTTGAGCATTGTAAATATTTGATCTTAAACCTGTGTTTTACATATAGAGGATTAGGGGGCGGAAGTTAGTGAACTTGTGTAAATTTAAGATTGAATGTAAATTTGTATTGTTATGTTAGCTTAACTCTGGTCAAAGATTGATGTTCAATTATTGTATGTATCTGCTTATTTCACACCTCCTCCCAGATTATCCTCCATAACCCGAGAGGAGGTGTGAGGACAGCAACCTTCACTCCTTTGTGAGGTTCACTGTCCAACTACTAAACACTAAAGACGACTCAGACGAGATTCTTGTGTAGGCTAAGCACCCCGAACTCGCTCGCTACCTGGAAAAATAGAAAAATAGGAAAGTATGAGCTGAGTTGCCCAGTGAGTGACTAGTTTTGTAAAATTACCTTTGTTTCGAAAATTAATCAAAGTAGAAACATTTAAACACATTGCGTATGAAACACTAATTCAAATCATATCCATTGTAAAAGCATGCTTAAATACCCTTGTCAAATAATATATGTTCATTTTAGAAAAAGATAACTCAAGAAATCAAATTATGCTCAAACATAACATTTATATACAACTCCTATTAAGCCTTGAGATAAAACATAAGCCAGGTCTTTTAAATAAAATAGTCTACAAACGCATCAAATCTTCTTTTGTGTTAAAACTTCCCTTAGTCGAGGCGGAGTAAGACTCAACGTACCCAACGTCGAAAACAAATATTTCCCTTAGTCGAACCGGAGCAAAACTCAACGCACCCAACGTTGAAAACAATATTTCTCTTAGTCGAGGCGGAGCAAAACTCAACGCACCCAACGTCGCAACCTCTATGTGCACATAGGAATATCTCAGGATGCCAAGTACCTTCTCCGAGTCCATCAGTACTGGGTCCCTTGTCACAGGGTCGCCCACATGCTTTCTCAATGTCCCTCAGCATTGGGTCCATTAGAAAACATTTTTAAAATAGGTATCTTTTGCATAAACAGTTCATTGTAAAACCCTTCGTGGAAAACAGAGCATTTTTCAATGAATAGCATCTTATAAACATGTTTTTCAACAACTCGTGGGAAACAGATAAAACATGCCTCCATGCCATAAAATCAAGTATAAGCAACCATCATGCTTTTCAAATCATCATAAAATTACATTTAATAAGAAGCTTGGCTAAACATTTTAAATAAAATCATTTAGAGAAAGAAAAGTGCCACTCACAGAGCTTAATAATTGCTTAAGGGAAGTTCCCCTTTCTTCCTTCTGATTCTATCTTTTCCCCAGCTTCTTGGACATAGAGTTTTCAAGTCTGAAATGCAAAGCAACTTATTTTCCTTCTGACCGCTCGATTGAATTCAACCCTGCACCTTGAACGTAGGGTTGATAACTTGAATGCAAGGTGCAGTGTTCCAACAAACTTTTCTGGCTTCACCCCTTGGACGCACATATCTCCTTGAACACAGGGTCTAACTTGAACGCAAGGTTCACCTTGAATGCATGGTAGATAATTTCCTCCTTCTAGCACTACTGTTGGACGCAAAGTAGATTCAGTTTCCCTAAGTACCAACAACTTGTTGAACGCAAGGTAGTTAGGTCGCTAGGAACACTTCGTCTCTTGGCCGCAGACTACCACTACAGACGCAAGGATTACTCTTTTCAGCCTTCTCTCTCTTCTTTCTCTCAAAAATTCAAACTTAAGGATCGTCACCTGCTTCTTTTCCCTCAAGGTCCTATTTATAGCTTTGGGATGAAGGTCTTGTCATCTAACTTCTCCTTTCTATTTGCCACCTGTTTACCACCTGTCACGCTGCATGATACATCTGACATGCAACTCGACACCTCCTCCTTTTAAAGTGTTAAGTCTAAACGAAACCACGTAACCTTTATAAACTCATCTTATGCGTTCGACTTGTTCCGAGATACAAACCATGCATCCAACTTAATGCCCCTATGCGTCCATTTAATTTTCTTTTTAGGGTTTATCTTCTTTATTCTCTTTCTTCCTCCCGGCCTTCCTACTTTTGACCAGGTTTCTCCCTCGCATACTACCATGCGTCTGTTCCTCAACCGCATACTACCATGCGTTTGTACCTCAACCGCATACTATCATGCGTTTGTGCTTTAACCGCATACTACCATGCATCTGTGCCTCTTATTATGCATCCATCACTTCTTTCCTTATATCCATATTTTAGCTACAAGCCCCTCTCTTGAGTGACAAACGTCCGACTATGCTTGTTACTCTGTTACTTAGCCAAAATTACCTCAAGAGCTTCCTTCATGCGTTTGTACTTCATGCGTTTATCTCTACTTTGCTATGCATCCATGACCTTCCTTCCATCCTAAAGAATCCCTTGATTGTCCCCTATGCGTTCTTGAGTTGTATTCCAAGGTTATGCTTCCAACCTCTTCCTTATACTTAGCCATTTTCTCAATGATAAATCTAGCATACGTCCATCTCCGACTTCCTTCCTTTAGGCTTACTTCTCAATCCTTTAAATTATCCAAGACTCAAAAAAATCCCCCTTGATGGAAGTCATGCGTTTACCTTAAATTACGATAGCATCTTTCCTTGATTTCACCTTATGCGTTTTATCCTTCTTCCCGAGACTTAGATTTCCTTCCAACGCACCACTACTCAACTTAGTCCTCTTGCTCATACGTCCTACTTAAGCCAAGCTTACATCCCCTTCCTTAATTACCTCCTATGTGTTCACCTCTTTTCCCTCAAGCTCTCGGGTTACCTCCTATGCGTTCACCTCTTTCCCCCGAGCTCTCGGGTTTCCTTACAATACTTCAACACTTACCCATTTTCTTTTCCACAATGGTTACCCTTATCATGCGTTTTCTTAGTCTTGACCATGCGTCCAACATGGTCTTTTACTTACCAAATATGCGTCCAACTCAACTAACTCCCCGCTATGCTTTTAACTCTTCCCATCACTTTGTGAGATTTTCTTTCTTTTCCTTAGATCATACTTCTAAACTTAAAAGCATAGTTGCGTTCTCTCAGTCTGGTTATTCTACTTAGAAGAATTCTTAACTCCAAGAATTACTTCAAGTCCAAGATCCGAAGATCACTCAATGAAATCTTCTAAACCTATCTACGGCTTATACTTAACCCAATACTTAAGCACAAACCTTCTTTCCTTTAAGTTCAACACATACTTATTCCTATTTTGGCAACATTTCTCGACCAACTTCTCAAGCGTGTGATCCAATTCCACTTATTTTGTCTTACTTCTTTTTCTTACAAGCCCTTTAAGTACTTAGATTCAAGAAGTAGGGTGTTACAAGATGGTTGGTCAAGGTATAAGGTTGATAGTAGATGCCGTAAAAGGGTTGGTGTCTGCTGTCTTCACACTATCTCTTAGGTTAAAAGGGTACCCAGGAGGGGGTGTGACAAATCTCTTATTATTGGAGCTTCTAAAATGTAGGTCCATTAGGTCCCCTTCCTAGCTCGTAAAGAGTGATGAGGTATTATGTCTTGAATGAAATTTGAAATGTTCAAATTTACTTAGGGAAATAATATAATGTATGATAATACATTATAATATAAAGTTTAATTTGAACTTTATAATATAAATTTGATTTTGGATATGATACAGAATTAATTTTTTAGAGAATTAAATATTTGAAGGAGTTCAAATATTAATATGAATTAGATTCTTATTAAAACTATAGGTTAAAATTAATGTGTATTAGATGCACATTAAAACTATAAGTTATGAGAGAATATGTCACACCCCATCTCGAACTACTCTTCCATAGCCCGAGACGGAGCGTGAGAACAGTAGCCATTGACTTCCTGGTCAACTCCCACTATCGAACTTACTTAAGCTTCTTATTTAACCACACTTCCTAGGACGATGATACCGCTAATTCTCGACAAACCTCGACTTCGACCGGCAACGGGAACTGTCATGCTACCTGAAAAATGGAAATCGTATGAAAGGATGAGCTAAATAGCCCAGTGAGTAACGGTTTTGGAAATACTTTACTTTAACTATAAAACTGATCATAATTTAAACATTTCAAACAATGCATATAAATATCGATTCAAGTCATATTCATGCAAAACATGCTCAAATGCCATTGTCAAATCATACATGCTCATTTCAGAAAAAGATACTCAGAAATTCCGTTTGTTTCAAATCATTTCCTTTAGTTGAGGCAGAGCGGAGCTCAACGCTACTCAACGTCAAAAACATTTTACATCATTTCCCTTAGTTGAGGCGGAGCAGAGCTCTATGCACACAATGTCGATTATCCTTAGCTGTGTGGAGTAATCTCAACATAACAGCGTCGTACGTTCCTCTATGTGCACATAGGTATCATAATCCGGGATGCCCATATGCCTTCTTCAAGTTCTTGATCATTGGGGTCCCATTTCTATATCCAGGTTACCCATTTGCCTTCTTCGAGTCCTTCAGCGTTGGGAACCTTTTCTATATTCCGGCTACCCATTTGCCTTCTTCTAGTCCTTAAGCTTTGGGAGCCTTTTCAAAGATTTTATAAAAATACACAACATGTTTTGAAAACATCATATCATAAATTCATAAGTTAAACATTTCCAAACCTTCCATAAAATCATATAATATCAAACGACATGCTTTTCATAAAACTTATTACACAACCAGCATGCTTAAATACTTTTTAATATAAACACATGATATACACATCGAAAACTCATGAAAGCATAATCATATTCCAAAACCATTGATATTATTCACAGAGAACACATTCATATTTTGAAAACATTAGTGTTACTCACTACTTGTCCTGGGCCTTTAGCGGTTTATACGCCTTTCCTAGCTCTTCTTGGCCTGTAATCATATATTTCTCATTGTTAGATTTCCTTAAGATTTCCTTAACATAACCAACAAGCTTAACCATTCATACTTGATCAATAATTCACCACCGAGACCACAATTCAATAGAATAAACCTTAATGAGCGAGATTCTACACCACCAGCGACACTAATAGCGAGATTTCACACTACTAGTGAGATTACTAGCGAGATTAAACTACAGCAACGACACTAGCGATACCATGGTGAGTGAGACCAGCGAGACTCACCTAAGCAGCAATACCTAGCGATACCCAGCGAGAATTGTGAGACACAAGGTTTCTAGCTACACCCGCATTACCCGTCTCGCTACTCCCGCGTACTTCCAGCGTCGCTGCTCTTCCAACAATACTTGTCTTCCACAGCTTCTGCCTTCCCTCTTATTTTCACTTCTACCTGTTACATCGCATTTTCAGCCAAATTGAAAACTTTTTCCCTTCTACAAACTTGTAAAGAAATGTATTTCCTAGTTTACCTAAAGATTTCAGAACTTAACTCTTCTTCGTTTGACAGATATTCCCAAATAACTTCGAGCTGCTCCAAATCGCTTAGCAAATCTGTATCAGTCACTTCCACCATAAATTTTATCTCTTCAATTTTAGCTCAAACATCCTTCATAAAAGTTGTTAAGAAGTTAATTAACTTACCGACCTCAAATTTAGCCCTAAACTCAATCTCCACAGAACGTTATCCTCCAAATACCAAACATTGTTCAGATTGCAGTACAACAATCAACTCTTCTGTTCTAGCTTTAATTACACCACGAAACCCATCAGAATTCTACACGAATTTGCCTTAGGCTCCTTCCTCTACCTCTCTTCGTCGCCTGAGCTGAAATATGGAATTGATTGGAGCTTTAGAGACACAGAAAATGATTGAAAACTTAGCTTTACACATTTAAATAGGCCGCCGACTTAACCTCTACTTTCTTCTTTACTTATTTAATTTAATTTCCCGTTAAAAAAAGTAACGCAACCTCCTTTAACATACTCGATTGTTGGCTTGGGCGCCTAACAAGCTTGAACGCATAGCAAATTTGGACGCATAGTACCATTCATCTGTCCAACACAACATTCTCTTGATCACAAACTTCTCCAACGACCAACGCAACCTCCCTACCAATCTCAACCAACGCATGGTTGCTGGTCCAACAACCTTATCAACGAATAGCCTCGAACATTTACTCACGCTCACCCTCGGGAACGCATGCCTCTCCAGCAACTGCATCCCCTTGCTAACATCAACCAATGCATGGTCACTTGCCCAGCAACCACACCAACACCCGCGCTCAACTTTTTGGACGCATGCCTCAACAAGCCAACACTTCACTTCACCAACGCATAGCACACCCTCACCAACGCATAGCAGCCTTCACAAATGCATGGCACACCTTCAACGCATGATAACTCTCTCGGCCACTCTTTACTTACTTTCTTTAGTTTGTCATCTTCCAAAACTAATCTTTATAGCTTGCTAACTTCCAAAGCTAAGTGTGGGGCTTACAGAATAACAATTGAATATGATTCAAATGTAGGTTAAATGAAATATTAGATATTTAATTTGAAAATTAATTAAGTAAATAATTAATTTCTTAATTTATTTTAATTAAATTTGATTTAATTAAATTAAATGAATTAAAACCATAGGTTATATGGGAGATGTTCATTTAAATATGATTTAAATGAAATAATTAATTAAATTAGATTTAATTAATTATTAATTATTTATTTGTTAAATTAAATAATTTAACAAATAAATAAATAAGGTAACTCCCATATGTGGGAGTTATACTTTACGTGGTTTTCACACTTCTCCTACTCTCTCTCCCTAAATATGCCTGCAAAAAGAAACAGAAAAAAAAGAAGGTTATTTTCTCGATCGATAAACTTTTTTCTCTCTGGTGCTCTCTCTTTTTCCCAAAAGATCAAGATGAAGAATCCACAATCCTTACCTCATCCCTCAGAGAATAGGAAAGGTTCGTGGTGGTCGTATTCAGAGTCAAAAACGAAAGCAAGATTCTATCTCTAATCCATGCTTAGCCTAGAATTAATACAGTAGGATTTCTGTAATATTTTCCCATTGTATTGGTATTTCAAAATCCCAATTTATTTCAAACTTGGTTTTGTACTGCTTCCGCTGTGTTAGGGATTTCAATCTTTTCACCCTCAACATCGCAACTTCCTAAACATGAGAACTGAAACTCTAAAGACTAAAGCTCCAAAACTTTGAAGATCCAAAGGTCAAATCTCTAAAGATCTGAAGAACACAACTCCCTCAAGCTCTAAAGATCCAAAAAATACAAGCACTAAAGATTGAAACTCTCAAGAATACAAACCTCTTGCAGCTTTAGAGATCAAAAGACTTGCTCTAAAGAGTGTAACTTTCTTGATGATTTAAAGACTAAAGCTCAAAGGACTTCTAGAAGATCAGAAGACTTTCTCTGGAGTTCTTGAAGTCAGAAACTCCAAAGGTCAATCAACAAGCCTAAAGGTCGATCATGAAGATCATCAAGCCCAAAGGCCGATCAACACCCAAAAAGATCAACAAGCCCAAAGGTCGATAAACACCCAAGAAGATCATCAAGCCCAAAAGCCGATCATCACCCAAGAAGAGCTTGCCAAAGGTTGATCACCCAAGAAGATCAACAAACCTAAAGGCAGATCACCTAAGAAGATCAACAAGCCTAAAGGTCGATCAACACCCAAGAAAATCATCAAGCCCAAAGACTAATCATCCAAGAAGAACAAAAAAACCTAAGGATTAAAGTTTAATTTTCGAGAGAAAGAATCAAAGGATCAAATATTAGGGATTGTACTCACAACATTGAAATCAATACAAACACAAAGTTTAAATTCAACGAATAAATTTCTTCGAAAATCTCGTCAAACAATAACTATTGTATTTTAATGAATAATTAAAACCTATAACATGCATACTAATGACATTAATTAAATATAACAATTATATTACTTAAGTAATATCATTCTGCATGCATCTCCATTTTCATTAACATATATATAATATAACACTTTATATTAAGCAATTAATGGAAAAAAAATTAGATACATATAGTAAGCAGCATGCTTTTAATCATATATTATATAAAATATAACTCTTAGATTATTAAGATGCAAACTATATAACATTCATTATGCATGTGCACACTTTAGGAATAACCTAAACATTAAATATAACATCTATATTTAAATATGATGCATGGTTATGCTTAACCTATGGTGGGATTTTAAAACTATATGACATACAATATGCATATTAATAAATAATATAATTTAAACATACATCACATGCATATTAAACTATATTAATAAACATAAATAGACCAATATTTGGCACCTTAAACAAATAACTAAATTACTATAATCCAACTATATTAATTTAATTATAAAACATTGGGAAAACAACTAAAAAACTGGAAATAAACGGCAGCAAGGCTCGAACCCTTGATCTAAACCTCGCCCGCGCCTATAATGTTCGGAGCGACGTGGTGCTATATCCTAGATCCCTAGCGCTACAAAAAAATTTGTTCACCTCGCCTCGCGTCGAAGCGCTGTGGCGCTAGGGCACAATGGAAAACAATGGAAAAACAACAAAAAAAAATGGAAATAAATGGCAGCAAGGCTCGAACCCTTGATCTGAACCTCGCCTGTAATGTTCAAAGCGGCACGGTGTTGTATCCTAGTGTCCTGGCACTATGAAAAAAATTTTCCACCTCGCCTCGCGTCAAAACGCTGTGGCACTAGGGCACAGCGTCGCGACACTTTTTCCAGAATCTATCGTTCTTTATCGATTTCTGCATGTTTTACCTCTGTTTTTTGGTGTTCTTCATTGCAAAATCAGCATACGAATGACGCAGACATGGTTACAAACTCGAAACAACCAGGCACGTACATATTTGATCAAATTAAACATTAAAGCAAAAATCTAAGTGACAAATACCGAAACATTTATTATGCAAAACCCAAATTAAATTATAACAATCATCATATGAATTACATAATTTTGCACCCACCAAAATCAATTTTAATTTCCTTAAACCAGAAACAAAGACAATTCCATTAGCTCTGTTACCAATTGAAGGGAATGAATCTCAATGTGGAAGTATATGACCGTTTTTGTCTTTCAAAAAATAAGACTAAGCATACTGTAAAATAGAATTTAGAAAATACCTTTAAAGATGAAGAGAATTTTTCTAAATTTCTTGGAATTTTCTAAAACAAAAACACCACCGTTAATTAACCTTGCTATGACTCAGGGAGGATCAACAAGATGGTGAGATCCTCTCTTGTTCCAGGGAATTTAAGAATTTTGAGAGAAGGCTTAAAGAGAATTTTAGGAAAAAATGGAGCTTATGAGTTTCGTTTTCCATGAGTCTTGTATCTCTATATCGTTATATAGAGATGAGAACTAACCCTAATCCCTAATTATTATTTATTAAATATAGTTATATCAAATCAAATTTAATATAATATAATATATATATATATATATATATATATTATTAAATAAATAATAATCAACTAATTAATTAACTATTAATTAATTAATTAACAAATAAACATCACATATTTATTCACAATGCATTTAAATCATATAAAAATGCATATCTTTCTCTTAAGTTATAGTTTTAGTATGAATCTCATTCATATTAATTTTACTCTATAGTTTTAATAACAATCTAATTTATATTTAAATCTCATAAAAATCTCTTATATTGTATAGTTTCAATTATAAATCACATTTACAATTAGCTATATACTATAATGTATCATAGTACATTATACTTTATATTAAGGAAAATTATCTTAAATGACAAAACTGCTGAAAATATTTACAACTAATAGCAAAATACACAGTCTATCTGCGTTAGACCGCGATAGACTACTATTTGTATCTATCGTGACACAGATAGTAGTCTATCACAATCTATCGTGGTCTATCGCAGATAGACAATGAAATTTTATTATAATTTGTAAATATTTTGGTTCTTTTTACTATATTGAAAAGAGCCCTAATATTAATTCTCATCAATATAAAATTTCCTTAAATAATTTAAACAATTCAACTTATTCTAAAATTTATTGATCCTTGTTTTTTCTTAGTGAATTAATAGCGGGCCTAATGAACCTACACATTAAGAGCTCCAACGATTCGAAATTAAATTAATTAAACTCTTTAATTAACTTAATTAACATTCATTAAATGTGGGTCACTCCACTGTAGATATATTTTTGTGTCCATGGATACGATCAAGCATCAATAAGTCGACCTTTCACAGATTGCTAATTACAACTAGGTCAAAATTACTGTTTTACCCTTGTAATTACTTCATTCTTCTTATGTCCCACTGATCCTTTAATGAACAACTTGAAGGGAATTGAATCCCGGCAGAAGTGTGTGATCGCGTTCTTTGATTTCTTAAAAGAATTTTAAAATACAAACAAAGAAGGTTAAGCAACATACCTTTGTCGATCTATAATTTCAGCAAAATCTTCTCCTCAAACTGATAGTCCTCTCCTATTTCTCCTATAGTCTTCCTTTTCCAAGATATCTTCCTTGCTATGATTCTGGCAAGGATCTAGTTTGTGGGAACTGCTTCTTGAAATAATGAGAAGAATTTTCTTAGAAATTTTTTAAGAAAATTGGGAAAATTTCTAGAAGAAGAGTTTTAGAGTAATCGTAGAGATTATTATCGTAGAGAGTGTGTGTCTCATCTATGAGAGCTCCCAATGGCCCTATTTATAGAACTCTATGGATTACTCCTAATCCTATTAGGATAACCCCTCTGCAGAGATATTTAAATTAAATATTTAATAATATCCAATATTAATAAATATTTATCCAAATAATATCTCATATTAAACGGTTTAAAATATTTAAATCTTGTTTAAATATTTATTTTTGGTAGAATCATTAATTTGAATCCCATCCAAATTAAATAATTAATTATTTGAATCCAATTCAAATTAATTAATTAATTAATTATTCCTCTATTTATTTATATGGACTACATCCAAATAAATAATTAATTATTTGAACCATATTCAAATAAATTAATTCTCCATATTATAAAGTTATAGTTTAAATCTTATTCAAATAAACTTTATAGTAAATCATGTAATTATTTGTATCCAATAAAATTAATATTTTTCCCTCATAAATTTGAAATTTTCAAATTTTTCTTTAAACATAGTTGATCCTTGTTGGTCTTTGGTGAGCTAGCAAGGGGACCTTATGGACCTACAGATTATAAGCTCCAATGATCCAAGATTAATTAATTAAAATCTTTAATTAAATTAATCTTCATTCATTAACTACCGGACAAACCACTATAGACTCGTAGTTGAACTCTTATGCACTGTAGGACAAGTTGTGTCCATGGATATAATCAATATAAACAAGTTGATCCTTCACGAGTTGTTTATAATTACAACTAGGTCAAATATTCATTCTACCCCTATAATTACCTCTTATCCTTAAGTACGACTAATTTTTCTAATAAACAATTTGTTTATGGTCCAACCATAAACTGAGTCTCTCTCAGGCCAGTGAGAGGGAGGAGTTCTTTATTTAAGACCTGAAATCAGCACTTAAGGGAACTACTCATCTACTTACCCTATCTGGGAAGGAGTGAATTCTATCTTGTGAAATTATGTTCCCAGCTCCCCATTTAGTCAAATCCCCAAAATGGTAGGCTTATTGAGTCGGCAACTTGGGTCACTCTCACCCATGCATATTAAAGGACTAACCTCACAAACAGGAGTTCATAAGTCACTCAAGATTAAGATCGAGTCACACATGATCATCCTATGAAATATTAATCTCATCAATTAACGGGATTACAAACAGAGATTAAATATTTCGCAGTCCGATCTTATACAAACTGGTAGGCTTATATGTTTTTTCCAAGTCACTTTGCTGCATCATCTATTTAGTCAAATTTATGTTTGGACATTTTAAACTTGTTCTTGAAGACTCAGGGACTAAAATGGCTAATTTGAAACATTAGGGACCAAATACACCTATTCTTGAAAACTCGGAGACCTATATTTATAGTTTTGTTTAACCTACGTCTCTTTCTGTCTTCTTTAGGAACCTGGGTATTAGATAACCTAATAAGATATTTCGTGGGTTTATTGGACTGCAAGTGTCCTACACATACCCCACATGCAGATAGGGTTCCTCGGCCTCAGAGGCTAAGGCAAAGGCTAAGTGACCTAGCCTATTATCGTTGCCCATAAAAGACAAAAAATCAAATAAATTTGTAAAACTCCAATCTTCACTACCTACACTACAACGTAGTATAAGTGGTAAGAACGAGTCATCTCTCCACAGGGAATCTATGAACGTTTAAACCAATCAATGAATTTGTATGGTCATAGGGGGGATTTATATGTTGTTGATTGCAATGAAAATTAAAGTGCACAAATGTAAAAGCGTAATTAAAATAGGAAATTGATTCGATTAAAAAGCCTAGCTTAGGGACTCAAAATCCATTCTTTTGCTTGGTTGTTCATCAAATACAAAGGATAACTTGCATGCTCAATTCTATTCTTGGCTCGATAGTTTGACTCTGAGATCTAACTAACACACTATTGAACTAATTAATCATTAATTAGTTTAAGTGCCAAATTAACTAATTCCACATAGAGGCCTAATTAATTCAACACCGCATTAAGACAAGGCAATCTAGCTAAGTTCATTAGCAACCAAGTTAGTCCTAATTACTAATTAATTTATGATTCTTAAACAATCAGACATGCATTGTAGCAAAAAAGGATTATCTAAAACCATCGACAAAATACATACAAACATACTCTAATTTGTGCTCTAATGAGATTCACACACACAAGCATGCATTCCTCTCTAAGTGATCAAGCCATAATAATCTCTCTAAGCATAGAAGTTCAAATACATCAAGAATGCATAAAAAAGGTCAGCAGCAAACTATGAGTTACAAGTTCTCACAACCAAGTCAAATGAAGTTCCTAAGCTAGAAGAACTTACCTTAGCCACTCATAATGTGGTAAGATGAGTCTTGAAGAAGAAATAAATGAAGATTACCAAGAAGTTAATGTTGGGAAGGGGGAAATATAGAGAATTTGAGTGTGGAGACTTAAAATTCAAGCATGGAATGACCTAAATCGGCAAAAAGAAGCATTTAAATCTGGCTGGAGCCCCTAGGCGCTCTCACGCATGTGCGGGTACCATGTTCGTTAATCTTTGGAGCGTCTAAGCGCTTGCTTGATGAGTGTTCTCGAGTGCTTAGCACCTAGCGCAGCGCCAGGCAACTGCCCCATTTTGCTTCTTTTCCTTTTTTTTCTTCATGGTTGATGCTCCAGAGCTCCTCTTTTTTCACGGTTGATGCTCCGAAGCTTTGTTTTGGTTTGTTTTTGTTCCATTTTAGCTCCGGGGTCAATTCTACCTCTTAGTGCTCAAAGCCTACAAAAAAATAGGAACAAACGCGTTTAAATCTTAGAACGAGTCTGAATTAAGTTGAGGAAAATAGCACCATTTAGGTGCTATCACTAAGGAGAATGTTGGCCCAAAGGCCCAACTTTCTTCCCTCAGTGCAACATATCTTGTCTTTGGCTCGATTTGGTTTCCTTAATTTTCAAATTTATCATTTTGGTACAAAATTGGTAGTTACATAAAGAAAATAAATCTCATATGGGTTCATAGAAAAAATAAATAATTTTTAGCCAGATTTACAAACTTTGACAAGTTTAGCTATTTCTCAAAGTCGTACCATTTAAAAATAGTTATTTTTCTTGCTCACAATTTGGTGAAAGAAAATAGTAAAAAAATTATATTATTAATCCTCCCAGCATCAGTTTAACTGTACTTCTGTATCCTTTGAGTTGAGACAAGTGAGTGAGATCCTGACCAACTACTTAAAAATTGCTAATATACTAGCCAATTAAACTCATATTCAATTCAATTGCAACTTCGTCAATTTGAACGTAGCTCAATTAGTAAAAACATTATTCTCTCAATTTAAGAAGACAAACAATTGCAACCATATGTCATATATCACAACACTAACCTATGTTTTCAATGTACTGTGCATTAGTTGATCAACTTCATATGCTCAAAATCTCTAAAGATAATGTATATTATGAGAAACCCTCTTTTTATATATGCATATTTCACTAAGATTTAATAAATCCAAATCCAAACAAAGGCCTTCCCTCTTCTATCCAACTCCCCTAATACGATTAATCTTCTCTAATGCTCTCTAAAAAATAATTGCCACTTCCCTTTGGGTTTATATCTGGTGGAACAACCCAAACCACATTGTCTTAGGATCACAAATCATTGTTTTTTTATTTAAGTTATATAATAATAATAATGATATTTAAAAAAAAAAAAATCCATACCACTTTATAACACTAGTATATCTGTGTGTCTTATGTTAGAAATTTGGTGTCCCACTTTGACAATGGCACACCAAAACCTCAGAGAAAAAAGAAAAAAAGGATTGAAAAGTTGATTCCGTTAATTGAACTGAAAAAAATAAAAGAAGCAATAAGGTGAGTTTGTAAGTGAAGTGGGTTGGTGGATATTGTTTGTTGTGTCCATTTATTTGTATTATATTTTGTTTGTACTAATTAAGTCAATCTTTATAACGGGTTTAGTTCACCTACTTAACCACGTTTTGTGTTTAACTAACTCACTTTTCCAACACTACACCCAACAAAATCCAAACTTCCATACATTTACAATTAAATTGTTGTCGTGATTTAATTTTAATTATCAATGTATACATATTATTTCAATTATTTTTACTTTTTTATATATTATATATATATAATTATACAAAGGTTCATATGCTTTATATTGCAACTGATCCTATTACGTTTAAATATAATTGAAATCGAGAAGATTTTTAGGATATTTGTATGACAAAAGCCTATGGGCATGATTTTGCATAATCAAAGCAAATTGCAATGTGATTTTTAAAAGAAAATTATAATTTTCATCTCTATGTTTTTAAAATTTAGTCTCTATTATTTCAAAGTTAGAATTGTATCTTTATGGTTGAATATAATTTCATAATTTATATGATTTGATAGACTTATTTATGAGAATGAAATCATAGGATTAAATTTTAATTTTCTTCCAATCATGTAGACACATTTTTAACTTTCTTAAATGCTTTAGACCAAACACATACCCTCAAAGAAGAAATATGTAACAGTTTTTTCTCTCTTCCATGGAATAATAGAAGTCTCAAAAAACAGGAAACCGAGAATACGATGCAAAAAAAAAGAAAAACAAAATGGAAGGGTTAACTTCTATGCATGAAAGTATTAAATTACTTTTCTTCCTCATTAATCTTTTAGAGATACAGAATTTAAAAACAAATATTTAAAAATAATAAACATCATGTTTTCATATCTATGTTTGATAGCATATTCAGAAATTATATTCTAATTTAAACGATGGTTTAGAATGTATTTATATTATATATTTATAAATCATAAAATTAATTGTAGTTATCTACTTAATATTAGTGGACAATAAATTAGGAAAATTATTTTAAATGACAAAACTATTGAAAATATTTATAAATAATAGCAAAATATCACAGTCTATCTGCGATAGATCGAGATAGATCACGATAAACTACTATCTGTGTCTATCATGATAAAGATAGACACAAATAATAGTTTATTGCAGTCTATCGCAGATATACATTAAAATTTTGTTATATTTATAAATATTTTGATTCATTTTTCTATATTTGTAACAATCTCAGTACAAAACAATTAGTCTTAAAAGGAGGATTAGGGGAGGGAGAGACAGAGAGAGTTGGCCTTTACATTCAAGCCTTGAACCTCTACCAGAGTCGAGCTGGAACTTAATACCCTTTCTGAATCTCAAACTCAATCATACTAAATAAACTAATATTTATTTGGATCCTCAAACAATCATATTTAGTACAAATCAATTATAGTACTTAATTCTTTATTTAGAAAGTAAATTTATGAGGATGATGAGTTCTTAAACAATAAATTAAAGCTAACGCAAACAAATTATATGAATCGGATCTAACAACGAATTATATTATGTATGTTATTGGTCATCTCTCCCTTCGTTCTAAATTAGTTTGTCAATTTAAGTTTCTTTATTGGATAGCTTGTCATTGAATATATTTATTAGTCGTTGAATACATTGAGTTTTCACTTTAAATGACTTATTGAGTACTACTCTCCTATCTCTCTTCTTCTAATATATAGGTTGACATTTTTGCAAGATATGAATTAATAATAATAATCTATTGTGCTTTTGCAAGGACTCAATGTTTTCATATTATTATTTAGTTTATAACTCAACTTAGATATATATGTAAAATTTGAACTTATTAATTTTCAATCTTCTAAATAATCCTTCTAGTTCAAGACTTCATAATATTTAATTAAATCTCAGATTCTAAGATTTTGGAATGTGGTTCCTCACACAAGACATGTATGTCAAACAACACATCCTAGCAAGATCAGAGACAACAACAAAACAACTAGGAATAAATCACAAATAAACACACAAATATTGTTAACCCAGTTTGAAGATAAACCATCTACGTCTGGAGGGCAATGTATGTCCAAGAAAGATAATCCACTAATATATGTAAAAGTCAAGCGATTATAACATTGTTGTCACACCCCGCCCCGAGCCACTTCCCCTGCAGTCCGAGACGGAGTGTGAGGATAGTAGACACTAACCCTCTTGTGATGTCTACCATCAAAACTCTACCTTTCCCGAAATTATCATAAGCAACTTATACAAATAGAAATAGACTTATTCATTAATCAAATGCATAATTTCTTAATACAACTGTTTAACAAATTTGTTTATGAAAACAAGACTCTAGTTCCTCTATTAAACTGCTGCCTATGGCTAATTATACATAATATCTTAGCAGACCTTGACTCATGTTATAATTTATTCTTATGCCTATAACCAAAATCACATGATATCTCGGCAGACCTTGACTTCGCTCAGCAATGGGAACTCAGTTGCTACTTGAAAAGGAAAACATAAGAAAAGAATGAGATTAAATGAAGCCCAGTGAGTGGTTGATACAATTAAGGTTTCACTAACCCTTTTTCGAAATCAATAGCAATAATAATTCCACAAACATGAATCATAAACAAGTATAAATCAACCATATCGAGCTTTATATCAAACCTCCCCATAGGGTTATTTCCAGTGCCTGCTTTACCTACTGGCCCTCGGCATAGCCAAACTCATCTTGGTATTCGACTATTCACAATGTTCCTGCGATCCTATGTTTCCCCTATGTGCACATAATCTTACAACTTATCATTGAGGCTTATGAGCTAGGCTTGTCGACCCTCTGACCATCCCCTTGGGTACTTCTCATAGGCTCAAGAGCTAGGCCCGTCGACCCCCTAACCATCCCACGAGGAAATCTCCACCACAGGCTAAGAAACTAGGTCTATTTTGACCCTCTGGCCATCCTATGTGATAACCAATTCTAGTCCAGTCATGACTGCCAATAATGCCCTTGGCATTAGAAATGTACCTAACATCCATCAAGCTTGATATGCAATATATTTAACAATTCCCTCAGTATACGTACTATATCACAAGATCAATGCTCAACAACTTATTTGGTACCTCACCATAGCATGCACAATACAGCTTCCATATAAAATCAAGAACTAGCTCGTGGACATGCTATTATCAAGTTTCATTAGAGGTTAAACTTAGTTCTCTCACAGAAGAAAATCAACCACTCACCTTTGCTGTTAATTCCAAGCTTTTAGGGTTTCTAATTTCCAAACCTAACAACTTACTCCCAAGCTTCTAAGATTCAAAGAAAAAGCAATTGGGAGACCTTAGGAACCTCAAAACAGTCTTTAAACACTAGAAAAACTCCCTCTTGGATGGAGTGATCTACCTTGGACGCAAGGCAACTAATTTTCCTCTTCTAGCAGGACTATTGGATGCAAAGTAGCCCCTCTGGGGCACCAGACAGCTGTTGGACGCAAGGAGCAAGAAAACAGCCTCACTTTGGACGCAAACTTCCTCTCTTAGACGCAAGGGACACTTCCTTCAGCCTTCTCCCTCTCTTTTCTCTCAAGAAGATTCAGATTTCCTGATGGTGTGTGACTCTTCTTCCCCCTCTTAGTCCTATTTATAGAGTTTGGATGTGAGCTTAGTCACCCAACTGTGCTTCTCAGCTTAACACCCATACTCCACATGTCACCTTGCATGGTAACCTTACCATGCGTCCAACCATGTGGTTCTTTGCATGGTGTTCCTGCCATGCATCCTGACACCTCCACCTTATGAAGTATTATGTCCAAACAAAGTCACCTAGCACCCTTGGTCCAACCATGCATCCAACTTAGTCTTGGGATAGGGACCATGCGTCTAAGCCTCCCTCAACCATGCGTTCATGGAGTTTTCTTTTAGGGTTTGGCTTCTTTTGTTCTCCTTTCTTCCTCTCGGCCTTTTTACACTTGGCCAAATTTCCTTCCCAAGGCCAACACTTAACCAAAATCCCCTCCTTTGAAGAGGTATGCGTCCAACAAGACTCGGTGTTCTGCTACTTAGCCAAAATCTTACTTACAAGACTTCACTATGTGTCCAACACCTTAATCATGCGTTCACCTCCCCCAACCATGCGTCCAAGGCTTCCATCTTAGCCTTATGGACTCCTTGATTGCCCTCCTATGCGTTCATGTGATGTCTCCTGAGGCTATGCTTCCAACTTTTCTCTTTTAAGCTTTCTATACTTAGCCATTTTTCCATCAATGTACCAAGTATGCATCCAACCCTTACTTTTCTTCCTTAGGGTTGCTTTTCAACTCTCCAAATCATCCAAGACTTAACCAAAATCTCTCTTGAAGAATGGTCCATGCATTTACCCTAGGTAAAGAAACACTTCTCCTTCAACTTACCTTATGCGTCTTACTCTTCTTCCCGAGACCTAGGTTTTCCTTCTAACACTTCAATACTTAACCAATTTCCTTCCCAAATGAGGTACTATGCATCCAAGCTTCATCATCCATGCGTCCAACATGGTGATATTTCTCCCAAGAATGTGTCTAACTCACAACTAGCTTCCAACTATGCTTCCAACTCTTCCTTCCAACAATTGGTGAGATTTTCCTCTCATTTCCTATACGTCCAAGCTAGCCATTCCTATAGCATAGTTGAGTTCTCCTCACATAGTTGTGACACTTAGAAGGATTTCTTAGGTCAATAGTCACTCGGAGGTTCAAAGCCCAAAAATTGCTTAACATGGTTTTCTCCAAAACTCACCTACGACTTATTCTCAACTCAAAACTCAAGTGGACTCGAACTCTTTTCTTCCCTCCTTCCATCTCAACGCATGGTGTCCTTATTTTGGCCAAAATTTGGCTAACTCCACAAGCCCAGATTTCCTACCTCAAAATTTTTCTAACTCCATAGGCTTGTGACCTAAGTTTTACCCCCTTTTGTCTTAGTTTCTTTTCTTTATAAGTCTTAAGCACTTTGGTCAAAGATTAAGGTGTTACAGTTGTACTTATCTTTAAATATTGAAGATTACAATGACACTCATAGAGCCCAACTTAGCTAATCATCTAGGCTCCCCCTAGATATGAAACCTCTTCTCACTCGAACTTAGACTCCCCCTATGTATGTATATATATATATATTAGTGTTGAAAAACTTAGGCTCCTGCTTAGTATGTGAGACTCCCTCGCACTTGATTATATCTTCCCTTTATGCTTGTGAACTCCCTTCACGAACAAACTTAGGCTCCCCCTAAGTACAAAAGAAAACCTTCTCAATTAACGAGGCTTAGGCTCCCCCCAAGACCAATAAATCTATGAAACAATCAATGGTAGATCAAGTAGAAGTCGTGCCACCACAAGCAACACACCAAGATCTACTCATTCGTCAATTCAATAAACTGTAGTATACTTTTTACTCGTGCACTCTAAACGATCTTCACAGAATAGTATGTGAGACAACCCCATCTTGAGGACTTCTTGGGCTTAAAAGGCACAGCGAAAAGATGACAAGAACCATCACATAATATCAACGTCCATAAAAAAAAAGGTAAATATCTTAGAAGAAATAATCTGCAGAATAATTTAAATAAGGAAAGAATTATCATGTAGAGTTGGTACGTTGAGGAACAATCTCTGAGACAAGAACCCCCAGAGGCATAATCTGAGACACTTTCTAAACAACTCAAAAAGACAAAGTCAGGATACTTAAACAAATATATTTAGCCAATATCACATTTCTAACCAATTCCAACTATTCTTTTTCATATTATCTTTATTATATAATTTAACTTTAACAGAACTCCATCCGTGTCGACATGCTCAAAAAGACAAAGTCAGGATACTTGAACAAATATATTTAGCCAATATCACATTTCTAACCAATTCCAACTATTCTTTTTTATATTATCTTTATTATATAATTTAGCTTTAATAAAACTCCATCCGTGTCGACATGCTTTATAACATTGATAAGAGATCGTTTGAGTCGGATAACTCTATTCTAATCTAATTACTTAAAAGTGGAAGGAATTGCACTAGGTAGGAATCGATGAGATGAATTAAGGTTTTGGAGACCTCAAATGATATTCAACGTATCTAAACCTAGTCAAGATGTAGTATTATTTCTCAAAAAAAAAATAATAATAATAATATTAATCCTCCTCTTACTTTCTATTTTCATCATTTCTCAATATCCATGAGGTTGAAATTTGATATACAAAGTAAATTGACATTAGAACATGAAAATAAATTAAAAAACAACCCATATGATTATAATATTAACAATAACTTTTTGTAAGGGCTCTTTTTAAATATAGTAAAACGAACCAAAATATTAATAGCAAAATTTTACTGTTTATCTGCAATAGACCGCGATAGATCGCGATAGACTATTATTTGTGTCACAATAGTTACAGATAGTGTCTATCGTGGTCTATTACTAATAAATTGTATATTTTGCTATTAGTTGTAGATATTTTTAGCAGTTTTTTTCATTTAAGATAATTTTCCTTCTTTTTAACTCATTTAAAGAATGTAAATTATTTATTAGTTACGTTAAATCTTCTTTTGAAATCTTTCCAAAAATAAATTTTTTCCATAAATATGACTGGAGACGGAAAAAAATGCATGCATATGGTGTCGCAGTCATGCTTGTTTAGGTTTGTTTACTTGTGTTGCTCATGGTTGCATGAACATTATTCCAACCCCTTTTATCATGTTTTTCTTGTACTTTTTGACATACGTGACTCCTCTTTATGTTTATACGTTGGATAATTTAAATATTTTTATTTATTTATTTTAAATGATTAATAAATGGGTGAGAAGGGGTCCGTCTCCTCTCCCCTTTTTAAGAAAATTGTTAAATTACGTGGAATGTAGTTAGACCTTCCCCATTCTTTCAATCTTCTTCTTCCATGAGATGAGAAATTAGTTTTTACAAAAACTTTATTCACACAAAAACTTTGATTTTCAAATATTTGTTTCCAAAAGGTTCTTTTGTAAGCATACAAGTCCAACAGAAATGGTAAAATTGTTTAGTTACACACAAACTTTCTTGTAGGTATGTTGTATTCTAGGGGTGGAGTGTCGAAATGTGTAAGTGAGGAACACGTCTTCTCTAAAGACAACATTCAACACACCTCACCTCCACCCAAACCATAGATTTTCTCAAATCCTATTACTGATTAACGTTTGGTTGTTGAATCGTTCAATTTAGAATTCCTACATAATTTGTTTTCTCTGCTTTAATTTTAATTTTTCTAACATCATATGCAGGGGTGACAATCACAAAAAAAATTATAATATACTATATGGGGGATAAGACTAACCATCATACCTTCGTATCCATAGTTGTATGCTATTGAGCAATTATTACTTGATGAATGAGATTTAAACAAACTTGCTATCAATTTTCGATGTAGTGTTAGAAAATTTTGAATTGTTCAAGTTGAAAAGATGCTTTATTTTTTCTTCCAATCTAAGCCCCATGTGACTTGCATTCGCTCTTGTCTCTTGGTTGATTTTTGACAATGGGTTGAAATTCTCCGATGGATTTTACCAAGAGACTTTTTCTGCTTAAGGTTTGTCTTTCTTTGGTTTATGACTATGGATGTGAAATTCAATGTCATTCACCACAAGACTTTTTCTTGTGTTAGGTTGCATACAATTTCAACTTCGTCTTGATTTTCTTAATTTTGGAATAGAAAGGTGGAGCACCATCATCCCCACAGACGACCCCAACTGTTGATGTGCCAAAATTCAAACAAGGAAAAATGCATCTAACCTTCACATGACAACAATAGTAAATTTGTAATTCAAGAAAGATGTGACCTGAATCTGGGCCCTAGTGTGGTATTTGTCTCAATACCTACAATGCCTAAGCCAGTAAAAAGCTTTAAGTTGTAGTAAGAGTTTACGGATGAGAATGAACTTACTTCTTCTAAAGTCACAACGATGTATTTATAGTGAAATTCTAACATAGGACGTCCATATTAGGCTTTTGGAGTCAATTAGGTTAATTCTTGAGTCAAATGGGTCAGGGTATGTATCCCCAGTTCATCAAAGGGTCAACATCAACCTCATCATTGACCAAAGAGGTCATTTGGACTTTTGACCTAAACACTTTTGATAAGAATTTTTTAAAATAAAATAAAGATAGCAAATGAGATTTTTGTTTAAGATTTAATTATAAATTTTAAGGTCTAGATTTGAAGATTTAAAATTTAATTACGAGGACTCAAAACTTTTAAACTGGGATATATATATATTAGTTGGGATGATTTGATTGTAATAGATATACGAGATACAAATGGACATAAATCTCTTCACTCTCTAATCTAAAATTTTTTAAGGTATTTTTGCATAAAGCCACAATAAATCAGAGTATTTTTCATCATATGTCACAATTTTCCCTTAGCCACACCTCAACAAGTTGATTTTGAAATTTTGAGAAAGGAGAAACTCATGTGGTTGGTTTATTAATGATATTTCGGTAGGAAGCAGAAATCAAGTTCTAAAATTTAAAATGTGGCTGTGCAAAAATAGTACATTCATAACAGTGACCAATTTTTTCTTAAAATTTGGGGAAACAGTGGAGTTTTTAAATGGAAACTATTGCAAATTCAAATAACAAACTTATTTTAATTTTACGATTGTGTTTGGTGACATGATCTAGAATAAATGAATGAATAATGTATTTCTTGTTCTATTTAATTAGGATTGACCAACTACTTTTTTTTTCACGACTCATCTGTTATGAAGGCTTAGGTAACGACATGTGTCTTTGGGGCCAGAAGGCCCCTACTGCTAGTTGGCAATTGAGCAATGGGCGCATGCGTCATTTCTAGTCTAGATTCTAACTTAGAGTCATTCAGTCATAATCCAACACAATGACCAATGGTGCAAATCAACGGTTCCTCTCATACTAGGTTGAATTACTATTGCGACACTGTCACCAGCAGAATAAAACTAACATGTCTCACTACGGTCTGATCTTAGTTCATTTAATGAGGATTGACTAACTCTGTCCTGTCTATTTTTATAAGTTATTTTTTAGAAAAATAAATTTCAATGTTTATTCCTAAAACTTTATAGGTTGAATAAATTAAAACTCAAACCAATCATCTGTATATTGTCAACATAAGCATAGTTTAACTGATATGATATTGTATTATCAACCTCAAGTTGAATTCTTCACTTAACTTTTTGTCAGGTTACTCGATAATTGACATGTACTCTCTTTGTTAAGGTTGAAGATTTGATCACTTATTGTTGTTAAAATTGAACTAAAATAAGTTAATACAATTAAATTTCAATTTAAGCATAACTTAGGTAGCTAGCTAAGTATGTACCCTCAATTATTTAGTCAATTAAAATGGGTAAATTTAGAGGTTCAAATTTCTCCGCTTTAACTTTTTATAGAAGTTATTTGTTTTAGGAAAAAAAAATATTTAATTAGCATAGTTACATATATATAGGATTGTTTTCAAATTTAGCAAAATGAGTTAAAATATTAAATATAGCAAAATATCACTATTTAACAGTGATAGACCCTGATAGACTACTATCATCCATCGCTGTCTATTAATGATAGACACTTATAGATGTCAATCAGTGTTTATCGTTGTCTATCACTAATAGACAGTGACATTTTGCTATATTTAAAAATATCTTAAGCAGTTTCGTCATGTAGAACAATTACCCATATATACACACACACACACATACATACATACTAGTAATGATTCACATGTGATGCATGTGTTTATGAATTTTATAGTTTAGTATTTTTTTTTTTTTTTTTTTATGTTTTAAAGGTTTAGTGTGCATGTTGAAAATTCATTTACATTTATTAATTATAAATCATACTGATGAAGTATATTGAAATAGCTTCAACTACTCTATACTTTATAAATATGTATGATACAATGGCATCTCTTTCTAAGAAAAAAAACATTGTAGAATTAGTAATAGACGCAGAGATTCGAAATATAACACCAACTACAATCGAATAGTGGTGTTATGTTGACATAAAATGTACTTATTCGACTTCAAAGTTAACTTTCACACATAATAAATCTATTTTGTAAAGCGAGAGTATGAAGGACAATCTTTATTGTTCTAACATCTCTCAGCGAACACCTAAACTCGATAAGTTGCCTTTTAGTGTGAACATTAAAAATTCAGCTATATTTATTAATTGGAAATCATGTTAATGAAGTATACTAAAATAGCTTCAACTACTCCATACTTTATAAATATGTATGATACAATGGCATCTCTTTCTAAGAAAAAAAAATTGTAGAATTAGTAATAGATGCAGAGATTCGAAATATAACACCAACTACAATCAAATAGTGGTATTATGTTGACATAAAATGTACTTATTCGACTTCAAAGTTAACTTTCACACATAATAAATCTATTTTGTAAAGCGAGAGTATGAAGGACAATCTTTATTGTTCTAACATCTCTCAGCGAACACCTAAACTTGATAAGTTGCCTTTTAGTGTGAACATTGAAAATTCAGCTATATTTATTAATTGGAAATCATGTTAATGAAGTATACTAAAATAGCTTTAACTACTCTATACTTTATAAACATATTCAATGAAATCTCTTTCTAAGAAAAAAAAACTTATAAAAAATTAATAATAAGTATTGAGATTTGAAATCCAATACCAACTAGACTTGAATAGTGGTGTTATGTTGACATAAAATGTATTTATTTGACTTCAAAGTTAACTTTCATATATAATAAATATATTTTATGTAAAGCAAGAATATGATGGATGACCTTTATTGTGCTAACATCTCTTAGCGAATACCTAAACTCGATAAGTTGCTGTTTATATGGATCACACCCATACATTAATGAATACATTCATTCGATGTGTAACCACCTACACAAAAACAATCAAATATACAATTAAACTTGAAAAGTCATGTCTCAAACTTTGAAGGGTATCAACAGGCATATAAACTTGAATAGTCACATTTTTATACATGGATCATATTCATTCAAGAATGGATACGCTGCTTCAATGTGCAACCACTTTCATTGAATGAGTTGTGTTCCATCGACATAAGATTGCACCTCTATTTTCCTAAAATTGCTCAACAAGCACCAAATGAAAAGTCATGCCCTAAAAATGGAAGGACAAAGTAGTCATTTACTAAAATTGTAGGGGTAAAAATGGAATGTAAAAATTTCCTACTTCCCCCCTTTTAATATACCATAGCTATACTCTCAATTAAGAGGTCAAAAGTTTGAATTAATCTCCAACCTTGAATATTGATAAACTCATAAAGATGCAACCCAACTCTACTACCAAATTGATTAGACAATCCTAATCTTCAACCCAAAAATTCAAGCTTTTGTTGAAGCAAGAAATCTTGAATCTAAGAAACTAAATACCTCCTTACACAAAATTCATATCAACCAACAAAAAATGCTAGAATTAGGTTATCTTAGATCCTAGAAGCAAGATTTGAAAACTTGTTCCAAATTGAGTCACTGATAGCACCGTAAATTGCTCCACTTAATTCAAGATTGTTTCTTCGTTTTATGTATTTATTTTGTTATTTTGTAGGTTTCAAGCACCTAATAGGTAGAACTAGGCATTAAAGCTCAAATGGAACCAAAACGCAAAATGAAGCAAAATTGCATCAATCGGGAACAAGAAAGAAAATTACCAAAATGCCCTAAAGTCACGAGGCGTCGTTGCGGCACGTTTTCCCGAGATGATGGATCTGGTGAAAGGCCCTTGGCGTTGCGACGCTCCGAAGTGATTGTCGCGTGGATTCACAACAGCGTCGCGGCGCCATCGCAATTTTATAAAAGGAGTTTTAGCCGCCTAGGTCATTCCATTAGCCATTCCAACCGATTTTCACACGATTTCTTTCAATTGTTTTTTCCCTTTTGGACAGTTTATGTATCAAAACCCTCCCCCATTGATTGATATGTCTATTATGGGCTAAGGTAACATTCTCTAGCCTAGGTTTCTAGGATTTTTCGCTATTTCTTGTAATTGGTAGATTTGGAATCGACGTTTATTGTATTTGTTGATTCAATTCCGAGTTTCATTGTATTACGATCATTTTGTTGGACGTTTGGGAATATTACGTTAACTGCGTTATGATTAATATTCAATTCATTACACTTGATTGCATATTAATCGTAGGAACCAATAGGTTAGGTTAGCATGTAAATCGAATTAGATGAGTATTGATCTAACCAACCTAAAATTGAACCAAACGAATGTTTAATTAGGTGCTTGAAAATTAAACATTCACCCTAACGTTCCCTAGATCTTAATGCAATTAGGCCAATTTGAATATGCATGCTTTTATCTTTTCAAGTTGGGTTAGTTAGTTGCTTAAGACAAATTAATTAGTCTTTCCAATTATTTTGTTTAGGTGTAAGCAATCATTAAATTTCGGTAATGAAGAATCGATGACCAAATTTATTGAATAGGAAAATCTGTTACAAACCCAAGCTAGACTTTTCTCATATAGGTTTTTATTCTTTTATTCATCACATTTATTTTCTATCACTTAAATTTTATTTGCAAACAAAACAATCACAAAACTGCCTCTGGTTACCTAAACTGTTAGCTTCTTAACTGGGAAATTCTAGTGCTCCTTGTGTTCGACCCGGTCTTACCACTACTACAGTTTTTGTAAGTACGGTTAATTATTTGGAGAGGGATTTGGCGACAAATCTCCGGCCTTCCAGCCACTCCACAATCAAACTTTTAATCAAGACTCAATTGAATGATTCACATGCATTCTATTACAAGAATTGGAAAAAAAATTAGAAATGACAAAGGATGTTGCTAAATTCTAAGTGAAAAGTCTCAAACTTGAGAAATAGGTTTCATTCAACTTCATAATCTCTAATTTTACAAGTAGAATTTGTAGGTATCTATGACCACAACTTAAAAATAACCTCCGACCCTTAATATGCCAAATCATATAGAAAAAGTCATAGTCATGATTGGCAAGTTTGGGAACCCCTATAATTAATTACCTAGGCTTAGTAAACATTTAAAAGCTGAAAAAATACATTAATGACAACTCAAGTTTATTAATGGCAACTCTATGCTTATGATTCATATCAAACCTATTGGACACAATTAAAATCACTTTTGTTATTGATTTTGGGAGAAAAATATGAAATTAAATACACATACTATAAAATAGATTAAGCATGGTACTAAGAGTTGAAGAATTAATACCTTTGAATACCTTTGTCTCAAAATCTTCTCCAAACCTTCTAATTACAAACAAAAACACCCAATTCACACCGGATACTTCCAAAAGGCCTTCCTCGCCATTCTCCAGCAAGAACCTCACTTGTGGGAGTGATTTAGTGAAAGTGACAGAGGAATATGGAGGAGAAACTTTTTGGCAAGAAACACTTCTCTATAAGAATTTATGGAGAGAATTTTTCTTTCCTTTAGAAGGAAGGCGTAGAATCTTCAACTAATGTATAGAGTCATCAAATTTGTATTTAATGGATGAAATCAAAACTACTTCCCACTCCCCACTACATTAGTGGGAAGTTAATTGTTTTTAATTAACTAACTAATTAAAAAATCAATTAATTAATTAATTAAACCTTGTTAAATAGGGAAATTATCTTAAATGGAGAAAATGCTGAAAATATTTACAAGTAATAGCAAAATACACAGTTTATCTGCAATACCGCGATCTATCACAAATAGATAGTGAAATTTTGTTGCTTGTAAATATTTTGTTTCCTTTTGTTATATTTGAAAATAGCCCTATTAAATATCTTATATTTAATTATATATATGTATATATTTAATTAAATATCTTATATTTAATTAAACAAAATTTGAATGATATCCAAATGCATTTTTCCCTCTAACCTATAGTTTTAAATGAATAAGATTCAAAATAATTCTCCCAAACCATATATATTTTATTATAAATAATATTTTCAATTATATATATATATATATATATACTATAATGTATCATTATACATTATACTTCATATTAATTATATCATATATAATTCTTACAAATATAAATCCCTCATTTAATTTGAACAATTCAAATTATTCTTTTAAACTTTGGTCCTTGTTATTCCATAATGAGCTTGCAGGGGGACCTAAGGACCTCTAGATTATAAGCTCCAATGATCTGAGATTAATTAATTAAACTCTTTAAACAAATTAATCACCATTCATTAACTATGGGGCGTTCCACTAAAGACCTTGCACTCTTATGCACTACATAATATGTTGTGTCCATGGATATAACAATCACAAATTAATCATTCACAAGTTGTTTGTAATTACAACTGGGTCAAATTACCGTTTGTAATGCAGTCCCGATATAATTACCACAAGTTTCGATCCACCCAGCCTTTGCTTCAATTCCACACATGTTACTGTCAGATGTCTCACCGACTCCAGATTTGTGCCCAGCTACCTCAACCTCCAAATCTATGCCAAAAACATGCTCATGTCCAGATTTGCCATCATCCTACCCTTACCATGCAGCCCTACTCCCCCTTCCATCGCTACCCAAATAGCTCCAAAAACTAGCTCAACTTTGATCTGCATCTTTGTTCATCATCTGCTACCCACCCTCCTACTATTGTTGTCGTGGCCCAATTCAAGCACGTCGACTAACCAAATCTGCATGTGATTGCTCATATCAATGTGCCCATCTGCTTAAATTCGCCGCCCATTTGCTCTCCTTACCAATCAGTTCACTGCTTAGATCCGTGCTTTCGCCATGGATTTTTCTATTCAACTAGTCGTTTCATCGCTCACATCCCAGTTCGACCGTGAAACCTTCACTTAGCCTAGATCTAGCACCACCTAGTCCATCTGAGTGTCTTTGTTATCATTCCATGTACCGCCTCAAACTAAAGGTCATGAAGTCACGCTTCTTCTTCTTCTTTTTTTTTTTCCTTTTAGTTTCGGTCAGTCTTGTTTTGTTAGATTAGTTGGGTTCAGTCAGGTTAATAGTCAGACAAGTTTGGTTCACCTACTTAGTTGATTATGTGTTTTAGTCCTTGTTTTTCAATTTTAGTCTCTATTCTATTTTCAAATCTAGAATTTTTTTTAAATAAGTTTTTTTTAATAAATAATCCCAAAAATAGTGTTGGAGTGAAAGAAATACCAAAAATAGTGTTGTGAAATTGTGGACCTGGTCCACCATTCCATGAAATCGTGGACCCGGTACACGATTGCCATTGAAATCGTGGATCGGGGCCACGATTTTCCTGCTGTGTCTGCATGCCCTTGCCACGCTGCTCACCTGATGCCTGCATGGCATGCAGGTTTGACCGAACTTGTGGACCGGGTCCACGATTTTCGAAATTGTGGCCGGGGTCCACGAGTCTCCCCCCTATTTCACGGCCACCACCCTTTCCTCCCTCCGTCGCCATTCTCTCTCTCCCACGATTTCTCTTTTCATCTCTCACCCATTTTCTCTCTCTCCACCGGAAATCTCTCCGTTTCTTCATTCTCCAATCATCTTGCACACTTTTTGCTGTTTATTTTCCGTCGTTTGTTGACATTGTCGCTATCATATAGGTATGTATATAGACATCAGTTTTTCGACCATCTCAACAATCTTTCTTTGTTCAATCTAACATATTATATCCGTTTAGCCACCTGCTGCTCGCCGCCGCCGCTGCCGCCATATAGGTATATATATACATTTTTCTATCTAATTATCATATACATATTATATGATAAATATGCATAGATTTTATGTTTTTTTTTTGCATGCATGAATAAATTTGAATTTTTTTTAAATAATTTTTTTAATAAATAATCTCAAAAATAGGATCAGGGGGAAAGAAATACCAAAAATAGGGGGGAAATCGTATACCAGGTACACGATTTCACTACCCCATTTTTCAAATAAGTTTCCAAACTACCCCATTTTTCACATTAGTTTCTACCTTTTGTTTGTCTTGAAATTTTTTTATCTCATGTCTCATACTTATTATTGGCAAAGAATGTGGTGGAAAATTAGTTATGTTGGGTAGTAAACTCGTGGACCCGGGTCCACGAGTTTTATAATTTTGGGTAGATTTGGACTAATTTTTCCTTTTAACATTTACAGTTGTAAACGAATTTAAATATGTCATTTCGTCCAGAATATTTAGTTATTATTGAAGCTGGAAATTGTGGGGATAGTAACATTGATGTAGAAATTGATGAATTGTTTGGAGAAGAAGGAAATATAGAAAATGAAAATGAGTTGGTTCTGTCGGATATTTACATAGATAGAATGAGAAATTACTGATTCTATTTGTGAGCAAGGATCAACCTTGGATGAGAGGGAAAAATATATAGATAACTCTAGTATAATACAAAAAGGAATGTTATTTAATACGGAAAAAGACCTACAAATGGCAGTAAAAAAATATTGTGTGATTGAACACTACCAAATTTATGTGGTAGAATCGAACCAAGATATTTGGTATGTGCGATGCAAACAATGAGATGAAGGTTGTAGGTAGAGGTTGCGTGCTTGTCGGCGCATAACTCATGAGATGTTTGAAATTACTAAACTTGGAGAGAATCATTCTTGTTTATACACAGAATTGGCACAAGATTATTTACAACTTGATTCTAATTTCATGAGCATTGAAATTCAAATTTGGTTAGAGCTGATCCTAGTGTGCCTGTGGCGGTATTACAAGAAGCACTTAAAAAGCAGTACGGATATAACGTCAAATATAGACGTGTGTGGGAAGCAAAGAAAAAAACTTTGGTTGCAGTATTCGGCAATTGGGAGAAATCGTATTCCGAACTCCGTATTGGTTGAGTGCTGCTGTGCATTACAATCCTGGTATACGAGTAGATTTACATTTTCTCCCGTCTGATGTGTCTGGTAAGACTATATTTGGTCGAGTCTTTTGGGCATTCAGTCCTGCAATTGAAGGGTTCAAGTACTGTAGGCCATTAATTCAGATAGATGGAACCCATATTTACAATAAGTATAAAGGGAAATTGCTCGCTACTTTGTCTATTGACTCAAACAGGCATATATTTCCTCTTGCCTTTGCTATTGTTGAAGGGGAAAATACATCTAGTTGGTCATGGTTTTTGTGGGCACTGCACGAGTATTTTACTGACCGAGAAGGGATTTGCTTAATTTCTGATAGACACAGAAGGATCATTGCAGCAATTAACAACGAAAAAATTGGTTGGGCTGAACCCAAAGCACATCATCGTTATTGTCTATGTCATATTTCAAGTAATTTCAATTTCAAATAAAAATTAAAGCAATTGAAAGATTTTGTGTTTAAGGCCGGAAATCATCACCAAAGATTATAATGTAACACTGTAATGTAAATGGTTCTTGTAATGTAACATTGTAATGTATTTGGTTTTTATAATGTATTAAAATTCCTTTCAATTACCTTTTATTTTTTAATTGTAATCTGATATAGTTTGTTGTTGTGTCTCTAACCTTGTTATTGATTTTGACTTATTATAATAGTGTTGATTATGGATCCTGGTCCATTTAACCCTGTTCAGCTATATCTTTAAAATACTCACCGATCACAGACGGTATGGGATAATGCATCCACCGTGGTGCTATGTTGCCGGAAAAGAGAGGCAGTTTCTCAGCATACTATACCGTTTGATCAACGTATAGTGCCTTATCTACAACATGGCGGTTTTATTAGGGTTGCACAAATTGGATTCATACAGTTAGACTGGCACCTCATTACTGCTTTAGTAGAGTGTTGGAGACCGAAGACCCACACATTTCATATGCCTAGTGGGGAATGCACCATTACGCTATAGGACATTGCAGTCCAATTTGGACTACCAGTGGACGGAGAACCTGTTATTGGATCATTGCAACATGATTGGAAACAGGTTTGTGAAGATTATTTAGGCGTTCTACCACTTGACCTGAAAGGCTCAAGGTTGAGTCTCCCGTGGTTAGCCTCTCAGTTTACAGAATTGTCTCCTAATGTCGATGACGTCAGTATACAGAGATATGTACGAGCATATATCATGCAGCTTATCGAAGGCTTTCTGTTTGCTGACAAGTCAAACACCCTGGTGCACTTAATGTTCCTCCCACTGCTGGCCAGTTTTGAGCGAGCTGGTAGTTATTCGTGGGGTGGTGCTTGTCTTGCATGGCTATACAGAGAATTGTGTCGACCTAGTCATGCACAAGCTTTAGATATAGCAGGCCCCTGATCCTACTTCAAGTATGGATCTACGATCAATTTAACATTGTTGCACCACAAGTCCAATTACAACCTTCATAACATTTTATGGGACGTCCATTCAATGTCAAGTATTATTTTTTGTATATATTTATTTTTTTGTCAATACAAGTAGTAAAGTATTTTAATTGTTTTATATCCATGTGATAGATGGAGCGGTGTCTTAGTTGCATCTAAACAATCAGCAAACATGTTGTTGGTATATCGTTCAATATTTGATCGTTTGATGTAGAATCAGGTAATAATATATACGTTGCATATAAACGAATATTACATATATTTTTGGGTGCTAATTATTTTTATACATGGTTTCAGATCAACTGGACGCCATATACACCATATATTATGTCGTTGTTGCCTGATTATTGTCATGAGGGACAAGACATTTGGTTGACAGTTAGCCCACTTATATGCTTTCATATCGTAGAGTGGCACCAACTAGATCGAGTGTTGAGACAATTCGGTCTGCGGAAAATGGTACCGACATTGTGTAATACACTCCCTCAACTACACCAAATCGATTTAAGAGGTAAACACGACCAAAATTGGCGTCAAATTCATGCAAAGTATATATCATTTTGGCGTGCACGTCATGGCCATTGTGCACAAGGAGAAATAATAAATGAGTCGGATGTGTCTAATGATTACTTATCCTAGTACGACTCTATAACAAGAAAATTTATCACACCTAACAGTGCTCACTATTACTGCATGGTAAGCATCTTATTATGTAGTGTTTTTCAATTACATGCTAAGAATATTCTTTTATACTTATATATTTTTTTTGTACAGAATAATTTTGTCCACGATGTGCACAATTACTCCTTACAACACAATTTACTAGAGTTGAGTTCAATATGTGAGCAAAACATGGTAAATGTTGAAGATATCATTCAACATACAAGGAGACTCAATGTTGCTGACATTGATCGACGTATTCGTCGTAGACGACAGAGACAACATGATAAAGTTGTTCCAAACCAACCCATGACCACGAACCTCCCATATTACATAATCCAGTCCACCTTCTCCTAGACGGTCAGTGGGAGTAGATGTAGACATTGCATCCAATTCTAGTCATCAACAGGAGTATTATGAATTTCCATCTGTCGTCACCCAAAAAGATATTGACGATGTAATTCACAATCAGCAACATTTTGAAGTGTCTGTGCCTCGTCGTGGACAACGTGGCGAAGAAGACCACCATGTGGCACCTGACTTGTGTTTTAAATTTTCTGATTTGTATTAACTTTTATTTGTAATTAAATGAATTAATGATTTTCCATTACATTTTCAGAAATTAAGAATCAATAAAACTAATACAATAATTGAATAAGAACACAAGTAAGAAATAATTTTTCATTTAAGTGGGTAATTAATTAGTTATGTTATTTATTAAAAAAAATGAACTCGACCGGACTCGTGGACCCCACGAGTATAGATTGGACTCATGTCCCGATCCACAAGTTTGGACTAGACTCGCGCACGGGGTCCACGAGTTTGTTCCCCGTCAGCGTGTGAGTGGTCGGTTGACCAGTCAGAAGGGAAATCGTGTACCGGGTACACGATTTCACTACCCCATTTTTCAAATAAGTTTCCAAACCACCCTATTTTTCACATTAGTTTCTAAACTACCTATTTTTGTCATTATTTTTTTTAAAATGCATTATTCTTCAAATTACCCCTCAAATCTGCATTTGTGGATTTCTATTTTGTTTTTGCATTTGTAGGTCCCTATTCTGTTTTCAAGTATGTGTTTGTAGAACTTTGTTCTGTTTTCAAATCAGTGACTCATGGGTTTTGTTTTAGATTTCTATGTAGATCTCTATTTCCACCTAGAAAATAATAATTATATAATTTTTTAAACATAAATTATATTAGAAAATAAATTAATAATATTTTACTCTCAACTAGATATTTGTGGGTAACTTCATCTAGTTTTATGATTTATAAATATATAATTTCAAACACATTTTAACTATTGTTTAAATTAAAATCTAATATCTAATTCGCTATCTAACACATTTGAAAACATGAAATAAAACTCTATTTTTGTTGTTTTCAATTTTTTTTTCCAAACTCTCTACCAAACAGACCATTACTTTTCCGAAATTCAAATTCTTAGGAAGGATGTAAACTTTTATTTTCTAAAACAAATAAATATATAGATATATAAAAATAGGTTAAAATATCATCTTGGTCCCTGTACTTAGAAATTTGTTAAATTTTAGTTTTTATACTTTCAAATGTCTAATTTTAGTCCATGTACTTTTATTAATTCTTAAATTTAGTCCCTCAAAATTAATTTTTATCAAAATTTATTAAATAATCATAATAATTTTCATTAAAAAAAAAACACAATATATGAATATGTTTTCAAAATTTTTGGTGAAAATGCTAATAAAATATAAAAGGTAATGGACAAATCTACATTAAACTAATCGTAGAGATTAAATTTAAGTTTTATTGAAAGTATAGGGATTAAAATTAGATATTTAAAAATTTAAAAACTAAAATTGAACAAATTTTAAATTATACGGACTAAAATAATATTTTAACCATAAAAATTAAATGGAAAATGAAACTATCGATTTCTCATACGGATCCGTAAGGACATGGAAGGCGTCCACGTGGGAAACAAGTCTTTTAGAAAAATACTAAACTTGCCCCTGTAGATATACAATAATTACAGACGGTTGATTTTCGGATAGCGTTCTGGATGGAGCGGCAGTTACGGCAAAATCCACGAGAAAAAATTAACGGCTGAGATTTCTTCAGGAGACAGATAATAAGATTCCATCCTTTCAATAGAGTCTTGCGTGTTTGTGGGGAATCTATGATAGCCCTTTTTCATGGGTGTTCTTAGATATACTTTGAATGTTCCTACTTACCAAATTTATGGTAAAATCATACATATAGTGTATTAACTCAAGTTTTTTCTTTTTTTTTTTTTTCTTTTTTCCCGAGGAGGGTATATTATTTTATGTTAGTTAATGTGAGATGTGCTTGTTACTAAATAAATATGTCAGATAATGATCTATACATAAATAGAATTAAATAGTTAATATATATATATATATATATATATATATATAAAAGATTGGAGGTTCAAAATTTTAGTTATCTAAAATTTCCACAAAAAATAAACCATTTAGACCTTTAAAATTTTAAACTTATTCTTATTAATTTTTAATATTTCAAACACTTTCATTTTAATCTTTATATTTTGAATAAAAAAGTATTTTAATTCTTGTCTTTACTATCTAATAAATTGTTTTGTGAAAAATTTGGCAAAGTCGCATCTTTTAGTTCACTTAATAAATTTATGTGAAAAAAAATTATAGCTACAAGTAATATGTTCAATATAAAGATGTTCAATTCTTTTATCTCACATAGTGAAAAAAGAAAAAAAAAAAAAGTGAGAATGTGAACTCTATAATTGTTTGATTGATGTTTGGTTGATGATATACAATCTTTAGCTATAACAAAATAGAGTATACTTTTAAAAATATGGAAATATAATCACCAATTATCCTTCAAATAGAAAATGAATGTCCCTTCTCCATTACCAAAATAACAAAGACATGGAAGGAGTTTGGCCCAAAGTTCGAACAAGTATGAATTTCGTAATCTGTAGGTTCATGACTAAATAACTGCCCATATTATTCAAAATGCCACGTAAAAGGATTTTTCATTACTAAATTAAAATGAAAAAGAAAAAGGTTTTTTTTTTTTTCTTAATTAAAATATTGGATTGAGGGTTATTATCCAATGGACGTTAAAGTAGAAAGGAAGTATCGAGTATAAATAAGGGACGTGTTTATTCCAATTCCAAGTTGGTTTCCTTCGCTTCCTCTGCTCTTCAAAGAATAACCACCTCCTAAAGATATACCCATCCAACCCCCTTCTTCCTCTTTCAATTTCCTCTCTCTCTCCCTCTCTCTGATTTCATTCTGTTCTATCCAGGGGGAGCTTCCATTTCTGGTCTCCAGATCATGTAACGGAGGTTCCTTCCCTTTTACTTTGATTTCAGATTCCACTTTTTCGATTTTTTTTTTTTTTAATCTTATTTTAGAGGAGGGAGGGGATTCATTCGTCTCTCTGTTCTTAATTGTTCTTCCCCAAATCCATTGCCATGACTGTCCAAGGTAAATGCATTCTTCTTTCTCATTCAGATTGATTACCGTTTTCTGTTTTATTTTATTTTTTCTGTTTTCAGATAATACTGATATCTGTTTCTTGTGTTTATGCAGTGGAGATCAAAGATGAAACAAATCAAATTCCAGCATCAGAATTGGAACTTGGTAAATTCTATTCTCAATTATATTTTATTTTTAACTCTATTATCAAATTCCAGAAGAGGGGTTTGAATCGAAATGAAAATTGGTTGGATTGGTGTAAAATCAGGGGAAGTTGGAAAAAGAAGAAAGGAAATGGAAGAAACAGAAGGAGAAGGGGGAATGAAAGTGAAGGGCGTGGAAGAATCTATGGTGTGCGACGGAAATTCGCCGAGGGGTGTGTTTGAGATTCCGATTGTGGGGACGGATTCGGACCAGAGCGAGAGCAGCAGTGGCGGCGGGGGGGACGGCGAAGGCACCCTGACAGTGGCGGAGAAAGAGCTAATACCGGCGGCTCTTCTTCAAGACGCCGGTGGTATTCCATGGAAGACGATGATCGGGTGCATAAAGAAGAAATCGGTATGGAGATTCTCCACCATTCCATTACTGGCTGCCAGCTATGAGATTTCCAGGAAGAATTTCAAGAGGAAATTGGCTCGGATTCGGAGCGCCGATGAAGGGATCACCAGCGATGATATTCCTTTTTGCAAACCTTCATGGAGGAACTATGGCTTCTCCGAGCTCTCCGCTGCTACCAATAATTTCAGCCCAGGTATTAAATTCCTAATTACAATCTACTTTTTATTTATTTATTTTAAATTACAAATTTAGTTCATTTATTGCCTCAAACTTTTCATTTTATCACTAAATAGTTTTATTTCTTTTTTAAACAATTTTTTCATGTTACTTTGGACTTATTAGACAAATCCGATAACGATTTTGTATTTGGTATTTAAAAATCAGCTTATTTTCTCACCCATTCTTTAATACGGTTTTAAGATCTCTTGGGTTAAATTCTAGGGCTATTCAAAATATAGAGAAAAAAAAAACTAAAATATTTTCTAAATTGTAAACATAAAAACAAAATTTTAGAATTATTTTTTATGATTTTCAAAACTTCCGACCTGAATTTTTAGAACATTTTAAGAAAGCATGTAAGAAATATAGAAACTAGAAAGTAGTTGTAACTTGTAATCTTAATTTTTAGAAATAAATTAAATTTAAAGCATTTGTTAAATACAAAACTGATAATTTATGGTTTTAGAATTAAACATAGGTCATCAGAGCATAAATAAATTGGTAATTTTTAGAAATAAGATTAAAACTACTAAAGCGAGCATTGTTAAACAACCATACATATGTGTAAGCAATAATGAGGTTTGTGGTTTGAATCACTATACCCTCCTTTGAGTGAATTGCAAAAATTGACTCTGAAAGTATAGTGATAATTGCAATTACACTATCAAACTTTCAATTGTAAAAAATTGACCCTAACAAATTAAAATTGGACCATCAAATTTGCAATAGTGGTAGAAATTCGACAATCAAATGATAAATATTGAACTCTCCAACTTATGCAATTGTTACCATTTCTATAATTATATAGCGTTTGAGAATTCAATTTTAACACTATAAGTTTAGAGCTCAATTTTTATCATGGAAAGTTTGTAGGTGGTAATTCTTCCAGAGTAACTTTTTACAATTTATCCAAAGAAATAACATAACAAAATTGTTTTAATTTAGACATTGCTATCAACCAAAAATTTAATTCTGAATCTCCGCCTCACATCTACTCAAAAGAAAATTCTCCACGTGACATATTGATCTAAGAAAAATCTAATGAGACTAAATAATTTGAGTTTGTTTTCTTTCTATATATATATATTTTGTTATTCTTGCTTTGGTTTTCTATATTTCAAAATTTATTTTGTTGTTATTTTTTTTTTTATCTCATCTCTCTGGAATTGTATTGGGCTAATAACATATCTACACGTGGCATTATGGCTCACTATTTTAATGAAATCTCCAACTTCGGTGTCGTGGCTCGTTCACTCCAAAATTATTCCATTTGTTACCTTTTGTCACCATTATAAGCTACAAACTGTACACATAGCCGTGTAAGTTTATGGGCTAAATTGTTTCTTTATATTTCCTTTTTTTTTTTTCTTTTTCTAATTAACTTTTTCCTCCAAAACAAACCGCCTCTGCTTAATCAGTTTTTATAATTCAATCTGGCTCTATAAAATAGATAATATTTAGGTGTAGACTGCAGTCATTTTTATCCATTCTTTCAATTACAAAGGAATACAGATATATATATATTTTGATTCTGTTGTTTCGGTTTTTGTTTTTCTTTCTTCCCGGCAGTCATGGCAGATTGTCGTTAGTTGGTTCTAAATTTTGTGACAAGTATTTTAGCTTCATGAAGTCTCTGTTCCATATCAGAGATTGAGTGGGTGAGACCCACTGTAGACTTTCTTTTTTTCTTTTCAAGAAAGAGCTACTTTTTGACTCAAGTAGAGTGGGTGCTCCAAATCTCTAAGGAAATATGGATTAAATATGCTCTAATTTAAATTTTTATTTAGTAAGATATTATGTATGTTATTCTTTTTTTTTTTTTTTTCCCTCAATCCATAGTGATAGTGATTTGCAGCCTTATTTATTGTGTTATTGGTCTAAGTCTCTTTCCAATTCCCAATTGGTAAAAAGAAGTTTTTTATTAGAAGTTTGAATAATTTACATAGGTAGGTTGAACATTTACAAATAGTTAATTCGTACAAGTAGTTGGTATTTTAACTGAAATTCGGTTAGCAGCCTGTCATAATATGTAGCTGCGAAAGTCAATGGCGTCTCAGGCCTTTTCATTGAATATTCAAATTCAATTCATAAATATCAAACTTCAGAAGTTGGCCCCTTCTTCTTCTTCTTCCTTTTTCCCTTTATTTTTTTTTATTTTTTTTTTATTTTTTTAATTTTTTTAATTTTTTTTATTATTATTTTTAATTTTCAGTATTTGCAGCCTTTCATTAACAACTAAAATAAAACCACTTTTCTCACTCAAGTGTAGTTATGTATTGGTTGTCTTTATGGGTTCTAAATTCCTAATTATATGCTTCAAACTGTTTCAGAAAACTTGCTTGGAAAAGGAGGGCAAGCAGAGGTTTACAAAGGTTGTTTATCCGATGGCCAAGTCGTGGCGGTTAAGAGACTTATGAAAAAGGAGAAGGAAAACGAGGAAAGAACTGCTGATTTTTTATCAGAACTTGGAATTATCGCTCATATAAACCACCCGAATGCTGCGCGGTTGCTCGGGTTTGGAATTGATGGTGGTCTCTACCTTGTCCTTGAATTCATTCCTTATGGCAGCTTTGCCTCAGCCCTTTTCGGTTCGTCAGTACTCTCTCATAAGTATCGTATTAGAATCTCACTAATCGAAGTTCGATCCAAATCTACTGTTAGAATTCCTTTGAATGAACAAATAGGCCTCTTTTAGCAATGCCTGTTTTTAACAATAGTAGTGAGTTGAAAATAGAGTTTTTAAAATGAAGTATTATGAAGGAAAAGATGGATATGTTTGGCTGACGAAGGTAATGCTTTGAATCAGGAGCGGAATCTCTGGAATGGAAGATAAGATTTAAGGTGGCTGTTGGTGTAGCAGAAGGACTAAACTATCTCCATCGTGAATGTCCAAGGCGCATAATTCATAGAGATATCAAAGCCTCTAATATTTTGCTCGATGAAAACTACGAACCACTGGTAACGCTTTCATCCGGCCGGAGCATCGTGGAGTTATTTGGGCAGTTTTTTCCATAACAATGAATGCTTTTTTTTTTTTTTTTTTTTTTCCTTGCAGATTTCTGATTTTGGATTAGCAAAATGGCTGCCTGAAAATTGGGCTCACCATGTCGTCTTCCCCATTGAGGGTACATTTGGGTGAGTTAGTTATACGACTACGCGATTCGACTCAATTATACTATAACAACCGTATCAATACCTGTGAGATCTTTAAATTGGTTACAGATATTTGGCTCCAGAGTACTTTATGCATGGAATTGTGGATGAGAAGACTGATGTTTTCGCTTATGGTGTTTTGTTGCTTGAGCTCATAACTGGCCGTCGTGCAGTTGATTCGAGTCGGCAAAGCCTTGTTATTTGGGTATGATTTGTGGCTCCATAGCTTTAAGTACTATCCATACACAGTTGTAACATGTATGTTTAAGCATCTTGATAAGTTAGTGTTGAATGATTCCTAGGTTTTATGCTTAGAAAATGTTTTTAATTTTGTAGGCAAAGCCATTACTTGATAACAATAGCTTCAAGGAATTAACAGATCCAAAGTTAGGAGACGACTACGATCAAACTGAGATGAGACGAACGATGTTAGCAGCTTCGATGTGCATTAACCATTCATCATCTATGCGTCCACATATGAACAGGGTAAGGGTCTAATGGAATGGATATCTCCATTTATCTCACAATGTCTATGTGTTCTCAACCATTATTATCTCACTTGAGTCTTGTGGTGATGGGAGTGTAGGTAGTACAGCTGCTGAAGGGAGAAGATGGACCATTAGATCAATTAAAACATAAGTCGATGGACGGGGATAGATCGCTCCTTTTGGAAGCCTGCGACCTCGAAGATTACACAAGTAATTCGAGCTACCTCAACGACCTTAGTCGTCATAGGGAGCTCGTTTTGGAGTGAAGCCCTATCTTTGTGTGCTTCTCTATTCCCAAACAGAACTTGCTTGTTTGTGTTGAAAGTTATATGAAATGATGCCTATGCAATTGTGTTAAAGGCTGAGATAATGTTCACACAACTCAATGTCATTTTTATGGCTCTGTTATATGCCTCTTGATGGGCTCTTCTTTTTGTCGAACACATAGAGATGATAGAAGGGCCGCTTAAATATATATACACCCACACACACACATATATGTATATGTATATGTGCATTTTCGTTGGCATAAGAGGAACAGACATTCTATATTGCATTATATGGTAGTCATACCCTTATTTTATTCCTAGTAACTTTATTTCTCTCTTATTTAAGCCCATGAAAGTTACAAGTATGATGACTTTATAGCATACTTTAAATGGTATGTGTCTAAATTACTTTATAGCATGTGATTATGGTTGGAAGGGTTTGTAGAATCCCCTTGACCAAATAAATTTCTTGCCTACTAAAAAATCTATAGTAAAAGAAGTACGATCTGATCAACAAAGAATCGACGAGTTTTTTTGAAAAAAGAATGCTTAGGGTCTCAATGTAACCGAAGGGGGAGGGATTGCTTGGTATGCTTGGAATGTAAAGAATGTTAAAAAATAAAATGCATGCAATGGTGAATGTGATTTGAAAGTGTGAAAAATACTATTGATGAAATGTCTAGCTCAAGCTTTCAAGGTATCCCAGTTTTTCACTCAACATCAAGTTCATGCCATATTATTTTCTATTTCTTGCCTAAACATAGCCAAGCCATTTTAGTGAGCTAAATGGATGTCCTAAATACCTAATTAGCAACATGAATAGATGAAGTGCATGTTAAACATATAAACTAACTGCATCAAGATTAAGGGATTAAGCTAAGATGAATGATGAATATGTAATCCCTAATTAGCCACTCAATGTGATTTTCCTATAAGTTAAACAAACAATATTAATCTAATAGATGTCATACAACTTACAAATTTGACTTTAACTTGATAGGATGTTTCTATCCAAGGCACTGCGTACAAGTGCTTATGGTTGTTGAGGCACCTGCCCTTGGAGGTATTTTGGTAATTTTGCTTCCTTTTGCTCAGTTGACGTTTTAAGGCTCCGTTTTGGTTCGTTTGAGCCTGATTTTCGCCCTAAAGGTCCATTCTACCTTCTTCATGCCTGAAACCTATAGAATTGAAATAAATACATAAAATCAAGGAATGAGCTCAAACTAAGTTAAGCAAAGTAAGACATTTTACGTGCTATCTATAACGCCTAACATTATAAAATTTAGGCTAATTTTGGTTTAAATTACACCGTTAAATATCTTTCGACCCATTAACTTTTAGATTAATGGGACACCTTAATTTCCATTTTTAATTTGTAAGAAATTAGAATTTAAGTTTCATCCCTTTTAAGTTAGCTAAATTAAATTTATTAAAAGGTTGAAATGAAAAAAAAGGGGGAGAATTTTAAGTAAAATCTTTAAATTTAAGATCTTGGTGTTTAATGCTAAAAATTTCCCCCAAATCCCTTGAGACTTTTTTTTGGGTAAATTTGTATTATTTGAAAAGGTATAATTATTTGTTTTCCATTTTAGTTTAACAAAATAGTTTTATAAAGAAAAGAAAAGGAAAAATGAAAAATTATTAGAACAACCCTAGCTTCCTCTTCTCCTTTCTTCTCTCTCTCGTCTCCTCCCCCTTCACGTTTACACATCCACCGCCCCCCTCTCTGCAGAACTTTAGCCACGACCGGCGTTCTCCGGTGGTGTGACGGTGACAGTTGTGAGAACTTACAGGCGGTGGCTTCCAGCGCGTGACGGGAGCGACGACCTGCATTGGCATACCCAACCCACAAACGGCGTTTTCCTCTTCTCTGACGAGTGGTAGCGTCGATAGCGAAACATCCACGTAATTTGGGCAAATTTTGGCGGCGTTTCCCTCTTCCAAAAACGTTCGCGCGTACCCACTTCCATATAATCTCTATTCTACGTTAACCGCTCCTTAACAACACCAGATCTTCAGGTTTTAGGTACTTCGGACACATTCCAGCAAGGATCTAAGCCCTTTTGGGCAAGTTTTCGTGGACAGAACGCACGAAATCTTCTTCTGAACTAGTTTAAGGTTTTTTAAACTTGTCTCTAACACCTGATAGTTCGTAATCATAGATTCTGAGTGATTTTGGACCAATTTAGACACCTCTCCAGCAACATTTTTCCTTTTGGCGTAGTTTTCGAATTGTTCGAACACATTTTGTCAAGACCCCAAGGTTGTTATGGTAGTTTTATGCCTTAGAACCCTTTTTGGATCCGTTCGAAGTCATTTTAGGTGTTGTAAAGTTAGTTCTAACTCATGGGCATACTTTATGTGTAGTTAAACTTGATTGGAGGTGCTTAAATTGAGATTTAAAGGCCGTTCTAGGTAAGATTACTCAACCCGAAAATTGGTAGTCCTTAGATAAGATTTCAAACTAACTTCTAACCTTTGGAATCTCAATTTCACTATTTTAGGGACCTTTAGATTCTTTTAGAAGCGCTTTAGAAATGCTTAGGTGAATAAAATTCTACTTGTTGGATCTTTTTGTTTATGTGCTAGCATGTTGGGCAATTTAATCATATTGTTTCTAATTATGACTTGCTATTATAATTATGTTATGTGTCCTGAATGAATGGATACGTCTTGATGCTCGTCCTGGGATTGTAATATTTATAACTTACTAAAATGCTACTATGTGTCTCTGATAATATAAACATGTTGGGGAAATGTTTGAGCATATGTATGGTTAATGTGAGTTAATATTTGCGTTCATGCGATTTCCATTATGAGCATGATTACTAGGGCGGCAATCTATAGGTAGTGTGAAGGAAGTTTATGATACCTTGTGAGTTGGTTTACAATGGAAGCTAGGTGGGTATCAGGTGCCTCAAGTGAAATGATCGAGGGAGATATCCTACTAAAGGTTAAGAGGAGTATTGAGGTATTGGGTACAAATAGTTAAAGGGTCGATGTGATAAGACTTGGGATAAGCATCGAGGCTTTGGGTACAAATGGTCAGGGGTCGCTCTGATGAGACTGAGGACAAGCATTGAGGTTTGGGAACAAATGGTCAAGGGTTGATGCACAGTTCGGAGCCTTGGGTACAAATGGTAAATGGTCAAATGTTGAGGATTGTAGAGAATGTTAAAGTCTTGGGTAGAAATTGCTTTGATTATGCAGATTTTGCCTTTGTTCTGCGCTGTTCTTCACAGCAAACATGATCACGAACAACTTGACATATTTACAGACTTGATTGCGAAAAACAAATGCCTAAAAATTCAATTGGGTCCTTACAAATTGATTAAATCAAATAGTAATTTGCAAATTTAAGTGCCAAACATAGAAATTATCTATTTGCAATTCCTAAAAAAATAATACAGATTCATCACATGAATTATAGGAATTGGTACCCAACATTATCAATTTTGATTTCTAAACCAAAATCAAAGACAATAGATTGGCTCTGATACTAATTGAAGGGATTGAATCCAATGCGGAAGCGTCTGATGGCATTTGATGATTTGTTTGATCAACTTAAAGGTGCTTCAGTATTCTCCAAGATTGATCTACGATCTGGATATCATCAGGTACAGGTAAAGATCAAAGGAACAGATATACCAAAGACGACATTCAGAACAAGGTATGGACATTACGAATTTCTAGTAATGCCTTCTGGATTAACAAATGCCCCGACTGTATTTATGGACCTCATGAATCGTATATTCCATCCATACTAGTATATTTTGAGAATAAGGAAAAGCATACAGAACATCTTCGTGTAGTATTACAGGCATTACGAAATGAAAGATTGTATGCTAAATTCAGTAAATGTGAATTTTGGCTTGATCATGTTATGTTCCTAGGACATGTGGTGTCGGCCGAAGGGGTAAGTGTAGATCTGCAGAAATAGAGGCGATAGTTAATTGGGAAAGACTTACTAATGTCATAGAAGTTCGTAGTTTTCTGGGATTAGCGGGTTATTATCGCCGGTTTGTTGAAAGATTTTCAAAGATAGCACTACCCTTATCGAGCTTAACCAAGAAGGTAACAAAGTTTGAATGGACAAATGAATGTGAGCAAAGTTTCCAAAAGCTGAAAGAAAAATTAGTGTCAGCGTCGGTACTAACATTACCTACCCCTGGAGTGGAGTTTGAAGTGTATTGCTATGCGTCGCGCAGGGGTTAGGTTGTGTACTCATGCAAAAAGGAAAGATAATTGCCTATGCGTCGAGGCAGCTGAAGAAGCACGAATGTAACTATCCGACGCATGATTTGGAGTTAGCCGCAGTTGTGTTAGCCTTGAAAATTTGGCGACATTACTTGTACGGAGAAAGGTGTCGAATTCTTTCTGATCACAAAAGTTTAAAGTATATCTTTGATCAAAAAGATCTAAATTTACGACAGAGGAGATGGATGGAATTAATTAAAGACTATGATTGCTCCATAGAATACCATCCAGGAAAAGCCAATGTAGTGGCCGACGTATTGAGCAGAAAGTCAAGACAAGTCAAGGCTTCAAGAACGCTATCAAGGCGGAATTAACAACAGAATTTAGGCGGTCAAACGCATCTCTATCGGTGGACGCAATAGGAGGCTTATTTGCACACTTCCATCTAAAATCTACTTTGACAGAGGAGATTGTTAATAAAAAGATGGAAGACTCAGTACTTAAGAAAATAATAGAAGAAGTGAACCTTAAAGAAAGAGTGGATTTTGAAATCAGAAGTGATGGAACTTTGTTGAAACAAGGAAGATTGTGTGTTCCCAATGATTTAACATTGAAAAACGCAATACTAGAGGAAGCTCATAGTTCTGCCTATGCGATGCACCCCGGTAGTACCAAAATGTACAGAACTTTGAGAGGATACTATTGGTGGCCAGGAATGAAATAGGAAATTGCTGAATATGTAGCAAAATGCTTAATATGTCAGCAAGTTAAACCGGAAAGACAGAGACCTGGTGGACTATTAAAACCACTTCCAGTGCCTGAATGGAAATGGGAACACATTACAACGGATTTCTTATTTGGACTTCCAAAAACTCCTAGTGGTTATGATGGAATTTGGGTAATAGTAGACAGACTTACTAAAACCGCCAGATTCCTCCCAGTCAAAGCGACTTCAACCTTGGATCAATTGGCTAAATTGTATGTTGATAGAGTAATAAGTCAATATGGAGCACCAGTATCAATTGTTTCTGACAAAGATCCAAGGTTTACGTCTAAATTTTGGCCAAGCTTGCAGCATGCGTTGGGAATTAAACTTAAGTTTAGCACAGCTTTCCATCCTCAAACTGATGGGCAATCAGAAAGAACAATCCAAACTTTAGAGGATATGCTGCGTGCATGCGTGTTGCAATTTAAAGGGAGCTGGGATGCTCACCTATCTTTGATGAAGTTTGCCTACAATAATAACTATCATTCTAGCATTGGAATGGCACCTTACGAGGCGTTATATGGTAGGTGTTGTAGAACTCCTATATGCTGGGGTGAGGTAGGAGAACGTAAGTTAATAGGGCCAGAATTATTTCAAACCACTTCTGAAAATGTGAAATTTATAAGAGAAAGATTGAAAACCGCACAGGACCGACAAAAGAGTTACGCAGATAAGAGGCGTCGAGAATTAGAATTTGAGGTTGGGGATAAAGTCTTCTTGAAATTATCTCCTTGGAAGGGAATATTAAGATTTAGAAGGAAAGGAAATTAAGTCCAAGATACATTGGACCTTATGAGATTCTGGAACGCATAGGACCTTCAACTTACCGATTAACGCTACCTTCGGAATTGTCCAAAATACACGATGCGTTCCATGTCTCTCTATTGAGAAAGTATATTCCCGATCCTACGCATATTATAGAAACTCAACCCATTCAGATAAATGAAGACTTATCCTATGAAGAAGAGCTTGTGCAAATTCTTGATCGCAAAGAACAAGTATTAAGAACAAAGACGATACCGTTGGTGAAGGTCTTATGGAGAAATCATCAAGTCGAAGAGGCAACCTGGGAAAGTGAAGAGCAAATGAAAATCAAATACCCTCACCTTTTCTTACCGTAATTCCACTTGAATTTCGAGGACGAAATTCTTAAAAAGGGGGTAAGGAATTGTAACCACTGATTTGCGTTGCCAAGCGTTGGGGTGCAGCCATGCGTTTGTGACTATGCGTTTCAAAGGAAGAAGTGGCCGGGAGCGAGAGTAAGAATTTTTGGAAAGTAAAATTGTGGCTAAGTATTGACTAAGTCCTTGCGTTTGTGGTTGATTCACGGAGGTTAGTGAGCTGAGGTAGCTACCCGCGTTGAAGGATAAGAAATTTTGGCGGGGAAAGAAACGTGCTTGAACCATGCACTAAAATCATTCTGCGTTGAGGACAATCATGTGCTGAATTCACTCTGCGTTGAGGACAGCCATGCGCTGAAGTCGATGCGTTGAAGATAGACATGAGTTGAAGTTGCTCCGCGTCGAAGACAGAGTGGTCTTGACGCGACGAAGATAGTGGTGTATGACCGAGTTGTATGCGTCAAAAGTAGGAGGCGTTGAGGACGACGCCATGCGTTGGGTGAGGCTAGTTGCTGAAGGCGTTGGAGGAGAGATTTTAACATGAGTGCCTCGCGTCGAAGTGAAAACCCCGCGCCAGCTGAGCGCCTCACGTCGAAGTGAGAACCCCGCGCCAGCCTGCGGGTGAGGGGTAAGTCGGCAATATTAAACTTGGTGTTTGTGAAGGCTAAGTCAGTAATATATATAGTTGGATTAATTAAATGTTTAATCATTTTTAAGACATTTCGAGAGCTTAAGTCGGTTCCATATTTCAGATAGACTTCAGAAGAAGATTGAGGAAGGTGTTCTTGAGGATTTTGGACAGAATTCGACTCATATTGATGTTGAGAACGAAGCTGGAACAGAAGAATGACTGAAGTCACATAGCTTGAGCAGTGACTGATAATCAGAGTAGAACGTGTAGAGGAAGTTGAGTTTAGAGCTGAAACTTGGAGGTTCGTAAGTTAACATAATTTTTAACTTTTGAAGGATGGTAATGCTGAATTGAAGATTTACTATGTGAATTCTTAGGAAAAACAGAGGTTACAAGATTATCTCGCAATCCGGAACAGCAGGAGGTGATTCCGAAATATTGTGAGAGCGGGGAGGAGTTAAGTCTTGAAACTTTGAGGTAAGCTGTAGAACTTAATTCTCTATAAGGTTGTAGAAGAGAAGAAGTTCTGAATCCGTAGGGAAAGTGTATGACCCACGTAAAGCCTAAAAAGAGTTGTGAGTGACTATTTTTATTCTTCAATTCTATTTTATTAAAAATACTCTTATGAAGTATGATTTTCAATGAACTGTTTATTATGTATAATGTTGATTGCATTACTCATAAGGCATGTTACATATTTCTAAAGTTGATAAGAAGCATTCTTATGAAATGTTATTGAATGAAGTTTGTATGATTTCTATGAAAAGATTTTCATATGAACTATTATGTGAACAAAATTCTAAAACGTTTTAGAGGAGGCTCGGTGCTCAAGGACACGAGAAGGCACGTGAGTTTCCCCGAGACCCAGTACTTAAGAACATGAGAAGGTACATGGGCAACCCGTCATATTCCTATGTGCACATAGAGGTTGATCTGGCTGGTGCGTCGAGTTTGCTCCGCATTGAGCCAGGGACGATTTCGACGTTGGGAGTGTTGAGTCTTGCTCCACCCAACTAAGGTTGTTTTCGACGTTGAGTGCATAAAAGCGTTGCTCCGCCTCAACTAAGAGAAAAGTTTGAAAAACTAAATTGATATTGATAAACTCCTTGGAAACCACACATGTATGATTTAAGATTTGATTTAAGAGATTAATGGATTTTATGGAAAGCATGATTAAATTGAATAAATGTTAAACTCTTACTTATTTGTTATACGTAACATGCCTGTTTTCAATGAATGCTCGTTTTACAAAGATTTGTCACTCACTAGGCTGTTAGCTTATGTTTTCCAATGTTTTTCTTTTCTCTCCCCAGGTAGCAAGGACGTTCCCGGTGCTTAGCCTACTTCAGCTCACCCTGCCTAAGTCTCGAGTTCTCAAGATACAGTCCAGTTTGAGAGTTGTACGTCGCATATGTTTTATGTAAATGGCATGTAGATCATGTAGTTTTTAGTGGGGAGTGTTGGTGGAAGTTGTGAACATTGTATGATGGAGATGGAAGTGAAATTATGTTATATAATAAAAGCGTACCCTATATGGGGAATTGTATAAAATTATAAGCATGTGTAGTATGACTGAGTTCTTTGTACGTATATAAGTAAATGTATGCGCAGAAATGGAAGGCAAGAAGGGACAATATGCGTCACAAGGTAATGTTTATTGTCTTCACATTTCCTTTCAAGATAGGTAGGTATCCGGGAGAGGGTGTGACAAAAAATCTCCAAAATGGTAGGCATATTGAGTCGGCGACACGTGCCACTCTCACCCATACAAATCAAAGGATTGCCCTCATAGACAAGAGTCTATAACTCACTCCAGATTGAAATCGAGTTATTTATAGTCATCCTTTGTGAAATTTAGTCTCTTCAATTAATGAGGTTATAAAGAGAGTAATCATCTCGTGGTTTGGTCTTTTTGTAACATGATACCTATACTCAAATTGTTTGTAAGATTTACAACTATTGTAACGATTACAAAGTGGATCATATTAGTAGTCTTACCAGGATAAGATACCCAACCTTATCTATATACTGCAGACTTTTTAGGTATTACTTGAACATGATCCACTTGTTCAAGTTACATTAGATTGAGTTAATGAAATATTGAATAAAATACATCTTATTTTATTTAATAAATAATTTTTCATTTACAAAAGTACAAACTACAAGACCCATAAGATTTACGACACTAATCTCAACAATCTTCCACTTGACCTAAAGCTAGTGAGGTGTACAATACAAAAACAATGAAAAGTAAAGTACACAACTATACAATGAACTAGGGCATATTCCTATACACCAAAATACTCCCACTTTCCCTAGAGAAGATGACGCATATCCCATAGACCTAGACTCTCCAGGTGGCCCTAAGAAACTTAGGTCATAAGAGCTTTCATAAATGGATCAACAGTATAACGTTGCACTATCTCCCGTATGAGATGATACTTGCGGCTCCATATGTTTCTCTCTTTTATGGTTTCGAGGCTCTTTGGAATTTACTACAACACCATTATTATCACAATACAGAGTGATTGGCAAGTTTTGGAACTACTTCCAAGTCTGTCAAAAACTTCCTAAGTTAGATAGCTTTTTGAGCAGCTTCACAAAGTAGCTACATATTTTGCCTCCATGGTAGAATCAACAATGCTTCCTTGCTTGATTTATTATACCATACTACAACTCCTCCATTGAGAGTGAACATTGATCCTGGTGTGGATTTCCTAGAATCTTTATTAGTTTGAAAATCAGAGTTAGTGTATCTTATAAGGATCAAATCCTTAGCACACCATACACAAGCATGTAGTCCCTAATTTTCCTAAGATACTTGAGTATGATCTTAACTGCAGTCTAGTGGTTAAATCCTGAATTAGATTGATATCTACTGACTATCCCTACTGCATAGTAAATGTTTGGTCTAGTACACAACGGACATACATAAGGCTACCCACAATAGATGCATATGGAATATGCCTCATCTCTTCAATTTCTTGAGGTGTCTTAGGACATTGTTTCTTAGACAAGATAATTCCATGCTTGAAAGGTAATAAGCCTTTCTTGGAATTCTGCATCGAATACCTAACAAGCATTTTGTCAATGTACGATGCTTGAGACAAAGCAAACGTTTTGTTCTTACGATCTCTAAAGATCTGGATCCCTAGTATTGGGATTTGTGCCCTAAAGCCTTGTAATTGATTAGTTAATTAATTTAATTATTAATTATGCAATATTAATTTATCCATTAACGAAAAAATCCAAGGTTATTGCATGAAGTCTTGAACATGTATGTAGTTGACATACAAGTGGATCATGTTCAAGAAATAACCTAAAGGTCTATAGTATATGGATAAGGTTAGGTGCCTTATCCTGGTGACACTATGAATACGACCCACTTTGTAATAGTTACAAATGGTTTGATCCAAACCTTTCATGTGGAGACATGTGAGTGGGGGTATCCTATACAAAGAGTTTGTATAGGACTGGACTGCGAAATATTTAATTTGTCTTTGTAAATTTGTTAATTGATGAGATTAATATTTCATAGGATGATCATGTGCGACTTGGTCTTAATCCTAAGTGACTTATAAACTCATGTCTATGAGGTCGATCATTTGATTTGCATGGGTGAGAGTGGCTCGAGTTGCCAACTCAATAAGCTTACCATTTTGGGGATTTGACTAAATGGGGAATTGAAAACATAACTTCACAAGATGAAATTCACTCTTTCCCAAATAGGGTTAGTAGATGAGTAGTTCCCTTAAGTGCCGATTCTGGGTCTTGAACAAGGGGATTAACCATATCAGGTTGATCTACAAGATCCCAGACATAATTGAAGTACATAGACTCAATTTCTAGATTCATAGCTTTTGACCCATTCATCTTTGTCAACATCACTCATTGTCTGATTATTGGTTAATGGACCCTCAACGTCATCATTTGGTATGACGGCCTGAGTTTCTGTTAAACCCAAATAGCGAGCAACTTGGGTTGTAATCCTCCCACTACATCAAGGCTCTCTCAACTCTTGAGGAGTATGTGTGTGACTAGATGAAGCACAATCAACAACTCTTGTTGAAGTACTGGCCTCTCAACAACTCTGATTGAAGTTTCTGTAGTTTCGTTAGTAAGTTCATTTAATACGATTTTGTTATGTGGTTTATGCTCTCTAATAGGGTCTTCCTTCAAGAAAGTAACATTTGTCGATATAAGTACTTTATTTTCTTTCCAATCATAAAAGAGACCAACTTTCGTTTCTTTAGAGTGGCCTACATTTACATAACTCTAAACGTGGTTTCAGTTTCTTTGGATTGGCCACTAGCACATGTGCCGGATATCCCCAAATTTTGAGATATAGTAAACTACTTTTACGACCTCTCCTTAATTCAAAAGGTGTTTCATAAACACTTTTTTATGGAACTTGGTTCAAAAGGTAGGTTGCAGTTTCTACTGCATAACTCAAGAACGAATTAGGTGAGAAAGCATAACTCATCATCGATCAAACCATGTCTAACAAGGTTTTGTTTCTCCTTTTTGATACACCTTTTGTTGAGGTGTACCAGGTGCGGAGAGTTGAGAAGTGATTCCATGTTCTATTAAATAGTTTTGGAATCTCAAATCCATCTACTCTTCTCCTCGATTTGATCGAAGAGTTTTTATAGTTTTACCTAACAAATTCTCAACTTCAACTTGTACTCTTTGAACTTTTCAAGTGTACCAGACTTCTGTTGAATTAAGTAAACATACCCATATCTTGAATAATCATTTGTAAAAGTGATGAAATATTCAAAACTCCCTCTTACTTGAACATTCATCAGACCACAAAGGTTTGAATGAATAAGCTCCAAGGGCTCTTTAGCTCTATAACATTTCCTAGTAAAAGGTTGTCTTGTCATTTTTCCTTCGAGACAAGATTCACAAATAGGTAAAGAATTTTATTCTAACTCTTTTAGAAGTCCATTCTTGATCAATCTCTTAAACCTATTGAGATTTATATGACCAAGTCTTAGATACTAAAGATGGGCATTTTCTTTTGGTGAAACTTTTTGTTTTTTATTTTGTGTTGTTGCAATGTTGAACATTTCAACATTATGGAGCATTTTAGATTCTAACGGTCTTAGCAGATACAAGTTATTTTTGTTTATTACAAAACAAATTTTAACACCACTTTTCAAAATAAATGCTTTATCGAGAATAAAATTAATGTTGTAAAATTGTTCTAATAAACATGAAATTGAAATAAGGTTCCTCTTGAAAACTAGGAGCCAAAAAAACATTGTTTAACAAAATAAATTTAGAATAAAAAAATAACTTGAAGCTCCCTATCAAAACCGCCGAGATAACCTGCCTTGTCCTAACTCGTAGAGCCATGTCTCCAACCTCCAGCTGCTGCTAGGAATTAGTTCCATGTAAAGAAGAACTAACATGGTTAGTGGCTCCCTAATCAAGTATCCAAGTTGTATCATCATCATCATTTTTCACTAATTAGCCAAATACTTCAGGCAGTTCCGTTTCTTGTGCCCATCTTGGTTCCAGTGGAATCAGATTACTTTTGCAAGCTTGGCCTTTTTGCCTTTCTAGGCAGCATCAGTAGGGGTAGCTTTATTCCCATTTCTACTTTTCTTTTTCTTCCATTTCTTTGATCTAGAGGAAGAAGGCACAGACTTAGTCTCAAAGGATGAGCCCTTGTGGAATTTTTTCGAGGAACTTGTCATTTGACTTTCATCAAGGACTCATAAGTCTGCAGCTCGCTGGGAAGGGCGGTAAGGTTATATTGAGTTTTGTTCATCATAGCATTGCTGCGGAACTGAATGAAATTCTTTGGAAGAGATTCCAGGATAAAGCCTACCTAGCTGGCCTCATCGATGACTGCCCCGTTCATTTCGGCAACATTGAAGTAGACCATCATGTTAAGGACATGTTGCCTAATAGATGATCCCTCATTCATATGCAAAAGTTGAAAATGAGAGCGTTATGCCTGAGTTGTGTGGATGGTTGTCCAAACATCTTAGCCAATGACTCCATGATCTCATGAGTGGTGGGAGCATGGTCTCATGCTTTTTGGCTAGGACTTCAGTTAAGCTAGCCAAAATATAGACCTGAGCCTTATCATTGGCCTTGGTCCATCTACCATGTGTGTTACAAACATTTCGTGGTGCATGAGGTCCAAGAATTGGAGGACAATTCTCTATTAAGACAAATTTCAGGTCATCAATGACCAAGACAATGTTAATCATATTCTTTCATGATGCATAGTTTTCGTTGTTAAGTTTTTCGACGCCAAGTAAAGAAATAATTGAGCTAGTCATTTGTAATAAGTGCTGAAATAAAACAAATTATCTACATTAGAAAAATTGCATACCTCATTTTTATCCAATCAAGTTTTAGAAAGAACAAAATAATGAACCCTAATGTTATTTTATTTTGCAATGATACTTCAATGATTTAGATTAAATGTCACCTTAGGGTGAACAATTATTTCTTCACTGAATTGAGACATTCTTAACCAAATATTACACAAGAATAACTCTTATTCCTATAACATTTAGTTACCATTAATTTGGTTAAGAAATCTTTAACTTGCTTAATATTTTCTTATAAGTGTAACCCTTCATTTTCAATCCTATAATCCTGCCCCAATAAACATACCTCAGGGAAGGAAAATATTGGTGCAATTGACTATAACAATCTTATCCATTTCTAGAGTTTGTCCTATCCCTTTCCATGGAAACACATTCCTAAAGGGGACACTCCTAGGTTGCCTCAAGGCCAAACATGGAAAAACATTACGAACTAATGAAGGAGACCATAGAATGTGTTGACACACGTCCTTCTCCCACTTACTGTAAAAACTTTTTCCATTCACCTTGATATTGATTCATGCAAATACCTTTATAAGGGAGGATGCGTCTAGGGTATCACAAGGTCGATCATGAATCTCATGGTGTGAATTCTTTAATGAGAGCGTGAATGGAATCTGACATATCAAATATATCCATTTTCCTCCCACTAAGTGTTTTAAAACCTTAGGGTTATATTTTTATTTAGGTAAATTCGGCTAATTAATTTATCTAAGTCTATTGTTAAGTAGGCCCAATATAACACTTAAATTGGGTAATTAAAAATATATGATAAAACTTAATTAAACATTTTAATAAAATTTAATCATTTATTGCATGTTATAAATATTTGACTAATTCACCCTCCAGGTTGGTTCCGGTGTTCCCTTTTGGTCAACTTAAGTACCTCAATCCTAGACAAAATCTTCATTAGACAAAAGTCCCTTCTAGGCATAACATTTCTAAATTAATCTTTAATTTGATTAAATTTAATCATATTAGAAGATAATAAAAGACTAATTTATGTCTAATCGTATTAGAAAACTTATAACATAAAATTTAATTTTTCAAATTTTAAACAATTTAAAATTAATTAGAACCTTATGTTTGCATGCAACTCTGAATTATGGATTTTAATTTTTAATCCATTAACTATATAACATTTATAAATTAATGAATTATTAAAACCTATAGCATGCATACTAGTTACATTAATTTAATATAATAGTTATATTACTAAAGTATTGTCATGCTACATGCATTTTCATTAACATAATATAATAATTATATTATTGAACTAATGGACTATATAGTAAGCATGTATGAAATTAATCCTTAAAGAAATAAGAATATAACACTTATATTATTTAACATGCAAACTATAAAATATACATCATGCATGTACATACTTTAGGAATAACCTAAACTTTTAAATATAACAATTATATTTAAATATGATGCATGATTATGCTTAATCTATGGTGGGATTTTAAAAAACTATATGAAATACAATATGCAATATATATAAAGTATATAATTTAAACATATATCACATGCATTTTAAACTATAAACAACATAAATCGACCGATATTTGGTACCAAACAAAATAATTAAATTAATATAATCAAATTATATTAATTTAATTACAAAATAAGATAAATCACAAAGAAAAAAAAAAAAAAAAAACAGCAGTAAGATTCAAACCCCCAAACTAGACCTCGAGCGCGCCTGAGGTTCGAAGTGTTGCGACACTATACCCTAGCGATGCAGCGATACGAAAAACTTTCGCTTCCCCTCACGTTGGAGCACCATGGTGCTAGGGCACAGCGTTGTCGTCCATAAATGCTAGAATTGTTTCGATTATGTAGATTTTGCCTATGTTCTCCGGTGTTCTTCACAGCAAACATGATCATGAATGAACCAAACATATTTATAAACTTGATTGCGAAAAAAAATGTCCAAAAATACAATCTGGTCCTTACAAATTGACCAAATCAAACAGTAATTCGCAAATCTAAGTGCCAAATATTGAAACTATCTATTATGCAATTCCCAAGAAAAATAATAATAATAATAATAATACAAATTCATCACATGAATTATAGAAATTGGTACCCACCATAATCAATTTTGATTTCCAAACCAAAATCAAAGATAGGCGATTGACTCTTATACCAATTGAAGGGATTGAACCCCAATACAGAAGCGTTTGATCACTTTTATCTTTGAATTGAGAAGAGAAACATCAAATTGATTTTTAAAAATAACTAAGGCCAATCATACTGAATAAAGGAAATAGAAAATTACCTTTCAATATGAATAATTGTTCTTCATGAATCCCAAAAATATTTTCTCTGACTTTCTTCAGAGTGCAAACCCATCGTACAAACACCACTAGTAGGTTTCCCAACTATTCTCTGGGAAGGATCAGAAGATTGTGGTATCTTCCTTAGGTAGAGAATTGGAAAAATTTGAAGAGAGTTTTCAAGAGAGAAAAATTTGAGAAGAAAATGAGGGAATAACTTCCCCTAATTGCACGTTCCACTCCTCTACTAACTGTAGAGGAGTTATATAATATTAAAATAAATATTACATATTTGTTTATTCAAATTAAATATAAATATATATAAAACAAATTTAATATATTTATAAATAATCAAATAAATAAATATAATTAATTAACAATTAGCATATTTGGAAATAAATATCACATATTTATTTTTTTTAGAAGAGAAATATTACATATTTATTAATTATAAGTTTAAATCATATAAAATGCATGTCTCTTAATCTATAGTTTTAATATGAACCCAATCCATATTAATTTTTACTCTATAGTTTTAAATTAATATTTGAATCTCATTCAAATATTATTTCCTCATATTATATAGTTTTTAATTATAAATCATATTTATAATTAAATATATACTATATTGTAGGCTCTTTTCAAATATAGCAAAAGAAACCAAAATATTTACAAATATAGTAAAATTTCACTTGTTTATTTGCGATAAACTATAATAGATCGTGATAAACTACTATTTGTGTCACGATAGACATAGATAGTAGTCTATTGCGATTGATCGAGGTCTATTATAGATAGACTACGTATTTTGCTATTAGTTGTAAATGGAGGGAATTGAATCCTAACGGAAGCGTGTGATCACGTTTTTTTATTTATTGAAAGAATTAAAAATACAAAAAGTAAAGAAAAAGGTTAAACATCATACCTTTGTCAATCTATAATTCTCGAACCAATAATCTTTTCCTTATAGTTTTTGTTTCCCAAGAGATCTTCCTCCCTATTACTCTAGCAAGAATCCGGTTTGTGGGAACTGCTTCTTTGAAAGAATGGGAAGAATTTTCTTAGAACTTTTTCTAAGAAAATTGGGAGAATTAGTAGAGGCAGATTTTTAGAGTAATCGTAGAGATTATTCTCGGAGAGAGTGTGTTCTATGAAGACTCCTAAGGGCCCTATCTATAGAACTTTATGGGTTATTCCTAATCCTATTAGGATAAACCCTCTGTAGAGATTTTAAATCAAATATTTAATAATATCCAATATTAATAAATATCTACTCAAATAGTATCTCATATTAAATGGTTTAAAATATCTAAACTTATTTAAATATTTATGTTTTGCAGAATCTTTAATTTGGATCCCATCCAAATTAAATAATTAATTATTTGAATCCAATTCAAATCAATTAATTGATTCTCCCTCTATTTATTTTCTGCAGAATCTTTAATTTTGATTTCATCCAAATTAAATAATTAATTATTTGAATCCAATTCAAATTAATTAATTAATTCTCCCTCTATTTATTTATATGGATTTTATCCAAATAAATAATTAATTATTTGAATCATATTCAAATAAATTAATTTTCCATATTATAAAGTTATAATTTGAATCACATCCAAATAAAATTTATAATAAATCATGCAATTAATTGTATCCAATACAATTAATATTTTTCCTCATAAATTTGAACATTTCAAATTTTTCTTTCAACATAGTTGATACTTGTTGGTCCGTAATGTAATACCCTATCTCCAAAAAACTAGGTATTCAAAATGGCTAGTAAGTATAAAAGGACAAAAGATGTGGATTAACAGGACTTTTAAGATGGAAAAGTTAAGTTTGTGAAATTATTGAATAATGGCCAAGAAATTCTATGCGTTGAGATGAATGATATTAGGAAAAGGATGGATGTCTCGCCAAGGGTGAGAATGAAAGACTAAAGGTATAGTTGGAATTGGTTGAAGTTAGATGTATTTTGGAAATCAGGTTAACGTGTAGATGGTTAAGCTCTAACGCATGGTATTTAATATTGAGGAGTTACCAAGCTATGAGATTAGGTGTTAATGATGGCAAGTTAAATGAGGTGAAGTACCATGCGTCGATGATGTAAAGTGGAGTAGAACCATCGCGTGGGAAAAGTACCTTGCGTTGGAAAGGTTGGCAACGCGTCGGGAAGTGAAGTGAAGGAAAGTGATGTGTTAGGCGTTGTGAAGAGCAATAGTACGGAGGAAAAAGGAACAAGAACTATTGAGTATTGATCATGACTATGCGTTGGTAAGCCATGCGATAAGCTGTAACTATGCACTGAAGGTTAGCGATGGATTGGAAAACTATGCGATGAGCAGCAGCTAGGCGTTGAGAAGGTTATCAGCTAGGCTTTGAGAAGGTTATCAGCAATGCGTTGAGGAGTTCACGTGTTAAGGACGGCTATTAACTCTGCGACGAGGGGCTTATGAGTTGTAGGTAGCTACCTTTAGTAAAAACTGGAGTATGTGGTGAACATCTAATCTATCTTAAGAGAAATAGTTTAAGTGCAAGGAAAAAGATTAAAAGAATAACCTTGAGAATAATCCAGGAATGTTCAAGGATAGGAAGATGGTCATGGACGCAGGATGAAGGTAAACGTGATAGGACCAACGCGTAGAGGAAGAGCTTGAGAAGAAGTTGTTATGAACATAAAGAAGGAGTTGGACGCATGGTATGATGCAGTGAGGTACAAACACATAGTATTGGGCGTTTGTCATTAACGCCTAGTAGCATTGTGTAAGCACTGGTGTATAATAGTGCGGCTATGCGTTGAGGGTGATCATGAATGGTTGTGAGCTGAAGTAGTCGCCGCATTGGCAGGGGAAGAAACGTACTTGGCTTACCATGCGTTGGTGAGGTTGTTATGCGTTGAGATCCCTATGCGTTCAAGACAGAGTTATCTTTATGCGTCGAAAAGTAGTGTAGATGACTGAGAGTTGGAAAAGTGAGTAGTGAAGATCAAATCTTAAAAGAAACTCAACGAACGCATGAGGGTGTTGTGTTGAATTAAAGTTGTTCATTGGAAAATGTTGGACGCCTAAGATAAGCTTATAAAGGCCAGATGGCTTCATATAGATTTGACACCTTAAAGTAGGAGGTGTTAAAAAGGTATGGTAAGTGTCTCATGCAAGGTGACATTTGGACTAATGCATGGTTAATTAAGCATGCAGCGTGACATGTGGCAAACAAGTGGCAAAATGAGAGGAAAAGTTGGATGGGAAGCTCCCTATAAGTAGAACTTGAAGGGAAAAGGAGCGACTGATGACTCTCAGAGAAGAAATTTGGAGAGAAAGAGAGGAAGAAGGCAGCAGGACGTCCGTTGTAGGAGTATCGGCTAAGAAAGAAGGTATTTGACAACCTAGCTAATTTATGTAGAGAAGTTGTATTGCGTTAAAAGGGGGTCGGCCTTGCGTTGAGGACAAACATACTGTCCAAGGTGAACGCGGCGTCCAAAAGTTAGGTGATGCGTTCAAGTTTGATGCGTTCAAGTTGGACCTTGCGTCCAAGTGAGGGTGACGCATCCGAAAGAGAAGTAAGAAGAGTTGGGATGCACTTGCAGAAATAATTAGCCTTACGCTACCAACCTTGCGTTGAAGGGCAGGGTTGCGTTCAGCCGAGCTGACAGAGGAAAATGGAGCCTTGCATTCCGGAGTTAGAACGCTGTGTCCAGAAAGCTCGGGAAGAGGAAATAGAGAAAAGGAAGAAGAAGTATTCTTTGGAAAGTACAGGTGAGTAACACCTGCGTTTTACATAAAAATAAATGAGTTCTCTATGAATATAATTTTGTAGATTACTAATGAAACAATGCATGCATTTTCATATATGAAGCATATGAATATGTTGTTTATAAAACAAAGAGCATGCGTTTGTATATATATATATATCAAAGAATATGAGCCAGCTCAGAAGCATGCGTTTTACTTGAAAACTTGAGAAAGCTGGGTAACGCATGGTGATTGATTGAAACTTGTATTCATGGTTTTTCTAAAAAGCATGGTGTTATATGATTTCCAGAAAGACTTGAAGATAGACTTGTATGAAAAGCATGTTGGTGGATATTAAAGCTGGAAAATGAATTTAGCATGCTGATGATGTTTTCATGAAAGATTTGGAAACGGTTAAGTTATGAGCTATTAATATAATGTTTCCAAAATATGTATGGTGTTTTATAAAGCTTTGAAAAGGGACCCTAATGCTCAAGGACTTGTAGAAGGCATTGTGGGCAGCCCGAGTTATAAAAGGTACCCAATGCTCAAGGACTAGATGAAGACAAATGGGTAACCAGAATATAGAAATGAGATCCAATGCTCAAGGATAAAAGGAAGGCATATAGGCAGCCCGAGTAATAATATGCTTGTGCACATAGAAGAATATATATATACGACGCTGAGGTGTTGAGATTACTCCACACAGCGAAGAATAATCTACGTTGAGGAGCGTTGAGCACTGCTCTGCCTCAACTAGGGAAAAAGTATTTGAAATGAATGAATACACATGATATAACCAAGAATTGATCATGTTATAAACTAATTTTCAGTGTGATGTTTTATACGAGTTCAATCAGTGTTATACTTAAAGTATAATGTTTTTTCAGAAATTGTTACTCACTGAGCTGTTAGCTCATGCTTTCATATGTTTTCCATTTTCAGGTAGCATGACAATTCCCGTTGCCGATCGAAGTCGAGGTTTGTCAAGAGCATGTGGATGCAGAGGTTGATAGTGGGTTACGTGACAGGGTAGTCGGTAACTGTTGTCTTCACATCTCTTCTCGAGTTATGGAGGATAATCCCGGAGGGGGTGTGACACGTATGAGCTAACAAGGGGACCTTATGAACCTACAGATCAGAAGCTCCAACGATATGAGATTAATCGGCTAAACTCATTAACCACATTAATCAATATTCGTTAACTGTGGGTACACTCCACTAAAGACCGACAACTACACTCTTCTCACTACAGATATATTTCTGTGTCCATGGATATAAACTAATAATAGCAAATTAGTCCTTCACAAGTGTTCTAACACCAGCTGGGTTAAATTACCGGTTTAGCCTTGGGTTACTTCTAAATCCTTAAGTACTAGTGCTCCTCTAATGAACAACCTGTATGGTCCAACCATTAAACAGAAACCCCTCTCGGGCCAGTGAGAGGGTAGGGCCCTTTGTTCAAATCCCAGAGACACCACTTAAGGAAACACTTATCTACTTACCCTAAAAATGGGAATGAGTGAATTCCATCTTGTATAATAATGTCTCTAGCTCCCCACTCAGTGTTGTCCTCAAGATGGTAGGCATATTGAGTTGGCAAACAGTCACTCTCACCCATACAAACCGTGGAGCAAGTGAAGCTGGAACTGAAGGCTTGTTTGCTGTCGCATAATCTGAGCAAAGTCTAGTGTTTGATGAATAATGAGTTGAAGAGACCGATTTTGAAGCTGAAACTTTGAGGTTAGTAAGTTGACTAAATTTTTAACAACTTTTGTGAAGGATGGTTGAGCTGAATATGAAGGAAAACAGGTTTAATTTTAGGTGAAAGTGATTGATACGGTGTCACACCCGCTCCCAGATTACCCATCTAACCTAAGGGGGAGTGGGAAGTCAATAGACATCACCCCTCTTGTGACGCATATTACCCTAACTTTTCCTGCACTTACATTTACTTATATACAGAACATAAAACACAGTTATACATCGCATGCTTATAACTTGATACGATTTCCTGTAAGGGTACACCTTTAATGCATATCATGAATTCATCCTCATATCCAAAATACAACATTCACAACACCATTGACAGTACCCATTCAAAAGTATATGTTCTACATGCCATTCACATAAGTATATTCAACGTACAACTCCCAAACTTCACTAAATCTTGATGATCGAGGCTTAGGCAGGATAAGCTGTATTAGGCGAAGCACCAGGAACGTCCTTGCTACCTGGGGAGGGAAAAAGAAAACATTTGGAAACATAAGCTAATAGCCTAGTGAGTGACAGTTCTTTATAAAACGGCATTCCTTTAAAACAGGCATGTTTCGTATAATGAGTAAATTAGAGTTTAACATTTATTCAGATGTAACATGCTTTTCACGAAATTCATCATTCTCATAAATCAATACTAAAATCACATCAAAGTGTTTTCAAGAAATTTATCAACATCAAGTAGTTTCAAACTTTTTCCCTTAGTTGAGGCGGAGGAATGTTTCTATGCACCTAACGTCGAAATCATCCCTGGCTTTAGGCAGAGCAAGCTCGATGCACTAGCCAGCTTAACCTCTATGTGCACATAGAAATAGGTCGGGTTGCCCATGTACCTTCTCATGTCCTTGAGTACTAGGTCCCGGGGAAACTCACGTGCCTTCTCATGTCCTTGAGCACTGAGCCTCCTCTTAAAACATTTCAGAATTTCTTTCACATAGTTGTTCATATAAAAATCTTTCATGAAAATCAATTTATCACGATAAACAATATTTTAAAACATGCCATTGCACATCTTATAGAAATGCATAAAACATGCCTTATAAACATCATCAAATATCAAGTTTTTAAGAAAGCATTCATCTCAAAGCCATAATTCATAAGGAAACTAAGCCAAACATTTTCAAAACAATATTTTAAAACAAGAAAAGTGTCACTCACAACTCTTTCTAGGCTTTATGTGGTTTATACACTGTTCCTATCTCTTCTCGGCCTGCACAAGAAACACACCCTGCGTTAGACAACACTAACTTCCTTTCCTTTCCTCTACTGACTTATAATGAGAATCTCAGCGACACCCGCCAAGAATGACTGTTACTAGTGATACCCAATAGAACAGCACAGTTGCTAGCGATACTTGATAAAACAGCACCAGCGTTACCTACCTGAGCAACGATACTCAGCGTTATCTAGCGATACTTGTGAGACAGAAAGCTCCTTTGCGTCTCAGTGTTACCCGTCTCGCTGCAAATTCTTAGACAGTGTGCCGATACTTGATTTTTCCAACGGCACTCTGCACTGTACTCCTTCCTTTCTTCTCGTCCTTACTTCAACCTATGAAAAACCACATTTCCATACAGATTCAGAGTTTCTTCCCTTCTGCATACTTATAGGAAATCATGTTCTAAAGCTTACCTTAAAATTTCAGGGTTTAGCTCTTTCCCATTCTCGCGATATTCCGAAATTACCTCATGCTGTTCCGGATTGCGAGATAGTCTTGTAATCACTGATTTCCTAAGGATTCACATAGTAAAACTTCGATTTCAGCAACACCATCCTTTACAAAAGTTGTTAGGAATTGCATTATCTTACTAACCTTAAATTTTCAGCTCTGATATCAGCTTATTCCTCACGTTCTGTCCCGAATATCAGTCACTGCTCAACCAAACTAAGTAGCTTTGGTCATTCCCCCGTTCCAACTTCGTTTCCAGCTTCGATGTGAATCAAACTTCATCCGGAACCCTCAAGAACACCCTCTTCAATCTTCTTCTAGAGTTTATCTGAAGAGTAGAACCGACTTAAGCTCTCGAATTGTCCTTAAAATGATTAAACATTTAATTAATCCAGCTATTTATACTGCCGACCTAACCTTATCAACACCAGGACTTAGGCTGCTACTTACGTATTTCCTCTGCAAACTAGCACAGGGTTCTCCTTTTCCAACGCATAGTGGTTGTCCTCACACGCCTCCTATTTTGAATGCATTCCTTTCCATCTTGAAATTCTACTTTCGATGTGTATAGACCATTCTGTCTTCAGCACAGGTGCCTCAATGAATATCTGTCTTCGACGCATCAACTTCAACACCATCCTGTCCTCAACGCAAAGTGACTTGGACGCATGGTTCAAGTGCGTTTCTCTCCCCTTCAAGACTACTTATCTATCAATACAGTAACTACTTCCGCTCACTAACTTCCATAAGTTAACCACAAATGCATAAACTTAGTCAATACTCAGTCGAAGTTTTACTTTGCCCTTGCTCTCGGCCACTTCTCCCTTTGAGACGTATAGCCACAAACGCATGGCCGTACCTCAATTCTTGGCATCGCAAACCAGTGCTTACATACGGATTCCTTAAGTGATCTGGAGCAGGGCAAAGTAAATTGGGAATATCTGTCGAATGAAGAGGAGTTTATCTCTGAAATTTTGAGCTAAGTTAGAAAACAAATTTCTCTACAAGTTTGTAGAAGTAAAGAAAATCTAAATCGGGCTAAAAATGCAACTGTTAACAGTTAGAAGCGCGGGCAATAGCGAAGACAGTAGTAGAAGGAGGCGAGTCTTGCTGGAGAATTGGACGACACTGGGAGCATGAAGGAGCGAGAGCGAGACAAATCTCACTAGTCTCGCTGGTCGATTCTGTCTCACAAATCTCGTTGGTCTCGCTTCTCTCGCTGCTCTTGCGCCTCTCGCTGCTCTCGCTAGTCCATAGTCTCGCAAGTACAGTTTGGTCTTTTGTTTGAATTTGTGGGTTTAGTCTCGCTAATGGCTTGAATCTCGTTCATTAGTGAACTCTTTTATGAAATATAGTCTCGGTTGAGCATTTCTTTGTGGTATATAGTTTCAGTGATGGTTTTCTTTATGTAGTAGGGTCTCGGTGATGGTTTTCTTTATGTAGTAGGGTCTCGGTGCTGAGTAATATGAATGTTTAAGGCTTGTTTCCTATGTAAAAGAAATTTTGAGGAAATTTAACAAAGGAAAATGTACTATTTCATGCCGAGAGGAGCTGGGAAAGACGTATAATCCTTTAAGGGCCCGGGACAAGTAGTGAGTGACAATTTTATTTAAAATAAGCATACTTTATACAAAGTTTTCATGCTATTTATTGTTGCTTGGAACCATGTTCTTATGTTTATGCTTTTCACGGGTTTTAAATATGCTATGATGACTATTTGCTTTAAGGAAGCATGTGTTTCCATGTAAATGTATAATATTATGGTTTTGCATTGGAAATATTTGAAGCATGCTAGTTGTTAACCGAGTTTTACGAAAGATATGCTATATATTAATCTATGATTTTATGGAAGCATGATGATTGTTAAGGAACTTATGAAAGTCTGAGATGTTACAAACTCGTGAATTTTTATTATGTCATTTTCAAAGCATGTTACTTTTGAATTATGTTTTAAAAGAAAGGCTCCCAATGCTGAAGGACTCAGAGAAGACATACGGGTAGCCAGGATATAGAAATGGTTCCCAATGCTAAAGGACTAGGAGAAGGCATGTGAGTAACCTAAGTATAGAGATATCCCCCAATGTTGAAGGACTCGGAGAAGGCATGTGGGTGGCCTAAATATCGTATACAGGACTCGGTACTGAACAACTTGAGAAGGTATTCGGGTAACACAGGATGTGATATCTATGTGCACATAGAGGTAAGATAGATGTTGTTGTGTTGAGATTACTCCACACAGCTAAGGATATTCGATGTTGGGTGTGTCGAGATTACTCCGCCCCAACTAAGGATGTTTTTGACATTAAGTAGTGTTGAGCTCCGCTCCGTCTCAACTAAGGAAAATGTTTTTGAAATATATTGAATTTTCATGTTTCTTTTCGGAAATGAACATATATGGTATGACAACACTACTTGAGCATGTTTTGCTTGGATATGGGAATGAACTAATGTTATTTACTTATTGTTATAAATTGATTACGGTTTTGATTAGTTTCCGAGTTAAAGGAAGGTTTTTACTAGATATGTCACTCACTGGGCAACCTAGCTTATGTTTTCCCTGTTTTTCTATTTTCCAGGTTGCGAGGGAGTCTGAGGTATTTAGCTTACACAGCAACTCGTCTAGGCCTACCAGCATTAGCGTCTGTGAATTTACAACATTGTAAATAGTTGATCTTGAACTTGTGTTGTACATATAGAGGGTTAAGGGCAGTGGTTAGTGAACTTATGTAATTAAAAGGGTTTGAATGTAAATCAGTGTTTTTATGATAGCTTAACCCTAGTTAAAGTTTGATGTTCCATTATTGTATATCTGCTTATTAGGTGTTTGGTCAAGGTATAAGGTTAACAGTGGATCCCGAAAGAGGTTCGATGTTTGCTGTCCTCACACTTTCTCTTGGAGTAAGAGGGTACCTGAGAGGGGGTGTGACATAAATAGTCAATGGAGTTACATCTAGTGATTACTATTTCGTGGTTCGGTCTTATGCAAACTCATTGCATAGGATACCCCCACTTGCATGTCACCTACACAAACGCGTTAGATCATTGCATTTGTATCAAATAAAAAGTGGGCCATATTTATAGTGTCACCAGGATAAGGTACTCAGTCTTATCCCTATATTATAGACCCTTTAAACTGTATATTGAATATTGATCTCCATATGTCCCCACATACAGTTCACGACTCATAAAATAGCCTAGGATGTTAGTTTATTGAATTTAGGGTTATTAAGACAAAACAAACAAAAACAATCAGTAACTCTTTATTAATGATTTAATTATGGTCAAATTATTACATTTACAACCTACGAGTTTTAGGGCATAAAACCCAACAGTAAATACTTTCAGTAGTTTTTCCATTTAAGATAATTTTCCTATAATATATCATGATAAATTATACTTTATATTAATCTTCATTAATATAATATTCCCTTTAATTTGAACAATTCAAATTATTCCAAAATTAATTGATCCTTGTTTTCCCCTTAGTTAGCTAGCAGAGGGGGACCTTATGAACCTATAGATTAGAAGCTCAATTGATTCGAGATTAAATTAATTAAACTCTTTAATTAATTAAACCAACATTCATTAATTGTGGGTCACTCCACTAAAGAACTACAACTACACTCTTCGCATTGGAGATATATTTCTATGTCCACGGATATAACCAGTAATCAATAAGTCAATCCTACACAAATTGCTCCTAATTACAACTGGGTCAAAATTATAGTTTTAACCATTTAATTACTTCTTTCTCCTTAAGTCCCACTGGTTCTCTATCATAATTACAACTTGGTCAAAATTACAGTTTTACCCCTTTAATTACTTCTTTCTCCTTAAGTCCCATTGGTCCTCTAATGAACAGCTTTTTTATGGTCCTACCATAAACAAATCCCTCTTGGGCTAACGATAGGAAGGGGCCTCTTGTTCAAGACTCAAAGTTAGCACTTAAGCGAGCAATTTATCTACTTTTCCTCAAAACAGGAAGGAGCGAGCTCCATCTTGTGTAGCTCTCTACTTAGAAAAATCCGTAAAATGGTAGGCATATTGAGTTGGCGATACAGGCCATTTTCACCCATACAAACCAAAGGATTGCCCTAATAAACAGGAGTTGATAACTCACTCAAGATTGATATTGAGTTACTTATGGTCATCCTTGTGAAATGTTAGTCTCTTCAATTAAGGTGTTATAAAGAAAGAGTAATCATCTTGTGGTCCGGTCTTGTATAAAACTCTTTGTAGTGATACTGCCACTCAGATGTCTACACATGAACGATTTGGACCAAATCGTTTGTAACATTTAGAACTATTGTAACGATTACAAAGTGGGTCGTATCAGCAATGTTACCAGGATAAGGCACCCAACCTTATCCATATACTGTGGACCTTTTAGATTATTACTTGAACACGATCCACTTGTTCAAGTTACATAAATAACTTAGGATATTAGTTTATTGGATTGAGTTAATGCAATATTGAATAAAATACATCTTATTTTATTAAATTAACAATTTATCATTTACAAAAGTATAAACTACGAGACCCATGAGATTTAGGGCACTAATCCGAACATAACCATCCACCAGATTTTGTAGGTATTGATGAGTATTGCTACCTGGGTGATGTTGAGGAGGGAGCCTGAGAAGACTGACCATTAGGCTCATGTCTTTGCCTTGATCTCTTTATTTTTTAGTTTATTTTCATTTGAACTTTGAAATAGGATCGTGTTTCTATATTAAGTTGTATTTTTTAGTTGGCTTAAAGTTAGAGACCTTGTAATAGATTTTAGTAGTTCATGTTGTTGAGTTGACGTTACTTTGAATTTTTTTTTTTAGTTTTGCAAGTTATGTTGAGTTTGATTATGTAGATGATTGAAAACTTTATGGAAACTCTTGTGATTTTGTTGAGGAGAAGTTGCTGGTGATTGTTATTGGGACTGCGTTTTGTTAAAATAGGTGTCAAAGAAAAGTTTTGGTTTTGTTGTGGTGGTGTCGTTAGGCTGTCGAAGATTGACCATTAGGCTCACGTCGTTGTCTTGATCTCTTTATTTTTTAGTTTATTTTCATTTGAACTTTGAAATAGGATCGTTGTTTCTGTTTCAAGTTGTATTTTTTAGTTGGCTTAAAGTTAGAGACCTTGTGATAGATTTTAGTAGTTTATGCTGTTAAGTTGACGTTACTTTGAATTTTTTTTTTTAGTTTTGCAAGTTATGTTGAGAGTTTGATTAAGTAGATGATTGAGTATTAGCTTCCTGGAAACTCTAGTGATTATGTTGAGGAGAAGTTGTTGATAATTGTTGTTGGGAGCGCATTTTGTTAAAATAGGTGTCAAAGAAAAATTATTGTTTTGTTATGGTAGTGTCGTTATGCTATCAAAATATTTCAAAAGTTTTGTAATTATTAGACTTAGTTGAAAGGTATTCTTAGCAATGATCCCTAGTTTAATGTTGAAATTGGAGTAGTTACATTATAAAATTAGAAAATAATAAAACAACGTTGGTAAATAAATTTAAAAATACAAAATCAAAACGATTATTGAACCAAGCTAGGATAAAGTAGACATGATCCTCGAAAATAATAATAACAAACATAGAGTTATGGGCGTGAGTAATTATTACTAGAAAAATATTGAGTGTCAGTTGACCTACATTTATCTTTGTATAGTCCATTTAAGTTCCTTAATTAAAATTGGGGCAGTTTTGCATATAGCAACTATGCTCAAAGCAATAGCAAAATAACACAATGCAAAATAATTTATAGATATAAAACAATTTATATTCAACTCATTGAAAATGTCCAAAGTGCTAAGTCAAAGTGAATTAGTGACTCACTTCTCGACGTGATGACGTGACAGATTTGATCAAAATGAATCCACTTATAAGGTAACAGGTGGAGTAATAGGGAAGTAACACATGACAAGCTTTTTAAGTTTTGTTTGAACTTGCAATGAAAATGAAAATGAAATTAATATATATATTGTTTGGGAAAATGGTATATATGGATTGAATACACTAGCAAACTCAAACATAACCCATATGGTGTAACAAGGCTTAGATATGGAAATAACCAAAGCCTTGAAAAAACCTTAAAACCTTTGAAGGTTCAAAATGGAGTGAGGCACACTTTCGATAAGCGTTGTTCTGAAGACAATTATTCGCTCTACATCAGATGCAAACAGACTACAACGATCGTCTCAACAAGATACAACGTCTAACTCCAGTAAAACTGCAACCTCGAACTACTCGAATCTAACAGAACTCTTAGATACTTCTCAACTGAACACTAGATATAAAGAAAGAAAGAAAGAAGAGAACTCTTCAATTTTAAGTGGGATGCTACAAATGAAGAAATAAGTTGCTATTTATACGCCAACAACTTAGTAACTCTCCAAAATACAAAATAAAATAAAATATACAAAATTGACACATTTTTCAAATTTAACTCAATTTAGTTGTTACTTGATTAAATGAACCTAAGTTATTCAAATTGAAGAAACTAAAAATTTAACTTTCATACATGTTAAATTTCTTCATGAAATATCATCTTAATTTGATTGTTTCAATCCAATTTGAAGTTTCTAATAATGAATTTAATCTACACAATTAAATCCATTTTTTATATTTCAAAAATCCATAACAGTTTCACTTTCTTTCATTATAAATATCCAACAAAACCTCACATGAAAGAAAGTGAAAGAAAATCAAACAAAAGTCGTTGAGAGCAAACAAACCAAATTTTCATCAGGAGAGGTGTCTTTTGGACTTAAACCTTCATTAGTGAATATCCATCAAATTACTGAAGAAATAGTGAGATCAAGCTCTGGAACAATTGTCCTTCTCATTGGTAAATTGAGATAATAGATATCATACACAACTCATCTTGTATCTTTGAGTACTACACATTTGTGTCCATTTTGGTCCCGAACAAAATCTTGAATTCATGAGAGTTTTCAAGAACATAGCCATTTGAAAATTTCTCATAGAAGCGACCACATTTCTACTCTCAAGTTTTAGAAAAACAATTTGATTGATTATAGTTGTATTGTCGTTCCCCTTGCTAATTGTCAACATAGTTCACCTTAACTACAGGCTTCTAGGCCTACTGTGCTTTTGCAAAGAAAGGTCTATTTCACAAGGGAGGTTAGTTCAGCTAATTCAGCTCTACGAGGTTGTTTGGGGTGAGGAGATGAGATGAGATTAGATGAGTTGAGATATGAACTCAACTCATTGTTTGGGAGACCAACTTCATAAATCACCAACATTTTATACCATATCCACCAATAGTATACTCTGCCCTCATCATCATTGATGCCTCGTTACTCACTTTAGCGACCACCTTCAACGGCCAACTCCGGCAACAACCTCCTATGTCCAACTCCATTGACCACCTCCGATAGCCAACTTCGCCAATCATTGCCTATGGCCAACTCAACCAGCAACATCCAACCAACACTATCGACGACCAACTTCGACAACCTCCGACGGTGACCACTTCACGATCTTCGGGCGACCATTATTTTAAATTATGGCTACTACAAATTTGGGATCTGTTGACACACAAGTTTTTTGTTTTGTTGACATTCGTGACATAAAAACCATTAATAAAACCTTAATTTAAAGCTTAACAACTATTAATTTAAAAATATATAAGTTCATTTACCTCTTGTGCAAATGATTGAGTAAGGGGAACTCACGTCCCAAAGTGCTGTGTTGTAAGCCCTAATCTTTAACTCTAAACTCATATGTGAATTACTAAGCTTGTGGTTTATTTTGACATGCTAATTGAGAATGTACATGACTTGAGGAAGTTTTCATTATTTGGAACAAGGATTAAATGATATTATTAAGGATTATTATTGTTATTATTATGATGATTATTATTATTATTAAGGTTATTAACAAAATTAAATGTAGATATGTATGTGCATGTGTAAATTAAACTTAGTGGAAGAATTATTCAAAAAAAAGAAAGAAAGAAAGAAAGAAAGAAGCGAAGTGGATTGGGTTAGTCGGTGGTGGAGTTAAAATAGAAAAGAAATGAGTTTTCATCATTTATCTTGCTGACTTCTCATCTTTTTCAAAGGGGGAGTTTCATGTTCTTTAGCTAAGGCCCCAGGAGGGAGAAGACAAGTGAAGATCTGAGTTGATTGGAGTCGAATTTTGAGGGAAAATTGGTGAAAATATGAAGAACATCAAAGGAAGTCTAGAATCTGTGCAAATCTGGACAGGTTGCGGTGTTTGAAAGATATTAAGTTGCAGAGATTGAGTTGGAAGCTGAAATTTTGAGATTAACAAGTTAACTCATTTCTTAATAACTTTTGAGAAGGATGCTCGAGCTAATTGTGAAGGACAATGGGTGAAACTATAGGTAATAGTGATTGGTTTGTAGTTTTCAATAATATGGAGAGGTTGCTAGTTTGAGGGCAATTCCGGGCAATCCAGGGGTTCTTCGTGTTGGGTTTTATGCCCTAAAACTTATAGATTGTAAATGTAATAATTTGACCGTAATTAAATCGTTAATAAAGAGTTATTGATGTGTTACTTTAATAAGCGTTATTGATTGTTTTTGTTTGTTTTGTCTTAATAACCCTAAATCTAATAAACTAACATCCTAGGTTGTTTTATGAGTCTTGAACTGTACGTGGGGACATATGGAGATCAATGTTCAGGATACAGTCTAAAGGGTCTATAGTATAGGGATAATGTTAGGTACCTTATCCTAATGACACTATAGATACGACCTACGTTGTATTTGATACAAACGTAATGATCTAACGTGTTCGTGTAGGTTACATGCGAGTGAGGGTATCCTATATAATGACTTTGCATAAGACCGGACCACGGAATAGTAATCACTAGATGTAACCCCATTGACTAGTTAGGTGTCTATTTCAATAGGATGACCTAGGCAACTTAGTCTTAATCCTGAGTATATTATGAACTCCTGTCCACGAGGGATTGTCCTTTATATTTGTATGGGTGAGAGTGACCATTTGTCGACTCAATATGGCTACCATCTTGGGGACAAGACCGAGTGGGGAATTGGGGACAATTATATAAGATGGAATTCACCCATGCCCATTTTTAGGGTAAGTAGGTAAGTGTTCCCTTAAGTGGTGTCTCTGGGACTTAAACAAAGGACCCTACCCTCTCATTAGCTCGAGAGGGGTTTCTGTTTCATGGTTGGACCATAAACAAGTTGTTCATTAGAGAAGCACTAGTATTTGAGGATTTAGAAGTAACCTAGGGGTAAAACGATAATTTGACCTAGCTGGTGTTACGAACACTTGTGAAGGACCAATTTGCTATTATTGGTCTATATACATGGACACAAAAATATATCAGCAGTGAAGAAAGTGCAGCTGTGAATCTTTAGTAGAGTATACCTACAAATAACGAATATTGATTAATGTGGTTAATGAGTTTAGCCGATTAATCTCATATCGTTGGAGCTTCTGATCTGTAGGTCCATAAGGTCCCCTTACTAGTCACCACGGACCAACAAGGATCAACTATGTTGAAAGAAAAATTTGAAATGTTTAAATTTATGAGCAAAAATATTAATTGTATTGGATACAATTAATTGCATGATTTATTATAAATTTTATTTGAATGTGATTCAAATTATAACTTTATAATATGAAGATTAATTTATTTAAATATGATTCAAATAATTAATTATTTATTTGGATAAAATCCATATAAATAAATAGATGGAGAATTAATTAATTAATTTGAATTGGATTCAAATAATTAATTATTTAATTTGGATGGGATTCAAATCAAAGATTCTGCAGAAAATAAATATTTAAATAAGATTTAAATATTTTAAACCATTTAATATGAGATATTTCTTGGGTAGATATTTATTAATATTAGATATTATTAAATATTTGATTTAAAATCTCTACAGAGGGTTTATCCTAATAGAATTAGGAGTAACCCATAGAATTCTATAAATAGCCCTTGGGAGCCTTCATAGCACACACTCTACAAGAATAATCTCCACGATTACTCTAAAAATCTTCTACTAATTTTCCTAATTTTCTTAGAAAAATTCTAAGAAAATTCTTCTTCCTAGTCTTTCAAAGAAGCAATTCCTACAAACTGGATCCTTGCCAGAGTTATAGCGAGGAAGATCTTTTGGAAAAGGAGAACTACAAGGAGAAGACTGTCGGTTCAAGAATTATAGATTGGCAAAGGTATGGCGCTTAACTTTTTCTTTATTTTTTGTATTTTTAATTCTTTCAATAAATCAAAGAACGCGATCACAAGCTTACGCCGGGATTCAATTCCTTTCACTTAGGTCTTCAAATTTTGAGGTAAGTTATAGAGGACTTAATCCTGAAGAGTTTGCAAAAACTATTCACTTAATTTGGTTTAGAATCGAGTGAGAATACGACTTGTTTGAAGTTGAGTTGAAAATCTGGAAATTTTAGGCCAGCCCAACCCAGCTAACATGCCCATGGGAGTGATTTGCCACCCATCTATCGTGCCACCAACCTCATTTGCATGCCCATGAGTCAACTAATGCCTATTTTGTGATTTTGGTTAGTTTTGGTTCAATTTGAATACTTTTGGGTTTATTTGGCTATTTTTTTAGAGTAGAAGAGTATTTTAGGATATTTTTACATGGAAATACATGAATTTGGAATTTAGGTGAATTTTGGGAAATTTATGAATAATTTGAAAATATATGAACTGTACGCCCTAAGCAAGCACAGATAAGGTCTTAAATTAAGTTTAAGAGAGTTGGAGTTATTAAGGGTGTCACAGTTGAGTTAATTTGTCATTATATTTGGGTGGTTCAAGGATATTAGAGCTGAAACTTTGAAATAGTTATATGTTGAGGATAAATGGATTTTAGGATGATATTAGTTGAAATTATGAACGAGGTATAAGCATTTTGACCAAAATATTTGTTCATAGGATAATGAGAAGCTTGAGATCTGATTTTTAGGTCAACCTAGGATTTGTGACATATATAAGCCTAAAGGAACGAGCTCTTAGCTGTGAGTGACAAAATGTTTCCAATAGAGGTGTACACGGGTTGGGTTGGGTTGGGGGTAATTTTTGGACCAACCCAAAAATTCGGGTTGGTTGGGTTGGCTACCCAAATAACCCGAATAGGGTACCTAACCCAACCCAACCCTTAAAATTCGGGTTGTGTTGGGTTGGGTTGTTGGGTTGTGTGTGTGTTTTCTTTTTCTTTTCTTTTCCCCCTATTTTTTGGTAAAACACATTGGCCTATCAATGAAACACTAATTGACATATCCATTGATCCAAGATAAAATATAAAATACATTGATCTAAGAAAAAAATATAAAATAGTTCTTAACACTAACTTAAACTAATATATATATGTACATATATATATATAGTTTTAATATTAATATTAGAAATTCGGGTTGGGTTGGGTCAGACCGAATTTTCAAAATCGCAACTCGAGACCCGACCCGACCCGAAAAATACAAAACAAATTAACCCAACCCAACTTAAATTTTAAACTAACCAAACCCAACCCTTATTATTCGGTTAGGTAGTCCGGGTTGTTCGGGTTGTTAGGTCATTTGAACACCCCTAGTTTCCAAATGATGTTTGTACATTCTTATGAATCATGTTCTTTATAAATGTTTTATGATTAATGATTACCATGAGTTTGACTTAAAATTCTCTAAATGATATTTGTTGAATAATGTTTATTGAAGCCCAATTTATGGGCTTGTTTATTTATGTTTTACCAGGTGTTTTCTGAATAATGTTTCTTAAGTATGTTTATAAGCTCATGAAGTGTGGGATATGTTTTATTTTAAAATGATTTGCACCTAATGTGATGGGAGCTTGGTACCCAAGGACCTATATGATGGTATCATGGCAACCTAAGTTTCTTGTACCTAAGGACTTATGAGATGGTATCGAGGTAGACCGAGACCCTGGTACCTAAGACTTGTGAGACGGTATTAGGGCAACTCAATGGATATTAGGTCTTTGGGACCCATTTCAGTATGCAATAGGCTTTGGGTCGTATGTTGGAGTGCCTTTGTCCTTTGGGGGTTAGCTCGACGTGCACGTATGATAGTTTTCAACGTTGGGTGTTTTGAGCTTACTCCATCTCAACTAAGGTTCAAGGTACTAGGTTTCAAATGTTTCTTAATGTTGCTAAACTGAATGTTTTATGCTCTCTAAGTTATAAATCTATTTGATAAGCTATGTTTCTAAATATTTATGAAGTGAGCATGTTTTAGTAGACATTTTATTAAATAGACACTTATTAGGTTTTTTCCTAATGTTTTCCAAAATTTTTTCTTTTTCTCCAGGTAGCAGAAGGATTCCAAAAGCTTGACCTACCCATGTCTCGTCTGTGCTGCTGATCCTCCCCAAGCTCTTACTTTGTTAGTGGTAGAAACATCATAGTAGTGGAAACATCATGTATAGCCTAGCATGTAGCTTAGGGTGGGTAATGTTGTCACACCCCCTCCCGGATTATCCTCCATAACCCGAAAGAAGATGTGAAGTCAGTAACCTTGACTCCTCTGTAAGGTTCACTGACCAACCATTCCTTTTTCCAAAGTCGGCCCAGACGAGGTTCGACGTAGGCATAGCATCCCGAACTCGCTTGCTACCTGGAAAATTAGAAAACATGGGAAAACGTGAGCTAAGCCCCGTGAGTGACAAGTTTTGTAAACTATCTTTTATTCGAAAAGAGGCATGTTACAGTAAAACGCATTAAAAGAAGGATTCAACAGGAACAGATTTTCCACAATTCTTTGTCATTCACGTAAATCCGTTCTAAATCCATAGAATCGTTTTCCAGAATATTTAAAGAGAAAACCGTTTGGTTTTTCAATCTTTTCCCTTAGTTGAGGCGGAGCAAAGCTCAATGCTCTCAACGTCGAAAACATCCTTAGTTGGGGTGGAGCAAGGCTTAACACACCCAATGTCAAAATCATCCCTGGCTTCAAGCAAAGCAAGCTCGATGCACTAGCCAGCTTAACCTCTATGTGCACATAGGAATATGACGGGTTGCCCATGTACCTTCTCATGTCCTTGAGTACTGGGTCCCGGGGAAACTCACGAGGCTTCTCAAAGAGATAAGCACTGAGCCTCCTCTTAAACATTTTATCAATCATTTTGAGTAGATCATTCATATAAAACCTTTCATAGAAATCAAGATGTTTCTTGATAAACTGTACTTTGCAACATGCTTTTCAATATAGTAAAACAATAAGATTACATGCCTTTAAAACGATGCGTTTCAAGAAATCAGTTATCATAAACCATATCATATAAGAACAGTTCAACAAAACTCAATTTGAAAGAAAAAGAGAGTCACTCACAATTTCTTAAGATATTTCCTCTTTTCCTTCCAATCCTTGTCTTCCCGAGCTCCTTGAACGCAAGGGTTTGGTCTTCTACCCCGCAAACTATTTCTGGTAACAGGTTGGACACAAGCCTGCCCTTAAACGCAAGGTGCAGACTAACTCTTCTTACTCTTTCGGATGCGTCGACCTTCCTTGAACGCAAGGTCTAATTTGAACGCATCGTGGCGTTCACCCTTTATGTTGAATTCGTGTAAAACGCAAGGCTTACCCTTCTCGACGCAAGCCAACTTCTTAACACTAGATGACTTAGGTGTCAAGGTTGTCTTCCTCTTTGGCCGCAGACTTCCTCTTACAGACGCAAGGTTTTCTTCTTTCAATTCTCCTTCTTTCTTTCTCTCAAGAATTATTATCACCGAATCATCAGTCATTACTTTTCCCCTCAAGGTCCTATTTATAGAGAACTTATCATTCTACTTCTCCTCTTTTGCTGCCACTTGTTTACCACATGTCATGTTGCATGCTTAATCAACTATTCATTAGTACAAGTGTCATTTTGCATGAGATGATTATCATGCTTTCTAACACCTCCTACTTAATGAGGTGTCCCAATCATGTGTAACCACCTGGCATATAGGCTTACCTACGTCCGTTATGTTCCAATATACAACTACCCAATCATTCCTGTGTTCCTATGCGTTTATAGACCTTTATTTCCATTTCTCTACCACATTCAATTAGGTATACAAATCTTAAACGCATGCTACTATGTGTTTCAGCTTACCATAAAATATCATACATCAATATTAATCGCATACTATCTGTGTTCAACTTTCTTTTCTTAAATTCATTCACAGCTACAAATCCCTCTTTTGTACAATTACACCCTTCTAACCATGTGGTTTACTCCTAACTACCACATTCAACTCAAGTTCTTTCTTTATGCATTTATCCTCTTTCATTCATCTTTACATCATTCCGCGTTCATGACCTTCCTTTAAGTCCCTTGATTTTACCCTCTATGCGTTCTCGAATCATATACCAAGGTTATTCCTTTAACCATTTCCTGTTTTAACTTTTCCTATGCGTTTACCCGAGATCTTGATAACATTTTTCATTTATTATAACGTTAAGCTCTTCCGCGTATAACTTATTAACCATCGACTCATAAGCCCCTCGTCGCATAGCTAATAGCTGTCCTTAACACAGAACTCCTCAATGCATAGCTAATGGTTCCTCACCTCGTAACTTCCTCATCGCATAGTAAGACCTTACTAATCACTGAAGTCCTACTAGCATATAATAATCCTTTAACATTTATCATCTCAATTATTAACTATTTAGAATTTCAGTTTCCTCAACGCGTCGCTTTGCCATCGCATAGCAATTCTTCAACGCATAGAAATTTCCCAATGTAATAACCTTCAACGTTTAACGGCTTCTTCCGCACATGCTATACCATATTCAGGGACTTCTTGATTAGCCCAATGAACCTTCATCGCACATAGCAAACTCCCAACGCCTAGCCGTTGCTCATCGCATAGTTTTTCAATCCATCGCTAACCTTCAGCGCATAGTCACAGTTTATCGCATGGTTTACCAACGCGTAGTTGTGATCAATACCCAAGTTCCTTTTTCCTCCATACTGTTGCTTCATAACGCCTAATGCATTACTTTCCTTCACTCCACTTTCCGACGCGTTGCCAACCCTTCCAACGCAAAGTACTTTTCCCACGCAATGGTTCTACTCCATTTTACATCATCGACGCATGGTACTTCACCTCATTTAACTTGCCATTATTAACATTTAATCGCGTAACTTGGTAACTCAATATTAACTATTACATGCATTATAACTTATCCATCCATGCGTCAGCCTGATTTCCAGAATTATGTCTACCCTCTTCTTAATACCATTCATTTCATCGCACAGAATTTATTGGCCATAATTTAGTAGTTACACAATCTTAACTTCTCGTTTACACGTTCCGCTAATCCACACTCTATATTCTTTTATCCTTACCAATTATATAAATACTTAGGTTTTCAGGAACAGGGTGTTACAAATGTTTTGTAGGAAATATTGTAAACTTTGTTTATGTACATGATACCCTGGTGTAAGTACTGGGAAGTAATGTTGGTATGTTTAGAGTGCAAACAAGCTATAGTTGTGCTGATTTATGTGAGGAATGTTGTAAACTGGCTATCAGATACTCTAAATGAACAAGGTTACGTGAATGTATGGATGATTTACTTGCTAGATAACTAGTTAAATAGGTGTACAGGGAACATGTTAGCATTGAAGGAACCAAATTTCGTGGGGAAGCACATGAACGCATGTACTTTTAATTTACGTTTTGAATTTACAGAAATTATAGAGAAATTTTAACATATTTTAATTAAGCATGTTTTATTGTGGAAAAATTCAATAAGAAAGAAAATACCTTTGAAGAGTTCTTTGATCTTCTCCAATTCTTCAGTGTTTCTCCACAACAAATGATCACGAACACCGCAACTCTAGTCACCATCACGAGATCTTCCTCGATATTCTCAAGGTGAGAATCATAGCAGAATTGTATGGACTCGTTTGGATTAAATTTGGGAAAGGGAGAAATTTTTTTTTTCTTTTGAGAGAGAATTGCCAAAAAGGAAGAAGAAGAGAATTTGTAGAGATTAACTTCTTTTTCACCCCCCTCCTTTGTCTTCCTTGTTCTGAATCATATATATAGAGAGAGATGTATGTGTGGGAATTATCAAATAACTCCCTACTACCCCTCAAGTTAAATAACTCCCTAACTCCCCACTTCTCATTATATTAATTAATATAATTAAATTCAAATCATGTATTATATCCCATATAATATATAACCTATAGTTTATATATATATCACATTCATATAATTAATATTTGAATCACATTCAAATATTTATTTCTCTAAAAAAAAACACCTTTATATTAGAATGTCACATACATTATATTAGTTGTATTTAATACAATTAAATCCCTTTAATTAATTTGAACAATTCAAATTAATCCAAAATTAATTTGATTATCGTTATTCATTATTGAGCTAACGAGGAGACTATGGACCTTTAGATTGAAGCTCCAATGATACGAGATTAGCTCTAGATGTATTCATGTGTCCATTGGATATAACCAATCAACAATGCGTTGACCCTTCACAAATTGCTCGTAAGTAAAGCTAGGTCAAAATTACCATTTTACCCCTGTAGTTACATCTAACTCCTTAAATACCACTAATTCCTCTAATGAACAATTAGTTATAGTCCAATTATAACTGAACCTCTCTCGAGCCAGGAGAGAGTGTGGTGCCACATTGTTCAAGCCTCAGAATTAACCCTTAAAGGAGCAATTTCTCTACTTTCCCTAACAATAGGGAAGGAGTGATTGTGTAGTTGCGTTCCTAACTTCCCAATTAGATGAATCCTCAAAATGGTAGGCATATTGAGTCGGCGAACTGGCCACTCTCACCCATGCAAATCAAAAGGACTGCCCTCATAAGCAGGAGTTCACAACTCACTCAGGATTTAGGCCAAGTCACTTATGGTCATCCTGATGAAATGTAAGTCTCTTCTAGTAATGGTGTTATAAAGAGAGAGTTAACATTTCGTGGTCCGATTTTATATAAACTCTTTGTATAGAAAACCCATGCTCACATGTCTCCACATGAATGATCAGGATCAGATCATTTATAGTACTTTACAACACTTGTAACAACTGCAAAGCAGGTCATAATTGTAGTGTCACCAGGATAAGGTACCTAGCCTTATCCATCTACTGCAGACCATTTAGGTTATTGCTTAAACATGATCCACCTATATATCTCCATATACATGTTTAAGTTACAGGTGATAACCTTGAATTTTAGTTTATTGATTTTGGGTTAATGCAATTAAATTTTGACTAAGATAACATTTATTTCATTAAATAAATAATCTGTTTATACAAATAAAAATTACAAACCACAAGACCATGGGATAGAGCACAACCCCAACAACCATGGTGGAGATGAGTGCGTTGGTCTTTGAAGTTGTCTTATTGACTAATGCTTCACCTGGAGCTGCATCGATATTGTTCTTATCCTATTGCAATGAGCCCTCGTAGAAATATTGGATAAGAAGCTGGTTCGAGATCTGATGAGGAGGGAAACCAACGTAGAGGCGCGTGAATCTCTCCCAATAATCGTACAGAGACTCTCATTGGTCCTACATGATGCCATCTCTTTCTTGATTCTATTGGCATGGGAGGCAAGGAAAAATTTCACCAAAAATTTCTTCTTCATGTCTACCCAAGTGATGATGCTCCCTAGTGTCAGATAATAAAGCCAATCCTTCGTGTCATCCTTGAGAGAGAACGGGAAAACTCACAAGTTCAACTGCTCCCCTGTAACACCGTGAGGACGTATGCCATCACACACATGTGGAATTCTTTCAGATGCTTATGCAGATCCTCACCTATAGGACTATATAAAGCAGGAAGTAAGTGAATCAAACCAATTTTAAGTTCGAAATTACCCATATGTCTCCAGGTACGTGATATATAATGGTTATTGGGTCAGGTCAAGGGAGGTCCCTTAAAGCATTTCGACAACTACCATCGTTATTCTTTCTTCTTATTCTTCTAAATTCTCCTCTTCTTTTGTGCCTTTTACATAGATCTTTTCGTTTCACGTCACTAGCTCTTTAGCCTCTCTTCTGATTCGTTGCTCTTCTCTATTGATGTCTGCAAAATTTAACAAACTAAAGCTCCTAAAGGAATGAGTTATACACTAAAAAAAAACTAAGAATAGATAGGAATTGGAAACCTTTTAAAAGAGAAACTACTTGGTGCAGGAATCGAATTCCTTTGTGGAAGCATGTGATCGCTTTTGCCTCAATGTTGTTATAGGAATTTTTAAATAGAATAGAGACATATCAAAAGAATTAAGCATGTTTTACAACATCAATTATGGAGAAGAATTAAATACCTTTTGCAAGAGCAAAACTTCAAATCTTCTCCTAGTCTTAAGAAATCCACAACACAAGAAAAATACCCACAAGCAAGACACCACCACTTTGCCTTCTTTGCTTTTCTCTTTGGACAGTGAGGCTTGTGGAAACCTTGTGAAAATGGAGAAGGGAAGAATCAATTCTTCAAACAACTTTTCTTTTTTTCTCTTTTTTTTTTTTTTTAGAGAATTTTATGGAGTAGAGTAACTTTCTATCAAATTCTTAGAGATCAATCTGTGGGATCTCTACCATAATAATACATAAGGAGGGAGTTTGTAACTTCTCCCCTCACTCACCATCCCTGCAACTGGGGAGTTGTTTATTTTAATAAAAAGGATAATTAAATCAAAATTTAATTAATATAAATTAATTAAATTAATTAAATTTATTTATTTAATAATAAAACATTAATTAATCAAATCTAAGGGATGTTTTTAAGAATAGAAAAACTGTTGAAAATAATTACAAATATAGCAAAATTTTACTTTCTATCTATGATAGGCCGCAATAGACCCAAATAGACATCTATCACTTTACTAGATAGACACGGATAGATGTATATCTAGGTCTATCGCGGTCTATCATAGCTAGAAAGTAAAATTTTGCTATATTTGTAAATAGTTTGATATTTTTTTATTTATAATAATTTTCTCAAATCTCTAATCTAATTAATTAACTCATTAATTAAATATTAATAAATTAAATCTAATTTAATTAATTAACTTATTAAATACCATATATTTAATTTAATGTGTATATATGAATCATATTCTAATTTATATATTCTCTCATAACCTATAATTTTAATATGAATCTCATTCACATTAATTATAACCTATAAGTTTAATATGAATCCAATTCATATTAATTTATTCAAATATTACTACTCTCATGTTATAAAGTTCTAATTTGGAATCTAATTCAAAATTAACTTTATATTATAATGTATCTTATCCATTAGTTTTAATTGTATCATATACAATTAATTCCCTTAATCAATATGAACATTTCAAATTCTTTCAACACTTAATATCCTTGTTTAACCCATTTTGAGGTAGCAGAGTGACCTAATGGACTTACAGTTATAAGTTGGGTCGTTACAATATCAGTAGTAGATAACCACTCATTCAAATTCAATTTTAATCGTAATATTGGTATATCAATAGTTTATCAACATGGATTCATAATGGTTACCAATATGATGTATTAAATAATTGTAAGTTGATTGTTGATAACTCTCTAAAAATGCTATTTATATGTCTCTAATCTCACTTGCTTGTTTAGTATAATGTGTTTAAATGTCTATTTTTATTTATTTCTGAGCAAAGCATGCATTAGAGAGTGTTACGTGCCATTTGGGGTTGATTTGGAGCTATTAAGAGTCAACTGAGGACAGAAAGCTTCAATGGACAAGAAATGATGAAAAATGCCCTTAAAAGAGCAAGTCGTCGCTCAACGGATAAAAGTTACTAGGGATAACATACTGATCTTCCCAGCTCACACCGTCGGGAAGGTTTGGCAGCTTGATGTCATCTCTTCGCCACCTGCAGTTGTAGTATGTTCCAAGGTTTACACTGTTTGCCCATTAAAGCATGTTTGGGCGCTCTCATGGGTGCTTAGTGTCACGGTCATGCTTGTCCAGGGCGTGTTGCCCGTGGCCGCATGACCACCTTAACCCCTTTTTATCATGCTTTCACCTTATGTATTTCATTTTGCTAGTTAGTTTACTTTCCTAGTACTTTTTTTTGTAAGTGACCGCTTGCCACTTTGCATGTGCAAGAGTGACAATCCTAAAATTGTTCAGAATGTACTATATGGGGGTGAGACTAACCATCAAATCCTCATATCCGAAGTTGTGAGCTATAAAGCCATTGTTGTCCCTTTTTGCTTTCTAGCCTTACAACACATCTAATTTCTCAAATATGCTTTCAAACGTTTGCGAAATCCTTTTCCTCTAAAACTCGTTTTCTAAAACCATTTTCCTTGGAACGGTGCCGGAGGTTACGAGAGGCACTCGGTGTGCCATAGGCGATCAGAATTTGATCAGGCTGACTTGTTCATGAGCTAGAACAAGTGCCGCACAATCGTTTAGTCCTGCGCAGAACTACGATTGTGACAGTTGGTATCAGAGCCAAGTCAGCTCACAAGAGATAAGACCAGAATTATGTCGACCGCGAAACATTTAACCAAGTCGCAAGTGGACCGACTGGTAGAAATGGAAGAGCAGATGCTCTACCTGAGAGAAGTTCCCGATGCCCTCCGTTTCCTGGAAACTCGAGTACAAGAAATCTCTGAAAAGGCTGATGGGATTGACGTGGTTGCCGGCCGCTTAGACGGGATGCCCGTCAAAGAGTTGATGTTAAGGGTTGAGACCCTAGAGACGAAAGTTGCGAGACCTAGCAGCTTCGAGCGGGGCGACAGCTCATCGAGCTCTGTAGCCCATATGGAAGAAAGAGTAGAGGAGCTAGATAGCTCTCAAAAAGCAATAATCCAGATGGTGACGGACTTGTCAGAAGACTTTCGAGCCGCACTCGATGTCGTCAAGACAGAGATTGCGGATATCAGTACAAGGGTGAATCTCACCATGAGAGCGGTGGGAAACTAAACCCCAGCTGGGGGTGCAGTCCAGTTGAATCGAGTGAAAATCCCAGAACCCAAGCCCCCTTCTGTAGGGCTTGAGACGCAAAAGCTCTGGAAAATTTCATATTTGACATGGAACAATATTTCAGGGCCACGAGCACGACTGTTGAAGAATCGAAGATTACCTTCGCGACGATGCAGTTGGCAGACGACGCCAAACTATGGTGGAGGTCCCGGTACATAGACATGCAAGAAGGTCGTTGTAGTATTAATACCTGGGATAAATTGAAACAAGAACTACGTTCTCAGTTCTTCCCCGAAAACGTCGAGATCTTAGCACGGCGAAAACTCCGGGAGTTGAGACACACGGGCCTGGTCCGAGACTATGTGAAACAGTTTGCAGGGTTGATGTTGGACATTCGTGATATGTCCGAGAAGGACAAAGTGTTTTGTTTTGTCAAAGGATTGAAATCATGGGCGAAAGCCAAACTGTACGAACAGAGAGTACAGGACCTCACGTCGGCGTATGCAGCCGCCGAACGATTGTTCGATCTCAGCAGTGACGTCCAAGACACTAGACGACAATCAACTTCCTCGAGCGGAGGAAATAAGAATAATCGGGCAAGCCCGCCTCGGAATGCTGGAGGGGACAAAATTTCGAGTGGAGATCGAAAGCCCTATCAACCCCCTCAACCTAGGAGTGGGAACACTTGGCGGGGGCCTAATCAACAGAACAATTACCACCGACCCCCGCAGTGTTTTCTCTGTAAACGGCCTCACAGGGTGAGCGAGTGTCCAAAACGAACCGCATTTAATGCCTTCCAAGCCGCCTTGGCAACCGATACAGATGGGCAAACTGATCAACTGGAGGCAGAGACCCCGCCGTCAAAAGAGGGGGACAACCCTCGAATAGGGGCACTGAAATTCTTATCGGCCCTCCAAAGGAAGATCGGAGAGACCAAGGAACCCGTCGAGCGGGGCCTCATGTACGTCGATGCCTGGGTGAACCAAAGAGCGGCCAAGAGCACCATGGTCGACTCTGGTGCCACCCATAACTTCATGACCGAAACAGAAGCACGCCGGCTAAACCTTCGATGGGAGAGAGACGCAGGGAAAATGAAAGCCGTCAACTCTGCAGCCCTACCTATCACGGGAGTAGCGAAGAGAACAATAGTTAAGCTGGGAGAGTGGAGTGGACCTGCCGACTTTGTGATCGTCAAGATGGATGATTTCGACGTAGTCTTGGGGATGGAGTTCTTACTCGAACACAAAATGATACCAATGCCGCTGGCAAAGTGTTTGGTAATCACAGGATCCACCCTCACCGTGGTTCAGACCAACATTAAGCAACCCAACGGGGTGAAAATGATCTCGGCCCTCCAACTCAAGAAAGGCCTTGCTCGCGACGAGCCTACTTCATGGCCATCCCGGTTGAGTCAGTCGAGACAGAAGGAGAGTTCGTTCCCGAAGCTATTCAAGTTGTCTTAGAGGAATATCGGGATGTTATGCCGGATAGTCTGCCAAAGTCTTTGCCTCCAAGAAGGGGGATCGACCATGAAATTGAATTGTTGCCAGGGGCAAAACCTCCTGCAAAGAATGCCTATCGAATGGCGCCTCCTGAGTTAGCCGAACTCTGAAAGCAGTTAGATGAGTTACTAAACGCAGGGTTCATTCGCCCTGTCAAGGCACCCTTTGGAGCACCAGTGCTATTTCAGAAGAAGAAGGATGGAAGCCTTCGGTTGTGTATAGATTATCGGGCTCTAAATAAGCTCACTGTTCGCAACAAGTATCTGTTGCCCAGTATCACAGACCTATTTGACCGGCTTCATGGCGCCAAATACTTTTCGAAACTCGACCTTCGGTCAGGGTACTACCAAGTGCGAATTGCTGAAGGAGATGAGCCAAAGACGACCTGCGTCACAAGATATGGGGCCTTTGAATTCCTCGTAATGCCCTTTGGCCTTACCAACGCCCCAGCTACCTTTTGTACTCTGATGAACCAGGTCTTTCACGAATACCTTGACAAGTTTGTCGTGTTGTACCTGGATGATATAGTGGTCTATAGTGCGACCATGGAGGAACACCAACACCACCTTCAGTTGGTCTTTGAGAAGCTGAAACAAAACCAACTGTACGTGAGAGAGAAAAATGCTCATTTGCTCAAGAGCGAATAAATTTCCTTGGCCACGTGATCGAGTGTGGCCGAATAGGCATGGAACAGAACAAAATCCATGCGATACGAGATTGGAAGATCCCGACCGCTGTTACTGAACTACGTTCCTTCCTCGGATTGGCCAACTACTACAGACGATTCGTAGAAGGATTCTCGGAAAAGGCAAGACCGTTAACCGAATTGTTGAAGAAAGACAACAAATGGAGTTGGACTCCGGAGTGTCAGGCTACGTTTGAAGGCTTGAAGAAGGCCATGATAGAGGGACCGGTCCTTGGAATTGCCGATGTGACTAAACCTTTTGAAGTCGAGACTGACGCGTCTGACTTTGCCCTGGGCGGCGTCCTCCTCCAGGACGGCCACCCCATCGCGTACGAGAGCAGAAAGCTAAACGATGCCGAGAGAAGGTATGCAGCACCTGAGAAAGAAATGCTGGCAGTCGTTCACTGTCTGCGAGCTTGGAGACAATATCTGTTAGGTTCCAAGTTGTAGTCAAGACAGACAACAGCTCGATCTGTCATTTCTTCAGCCAACCAAAGTTGTTGTCCAAGCAGGCTCGATGGCAGGAATGCCTGGCCGAATTCAACTTTCAATTCGAACATAGACCAGGTAAGGTTAACCAAGCGGCAGACGCCCTCAGCCGCAAAAGTGAACATGCGGCCCTGTGCTTGTTTGCTCACCTGAAAGCCAGTAGCTTGAATGGAACTGTCCGGGAAACCATCAAAACCCACCTACACAACGACACAACTGCCCAAGCATTAATTCAACTAGGTAGAGAAGGCAAGACTCGTCAGTTTTGGGTAGAAGACGATTGATAAGCACTTGAAAAGTGCTTATTATTCTCTCAAATTAAGGGAGTTTTATGTTAGATTTCACTTGTTTGCTAGTGATTTTCAGGTTAAAACGAGGAAAATTAGAAGAAACGACTAAAAGATCAAAATCGAGTAAGAATATGGCGAAAAGGAGCTGAAAAACGCATCCTTGTTGAAACGCATGATGCGTCGCGGCGCTAAGGCAGCGCTGCCGCAGCGCTTAAGTATAAACGCATCAACATGGATGTAGAGTAGCATCGCGGCGTCGAGATGGCACTGCCTCGACGCATCCTTGGTGAACACATGACAGCGTCGCGGCGCTAAAACCCGAGAGCAACTTATTTTTGGTTGCAACCCTAGCGCCACGGCGCCAGCGTTAATTAAACGAAAGTTTTGTATTCTAGGTTAAATTTTTTGTGGCCAAACTCTATAAATTTAGGGGTTTTCAGCAGTCCAAAGGGGGGAATAATATCAAGAAAAGCAAGAAAGTTGCAGACTGAAAGAAAGATCCAAAAAGGTGAGAATTAAGCGAGAGTTCAAAGAGTGAGTTAGCCGCAAGGAAGAGGAAAAGAATTCAAGATAGTCTTGGTGCCTTTCGAAGTCCGACGTGAGAGCCAAGGAATTCGTGACGGTGCTGCCTCAATCAAGAACCTCTTTTCAGTAGAGTTTCCCTATTCTTTACACTCTTCCTTTGATTATTTTTGCTCAAACATGTTGCTTCAAGCTATGAGTGGCTAAACTCTTTAGTTTTAGGGTTTTGATGAATTGTTTGTGAATTCATGTTAATTTTGTAGACTCATTGTTTTATTTAAATAATTATGCTTTTCATTGTTATTGTGTTTAATTCTTGAGGATTGAACATCTTCACATGTTAGGCTAGATGTATGATTGAGAGATTATATGTTTAATTTGATCTATAACAATGAATCGTTGTTAAGATATCACGAGAGTAGTTAGGTTGACAATGAAAGTTGCTAAAGACTAGTTTTAATGCCATGTAATTTTGTATTGGTTTTAAGAGATTAACAATCAATCGAGTTGCATGAGAAAGAGTTGTCTTTGAGAGAAAACAACTTGGAATTAACTTTCTAGACTTAGGCATAAGAATTACAATAAAATCCATGAAATCTATAATTTTGCATGATGAAATAAACAAGGATTCGAAGCCCTAGAACTCTCTTTGACTCTTGCAATTCTCCCTTTGATATTTTCTTTGCTTGATTTTTCTTTTTCCCAAATTTGAAATATTGAATTTCAATCCTCAAATAAAATTGATTCAATTCTAGAATAGCTAAGTAACTTGAACCTTCCCAATTGGATCTCTAGTGGAACGATACTCGGACTTAACCGTTTTATATTATAACTTGACCCGTACACTTGCGATAAACACTAAAAATGCGCATCAACGATCTCCTCCTCACGAAGGGAAATCATCTATATGTCCCCCGATCTGGGGAGCTACGGAGACTGTTAATGAAGGAGTGTCATGATACACCGTGGGCTGGACACAACGGGTGGCAACGAACGTATGCGCTATTGAAACAGGGTTACTTCTGGCCGAGCCTCAGGGACGACGTTATACAATTCACGAAGACTTGTCTTATCTGCCAACAGGACAAAGTGGATAGGGCGAAGCTAGCGGGTTTGCTGGAACCCTTACCAGTGCCCTCAAGACCTTGGGAGAGTGTGTCTCTCGACTTCATCACTCATTTACCAAATGTGGGGGAGTTCGAGGCAATACTCGTGATAGTTGACAGGTTTTCGAAATACGCAACATTTATCTCGGAGCCAAAGTTGTGTTCAGCCGAAATGATGGCCCAGTTGTTCTTCAAACACATCGTGAAACTTTGGGGGGTCCCCGTCAGCATTATAAGCGACCGCGACGCAAGATTCACTGGGACTTTCTGGACAGAACTATTTCAGATGTTAGGTTCAACATTGAATATTTCCTCCAGCTACCACCCACAAACTGATGGACAGACAGAACGCTTCAACAGTATGCTGGAGGAGTACCTCCGCCACTTCATCGATGCAAGGCAGAAAAACTGGGTCCAGATGTTGGATGTGGCTCAGTTTAGCTTCAACAGTCAGAAAAGTTCGTCCACGGGTAAGACACCCTTTGAGATCGTATGTGGTAGACAACCACTCATGCCGCACATCGTTGACCACCCCTATGCGGGTAAGAGCCCACAAGCGCACAACTTCACCAAAAAGTGGAAAGAGTCCTCAAAAGTAGCACGTGCGTGCTTGGAAAGAGCTTCGAAGCGCATGAAAAGGTGGGCAGATACAAAGCGCAGGCCCCTCGAGTTCCAACCTGGAGACAAAGTTCTGATTAAGCTACGCCCGAAATAGTTTCGATTTCGAGGGCAGAGAGACCAACGACTAGTGAGGAAATACAAAGGACCAGTGGAGGTGATCGAGAAAGTCAGGAAGACCTCATATCGGGTTCAGTTACCCTCATGGATGAAGATTCATCCCGTCATACATGTGAGTAACTTGAAGCCTTATCATCCTGACCCCTACGACGAACGACGTAACGTGGTGACTCGCCCCCCTGTCACCATGAAGAACCCAACAGAAAAAGTGGTCGACGAGATACTTGCTGACAGAATCCGCCGAGTGGGGAGACCAAGACGAGACCTGAAAGAGTTCCTGGTAAAGTGGAGAGACCTCCCAGAAGAAGAAATCAGTTGGGAGCGCGCTGAAGACCTGCAGTCAGCCACCGCACAGATTGCAGCGTTCGAGCAGAGACGGTTGACAGGGACGTCAACCAATTGAGTGGGGGAGGATGTCACGATCATGCTTGTCCAGGGCGTGTTGCCCGTGGCCGCATGGCCGCCTCAACCCCTTTTTATCATGCTTTCACCTTATGTATTTCATTTTGCTAGTTAGTTTACTTTCCTAGTACTTTTCTTTGTAAGTGACCGCTCGCCACTTTGCATGTGCAAGAGTGACAATCCTAAAATTGTTCAGAATGTACTATATGGGGGTGATACTAACCATCAAATCCTCATATCCGGAGTTGTGAGCTATAAAGCCGTTGTTGTCCCTTTTTGCTTTCTAGCCTTACAACACATCTAATTTCTCAAACATGCTTTCAAACGTTTGCGAAATCCTTTTCCTCTAAAACCCGTTTTCTAAAACCATTTTCCTTGGAACGGGGCTGGAGGTTATGAGAGGCACTTGGTGTGCCGTAGGCAATCAGAATTTGATTAGGCTGACTTGTTCGTGAGCTAGAACAAGTGCCGCACAATCGTTTAGTCCAGCGCAGAACTACGATTGTGACACTTAGCACCCAAGAGTTTGAAATAGAGCAATGCCTAGGTGATACCCTAAAGCATCATGACGCTCCGAACATTTGACGTGAATGTGCACCCTTGATGCTTGGACAGGCGCTTCGATTTCTTGATAGAGAGCCTGGGCTTTCCTTCGATATTTTATAAGTAGTCTTTATTTTTAGGGTTTTCTATGGTGGGAAGCATGGAGGTCGAGGAGTTTTACAATTTTTCTTCTTTTATTTCATATTTCTATCATTTTTAGCTTATGTCTTTGTAATTTTTTTGAGTTGGAATTGAAGATTGAAGCTCTCTCCCTACATTTTGTCTATGGATTGTAGAGGTAAGTAGAATTCTAGTTTTCTTAGGGCAAGAACCTATGTAAATTTCTTGAGATTTTGTTGAACTAATGAACCTTTTATTATGATTTATGTTCTTTGAATTTTGATTAATTTCTAAAAGTGAATTTGTGTGTGGATTGACTCTTCTATCATGAATGAATGTCATGACTATCGACTTAAGTTTGCACTCTTCCTATTGTTAGTCTTGCTTGAATCACTTTAGTGGAAAATAATTGAATCATGTATGTTAGGATTGTAGGCTTTCCATGAACCTAGAATACATGCTTTAATTAGGTTCAAAGATAAAATTGGTTAGTTAATTAGGCTATCAATTAATCAACCACACAATAGAACCCTTAAGCTTAATGCAAATATCTTTAATTCTGATGCTTCGAACCCAATAAGATTAATTCATTTAGTTTAATTAGAGTATTAGGCTTTAATTGATATTTATAGCACTTGCTTGGTTTAATATGAAGATTCGACTGTCTGTATGTCACACCCCCTCCCTGATTACCTACTTAACCTGAAAGGAGATGTGAAGACAATAAACATCACTCCTCTTGTGACGCATATTGTCCCATCTTACATAACTTCCTGTATAAACATTCCATACATATACATTCATAGAATCCAGCCATACTAACACATGATCATAATATAACAATCCTTCCTGTACAGGGTACACTTTTATAACATACTCTCTCATAACCCACTTGTAAACAACTAAATCTACATGCCACCAGTGTTAAGTTATTTACACGTACAACAACGAGAAAATAAACTGTTTCTGGAAACTCGAAGCTTAAGCAGGGCGAGCTGGAGTAGGCTAAGCACCGGGAACGTCCTTGCTACCTGGGAGGGAAAGAAAACATTGAAAACATAAGCTAATAGCCCAGTGAGTGACTAATTTTACAAACTATTTAGTTCGAAAATCATCAGGAATAAAACTAAGTTCAACGTCATGTTTAAAACATGAAATCACTTCATATACATTAGTTAAAACATACTTAATTGCCCTTATCAAATCGTACATGATTTTCAGCAAATCATAAGAAAACAGTTTAGTTCCAATACTTCTCCTTAGTTGAAGTGGAGTAAAACTCAACACCCCAACGTCGAAAACAAATAAGGCTCGATGCAGAGCAAGACTCAACGCACCAGCATATAACCTCTAGTGCACATAGGAACATGGCGGGTTGCCCAAGTACCTTCTCATAACCCTCAGTATTGGGTCCCGGGGAAACTCACGTGCCTTCTCAAGTCCATCAGCACTGAGCCTCCTATTAAACATTTTCCTTTAAAGAAGCAACACTTTATACAAACAAATCGTATGCAAATCATTCATAAGAACACAGGGCAACTAGTATATCAATAACATTTCATAAACATACTTTTCAATAACTTTAAGAACATGAAGTATGCTTCATAGATCATTTGATCACAAAATCATATTCCATTGGAAAACCGAACTATCATGTACAACAAAATTGTTTTAAAGTAAGAAAAGTGTCACTCACTATTCTTTCTAGGCCTTGAGTGGATTATACGCCTTTCCTATCTCCTCTTGGCCTGAAATAAATACTTTTCCTTGTTATACTTCTTTTCCATTCACTTTAACATAAACAACAACTCATCATATGCACAATGTTTATAGTTCATCATGCGGTTAGGCTTTCATTGGTTTATTCTCAAGCCTTAAACACTAAAGCTATTACTACAAGTTGTTCCTTATTCTTCTGTTATACCTTAATTCCAAGAAGAATTGTGTGCAATTTACGCCTTCTGCTACACAAACGTTTTGAGCCCTCTTTTCTTCTTAACAAAACCGACTGTTGCAGCTTCGCTGCCTCTGATTCATCCCTGCTAGAAACACATTTCCAGTCCAAACTAAGACTTCTTCTCTTCTACAAACTTGTAAAGAATCGAGTTTCACAGCTTACCTCAACATTTCAAGGCTTAACTCTTTTTCGTTCTCCAGTTATTCCAAAATCACTCTACGTTGCTCCAGATTGCTTAACAATTCTGTAATTGCTGCTTTTACCTAAAGATTCACATGATTAACTTCAATTTTAGCTTTACCATGCTTCATAAGACATGTTAAGAATTGTGTTAACTTACTGACCTTAAAATTTCAGCCTTAAACTCGGCTTCCTCGATTCGTTCTATTCCAAACATCAACCACTGTTCAGTCTGTGCGACTACAATAAATCTTCTGTTCCAGCTCTAATTTCAACACCAAGGCGAGTAGGATTTCGCCCAAAATCTACAAGAACACCTTCATCTACCTTCTTTTGTTGTTTGTCTAAAGAATGGAACCGACTTAAGCTCTCGAAAGTGTCTAAAAATGATTAAACATTTAATTAATTTACTTATATATACTGCCGACTTAACCCTCAAAAGCACCTATATACATGCTGTCGACTTACCCCTCACCCGCAGGCTGACGCGGGGTTCTCTCTTTGATGCAAGGCACTCATGTCAAAATTCTCCTCCAACGCCTTCAGCAACTATCCACACCCAACGCATGGTGCCCTCAACGCCTCCTACTTTCGACGCATGCAACTCAGTCATTCACACCTCTATTTTTGTCGTGTCAACACCACTCTGTCTTCGACGCAAAGTGACTTCAGTGCATGGCTGTCTTCGACGCAGAGTGACTTCAGTGCATGGCCTTACCAACGCATGGTGGTTCAAGCACATTTCTTCCCCCGCCAATGATCACTTATCCTTCGACGCGGGTAGCTACTTCAGCTCACAACCCTTTGTGATTCAATCAACAACGCATGACCACTCAAAGAGTTCAACTTTCCTCTTCATTCACCAACGCATAGTCTTGGCCAACATTTAGCCAAAATTTTACTTTCCTCTTCAAAAATTTTTGCTCTTATTCTCGGCTACTTTTCCTCTAGCAATGCATAGCCACAATCTCACATGCCTCTTCCCAACACTTGATATTACAAGCCAGTGCTTACACTGTAGCATCGGTGAGTTTGATTAGATTAAGTAAGTTGTTGTGCACGCATAAGCCAAATGCATGTTTAATTAACAAAATTCGATGATCAAAATTGCCCAAGAGTTCCTCTTGCTCTCGAAACTAGACTTCCTATTATTTTTACGCACTTTAATTCTATGCCACACAACCACCCCTCCCCCCCCCCCCCCTTCACTGCTATAACTAGAGAATTAACCTTATGAAACATAATTTACACTTCCCTGTGGATTGACCTGAACTTGCCACTTGTGTTACGTCATCATAGTATAGGTAGTAGCTCGATAGTATAAATTGTTTTAATCAGCTTCATTTGGAAATTAAACGACACCCGAAAGGACCACATCAATGATGATGTACTAGAGAATTAATACTCTAAAACAAATGAATAATGATTAAAATTTACTCCACAAATAATAAAAGTGCACGACACTTATTGACTGCTAAATTTGTTATAATGAATGGTAAATTTTGTTATCAGTTATATAACTAACAAATCTACTAAATATAAAGTATATCAGTTAACTAATACACTAAACATAAAGTTTATCAATTATACTATTGATATACATGCTGATACACTAAAAAAGGCAAAATTGAAATAATTAAAAATGAAAATCATATCGAATATATTGTTGTTATATTTATAAAATTTTGAAAACCATTACTCTATATTTACAATTTTTATAATACTGTTTTCCTATTCCTACAATAATGACACCTTCTTAAAATTGGTTAATGAAAAATTTATGTGACATATAATTTAGAAACGGATGGAAGTTTAGGAATTGAAAAATGACATATAAGAATGATAAGTACTAATTTGGGATACATGCAAAAAGGGCGAAACAAAATACATCAATTAGGCTCATTGCTCACATGTTTGTTGTTTGTAAAAATGGCAAAAACAAAGCCCATCCCACACATAAAAGATGTAAAATGTTGCAAATGCCCTCACAATTGATATACACTTGATACACCAATGATATATACTTGACCAATATATTTGATATACTTGATAATTATGCGCTTGACTGATATACTTGTCAACCATGCACTCGTTTATATTGTTGATAAACTTGATATACTTGACTGATTTACTTGACACACTTAATAATGATGTATTTGACTTATAAACTATTGATAAATTTGTCAATCATTCATTTGTTTATATTGTTGATAAACTCGATAATGATACACTCTTTTATAATGTTGATATGTTGATACACTTGATTGATATATTGCTGATACACTTGATTGATATGTTGTTGACAAACTTGATAATAATGCACTTTACTAAGTTGATATACTTTATAATGATACACTTAGACTTAAAAAAAGCCGAACTTCTTCTCCATAGCAACAACCCCCCCCCCCCCATCCACATCTCTCTTTCACCGATCAGCACTCCTCCACAACATACACTTTTTCTGCCTTTATTAATTGATTATTTAGGGCAAATCCGAAATAAAAAAAATAATTAGAAATCTAGATATGAAGTTTTTGCCATATTTACAAAAGATCAAATATGGGTGACACACTTACAGAATAGCATATTCAAATTGCCACCCGCTGCAATTTCTCAACTAATTTCTCTTCAAAAGTTTAAATAAATGGATAGTACTTTCAACTTCCTTTTCTTAGACCACTTTTTTTCTCTTCAAAATTTCACCAACTAGTCCAATTCACTTTATCATCAATTAATTTTATTTTCATCAAACTAGATTAAAAAACATATATAAATGACTAACTTGTATTTTATTTTTATTAAAAAAAATTAGAATAGACTGATTTGTATTTTTATTTTTAAAAATTAAGGCTAAATCAAAAAAAAAACCAACAACACTAGAGACTAATACATATAATTTGTTGTAAAATTGAGGAGCAAAATGACATAAAACAGGAACACAAATACTAAGGAATTATAATATCAAAATAAATAAATAATAAAATAAATATCATAAATAAAAGAAAAGAAAATAACAAAATAATAAATTATGAAAATATTGGAAATGGAATTTTATGGAAATTTAGAAATCCGTAAATTTCTCCAATCCTTTCTCTTCTTTTCTCACCAATGTGTGTATTTTCAACATCCACCAAATGTCACAATTTATAGGCAATTTGGCAACTAGGTAATGAAAATACATGTCCACTAAGGATGTGTGATTATAAGACACATGACCAAGACACTAAGCATGGACATATAAATTACACATATTTTGAATATTTATAACACTCCTCCTTAGATGCCGATTTGAAATATGTCTCGTTAAAACCTTATAAAGGGAAAACCCAATGGGAAAAAAATCCTATTGAAGAAAAAAAAGTATATATTTCATATAATCTAATACTTTTAAAAGAATACAATACATTTGCTCCCCTTCATAGGAACATCACTTGATATCTCTGAGTCGTCACATTCTAATGTTCTGCACCAATTTTTCAAAAGTTGTGGTAGGTAATGCTTTTGTAAATATGTCTGTTAGGTTATCCTTCGAACAAATTTTTTGTACAGTGATGTCGTCATTTTCTTCAAAATCCTGAGTGTAGAAAAGCTTTGACTTATCTCTTTTAATATATCATCCTTTCATTTGAGTTATACATGTTGTGTTCTCTTCGTATAATGTTGTTGGAGAATTTTTACTAAAAGCATGTTTCACGAATGTGTTGAGTCATTGATCTTAGCCATACACATTGATAGGACCTAAAATGTGTTATCTTTCTCAGTTTAACTCGAGATCGTTGCACTATTTAATGTGTTAAAAATGTTATTTTGTAGGTATTGAGCTCTTAAAAGGTAGAACCGAGCATTAGAAAGAAAACAGAGCTAAAATGGACCAATTTGGTGTGCTAATGAAGCAATTAGGTCAAATGGAAGCTAAAAAGACCAAAACACTCCTAAAAGACCTCATTGCGGCGCTAAAAATAGTATACAGCCAATTTTGACAGCGTCGCGGCACTTCGCTCAGATACAAAATCTGCACTTCGGTAATTAGGTCATATCTTTTGATTCAGGTGACCATTTTTGGCATATGACCACTCGTTTTCTTCGTTTTTGCACCCTCTATTCATCTAGAGCATTAGTTTTTAGGTTTTTTTTTCATCTTCTTCCTGTAATCAAGTAGAAAGGATGAGTTCTATCTTTTCCACCACCATGGAAAGGTAAGATCTATATAGTTTTCTAGTTTAGAGGATTTTGGAGGAACCCATTGTATTCTTGGGAGTATGTTGATAATATGATTAAGTTTTCTTGTTTATGGGTTTTACTCCTAATTTATTGATTATGAATAACATTTTCTTGCTATTGATTGACAACTAATGTTTGATTGTGTCATTCAACGCTTTAGATTAACATATAATATGTGACATGTAATTATAGGTTAATCTCTAAGAAGCAAAAGGTTAGATAGGCTTGTAATTTGTGGTCGACAACGAAGAGCATTGTTCTATCAACCTTGGAGAAACCTTATTAAATTTCTAATTAGGCCTTTCCAATTGGAAATTTATCCTAGCATAATTCCTAAACTGTAAAGTGGTTAGTTAAACTGATTAGCATGCTTTTCATTTAATCAAATTGGCTAATTTGATACTTTAAACCATTGGTTAACCTTTCTAATCAATTGGGCTAGGCATAGGTAAGAAGTTAAAATCATGTATTGATAATTCGATGATCAAAGTTACATTGGGTGATTTCGTTTCTCTAAGCTAGAATGTTTTGTTTGATTGCACATCTATCATTTACTTTCCTTGTACTTTATTTTCATGCATATTCAAATCTCAAACCATACAAACCACCCCCCCCCCCCCCATTTGTTGCTTTAACTAAATGGTTAGCTTTGAGAAACTAATCTTTGTGCTTCCCTACGGATCGACCCGGTCTTGCCACTAGTACTACATTTTAGTAGTAATAATTGTAAAGATCGGTATAATTATAAGTATTATTTGATTGGGTCTTTTGGAAGCGACACCAAAAAGGCTAACATCACACATTCTCTGCTAGCCTCATAAATTGCAAGAATTTCTGCATGATTTAAGGAAGTAGTTGTTATAGTCTTTTTCACTAATCGCCAATATATAGCATGTGACGCCCCAAATTTTAAGGAGTTTTTTCTCCTTATTAAGTACCGAGAGTTAAGTGGTTAATTATTTGAATTCGAGGCTAATAGGTTAATTTAAAGAAATTGGGATAAGTTGTTGAGGGAATTGAGTCTGCGTGGTCGGAAGAAAAGGAAAAGAAAAAGAAAAAAACATAATAAAAATAAAAATAAATTTATTTTTTGGGTTGAGTTTTACTTAAGAAAGAGAAAGAGGAAAAAAGTGGGAAAAAAAGTGGTATCGCTAAAAGAGCTGGAGAGTGAGCAGCTGATGCGCACTTTGAGTGTTAACCGCAAGTGTACGGGTCAAGTTATAATATAAAACGGTTAAGTCCGAGTATCGTTCCACTGGAGATCCAATTGGGAAGGTTTAAAATTACTTAGTTCTTCTAGAATTGAGTCAATTTTATTTGAGGATTGAAATTCAATATTTCAAGTTTGGGAAAAAGAAAAATCAAACAAGGAAAGTATCAAAGGGAGAAACACAAGAGTCAAAGAGAGTTCTAGGGTAATGAATCCTTGTTTATTTCATCATGCAATATTATAGATTTCATGGATTTTATTGTAATTCATATGCCTAAGTCTAGAAACTTAATTCCAAGTTATTTTCTCTCAAAAACAACTCTTTCTCATGCAACTCGATTGATTATTAATCTCTTAAAACCAATACAAAATTACATGGCATTAAAAATAGTCTTTTTAGCAACTTTTATTGTCAACCTAACTACTCTCGTGATAGATTAACAATAATTCATTGTTATAGATCAAGTTAAACATACAATCTCTCAATCATACATCTAACCTAACATGTGAAGATGGTCAATCCACAAGAATTAAACACAATAACAATGAAAAGCATAGTTATTTAAATAAAACCATGAGTCTACAAAATTACCATGAATTCATAAACAATTCATCAAATACCCTAAAACTAAAGAGTTTAGCCACTCATAGCTTGAAGCAACATGTTTGAGCAAAAATAATTAAAGAAAGAGAGTAAAGAAAAGGGAAACTCTACTGAAGAGAGGTTCTTGATTGAGGCAGCACCGTCACGAATTCCTTGGCTCTCACGTCGAACTTCGAAGGGTACCAAGACTATCTCGAACTCTTTTTCTCTTCCTTGCAACTAACTCATTCTTTGAACTCTCGCTTAATTCTCTCCTTTTTGTATCTCTTTTTAGGTCTGCAACTTTCTTGCTTTATCTTGATTTTCTCTTCCCCCTTTGGCTGCTGGAAACCCCCAAATTTATAGAGTTTGGCCGCCAAAAATTTAACCTAAAATACAAAATTTTCGTTTAAGTAACGCTGGCGCAGCGGCGCTAGGGTTGCGACCAAAAATAAGTTGCTTTCTGGTGTTTGGGCCGCGGTAGTGCCGTATTAGCGCTGCGACGCTGTCATGCGTTCACCAAGGATGCGTCGAGGCAGCGCCATCTCGGCGCCGCGATGCTACTCTGCATCCATGCTGATGCGTTTATACTTCAGCGCGCGCAGCGCTGCCTTAGCGCTGCGTCACTATTATGCGTCCAGACTGTTGCGTTTATGTTTTAGCGCCACGGTAGCGCCGTCTCAGCGCCGCGATGCTGTCATGCGTTAAACAAGGATGCGTTTATGCTTCAACGCCGCGGCAGCGCCGTCTCAGCGTCGCATCGCTACCCCAAAATTTGTTCTTTTGAGTTTTTCAGCTCTTTTTCGCCGTATTCTTGCTCGGTTTTGATCTTTTAGTTGTTTCTTCTAATTTTCCTCATTTTAACCTGAAAATCACTAGCAAACAAGTGAAATCTAACATAAAACTCCCTTAATTTGAGAGAATATAAAGCACTTTCAAGTGCTTATCAGCAGCGAAACGAGTGTCGCTGGTAACACAAAGGGCTTTGCGTCTCACAACTCTCACTGAAGTCTCGCTGGGTGTCGATCCTTAGGTAATCTCGCTAGTCTCGTTCATTCCGGTCTTGCTAGTGCAGTGTCTTGTTGTGTGTTTTCGCTGGTAATCTCACTAGGGACATAGAGTAACGCTAATTATGAATATTTTGGGAAAAAGGAGTCTTGGTAATGGAGTGAGAATAGAGTCTAAATATGCATACTTAATGATCATGGAAAGGAAATTAAAGGAAAACTTAACATGAGAAATGTGTATTTACAGGCCAAGAAGAGCTCGAGAAGGAAAAAGAAAAAGAAAAAAACATAATAAAAATAAAAATAAATTTATTTTTTGGGTTGAGTTTTACTTAAGAAAGAGAAAGAGGAAAAAAGTGGGAAAAAATTAGGTTATTTTGAATTTAAGGTTTGTTAGAGGAGTAGGAGGAGGGTTTATTATTAAATAGTAAAGAAGTCTGGATTTACGTGCAGGAAAAAAAAAAGGAAAATTTCTTTTCTTCTTTTCTTCTTCTCCTTCCCCCGTGCGCAACCCCCTTTCTTCTGCCCTTCTTCGTTGGCCGCCGTCCTCCAGCGCTTTGACGTTGTCTCGCTCGAGTGGGTCTCGTTTGGTTGCCGTCGGGGAGTCGCATCGTCGGTCACTCGAGTCTGCATAAGGTCCTCCGCCATGGTGTAGGTGTCGTCTCGTGGTGAGTCTCGTCCAGTTTTCATCTTCGCACCGCTGCCATCTGATCAACAGATCTGTCGCAGCTGGCCGGTAGTTTCGTTGTGCTTACTGTCGTCAGCCCCCTCGCCGGTTCCACTATTGCCGCCGCTTGTGCAAGCAGCCCTATTGTGCGAGTTCTAGCATCGTCGCCATGAGTTCTGTGCCAGTTCTCTCCTCGCTTCTCATCTCACGCCTATCATCGCTACCGCTATCGACCAGCGGCCTTCCGCCACTGTCGCCTTCCAATTTTAGTTTTGGTTAGGTAAGACTTGGTGGTTTTTGATAAACCATGTGTTGGGTAAGATTACTTAGTTTACTGTGCAAAAATTTCATTGAAATTTAAGTTGGAGGACCTAATTAGAATGAATCTACATTGTAGGTTTTATGTCACACCCATTCCTAGATTCCCTTTTACTCTAGGAGTGAGTGCAAACCTGCATACATCTGTTTCCTACTGTAACTATAACATTAATCAACTACAGATCATTTATACTTAACTATATGCCATATAACCTCACAAGATAACATAACTCATCAAGATAAGTGTTCTTTATATACACAACAAAATCAAATCCCACTACATCCCAAGGAACATGTATGACAAATAAACATGTACATAAACTGTGTATTTACTGTTGGGTTGTATGTCCTAAAACTCGTAGTTTTTGTAAATAGGTGATTTTTAGTACATATGAAGTTATTCAAGTGAATTAATTATTTATCAACTCTAAATCCAATTAAACTACGAACCCTTGGCTACTATCATGAGTACTTGGACTTTATGTGGAGACATAAACAGGATCAAGTTCGAGTAAGTAGCCTCAATAGTCTATAGTACATGGATTAGGTTGGGTACCTCTTCCTGGAGACTAGAATACGACCCGCTTCATGATTGTTACAAATATTGTAAAGTGTCATAAATGAAGCAATTCTGATTTGATCATGTAGAGACATGTGAGCAGGGATATTCTACATAATGAGATTGTGTAAGACTGATCCTGAAATAATTACTGTTACGTATTAACACCTTTTACGATTAACACTGATTAATTTCACTTATCGATGACCTAGATAACTTGATCTGAATCTTGAGCTATCTATGAACTCCTATTTATTCAGAATTATCCCTTGAATTTGCAATAGGTAAGAGTAAGCTCAATAGCGCTGCTCAACATTCCTCCTATTTTAGGGATAAGACTGGGTAGATAGTTGGGAACATAGAATTTGCAAAACGGAATTCACTCCTACCCAACTTAGGGATAGAAGAGAGATTGTTCTCTTAAGTGTTGTTCCTAGGACTTGAACAAGGGGCCCCATCCTTTCACTGGCCCGAGAGGGAATGGATTTAGTGATTAGATCCTAAATTAATTGTTCATTAGAGGGACAATGGTACTTAAGGAGAAAAGATGTAACTTAGAGGTAAATCGGTATTTGACCTAGCTGAAGTTATGAACAACCTGTGAAGGATTGACTTATCGATGACGGTTATATCAAATGGACACAAATATATCTACAGTGAGGAGAGTGCAACTACGGGCTTTAGTGGAGTGTCCCATTAGTTAACGAATGTTGGTTAACTAGGTTAAAGAGTTTGGCCGGTTAATCTCGGATCATTGGAGCTCATGATCTGTAGGTCCATTAGGTCCCTCTACTAGCTCATAAATGGACTAAAATCTTAGATAATGTGGTGAATAAGTTTGAATCGTTCATATCTTGGCTTAAGGAATGAAAGTTAGATATATACGATATATCGACGTTTAATTACGAATTAAACGTACAAATAGAGTTAATTATAATATTTAAATATAATTTAAATATTAATCATATGAATAGGGATTCATATCGATTTTTTTTAGAAAATCGGGACAAGTGGGAAAAATAATATTATTTTATTATTTAATATTAAAATAATAATATTTAATTAATTAAATATTAAATTATTTTTTATTTAATTATTTAATTATCTTTTTGAAATTAAAAATCAATTTTAATTCAATTTTGGAAATTCATTGAAAATTGATTTTAAAATTGATTTTTGAAGATTGGATTTTCCCACTAACTAAGCTAGGAGCTTGGTTGTCTTCTTCACAATTAACCAACAAATTAATCATTTTGTGTTGTCAAATTTTGATGCAATTGGATTGCATGTTATTCTTTAATAAATAGAGATGATTTTGACATAAAAAAGTGTTAAGAATTTTGTGAAATTAAGGGTTAATTTTGCAAAATTCTATCCATTGTTCATCTTCTTCCCAACCTTCATTCTATCTCAAATTCACCACAAATTTGGATCCCACCATCCAATCTAAGCCTAGAGAATAGTAGAGAAGGCTCTTGTGGTGGTCTACAACCAAGTGGTGCTGAAATTCATCAAGAATTGAAAGAGAATTTGGAGCTTCAAGGGTAAGTATTCTTGAAACTTTGGTTTTTCTTCTTAATTGCATGTTTAATCCTCTAAATTGAGCATCTTAGAGTGAAAATTGATCAAATTAACTTCTGCTGCATGCTCATTAATCCTACATTTACAATTATCCCAGAGGACTGATCCAAAGTAGGCCCAGACGAGAATCTTTAGTAGGCTAGGTGTCTCGAACACGCTCGCTACTTGAAACAAGCAAACAAACAAAGAAGAACGCGTGAGCCTAAAGCCCAGTGAGTGATGGAATTTATCCAATTACTATTAAACTACTTGAGTTAACATGGATCATCAATACCACCACATATTTATATAAACAGAAATTCTTAAGTTAACCCATGCCATAGAACAATAGTAGTACAATTATCCCTTCCTAGCTGTGGCGGAGCGAAGCTCAACGCACTCAACCTCGTGTACCAATTCTCATCACTCCCATATTCAAATGCTTCCACACTCCGTCCCTCGGTATTTCAATCCCTCAAGTGCCTTCACTTATTGTCCCTCAGCACTGAGTTTCACTATGTCGGAGTTCCCATGTGCCTTCACACGTGATCCCTCAGCACTGGGTTCCATACCAATCCACTGCTCAAGTGCCTTCACTTGTGATCCCTCACACTTGGCTATCATATATTGGATTTCCATATGCCTTCACACAAGGTCCTTGAGCACTGGAATCCATTTCAACCAACTACTCAAGTGCCTTCACACATGGTCCCTCAGCACGAAATATCATATAACATTCTTTAAACCTTACAGCACAACACAAATACTCAATAACTACACCATATGACAGTTTCCACTCACCCAATACTAATAAAACATGCTAAGAGTATTCGTTATATTAAACAGGAAGTCACTTACTACTTGTCCTGACCCTAAGCAGATTATATGCCTTCCCGAGCTCTTCTTGGCCTGTAAATACACATTTCTCACGTTAAGTTTTCCTTTAACTTCCTTTCCATGATCATTAAGTATGCATATTTAGACTCTATTCTCACTCCATTACCAAGACTCCTTTTTCCCAAAATATTCATAATTAGTGTTACTCTATGTTTCTAGCGAGATTACCAGCGAAAACACACAACAGGACACTACACTAGCAAGACCGGAATGAACAAGACTAGCGAGATTACCTGAGGAGCGACACCCAGCGAGACTTCAGTGAGAGTTGTGAGACGCAAAGCCCTTTGTGTTACCAGCGACACTCGTTTCGCTGCTCACTCTCCAGCTCTTTTAGCGATACCACTGTCTTAGCGACACCTGATGGCCACTACTTTCTTCTTTCCCTTCTAACTCTTTCTTTAACCTGCTAAACATCACATTCCAGCCAAATTCAGAACTTCCTCTCTTCTACAAACTTATAAAGAAGTGAGCTTTCTAACTTACCTCAAAATTTCAAACCATAACTCTTCTTCGTTTGAGAACTATTCTTAAATAACTCCGGCTGCTTTGAATCATCTAGCAGTTCAACTCTGATTACTTCCTCCTAGAATTTAAGATATTTTTGGTCAAATTCAGCTTAAACATCCTTCATAGAAGTTGCTAAGAATTGAGTTAACTTACTAACCTTAAAATTTCAGCCCTAGCTTCAACTTCCTCAGCTCACTCTTCTTCAAATACCAAATGATGTCCAGATTTATCGACAACAATCAAGCTTCTGGTTCCAGCTTCAATTTCACCATGGAAATGATTTGGATTCTACTTAAATTCAATATAAACACCTTCTTCCACCTCTCCTCGTTGTTCTTCTAAGAAATGGGATCAATCTGGGTTCGAAAATATGTCTAAAGTGTTTAATTATTCGGTGCACTCACTTATATATAAATATAGACCACCGACTCACCAGCACTGCCATCACCTTCCTACTTAGGTTGGCAAACACAAACTTTCTGCATATGGCTTCAGCAACACATAGCCTCAACTTACTGTGCTACTAATTGCCCAACGCCCCATCGCCGGATGGCCGACTACCGCATGGTCCTCTCGGCCACTCTTCTATGCACCAACGCATACCAACCTTCAACGCATAGCCCTTCTCGGCCACTCTTCTATGCACCAACACATACCAACCTTCAACGCATAGTGGCCTTCAACGCATAGTGACCTTCCTTCACATATGCGTCCATGCCGAGCTACCTTCTTCAACAGATAGCTACCAGTGGTCTCGTCAAGCCTCAAACATACTCTCAACGCATAGCTCCACCAAAGCATGGCCAATACTTAGCCAGTTTTGCTCCCACACAACTCGGCCAACTTTCTCTACTCAATGCCCGTCTCATAGTCTCTTCTTAACTTGCCATCTCCCAATGTCAGGTACAGGGCTTACATTTTAATTGAGAGACTCCATGTAACTGGTGTGAGTGGCTTGCTGTTTGGACGTATCCCGAGGTAAGGGGCTTATTACTGAGTCTATGTTGAATCCTATGGTTACTTATTGACAGAATTATGGTTACTGTATTGACTAGATTATTGCATTGACTAGTTAGGTTATTATGTCCACTGGTGTGATGGTTATTGAACTCATTACTACAAAATGAAAACTCTAGTTGATTATATTAGTGATGGTTGTTATGTTACGGAGATTGTTATCCTATTTATCATGTCTTGTACCCTTGTTCACATGTACCTTTTGGTATACTAACTATGATTATGTTTCCGACTGGGTGTCCTTCGGGATCACCACTTATGTTTATGCTTATGACTGTGACCTTCGAGATCACTGCGTGCCTTCGTGTTCGCTATTTATGCCTATGTCTATGCCTATGTTGGGTACACAGGAGCATATGATAAAAGGATAACAACCTCACCTAGTAGGCCCAGTAGTGGTTCACTTACTGAGTATTATTACTCACCCTTTTTTATGATCCTTTTTCTCAAGTAAGGGACGAGGTAGACAAGCGCATGACAAGAGGAATTCGTGACCATGCCATGGGACCATTGTTGCTTCCACATTATAGATGCATGCATTCGCTTCTTAGGACATAGAGTTTCTTGTTGATGACAAGTTAGGGTACTGGTCATTTATTTATTTATATTTATTCATTTAATCATTTTCATGTAATTATTGGTCAAACTTTCTTTCATGTTTTGATGGGGACACTATGAAACAATTTTGCTATCTTCTCATTGGATTTAAATAAGTTATTCAAAATTATTTATGTTCGACATTATGTTAAAATGTGTCTCATTACCTAAGTTTCAAATTATCTACGAAAATTTTCATGCATAGCGCAACGTCTTGCTAGTTTGAAGGTCGAGTCAATACAGTTGGTATAAGAGCCTAAGTTTTTAGGTTCTGTAGATTGACTTATTATATAAGTCCAAAATGTCCCATTGGTAGTAACGGATTCTTCGTCATCGCCAGATATGTTCGTCAAGGAAAAATATTCAAAATTTGTTGAGAAGAATTCGATTGATTTATGAATACAATTGTCAAGTTTCTCTTGGTAAGGAATCTTAACATGAATGATTTGCATGTATGGTAGGTTATGGCATCGAAGGACAAAGGGCAAAGAAAGGTTAAGGGTGGGCTTCAGGACCCCCTAGTGCCACGAAAGGTGTGGGACCCAGAGGTCTAGGATGATTTGTTGCCAGATGATAACCCTTTACCTAGGGCCCTCTAGGTTCAAGATGGCAGAGGACTCAGACAAGGAGTCGAGCAGGGACACAGCTAGGGCTAACCAGACAATGACTCCCTCTGCCGTTCCATCTAAATTTACCGTTATGGCAACAGCGATTGGAGAAGTAGTCACGACCGCAGTGTTGGGCAAAATGAATGATATGATGGATGAGCGGTTTGCCCAGTTTGAACAGTCCCAGCAGGCACTGGTCCCGCTAGCCCAGGTGCCATGGGCACAGCCCTAGAATCACAATGTGCACGATAGGTCCCTAGAGGCTAAACATCGGAGGGACTTCATGTAAGCCCCGTACTTGACTTTGTGAGAAGGCAAGATAAGAAGAGGTCAAGAGATGGCGTTTGGTAGGAATAGTTAGCTGAAATGTGTGTGGGGGCAGAAAAATGGTTAAGTATCGGCCATGCGTTGGTGGCACTATGCTTTGATGGAGGTAGTTTTGGCCTGGACGCAGAGGTGAGGGAAGGCTATTAGGTGTTGAGGTCACGAGGCGTTGAGAGCCACTCTACGTCGAAGGTTATTATGCGATGAACGCATTGAAGGTTACAAGGCGTTGAAAGTTGAAGGCCACGAGGTGTCGAGAGCCAATCTGCGATGGGTGTGATAACTCGTAGAAATACAAGTTATTATAGTCACTATTTGACTTAATTAGAGTAACTTTGGAGCTAAACGCATGATTTTGGTAGTTAAATGATGAAAAATGTATCACCATGCGTTGGCACTACTTACAAAAGAAAATACCTGAAAAACGATGAGCTTTTATGTTTCTAACGCAGGGTTAAGAAGAAAAGAAGCGCGAAGCACGAAGAAACGTAGCTGCTGCGAGAATAAGTAGAAACCTGCGTCAAGCCCAGGCGTTGAGACCATGCGTTGAGAAAAAGTAGGTACAGACGCATGGCCAAAAGCTGTCATATCAATATGCAAAAGGATAACACGCTATCAGAATATGGCAGAACAAATGGGCCGACGACGTAAAAAGTCTGCAGCAGGGCATGGAATTTAATGTAAAGGTGTTAGGTCATCATGAGTTTCAACTTTTCGACACCTATAAATAGCCCAAAGCTTCCCCATTGAAAGAGAGGGAGAGACCAGTTCAAGAGGCGAAAGCTCTGCACTTTTTCTCCTTCACCATAACCAGCCTCCACTTCGAGCTCTTCTGAGAGAAGGATTCTGAGCATCATCAGAGTCATCTCCCAGTGAGTGAGAATCTCCACCCTATGGAATATATGTATCAGATAGCAACCATCTCAAGCCTCCATGAAGCAAGACGTTGCCAGTGGCGGCTTGACGCTCTTCATCTCTATTTTATTTCCATTTCTCTCCTTCTTGCTTATATTTTGTTAATGACATTCGAGAGAGTGATTTATTTCATTAATATAAGTTTGATTGACTATCATCTTCCATCCATTTCCATATTAAATACTTTACACCATGTTATATAAATGCTAAATGAGTTAAATGTTAAAAGCTAGGTTTTCTTGAGCAATTCTGAGTATGTTACATCCTGGTTAATGCATATTTTTAGCTTGCATAACGTTGTCTGACAAACAAACGTAGTAAGCATGACTGTCGAGCTTGAGAGAGTGGATAGTTAATCTTTAGCATTAATTAAGACTAGATGAGTTGCAGAGATGTAGTTCATCTTTTGCCAAAATAAACTTACCATGCGTCTTAGAGATAAGATAAATGTGGCGTCGAAACATCGAGAGATGGATTCACACACGCAGTTTGTAGGCATGTAATTGTACTTGGAAAGTTTAAGCAACAACTAGCTCTTGCGTTCAACTCTACTTTCTCCGCATGGTCCCATCCATTCCCAACGCATGCTATCTGACGCATTGTTTCGTATGACTACCCAACGGCGCCTCCATTCCATTAATAGTAGTAGGAAATTCTTTTCATTTTTTTTGTATAGTTTAGATATACAAACAACAAACGCACATATATTTACTTGTACAGTCATCGCATAGTCATACATTTAGTCTCAACGCCTAATTATTACAAATCCCTGCGTTCGACCCTAGACTCACCAGGAAAACCTATAAATACTTATACTTGGGTCTTTATAGGAAAACTTGCTTAATCATGATCACATCTAGAGTAATTTTCAACGCATACTTGTACGGAAATGACAAATCTGTTTTTGTGCAACGAGCTAAGAAAATTCAATTCAATTAGAAATTAAACGAACAAAAATCCAACGAACAAGGTCACTATGCGGTGAACGCTACCATGCGTTGGAAGTGGGTATGCGTTGGTGCATAGAAGGTTGGCCGAGGGAACAATGCGTTCGTCAGCTATCCGGCAAGGGAGTTCGGAAATTGTAACATACAAAACCGAGGCTGTGCGTTGCTGGAGCCAAGTACAGAAGGTATGCGTTGATTAGATTATTATATAGAGACAAAGTGGAGTTTAAGTCGGTGGTATATATATATAAGTGGACCGAGAATTCAATTGTTTTGATCACATTTTAGAGCTCGAGTTGATTCCACTTCGAAGCTAAACAATGGAGGGAGGTAGAAGAAGGTGTTCATGTTGATTTAGAGTAGAATTCTCGTCGTTTTCGTGGAGGAAACTTGAGCTGGAGCGGAGGACTCAGCTGGTGTTACTTAATCAGAGTAACGCTCAATTTTGGAGGAAGAACGAACTGAGGAAACGGTGGCTAGGGTCGAAATTCTGAGGTTAGTAAGGTTAACTCGATTTTTAGCAATTTTCATGAAGGGTACTTGAGCCGAATTTGAGTAAATGTGTGTAAAACTTCAGGTAGAAGAGATCGGAGCTGAATTACAGGACATTTAGGAGCGATTCGGAGTTGTTGAAGAATATATCTTAAACGGAGAGGACGTTCTTTATGAGACTTTGAGATAAGATTGAAGGACTTATGTCTTTATAAGTTTGTAGAAGAAAGGAAGTTCTGAATTCGGCCAGAATGCGATGTTTAGCAGGTTAAAAGAACAAGGAAAACTGTTCTGCTACCGCAGTAGTATCGCTGAGAGAGCGGGAGACTGGGCAGCAAAGCAAGTGTCGCTAGTAACGCAAGAGGGGCTTTGCGTCTCAAAATTCTCGCTGAAGTCTCGCTGGGTGTCGCTCCTCAGGTAATCTCGCTAGTTTTGTTCAACCCGGTATCACTAGTGCAGTGTTATATAGTGTAGTTCTGCTGGTAATCTCACCACAGAATGTGGAGTAACGTTGTTTGTGAGTGTCTTGAGGAAAAGAGAGTTTGGAGATGAAACGAGCATAGGGTTTAATTATGTATATTTAATGAGTATAAAGGAAAGGAAGTCTAAGGAAACTTAACGTGGAAAATGTGTATTTTCAGGCCAGGAAGAGCTCGGGAAGGCATATAATTCACTTAGAGCCGAGACAAGTTGTGAGTGACTTCCTACTATATCTTGTGGGTACTTTTAGCATAATTATTTGGTAATGGATGAGTAAGTTATGGTACGGTGAAGCATTTAAAGAAATTATGTTGTGTTGGTAAGTTTAAAGGAAACTAGATATACTATCTAAATGTAATCATGGCTGAGGGACCTTGTGGTGAAGGCCTAAGTGAATATGTAACATGATACTCAGTGCTGAGGGACTACGCGTGAAGGCACTTGAGTAGTTCGGTGGAATGGATTTCAGTGCTAAGGGACCCTGAGTGGAAGCATGTGGAAATCCATCATATGTTAGCTCGTGCTGAGGGACCATGAGTGAAGGCACTTGAGCGGAGATTTGATTGGTTACTAGTGCTGAGGGACCTCATGTGAAGGCACAGGATAATATTGATATAGTTAAACTCAGTGCTGAGGGATGGAATGTAAAGGCACTCGAGAGTTTGCAAATTCGAGGAAATATAATGCTAAGTCATTTTTATGTGATTAAAAATGAGAATTTGTACTGGAAAGTGAATGAGATGAGTTGTGCTTCGTCACAGCAAGGGTTAGTTAATTGCCATGGAATTTTATGGATGTTGGTATGGTTTGTGATCTATAGCATAGAAGGCTTAGAGATTTCTAATGTACGAATTGTGGTGGTTACTATGGTTTATATTAGTTCATGAATGTTAGTAATATTTGAATGAATTTAGTCACTCACTGGGCTTTACACTCACTCAATTTGTTTGTTTGATTGTTGTTTCAGGTAGCGAGCGTGTCCGAGACGCCTAGCCTACAAAAGTTTCTCGTCTGGGCCTACTTCGGAGCAGACCTCTGGGATAGTTGTAAATACTCAGTTTATGTCTATGTTTTATGATGTACATGATCCATGGGAGTGTTGGGAGGATCGTTTTGTATTAAATATATATAGAACACTTGTTGCTAGGTTGTTATATTTCGCATGGCTTAATAGTATAGGTGCTTCTATTTGAGATTAAGTTGGCATTTAGTTGATTGTTGGAGATCTATTTACGATTTATGCTTTAGAGATGGACTAGAGAGAGTACGGTTTCACACTCACTCCTAGGGATAAGGAGTATCTGGGAGGGGGTGTGACACTTCAGGAAATTTTAACCCTTATACCTTCGACGTGTCGCTGAAGGACCCTACGAAGGCGAAAATGTGGTTATCCTCAATTGAGACAATTTTCTGTTACATGAAGTGCTCAGAGGAGTAGAAGCTCCAGTGCGCTATTTTTATGCTGACAAATAATGCTGTGATATGGTGGCACTCAGTAGAGAGAATGGTAGACACTAGGGGTGGTCTAGCAACTTGAGACCAGTTCAAGGAGCAGTTTTATGTGAAGTACTTTTTCTGCCAACACATGTTTCAAAAAATAGGTCGAGCTTTTGAACTTGAAGTAGGAGGCCATGACCGTAGAAGAGTATGAGGAGGAATTCAACAAACTGTCCCATTTTTCTCCAGAGATGGTGGCCACTAAGGCAACTAGGATAGAGAGGTTTGTTCAGGGCCTGAGGGTCGGGTTGCGTGGTTTGGTATATTCTCAGAACCCCAAGATGTACGATGCAGAGCTTCAGGCAACTGTCAGGATTGACACGCATGCCCAAGAAGGGGAGGAGTATCAGAGGTCTTTGTTCGCAAGGATCTCCGTGGGTCAGAAAAGAAAGGCATATCAGAAGGCACCCAAGCCCCAGTAGAGGAGTCACTAGTTAGATAGCCCATTTGTACACTATAAGCAACTGACGGCTAAGCCAGGAGGAGTCTGGAGAGATCAGCCTGTCTGCAAAAATTGTGGGAAGCATCACTACAGGCGCTGTCTAATTGGCAAAGGAACTTGCTTCAGGTGGAAGCATGAGGGCCATATTGCTGAGCGTTGCCACGGATTCAGTCTACTAGAGGTAGGGGCCAGCTTGTGAATGCTCATAAAAGGGGTTGGAACCAGCAGCAACAGCAAGGCGAGTTTATTCTACCACTCGGCAGAAGGCCAAGAAGTCCGGCACTGTGGTGACAGGTACACTTCCAGTTTTGGGCCATTATGCTTCGGTGTTATTTGATTCTGCCTCATCCCATTCTTTTATATCATCCATATTTTTCAAGCATGTCATGTTAGAGATAGAACTATTGCATTATGTCTTGTCAATGTCTACCCCGTTTGGGGAGATCATGTTAGCAAATGAAAAGGTGAGGGCATGTCAGATAAACATAGCAATGAAGGGAATTGAATCCTGACGGAAGCGTGTAATCGCGTTCTTTGATTTCTTAAAAGAATAAAAAATACAAAAAATTAATAAAAGGTTAAGCGACATACCTTTGCCGATCCATAATTTTAGCAAAATCTCTCCTCCAACCGATAGTCTTCTCCTTGTAGTCTTCCTTTTCCAAGAGATCTTCCTTGCTATAACTCTAGCAAGGATCCGGTTTGTGGGAACCGCTTCTTAAAAGAATAGAGAGAATGAGAAGAAGAATTTTCTTACAACTTTTCTAAGAAAATTAAGAGAATTTCTAGAATAATCGTAAAGATTATTCTTGTAGATATCTTGTTTTTCTATGAGGGCTCCCAAGGGCCCTATTTATAAAACTTTATAAGGTACTCCTGCTCCTATTAGGATAACCCCAGATATTTTAAATTAAATATTTAATAATATCTAATATGAATAAATATCTAACCAAATAATATCTCATATTAAATGGTTTAAAATATTTAAATCTTATTTAAATATATATATATATATTTTTTTGTAGAACCTTTAATTTGAATCTCATCCAAATTAAATAATTAATTATTTGAATCTAATTCAAATTAATTAATTAATTCTCCCTCTATTTATTTATATGGATTTCATCCAAATAAATAATTAATTATTTGAATCATATTCAAATAAATTAATTCTCCATATTGTAAAGTTATTGTTTGAATTTTATTCAAATAAACTTTATAATAAATCATTTAATTAATTGTATCAAATACAATTAATATTTTCCCTCATAAATTTGAACATTTCAAAATTTTCTTTCAACATAGTTGATCCTTATTGGTCTGTGGTGAGCTAGCAAGGGGATCTTATGGACCTACAGATCAAAAGCTCCAACGATATGAGATTAATCGGTTGAACTCATTAACCATATTAATCAATATTCGTTAACTGTGGGTACACTCCACTAAAGACCCACAGTTGCACTCTTCTCACTGCATATATACTTCTGTGTCCATGGATATAAACCAATAATAGGAAATTAGTCCTTCATAAGTGTTCATAACACAGCTAGGTCAAATGTTCGTTCTACCCCTGTAATTACCTCTTATCCTTAAGTACCACTGACTTCTCTAATGAACAATTTATTTATGATCCAACCATAAACTAAGTCCCTCTCAGGCCAATGAGAGGGTGGGGTCCCTTGTTCAAGACCCAAAATCAACATTTAAGGGAACTACTCATCTACTTACCCTATCTAGGAGGTTGTGAATTCCATCTTGGGAAGTTATGTTCCCAGCTCCCCATTTAGTCAAATCCCCAAAATGGTAGACTTATTGAGTCAGCAACTCGAACTCTCACCCATGCAAATCAAAGTATTAACCTCATAGACAGGAGTTCATAAGTCAATCTAGATTAAAATTGAGTCGCACATGATCATCCTATGAAATATTAATCTCATCAATTAACAGATTTACAAAGAGAGATTAAATATTTCACGGTCTGGCCTTATACAAACTCTTTGTATAGGATGCCCCCACTCACATGTCTCTACATGAACGATTTGGATCAAACAATGTGTAACTATTACAAAGCAGGCCATATCCATAGTGTCACTAGGATAAGGCACCCAACCTTATCCATATACTATAGACTTTTAGGTTATTTCTTGAACATGATTTACCTGTATGTCAACTACATACATGTTCAAGACTTCATGTAATAACCTTGGATTTTTTCGTTAATGGATAATTTAATATTGTAAAATTAATAATTAACTTAACTAATCAATTACGAGGCTTTAGGGCACAAATCTCAACAAGCAAACCATGCTTTAGATGTGACCTTGTTAGTCCTGAATATGAGAGATTTCGATGTCATTTTGGGCATGGATTGGTTGGCTGCTAATCGTGTTAGCATTGACTGTTCCCATAAGGAGGTGATTTTTAACCCTCATGCAGCCAGCTTTAAATTTAAAAGGGTTGGGACCGTGGTCCTACCCAAGATAATTTCAGACATGAAGGCCAGTAAGTTAATGAACCAAAGGAGTTAAAGTATTTTAGCTAGCGTGGTGGACACCGGAGAAATATTCAACTCTGCCCTAAAGTGTGTTTGCTTGGGATTGTTCATCTCTTTGTCATAGCGGAAGTAACAAATATCAATCGTGTGCCCACGTTTATCACAAACTTGACAAACAGGACAATTTGGGAAGCATTGTTCCATCGCCCGTTCCCTCTATTCTTATTATTTCTAGAGAAACTATTAGACTGAGTTGCTTGATTTGAATAATTCAGAGTGGAAAAATTCTAAGTAGAACTACTCACCACATTTACAAATGGAGAGGAAGAAGAAGAAGAGACATTGAGATTCGACAAACCTATCTTCATCTTTCATTGATATTCCTATCAATGTTCATAGGATAGCAGATCAGTTTGCATTTCCGTCTAAGAAACACCAAATTTTCCCTGAATAGAAACAACAGTTGGGTTGTTTTCCTCATCTAGACTGGATAGGACCCGCGAAACTAAATCACTAACAAGAACTGGGCTACTCGCAAGAGCTAACCCATCAAAATAACGTTTCATATTTGTAAGATAATCTTCCATTTTAGACGCACCTTTTCTAACATACGTTTCAATAAGGTTCAATGACTATCTTGCATAAAAGGCAAGATCTTCAGACAGGTAAAGTAATTTAACTCTAACTCTTAGAGAATTACTTGTACTAGTCATTTTATAAAATTGAGGATAATCAACTTTAATTGCCAAAGCCAAGTATCTTTTAGGAAAAAATAATTTGTCTTTTGATTATGGATTCAATAATCTTGAATAGCTCAGTGTAGTATTTGTACATGTTAAAGATTTTAACACATACTAATTGTACTTATCTAGGGCCGAACATATATTCAAACAACTTTTGCAAATATGCTTTATTACATAAAACATTCATACCTTATGAATTAATTAGTAATAAAGTTTTGTGAAATTGAATTTCTCTTATGATGATGACACCACCACATTCAGCATAAGTATCAAATGACATCTCATGTCTCCCACTACACTAACTAAGATGGTCTTCCCATTGCCAAACATGTAGAAACGATTCTACGTCATTAAGTATTTTCCAAGAATTACAATCCAATTGTAATGAAGAAAAGTTTGATAGTGAATTCTTATTCAATTATCCATATGCGAATCTTAATTTTCCACTAAGAATCCAGTAAACCAAATTTACTTTCATTCTTATTTTTCTTCCTATTGAGGTATTTCCAAATTTTCTCATTGTGTGACTTCCCAAGCTAATTTGGAAACAGTTTCCTTACAACTCTAGTCACATAATTTATTTTCTTGGAACATAATACTTATTCTTGAGATTATTTAGATAATTATCTAAATTAAGCTTATATTGACTTCAACATCCCATATGTTGTTGTCTTTTGTTTTATCTTCTATGCTTGACATCAAGTATGTCGATTAGAAGCTAAATATAAGCTATCTCTTCAATTGTGATTCATCAATCACATGGTTCATGAACAATTCATGAAGTGGCAATAGGACTATTTCTCAACTAAAGACAAATTTTGCAAATTATACTACCATTAAAATAGTGTCAATTGTACTTTTCCAAGTAATATTTTTCCTCAAATTTTGACTTATATCAATAATTCAAAATTAAAATTATGAGAGAAAATGACACAACATTGAAATATATAAGATATATTAGATAATAGCATGCAATCAAATATCCATTCAAATTTAGCATTAAATTTTATGAACCCTATAAATCATGTCTAATGCAATGATACTCCAATGATTTAGAACAAGTGCCACCGAAGGGTAGGTCAAACACTCCTTTACTAGATTGAGATATTCTCAACCAAACATTACACCAGATAACTCTTATTTCAATAAGATTTAGTTGCCATTATTTGGTCAGAACACCATTAACAACTTTAATGTGCTCTTGTAAGTGTAACCCATCATTTTAGATCTTGTAGTTCTACCCCAACAAACCTACCGAAGGGAAAGTCAATATTGGAAATAGAAAACTACAGTCCTATCCATTGCTGGAGGTTACTTTGATATTGACCCATGCAAACACCTTCCGAAGGGGGACGAAAGCAGTGTCGAAACAAAGCCGCCACGAGGACAAGCATTAGTATCACGATGTAAACCAATGATGGAGATTGTAGGATATGTTGACACATGTTCTTCTCCCACTTACTATAAATACTTTCTCTAGTTCATCTTGATCTTGACTCAAGAAAAAACCTTCCGAAGGGGAACGAAAGCAGAGCTAAAGCAAAGCCGCCACAAGGCCAAGCATCAGTCTCACGGTGTGAATCTTACCAGAGACCGTAAGAGAGATGACATATCATATACATCTATTCTCCCACTAAGTATTTTCAGACAGGGGTTTCATTACTTAGACAAACTTAGGCTAAATAGTTTATCCAAGTTTTAATTTATTTGCTCATAACTCTTATGTTTGGATAGTTTCCAATAATGTGAAATATCCCAAGTTTATTAAACTCTTTAATAAACTAGTCACATTATGTTTCAATAAAAGTTTGACTAATTCAACTCCTAGGTCAATTCCCAGGTAGGGGTGTTTCATTACCGTTAGCTTAAATACCCCAGCCTTAGATAGAACCTTCCTCAGACAGAGTTCCCTTATAGGCAACCTTTTATTATTAAATCTTTTAATTTTCCCATTTTAAACCATTTAAAATTAAATTAAAAGATCTATTTTAATCTAATCTCATTAGATAAGCATGCAATTTACTTTATTCTAATTTAATTAGAATTTTAATAAAGATAAATCAAAATTTTAAACTGTATTAAAAATTGAATCCATTTTATCTTTATTCAAGTAAGATCCTAATCTCATTAGCAAGCATGCAATTTGTAACGCCCTGAGTTAGAAAATTTAGCTAATTTTGGATCAAATTGTACCCTTGGCCTATTTTTCTAAATTAATCTTATTAATGGAAAAAAATTAAGTTGAAATCTCTAATTAAGAGATTTTGGAATTTATACTAAAATTCCAAATATTTTACCTCCATTTATGATGTCAAATTTTCTTGAAGGAAAAATTTTATTTGATTTTATAAATTTCCTTTTTAATTTGGTCTTTAGTTCTTTAAAAGAAAACTAAAATAAAGAAAGAAAAACGGGAAAAGAAAAAACCCTAGCCTCTTCCTTCATTTTCTCTTTTTTTTTTCTTTCTCTCTCTCTCTCCTCCTCCCCCACGCACGCCGCCCACTCCCTTCTACGTTTCGCTTAAAATCGGCCAGCACCCACCAACCCAGCTAACGGCGACACCTGCGGCAGCACCCACGACCAGATGAGCAGCAGTGAGCGGCTTCACACTGTGCATGACCTATGATCAGACAAGCAACGGCAGACGAACTCGGCGTGCATGACCCATGATGCAAGGCCCAACGACGACTTGGTAGACCACGAACGACACTCAACGACCGGCAACGGGACACTCGATCCACAAATCCTGCTTCCCTAGCGTGTGACAGCATCAATAGCAAGGTCTCGCACATTTTGGGTGGTCTTCAACAATGTCTCCCCATATATAGTGAGTTTTGGCACTAACCAAATTCGTTTCGACATTAGATTTGTGGTACCCATTGCTTATTGACTCTAGATTTGTAGGATTCAGCGCGTTCGGACACCAAGCAACAAGGTTTTGGGTCGTTTGGATAAGTTTCAATGGGTGAGAATGCTCTAAACTTTATTCTGAACTAGTTTATAATTGTTTGGGCTTATCCTTATGGTTTGGAATATTGTATTTGTAGTTTGGCATAATTTCGGAAACAATCGATCAATTTTTAGCAAGGATCCAAACTCGTCTTGGTGAGTTTTAAGCTTTAGAAATTCTGCATAGGCCCATCAGATTAAATTTAGGTGTCGTAACTTAGTCAATATTCATTGGGCTTGCTCTAATTTTAGCTTAAACTTGTTTTGAAGTGTTCAAGTTGAAAGTCAAGGCCACTTGAGGAGTCTTTTGAGCAATTTAAGAGCATTCTTGAAACACTAGTAAGTAGAAATCTACTGGTTGGGTTTATTTTGCTTGTGTGAGAGTGTAAACCCTACTTTCATTTTGTAAGAGCTAAACGTAAGTATGTAGTACCGATATGGACTAAATTGTTTTTCCTCTTGTAGATTGAAGGAAGAAGTGAAAGAACCCGGAAATATTTTTGGTAAGTGAATTCTAAATCATTACGAGATAAATTGAGTTTAAGAGTTACTTTGTTTATTTAAAAATAAAAATAAAATAAAATAAAAATAGAAAAAAATGGATTTTAGAAATAAAAGAAAAAGAAAGAAGAAAAGAAAAAGAATAAAAAGAAAAAAAAAAGAAGAAAAGAAAAGAAAATGAAAATGTTGATAGTGGAGGTAAGTTGGCAGCCGTATAAGTGTATAAGCTGAGTTTTCGATCATTTTCTCCATTTTCAAAAGCTTCAACCAACCCAACCTTGAAGTTGCATGTTGAAGGGAGGTAGAAGAAGGAGTCTAGGGTAAATTTTTGTAGAATTCTGGTCGGTTTCGTGGTGTAATTGAAGCTAAAACAGAAGGACTGATTGCTGTCATGCAATCTAAGTGAAGTCTGGTGTTTGGCGAATGGTGAGCTGAAGAGACTGAGTTTGAAACTGAAAATTTGAGGCTAGTAATTTAACTCAAATCTTAACAACTCTTGTGAAGGATGGTTGAGTTGAATATGAAGAAAAACATGTTAAATTTTAGGTGGAAATGACTGATACGAATTTCCCGAGTGATCTGGAGCAGAGCAAAGTAAATTGGGAATATCTGTCGAACGAAGAGGAGTTAAGCTCTAGAAAACACATTTCTTTACAAATTTGTAGAAGGGAAGAAGTTCTAATTCGGGTTGGAAATACGAATTTTAACAGATAGAAGGGAAGACAGAAGCGAAGATAGAAATAGAATGAGACGGGTATCGCTTGAGGAAGCAATGCACTGAAAGCGTAAGGGTGAGCAACGAGACGAGTCTCACTGGTGGCTTTTTATCTCACAACTCTCGCTAGTCTCACTGGTGTCACTACTCTCGCTAGTCTCGCTAGTATCGCGAGTTCAGAGTATCGCTGGTACAGTTTCGTCTTTTGCTTGAATTTGCTGGTTTAGTCTCGCTAATGGCCTAAATCTCGCTCATTAGTGAACTCTTTTATGAAATTTAGTCTCGGTTCAGCATTTCTTTGTGGAATATAGTCTCAGTGCTGGTTTTATTCATGAAGTAGAGTCTCGGTGGTGAATGATAGAAATGTCTAAGATTTGTTTGTTATGTAAAAAGGAACTTTAAGGAAATCTAACAAAGGAAAGTGTACTATTTCAGGCCGAGAGGAGCTAGGGAAGGCATATAACCCTTTAAGGGCAGGGACAAGTTGTGAGTGACAATTTTATTTAAAATGAGTCTACTTTAAACAAAGTTTTATGTTGTATGAATGTTTGGAAATATGTCCACATGGTTATGCTTTCCACAGGTTTTAACACTCTATGAGGATTATGTGCATATTATGTGTTTTACATTGGAAATCATTTGAGGCATGCTAGTTGTTAAATGAGTTTTACGAAAGGCATGATATTTATTAACCTATGATTTTATGGAAAGCATTGATGATTGTTAATGAGATTGTGAAGATTTGAAATGTTATAAACTCGTGAATTTATATTATGTTATTTTCAAAGCATGTTGTTTTTTAACAATGTTTTTGAAAAGGCTCCCAATGATGAAGGACACGGAGAAGATATGTGGGTAGCAGGGATATAGAAATGGTTACCAATGCTGAAGGACTCGGAGAAGGCATGTGGGTGGCCTAAATCTCGTATGTGGGACCCAGTACTGAAGGACTTGGAGAAGGTATTCGGGTAACCCGGGATATGATATCTATGTGCACATAGAGGTATGATAGACGCTGTTGTGTTGAGACTACTCCACACACTAAGAATATTTTGACGTTGGGTGTTTCGAGATTTCTCTGCCCTAACTAAGGATGTTTTCGATGTTGAGTAGCGTTGAGCTCCGCTCCGCCTTAACTAAGAAAAATGTGATTAAAATGTGTTGTACTTACATGGTTTTCCTTTAGAATGATACGTATGTGATTTGATAATGTTACTTGAGCATGATTTGTTTGAATACGGAAACGATTTACTATTGTTTATTTATTTTCATATCTTGATTACAGTATTAATTTAATTATGAACTAAGGAAGGTTTTTACATAGCAAGTCACTCACTGGGCAACCTAACTCATGCTTTTTTTTTTTTTCAAGTAGCAAGCGAGTTCGGGTTGCTTAGCCTACACAGAAACTCGTCTGGGCCCACCATCAGTGTCTGGAATTTTGAGAATTGTAAATATTTGATCTTAAACCTGTGTTGTATATATAGAGGGTTAAGGGCGATGATGAACTTATGTAAATATATGATTTGAGTGAAAATCAATGTCTGTATGATAGCTTAACCCTGGTTAAAGTATGTTGTTCAATCATGGTGTATATCTGCTTATTAGGTCATGGTCAAGGTTTAAGGCTGGTAGTGGATGCCGTAAGAGGGTCGGTGTCTACTATCCTCACACTTTCTCCTGGGTTAAGATGGTATCTGGGAGAGGGTGTGACAAAGAGCATGTTGCCTGATTTATTTTATTATCATATAAGTATAATGGGATGTGAACTTGTAAATTGTAACCTATGTATGCTTAATATGTGACTTCGCGAAGTGTGTTTAAGAATGCGGCCCTATGTGAAATATGTGGTTGTTGTAACGTAAGCTATTAGGCGGGAATCCATAGAGTATGTTAGAACAAGCATCGAGGCCTTGGGTATAAATGATCAAGGGTCGGTGTGGTGGATTCTAGGACAAGCATCAAGGCCTTGGGTACAAACGGTCAAGGGTCGGTGTGATAAGTTCTAAAATGAGCATTGAAGCCTTGGGTACAAATGGCCAAGGGTCAATGCAGCATAGGGTCATTGAGGCCTTGGGTACAAATGGTCAAGGGTCAATGCGGTGTAGAGTCATCGAGGCCTTAGGTACAAATGGCCAAGGGTCAATGTAGAGCTCGAGGCCTTGGGTATAAATGGTCAAGGACTGTGCACTAGAAGCAAGAATTTTGTTAGCCTTATGCATGATGATATGCTCTTGAATTCTAGCATGATGAACTTTACCTTAAGATTGTTGTGTATTTCTTTGCTTTATGTATATGTTGTTGGGTGACCCTTCAGGTGAGCTACTTACCAGTATAAGTGTATACTAATTCCCCCCCCCCCCCAACCAGAAATTGCAAGTAATGACGAGCTGCATGACCTTGGTGATGCTGAGCAGGGAGGTTGAAAAAGGGCAAAGGAAAACATTTAGATTTGTATTACCATTCTTGCCCCTTGTTAGGAATTTATGCATTTTGAGACTCTCATCAATTGAACCTTGCTTTATTTATGTATTTTAGTGATAGGACTTAGTTATCTTGAGTTAGAATTAAGCTTAAATAGAGATGATTTTAACATAAAAATGGTTAAGAATTTTGTGAAATTCAAGGGTTAATTTTGCAAAATTGCATCTATTGTTCATCCTCTTCCCAACCTTCATTCCTTCTCAAATTCACCACAAATTTTGGATCCCACCATCCAATCTAAACCTAGAGAATAGTAGAGAAGACTCTTGTGGTGGTCTACAACCAAGTGGTGCTGAAATTCATCAAGAATTGAAGGAGAATTTTGAGCTTCAAGGGAAAGTGTTCTTGAAACTTTGGTTTTTTTTTTTTTAATTGTATGTTTAATCCTCTAAATTGAGTATCTTAGAGTGAAAATTGATCAAATTAACTTCAAATGCATTTATCCATCAATTGGTATCAGAGCTAATTGATTTCACTCAATTTGCTTTGGTGGGGCTTAATTCATGAGATGAATGTTTATGGGAGCAAAATGGGTTTTTCTGGTTTTGGCATTTTTTTTTACCCTTCAATTTGTGGTCAATTATTGTAATTAATCTAGGCGTTTTGCTCATTAATGAGTTGGGAAGAGTTTGTAATTTCTCGAGATTTATCGAGTTGTAATTCGGTCGAATTTCGAAGAAAACTGAGAAGTGTTGATGAAGAAGGAAAACAAAGCAGCAGCTGGTTTTTTTTTTTTTCTTCTGGTTCTTCCTTCCATGCCCAAATGAAGAAGATGAAGTTGACTAGTCAACCTTTGACCGGTCTAGTCAAAATTTGACCGGTTCAACTTTTTTGGACCGGTTCAACCATTTTTCAGTCGGTTCAGCCTGTTTTCGAGGTGTTTCAAGCCGGTTTGAAGTGTTCGTGTCACACCCCCTCCTGGATTACCTACCTATCCTAAAAGGGAATGTGAAGACAATAGACATCACCCCTCTTGTGACGCATATTGTCTCTTCTTACCTTCCTTCCTGTGTATACATTTACTCATATACATACATAGAACTCAGTCATACTACGCATGCTATTAATTTGATACAATTCCCTGTATAGGGTACGCTTTAATTACATAGTATAACTTCACTTTAATATTCATCATTCAGTGTTCTCAACTTTCACCAACACTCCCCACTCAAAACTACATAATCTACATGCCATTTACATAAAACATATGCAACGTACAACTCTCAAACTGGACTGTATCTTGAGAACTCGAGGCTTAGGCAGGGTGAGCTGAAGTAGGCTAAGCATCGGGAACGTCCTTGCTACCTAGGGAGAGAAAAGGAAAACATTGGAAAACATAAGCTAACAGCCTAGTGAGTGACAGATCTTTGTAAAACGAGCATTCATTGAAAATAGGCATGTTGCGTATAACGTATAAGCAAGAGTTTAACATTTGTTCAACTAAACATGCTTTCCATAAAATCCATTAATCTCATAAATCAATTCATAAATCATACAAGAGCGTTTTCCAAAGAATTTATCAATATCAATTTAGTTTTTCAAACTTTTTCCTTAGTTGAGGCGGAGCAATGCTTCTACACACTCAACGTCGAAAATCACCTTAGTTGGGGTGGAGCAAAGCTCAACACTCCCAACGTCGAAAACGTCCCTAGCTCAATGCGGAGCAAACTCGACGCACCAGCCAAATCAACCTCTATATGCACATAGGAATATGATGGGTTGCCCATGTACCTTCTCATGTCCTTGAGTACTAGGTCCCGGGGAAACTCACGTGCCTTCTCGTGTCCTTGAGCACTGAGCCTCCTCTAAAACGTTTTAGAATTTCGTTTACATATAGTTCATATGAAAATCCTTTCATAGAAATCATACGAAACTTTATTCAATAACATTTCACATAAATGCTTTCTATCAACTTTAGAAATATGTAACATGCCTTTTAAGGAGTGCAATCAACGTTTTCATATTAAACAGTTCATTGAAAATCATGCTTCATAAGAACATTTTCAATAAAATAGGATTGAAGAATAAAATAGTCACTCACAACTCTTTCTAGGCTTTACGTGGGTTATACACTTTTCCTATTTCTTCTTGGCCTGCAGAAGACATGTACCTTGCGTTAATTAACATAAATTTTCTTCCTTTTTCTTTACTAACTTATAAGTGAGAATCCCAGCGATACCAGCCGATAAGGACTGTTACTAGCGATACTCGATGGAACAACACTAGCGTTACTTACCTTAGCAGCGATACTTAGCGTTATCTAGCGAGATTTGTGAGACGGAAGGCTCCTTTGCGTTTTAGCAATACCCGTCTCGCTATCAATACCTAGACAGTTTGCCGATACTTGCTACTCAGCGGCAGTCTGCTCCGTTATTCCTTCCTTTCTTCTTGTTCTTACTTCAATCTATTGCAAGTCACATTTCCATACTGATTCAGGACTTCCTTTCTTCTACAAACTTATAGAAAATTAAGTTCTATAGCTTACCTCAAATTTTCAAGGCTTAACTTCTCCTCGTTCTCACGGTATTCAGGAATCACCTCCTGTTGTTCCGGAGTGCGGGATAATCTTGTAAACTCTGTTTTTCCTAAGGATTCACATAGTAAATCTTCAGTTTCAGCATCACCATCCTTTACAAAAGTTGTTAGGAATTATGTCCACTTACTAACCTCAAATTTTCAGCTCTTAACTCAGCTTCCTCTTCACGTTCTACTCCGATTATCAGGCACTGCTCAACCAAACCAAGTGACTTCAGTCATTCCTCTGTTCCAGCTTCGTTTTCAGCATCAATATGAGTCGAATTTTGTCCAAAACCCTCAAGAACACCTTCCTCAATCTTTTTCTGAAATTTGTCTGAAATATGGAACCGACTTAAGTTCTCGAAATGTCTTAAAAATGATTGAACATTTAATTAATCCAACTATATATATTACCGACTTAGCCTTCACAAACACCAAGATTAATGTTGCCGACTTACCCCTCACCCGCAGGCTAGCGCGGGGTTCACACTTCGACGCAAGGCGCTCATGTTAAAATTCTCCTCCAGCGCCTTCAGCAACTAACCTCACCCGACGCATGGCGTCGTCATCAACGCCTCCTACTTCTGATGCATACAACTCGGTCATAAACCACTATCTTCTTCGCGTCAAGGCTACTCTGTCTTCGACGCGGAGCGACTTCAACTCAAGTCTGTCTTCAACGCATCGGCTTCAGTGCATGGCTGTCCTCAGTGCAGAGTGAATTCAGCACATGATTGTCCTCAATGCAGAGTGACTTTAGCGCATGGCTCAAGCACGTTTCTTCCCCCGCCAGAATTACTTATCCTTCAATGCGGTAGCTACCTCAACTCACTAACCTTCGTGAATCAACCACAACGCATGGACTTCGCCAACACTTAGCCAAAATTTTACTTCCCAAAATTTCTTGCTCTCGCTCACGACCGCTTCTCCCTTTGAGACGCATAGCCACAACGCATGGCTACACCTCAACGCTTGACAACGCAAATTAGTGCTTACAGTTCGGGACTTGTTCGAGCAATTTTTTAAATTATTATTGTAATAATTTAGTTTTTTGCTTGCAAAAAAATGCCAAAACTGGTCCAATTTAGTGTGTTTTAATTATTTATGCATTATGAATGTATGTTTAATTAATTTAAATTTATTTGTGCATATAGTATGCCATATAGATTTAAATCCCCACCATAGGATAAACATGTTTCATGCATTTTATGTATGTTATAAATGTTATAATGTATAGTATGCATGATTATTTTAATTTCATGAATGTTAATATAATTAGTTATATTAATTGATGAAATGTATGTATATGTTATGGTTTTTTGAATTGTTTATTTTATAATTGTTATAAAATAAATTAGAATTTTAAAATCTATCACAAAGATAATTGCATGCTCACCTATGGTAAAACCGGTGCAACTCAAATTAACCTCTTTTAATAGTTAAAATTAGGTCGATATCTTGTAAAATTGTGTTTACAAAACTCACCCAACAAAATCCTGTCTAAGGCTGGACGTATTTAAGTTGACGGTTTAGGGAACATCTCCTACTTGAGGATCGAGCTGGCGTCTGAGTTGAGTTAACTCGATTTTATGAGCATGCAAGAGTGGTGTAAGGTGAGTTAAAATAGTTTAAATCACTTAGACATCATAGGTTAAAACAAACCAGTATAAACGTTATACTTGAATTGTTCACCTAGACTTAGGTTCTATATATTTAGCCGGAATATAACCAAGTAAATACCCAATTAAAATTACAACACTTCAGTGGGAGATTAATAATGTATATGATACGTTATCATTAGCTCTCGCGTCCCTAAGAGTCACAACGTGAGATTTCATGCTCGGCTTCGAGTTGCTATTTGGGCAACCTCCCTTCAGAAAGTGTTTGCATGGGTCAATAGCAAGGTGAATAGGGGAAGTAGTTCATAGTACGTGGGTGAAGGGTGTGTGTCAACACGTCTTACGGTCTCTTCCATTAGGTCACACCGTGAGATTCCTATGTTGCACTTGCTTGGCGTTTATAGGTGCCTATCCTTTCAGAGGGTTTGCAACATAGGATTCGGAACTCCGTGAACTCCAGAAATGGATAAAGTTACTTAGGTCCGTTTTCAAGCAATTGTTTCTCCTTTGAGGGCTTGTTTGATTCTGATCTTTGTGATTCGAAATGGAGGGTATACACTTACAAGACTTACTAAGTGTTAGTAAAGTTCTTGACCAAAGAAACTGTAACTAAATACTATAAGAATAGGAGTTATTTTGGTATTAGTATTTAGTCAAGAGTATCTTGATTCAGTGAAGGAGTGGTCGACTGCCCTTCGATAGGGGCCATTATGACTCACTGAAGTATCGTTGCAAAATAGATAATGAAATATGGGTACATTATTACTTGCTAAATAAATTGGATTAAAATTTAGAGTGCATTCACTAATTAAACTTGTTCAAATTTTTCCAGCAATGAGTACATCTATAGTTCAACTATTAGCTTCCGAGAAACTTAATGGTAATAACTATGGAACTTGGAAATCTAATTTAAACACTATACTAGTTATCGACGATCTAAGGTTTGTTTTAACGAAGGAATGTCCTCCAGTCCCTATTCAGAACGCAAACTGAACTGTTCGGGACGCTCATGACAGATGGACTAAGGCTAATGAAAAAGCCAAAGTCTATATTTTGGCAAGTATATCAGATATACTATCCAAAAAGCATGAAAAAATGGTCACCGCTAAGGAGATCATGGACTTACTGCAAGCCTTGTTTGGACAACCGTCCTCCTCAACTATGCATGATGCTATCAAATATGTTTATAATTGTCGGATGAAAGAAGGAACGAATGTTAGGAAACATGTTCTGGACATGACGGTCCACTTCAACATTGTGGAAGTAAACAGGGCTGTCATGAACGAGAAGAGCCAAGTAGGGTTCATCATGGAGTCTCTTTCGAAGAGTTTTTTCCAGTTCAAAACTAACGCCATGATGAACAAAATAGATTATAATCTTACCACTCTTCTCAATGAGTTACAGATTTAAAATAAAGATTCTGAGGCAAAGACAAATGTTGCTCATACCTCAAAGAGGAGATTCAAAAAGGGATCCACCTCTGGAAATAAATATGTCCAAAATCTTCCAAAGAATAAAGGAATTTAGAAGAAGAAAGGCAAAGGGAAAGGGAAAACACCTCATACTACTCCTGCAAAAGGCAAAAGGACTGTTGTAGAAAAAGGAAAATGTTTTTACTGCAACAGTGATGGGCATTGGAAAAGGAACTGTCCAACGTACCTTGCCAATAAGAAGGCTGAAAAAGAGAATCAAGGTAAATACGATTTACTGGTTCTAGAAACATGCATAGTAGAGAATAATGATTCTACTTGGATACTGGATTCAAGGGCCACTAATCATGTTTGTTCTTCTTTTCAGGAAACTAGTTCCTGGAAACAACTAGAAGATGGTGAGATAACTCTCCGGGTTGGATCAGGAGAGCTCATCTCAGCTTTGGCAGTGGGAGATGTAAAGTTATTTTTTGGAAATAGATATATATACTTAGAAAATGTTCTGTATGTACCCTCTTGCAAGAGGAATTTAATATCTATTTCTTATTTGATTGAACATATGTACAAAGTTTCTTTTGAAATTAATGAAGCGTTCATTACTAAAAGAGTGTACAAATTTGTTCGGCAAACTTAAATCATAATTTATATAAGTTAAAACTAACCAAAGTTAAGGCTATTTACAATACTGAAATATTTAAAACAGCCGAAACTCAAACAAAATGATGACGCATTTCTCAAAGTACCTATCTTTAGCACTTAAGACTTGGCCACATTAATCTCAATAGAATTGAAAGATTGGTCAAGAGGGGACTTCTAAACAAGTTAGAAGATGACTCTCTACCACCATGTGAGTCTTGTCTCGAGGGAAAAATGATAAAGAGATCTTTTACTAGAAAATGTCTTTGAGCCAAAGAACCCTTAGAACTCGTGCATTCAGACCTTTGTGGACCAATGAATGTAAGGGCTCGAGGAGGGTATGAATATTTCATCAACTTTATTGATGATTATTCAAGGTACGGTTATATTTACCTAATGCATCATAAATCTAAAACCCTTGAAAAGTTCAAGGAATTTAAGACCGAGGTTGAAAACCAATTAGGTAAAACTATTAAAAAACTTCGATCTGATCGAGGTGGAGAGTATGTGGACTTAAGATTCCAGGACTATATGATAGAACATGGAATTAAGTATCAACTCTCTGCACCTAGTACGCCATAGCAGAACAGAGTATCTGAAAGGAGATACAGAACCTTGTTGGACACGATTCGTTCGATAATGAGTTACGCATCGTTGCCTAACTCGTTTTGAGGATTTGTAGTAGAGACTGCGGTTTATATTTTGAACAATGTTCCCTCTAAGAGTGTTTCAGATCCCTATGAGTTATGGACAGGGCATAAAGCTAGTTTACGTCACTTCCAGATATGGGGTTGCCCAGCACACGTGTTGATGCAAAATCCTAAAAAATTGGAACGTCGTTCAAAATTATGCCTATTTATAGGATACCCTAAAGAAACGAGAGGTGGTCTATTTTATGATCCTCAAGATGAAAAGGTAATTGCTTCGAAAAATGCCACATTCCTAGAGGAAGACCACATACGTGATCATAAACCACACAGTAAACTAGTATTGGAAGAGATTTCAAAAGTTGCTATAGATAGATCAACAAAAGTTGCTGATCAAGCTGGCTAATCAACAAGAGTTGTTGATAGACCAAGCACATCTAGTCCGTCATGTCCATCTCAACAGTTGAGAGAGCCTTGACGTAGTGGGAGGGTTGTTAGACAGCTTGACCGCTATATAGGTTTAGCTGAAACCGAAGTCACCATACCTGATGATGCCTTGAGGATCCATTAACCTATAAACAAGCAATGAATGATGTTGATCGAGATTAGTGGGTCAAAGCCATGGACCTCGAAATGAAGTCTATATACTTCAATTCAGTCTGGGAACTTGTAGATCAACCTGATGAGGTAAGACCTATTGATTGTAAATGGATTTACAAACATAAACGAGACCATATGGGGAAGGTACAGACCTATAAAGCCCAGTTAGTAGCAAACGGTTATATCCAGGTGGGGGGGTAGATTATGAAGAAACCTTCTCACCTATTGCTATGATAAAATCAATAAGGATACTCTTATTCATTGCCACTTTTTATAATTATGAGATTTGGCAAATAGATGTCAAGATTGCCTTCCTAAATGGCAATCTTGAAGAGAACATCTACATGGTCTAACCAGAAGGGTTCATAGAACAGGGTCAGGAGCAAAAAATTTGTAGGCTAAATACATCCATTTATGGATTAAAACAAGCATCCAGATCCTGGAATATGAGATTTGATACTACAATCAAATCTTATGGCTTTGGACAAAACGTTGATGAACCTTGTGTATACAAAAGGATCATCAACTCCACTGTAGCATTTCGTGTTCTATATGTAGATGATATCTTACTTATTGAGAATAATGTAGGATACCTTACTGACATTAAGAATTGGCTAGCAACTCAATTTCATATGAAATATATGGGAGAAGCTCAGTATGTTCTCGGGATCCAAATAGTTCGAAATCGCAAGAACAGAACGTTAGTTATGTCTCAAGCATCTTATATAGACAAAGTGTTGTCTAGGGTTAAGATGCAAGATTCCAAGAGAGGTCTTCTACCTTTCAAGTATGGAATACATTTGTCAAAGGAACAATGTCCTAAAATACCTCAAGAGGTTAAGGATATGAGACGAATTCCCTACGCATCAGCTGTCAGGAGTCTGATGTATGCAATGCTATGTACACGTCTAAACATATGTTTTGCAGTAGGAATTGTCAGTAGGTATTAGTCCAATCTCGGGTTTGCACATTAGACTGCCGTTAAAAATATCCTCAAGTATCTAAGGAGAACGAGGAACTATGTGCTTGTGTATGGAAATAAGTATATGATCCTTACCAGATACACTGATTCCGATTTTCAAACTGATATAGACTCAAGGAGATCTACTTCGGGATCGGTATTCACTCTTAACGGAGGAGCAGTAGTGTGGAGAAGTATTAAGCAGAGCTGCATTGCTGACTCCACAATGGAAGCAAAATATGTCGCTACATGCGAGGCAGCCAAAGAAGCAGTATGGCTTAGGAAGTTCCTGAATGATCTGGAAGTTGTTCCAGACATGCATCTGCCAATCACTTTACATTGTGATAACAGTGGGGCAGTAACGAACTCCAACGAACCAAGAAGCCATAAGCGCGGAAAGCATATTGAACGCAAATACCATCTCATCAAAAAAATTGTGCAGAGAGGAGACTTTATTGTGAAACAAATAGCATCTGAGCACAACATTGCTGATCCATTTACAAAGGCCCTCCCGGCTACTGTCTTTTAGGGCCACCTTAAGAGTTTAGGACTACAACTAGAATAAATAAGGCAAGTGGGAGAAATCGTGGGTATGGGATGCCCTAGTTTATTGTATTTAGATTTCTCTTACTGTACTTAACTTTGTTGTAACTCACTAAGAGTTTTAGTCCAAGTGGGAGTTTGTTGGGTTGTATGTCCTAAAAACTCGTAGTTTTTGTAAATAAATGAATTTTAGTACATATGAAGTTATTCAAGTGAATTAATTATTTATTAACTCTAAATCCAATTAAACTACGAACCCTTGGCTATTATCATGAGTACTTGGACTTTATGTGGAGACATAAACAGGATCAAGTTCGAGTAAGTAGCTTAAATAAGTCTATAGTACATGGATCAGGTTGGGTACCTCTTCCTGGAGACACTGTTGAATACGGCCCACTTCATGATTGTTACAAATGTTGTAAGGTGTCATAAATGAAGTGATCCTGATTTGTTCATGTAGAGACATGTGAGCGGGGGTATTCTACATAATATGATTGTGTAAGAATGACCCTAAAATAATCACTGTTATGTATTAACACCGTTTACGATTAACACTGATTAATTTCACTTATCGATGATCTAGATAATTTGATTTGAATCTTAAGTTATCTATGAACTCCTGTTTATTCAGAATTATCCCTTGATCTGCATAGGTGAGAGTAAACTCAATAGCGCTGCTCAACATTCCTCCCCTTTCAGGGATAAGACCGAGTAGATAGCTGAGGAAATAGAATTTGCAAGGTGGAATTCACTCCTACCCAACTTAGGGATATTAGAGAGGTTGTTCTCTTAAGTATTGTTTCCAGGACTTGAACAAGGGGCCCCATCCTCTTACTGACCCGAGAGGGAATGGATTTAGTGATTAGATCCTAAATCAATTGTCATTAGAGGAACAATGGTACTTAAGGAGAAAAAATGTAACTCAAAGGTAAATTGGTATTTGACCTAGCTGAAGTTATGAACGACCTGTGAAGGATTGACTTATCGTTGACGGTTATATCAAATGGACACAAATATATCTATAGTGAAGAGAGTACAACTACGGGCTTTAGTGGAGTGTCCCGTTAGTTAACGAATGTTGGTTAACTAGGTTAAAACGTTTGGTCGGTTAATCTCGGATCGTTAGAGCTCATGATCTATAGGTCCATTAAGTCCCTCTACTAGCTCATAAATAGACTAAAATCTTAGATAGTGAGGTGAATAAGTTTGAACCTCAAATCTTGGCTTAAGGAATGAAAGTCAGATACGATATATCGACGTTTAATTACGAATTAAACGTACAAATAGAGTTAATTATAATATTTAAATATGATTTAAATATTAATTATATGAATAGGGATTAATATCGGTTTTTAGAAAAATCGGGACAAGTGGGAAGAATAATATTATTTTATTATTTAATATTAAAATAATATTTAATTAATTAAATATTAAATTATTTTTTATTTATTTAATTATTTAATTATTTTTTGAAATTAAAAATCAATTTTAATTCAAAATTTGGAAATTCATTGAAAATTGATTTTAAAATTGATTTTTGAAGATTGGATTTTCCCACTAACTAAGCTAGGAGCTTGGTTGTCTTCTTCACAATTAACCAACAAATTAACCATTTTGTGTTGTCAAATTTTGATGCAATTGGATTGCATGTTATTTTTTAATAAATATGGATGATTTTGACATAAAAATGGTTAAGAATTTTGTGAAATTTAAGGGTTAATTTTGCAAAATTCCATTCGTTGTTCATCTTCTTCCCAACCTTCATTCCTTCTCAAATTCACCACAAATTTTGGATCCCACCATCCAATCTAAGCCTAGAGAATAGTAGAGAAGACTCTTGTGGTGGTCTACAACCAAGTGGTGCTGAAATTCAACAAGAATTGAAGGAGAATTTTAGAGCTTCAAGGGTAAGTGTTCTTGAAACTTTGGTTTCTTTTTTTTTAATTGCATGTTTAATCCTCTAAATTGAGTATCTTAGAGTGAAAATTGATCAAATTAAATTCCGCTGCATGCTCATTTATCCATCAGTAAGGTGGTGGCCTATGCATGCTGCCAGCTAAAGAACCATGAACGTAATTACCCAACTCATGACTTGGAGTTAGCAGCGGTGGTTTTTGCTCTAAAGATTTGGAGACATTATTTATACAGCGAGAAGATACAAATCTTCATGGACCACAAGAGTCTAAAGTACTTCTTCACCCATAAGAAGTTGAACATGAGACAGCGAAGGTGGTTAGAGTTGGTAAAAGATTATAACGGGGAGATTTTGTATCATCCAAGCAAGGCAAATGTGGTGGCTGATGCACTTAGTAGAAAAGCAATTCACTCAATAACCCTAATCACTAGGCATATCCGGTTATGTAAGGACTTCGAGTGAGCAGAAATTGCAGTATCTGTCAGAGAAGTCACCTCACAGTTATCACAGTTGACCGTTCAACTGACGTTGAGGCAGAAGCTATGGATGCACAGCAAGGTGATCCTTACCTTGCTAAGAAGTTTGATCAAGTAGGATCGAGTCAAGACAGTGAATTCTCAGTATCGGCAGCAAATGGTCTACATTACCAGGTGTGCCTGTGCATAGAAACAATAAACTTAAGAACGAATTGTCGCCAAAAGCTCACAACTTTCCTTTCTCGATACACCCTGACAGTACCAAGATGTATCAGGACTTGAAATGTGTTACTGGTGGCATAATATGAAAAAAGAGGTGGTAAAGTATGTCAGTAAGTATTTAGTGTGCCAGCAGATGAAAGCCCCAAGGCAGAAGCCAGTGAGTATTTTGCAGCCCTTGAGCATTCCAGAGTGGAAGTGGGAGAGTATATCTATGGATTTCATTAAGAGATTACCAAGGGCAATGTTAGGTCATATAGTGATCTAGGTCATAATTGACAGACTTACCAAATCAGCACACTTTATCCCAGGCAAGCCTACATTTTCAGTGAGTAGATGGGCGCATTTCTACTTGAAAAATGTGGTAAGGTTGCATGGAGTGCCAGTTTCTATAGTGTTTGACAGAGACATGCGCTTCACATCTAAATTTTGGAAAAGTCTCCAGTCAGCTTTAGGCACTCGGTTGGATTTCAGTATGGCTTTCCACCTATAGACTGATGGCCAGATGGAATGTTTGAACCAAACGTTGGAAGAAACGTTGCGCGTTTGTGCCTTGAATTTTCCAGGAAGTTGGGACTCTTACTTACACCTCATGGAATTAGCGTATAACAACTATCAGGCTACTATTGACATGGCGCCATTTGAAGCCTTGTAGGAAAATGTTGTAGATCTCCAGTTTACTGAGATGAAGTTGGAGAGTGGAGATTGTTGGAACTAGAATTAGTGTAGACTTCGAATGAGGTTATCCAAAAAATCAAAGCACGAATGCAGATAGCTAGAGTAGGCAGAAGAGTTATGTCGACGTTAGGCATAAAGACCTAAAGTTTAAGGTGGGTGATAGCGTATTTTTAAAGGTAGCACTTATGAAGGGTGTCCTGTGGTTTGGGAGGAAAGGAAAGTTAAGTCTGCGTTTCATTGGGCAATTCAAGATTCTAGAACGGGTTGGCCCCATGGCGTACCCTTCGGCATGGCCAATTATAAGATGTAGTGGCCAAGTTTTCAAGTATGGTATAGGCCTCTTGAGCATTCTTGGAGAAAATTGAACCTCAAGCGGTTGCATCTAGAATAGATTTGTTTGAGCTTGACAACCCATTAGAAGAGTTGAATTTGCAACCAATCCGGGTAGCCATGTTGAGGACACCTCCTCAAGAGATCCTTATACCTTTCCCAAGCCTCATATAGTTGTTCATCCTCAAGTTGGTGAAATGTTCCAGTCTCCGTTCTTAGCCTTTAAGATTTAATCGGTGAAAAATATTTATTCAAGAAAGCTTGAGCCAAAATCTCTCATGTAGTGATACTATCCGGAGGTATGGTCTCCAACCAATCCTTTGCTTGGTCTTGTAAGGGGAAAGGAAAAAGTCTTAGTTTAATATCATCGTTAGAAACACCATTCCTTTTTACCGTCCCGCATATCTCTAAGAAAGACCGTAAGTGTTTGTAAGGTTCTTCATTTGTTCTTCCTCTAAAGGCTAGCTCTCTAGCCATTTGAATCAACCCCGGTTTTAACTCAAAGTTGTTGACATTGATGGGCACATTCATAATGTCGGGTTGATTTGTCGGTAATGTCTGTTGAAAGTAATCTCAAATTGCCTTTGGTATTTCCTCCGCCATCTCCTCAATGTGATTGTGTTGAACCCTTAGATTTCTTCTATAAGTCCTATCAATCTCGAGATCAAGAGGGAGGATGTTAGTATTGTCACGAGACATAAACCGACAAAATTATCAACCAAAATATTATATGTAAGCACCTAATTGGTAAGCACGTTCAAAAGCTTTAAGCGAATTAATATTAATAATCTTATTTTGTAAAAAAAAATAAAATAAAAAATAAAAAGAAAAGGCAACCAAAAGGGGAAGAAGACAAAGAGAAGAAAAAAGGGAAAAGAAAAAGAAAAGAAAAACAAAAACAAAAAGGATAAGGATGGAGAAGTCGGCTGTGGTCTTTATTGAAAGGAAAATGTTGCCAACTTCTTTCTACTCATTTCCAAACTCATTTCTATGCTATCTTTCAGCTGCACGTCGTGGAGAGGTTGAAGAAGAATCCTAGGACAATTTCGTGCAAGGTTTTGGACGATTTCATGGTAAAACTGAAGCCGAAACAGAAGCTTCATCTGCTGTCGCATAGCTCGAACCAGGTCTGGTGTTTGGTGAATATCGAGCTGAAGAGTTTGAATTTTGGGCTGAAATTTTAAGGTTAGTAAGTTAACTCAATTTTGAAAAACTTTTATGAAGGATGCCTGAGTTGAAACGGAATAAAAACATGTGAACTTTTAGCTGGAAGTTACTGATACGAATTTTCTGTGCAATCTGGAGTAGCGCGGAGAAAACTTGCAATATCTGACGAACCAGGACGAGTTAGGCCACGAAATTTTGAGGTAAGCTAGAAAACATGTTTTTCTACAAGTTTGTAGAAGAGAAAAAGTTCTAAATCTGGCTGGAAATATGACTTTGAATTGACAGAAGTGAGAACAAACAGGAAAGGAGAAAACTCTGCTGTCGGAAGTCATTTGGAAGCAGGTAACGCTGGGGAATTGGCGTGAGTAGCGACACTAGTCTCGCTGGTCGAGCAAAGACGGTTTTTCTCTCACAAATCTCGCTGGCTCTAGCTCAGTAACGCTCCTCAGGTAGTCTCGCTGGTTTCGCTTATGCCAGTGTCGCTAGTGCCGTGACCTGTTGTGTAATTTCGTTAGTAAACTCGCTAGTAAGGTGAAATCTCGTTGGTAATCTCGCCAATAACATAGAATCTCGCTTATTATGTGTACTTTAGGAAAGAAAGGGAGTCTCGGTGGTGAATCATGATTAGAGTTTAAGTATGCACATTTAATGATCATGTAAAGGAAGTTAAGGAAACGTAACGTGAGAATGTGTATTTACAGGCCAAGAAGAGCTTGGAAAGGCATATGATCCGCTCAGGGCCTAAGGACAAGTTGTGAGTGACACTTTTCTTTCCTTGAAATGAAATTTATTGAAAATGTTTAGTTTGGTTTTTCTTATGAGATATGGCTTTGAGATGAACTGTTTTCTTGAAAAGCATGATGTTTGATGATATTGTTCACAAGGCATGTTTTATCCGTTTCTATAAGATGTTGAATGGCATGTTTTGAAATGTTGTTTATCGCAATATATTTGATTTTCATGAAAGATTTTCATGTGATCTATTCACGTATAATGCTGGTTTCTAAAATGTTTTAGAGGAGGCTCAATGCTGAAGGACATGAGAAGGCATGTGAGTTTCCCCGGGACCTAGTACTGAAGGACTCGTAGAAGGTACTGGGGCAACCCGCCATATTCCTATGTGCACATAGAGGTTGTGACGTTGGGTGTGTTGATTCTTGCTCCACCCCAACTAAGGATTGTGATCGACGTTGAGTGCGTTGAGTTTTACTCCGCCTCAGCTAAGGATGTTTTCGACGTCGGGTGCGTTGAGTCTTGCTCCGCCCTGACTAAGGGAAAGTTATGAGAACGAATTGTTTTTCGTATACGATCATTTTGGCATGAACATATGTGATTTGTTTATATTGTTGAAATTATGATTTTACAGAAGTGATTATTTGAATCACGTTTACGTTTATGGTGTTATTATGTTTTTAACATGCCTGTTTTTTAACAAATGATAGTTTTACAAAATTAGTTACTCACAGGGCTTTTAGCTCACGTTTTCGATGTTTTCTTTCCCCCCCAAGTAGCAAGGACGTTCCCGGTGCTTAGCCTACTTCAGCTCACCCTGCCTAAGTCTCGAGTTCTCGAAATCCAGTCACGTTTGAGAGTTGTACGTTGTATATAACCTTATGTAGGTAGCATGTAGATCAAGTTGTGTAAAGAGTGGGGATCGTAACGTCATTTTGTATAAATGTATGGTGGATCTATGGAAGTTTAGTTATGTGATATGATAAAAGTGTACTTTGTACAGGAAGGATTGTTATATTATGATCATGTGTAATAGGGCTGAGTTCTATGAATGTTTATGTATGAAATGTGTGCACAGGAAGTTATGTAAGATGAGACAATATGCGTCACAAGAGGGGTGATGTTTATTGTCTTCACATTCCCTTTCAGGATAGGTAGGTAATCCGGGAGGGGGTGTGACATTATACACCTCAAATTAAGATCTATCAATTCTTATGAATATTAAGCAATAAAAACCATTCTTTGGATCCCCGGTAACGGCGCCAAAAACTTGATGCACACTTTTCGTGTTTACCGTAAGTGTACGGGTCAAGTTATAATATAAGACAGTTAAGTTCCGAATATCGTTCCACTAAGGATCCGATTGAGAAGGTTTAAGTTAGTTATTCTAAAATTGAATCAATTTTATTTGAGGATCCGATCTTCAGTTCTGATTTTAGAAAACTAAAAAGGAAAGCAAGTAAATAAGAAACACAAGAGTCAAAGAGAGTTCTAGGGTAATGAATCCTTGTTTACTTCATCATGCAACATTCTAGGGTTCATGGATTTTATTACAATTCATATGCTTAAGTCTGGAAACATAAATTCAAGTTATTTTCTCTCAAAAACAACATTTTATCATGCAACATAATTGATTACTAATTTCTTGAAACCAATACAAATTACAGGGCATTATGGGTAGTCTTTAGCAACTTTCATTGTTAACCTAACTATTTTCATGATAGATTAACAACAATTCATTATTATAGATCCAATTAGACATACAATTATCTCAACCATACATCTAATCTAACATTCAAGGATGGTCAATCAACAAGAATTAAGCACAATAACAATGAAAAGCATACTCATTACAACAAAACTATGAAGAGTCTACAATATCAACATAACTTCATAAACATTTCATCAATACCCTAAAACTAAAGAGTTTAGCCACTCATAGCTTTAAGCAACATGTTCACAAACAATATGAGCAAAGAAAGAGTGTAAAGAAAAGGAAAATCTACTAAAAAGAAGTTCTTGATTGAGGATGAACTGCCAAGATGTCTTTAATCTTCACGTCAGAAACTCGAATGGCACCACAACTATCTGAAACCCTCTTCTCTCTTCCTTATAGCTAACTCACTCTTTGGGACTCTCTATTGTGTCTCTCGGTGTTTTTAGGGCTGCTGGAAACCCTTCAATTTATAGAGTTGGCCGCCCAAAATTCTTTCAAAAAATGTAAATTTTTGAAATAAGGAAAGATGGCGTCGTGACACTGCTCAATGGTGTCGCTAAGTTGTTCGTCATCAAATGGTGGCGTCGTCGCGCTGTAGGATGGTGCTATCGCGTTGTACGTCATAAAAGCCTACCCTCAGCGTCATGTCGCAACGCCGCAATGCTACTGTGCTGAGGTCATCTGATGCTCTCGAGAAAAAGCGCTGCGGTAGCATCAAATCGGCGCCACACACTACCTGTTTTTGGCAATTTGGTGATTTTCTTCTCTTTTTCACTTGATTTTGGTTCGGTTTAGTTCTAGTTTTCTTTGTAATGACCTGAAAACCACTAATAAACAAGTGAAATCTAATATAAACTCCCTTAATTTTAGAGAATAAAAAGCACTTTTCAAGCGCTTTTCAGTCAGCTCCCTTGCCGATTCCACTGTCGTCGCCGCACACGCAAGCAGCGCTGTCTATGCGAGTTCTAGAGTTATCGCTGCGAGTTCTGCATCAATTCTCTCCTCTCTTCTCGTCTCACGCCTGCCGTAGCCACCGCCACCACCACCGCCATCGACTAGCAACCTTCCGCCATTACTGCCTTCCAATTTCAATTTTGGTTAGGTAAGCCTTGGTGGTTTCGAATTAAACCACGTGTTGGGTAAGGTTACTTAGTTTACTGTGCGAAAAATTCGTTTAAATTTAAGTTGGAGAACCTAATTGGAATGAATCTACATTCTAGGTTTTAATTGAAGGACTCTGTGTAGCTGGTGTGAGTGGCTTACTATTTGGACGTATCTCAAGGTAAGGGACTTACTATGAGTCTATGTCGATGTCTATGGTTACTTATTGACTGAATTATGGTTATTGTATTGAACTGGTTATGGTTATTATGTCCACTGGTGTGATGGTTATTAAACTCATTGCTACGAAATGGAAACTTTAGTTGATTATGTTAGTGATGGCTATTATGTTACGGAGATTGTTATCCTATTTATATTTACGATTGAGTGTCCCTCGGGATCACCGCTTATGTTTATGCTTATGACTGTGACCTTCGGGATCACTGCGTGCCTTCGAGTTCGCTACTTATGCCTATATCTATGCTTATGTTGGGTACATAGGAGCATATGATAAAAGGATAACAACCTCACCTAGTAGGCACAGTAGTGGGTCACTTACTGAGTATTATTACTCACCCTTTTTTATGATCCTTTTTCTCAGGTAAGAGATGGGGTAGACAGGCACATGACGAGAGGAATCTGTGACAACACTATTGTTGCTTCCGCATTTATAGATGCATGCATTCGCTTCCTAGGACATAGAGTTTCTTGTTGATGACAACTTAGGGTAGTGGTCATTTATTTATTCATTAATTCATTTAATCATTTTCATGTAATTATTGGTCAAACTTGTTTTCATGTTTTGAAGGGGACCCCGTGAAACGATTTTGCTATCTTCTTATTGGATTTAAATAAATTATTCAAAATTATTTCTATTCGGCATTATGTTAAAATGTGTCTCATTACCTAAGTTCCAAAGTGTCTACGAAAATTTTAATGCATAACGTAGCATCCTGCTAGTCTAAAGGTCGGGTCGTTATATACACGTTCCTTTACATGTGAACAGATAACATGTTTGAGATCTAGTTTTGTGGATCAGATAAATATCTAAAATCTGCATAACCAACTAAATTAAAATTTGATTTATTTGAATAAAAAAAAATTCATATTGATCGTTCCTTGAAAATAATGGAGTATATGTTTAATTCCATTCTAATGTCTTTTGTTGAAGAAAAACTGTATCTAGCTAATAAATTTACTGAAAATACAATATCTTGTCTTGTATTATTAGCAAGGTACATAAGTGCATCAATTGTACTAAGATATGGTACTTTAGGACCAAGAAGTTCTTCATTATTATCTCAAGATCGAAATATATCTTTCTTTACATCTAGTGAACAAACTTCTATTGGAATGTTTAATAGATGTGCTTTGTCCACATATAATCTTTTTAAAAAATTTCCGGTATAAGTTGATTGATGAACAAATATCTCACATGTTAAATGCTCAATTTGCAATCCAAGGAAAAATTTTGTTTTTCCGAGATCTTTCATCTCAAATTCTTTCTTAAAATATTCTATTGTTTTTGAAAGCTCTTCAAGAGTTCCAATTATGTTTAGGCCATCAACATATACAGTTATAGTAAAAAATTCTGACTGTGATTTCTTTACAAAAACACATGAGCATATTGGATTATTTTGATATCCTTCTTTCAACAAATATCCACTCAGGCGATTATACCACATTCATTCTGATTGTTTCAATTCATATAGTGATCTCTGTAACTTTATTGAATATAGTTCTCGAGAACTTGATTTATGTGTTTCAGGTATCTTAAATCCTTATGGGATTCTCATATAAATATCATTATCAAGAAATCCACATAAATATGTTATGACTACATCCATATGGTGCATATCCATATTTTCATACATAGTCAGACCAATTAAATATCTTAATGTAATTGCATCCACCATGGGAAAATATGTCTCCTCATCGTTAATACTAGGTCTTTGTGAAAAACCTTTTGCAACTAGTCTTGCTTTATATCTCATGGTTTCATTATTTTTATTTCTTTTTCTCACAAATACCCATTTGTATCCCACAGGTTTAACATCTTTTGATGTTTATATTACTGGTCCAAAAACTTGACGTTTTGAATGTGAGTTTAGTTCTGCTTCGATTGTTTCTTTCCACTGAAGTCAATCTTTTCTATGTTGGCATTCTTTGATAGATTTTGGTTTAGGATCCTCATTTTCTGATATAATATCAAGTACAACATTGTATGCAAAAATGTTATCAATAACTACATTAGTTCGGTTCCATCTTTTCCCTGTCATGACATAACTTATTGAAATCTCATTATTATCTTTAGGTATTTCACTTCTTCACTAATTCGATTATTAGTCATGTCCAATGTTTCTTCACGGATATTTACATCCCCAACCAAGTATTTTTTTACTATTGTCTATTTTTCTTTTATGAGGATTTTTATCTTTGGAACCCACTGGTTTACCATGCTTCTAGCGTGTTCTAGACTCATTAGTGACAACTTGCTATGTTGTGTTGGGATATCAATTTTCGACGTAACATTTGCAATTGGTATATGTGACTTTGTTACTTTCTTTACATCTATAAATGTATCTAGTGATTGATTTGTTATATTTTGCAAAGGAATTTCAAGTTACATTGATCTATATGGGGATCTAAATGAGACAATAATGATGCATACCATGCAATTTCCTTTCCAACTTCTTAATTTCTCCCCCTAATGTTGGAAAATTTGTCTCATTAAAATGACAATCAGCAAATCGTGCAGTAAATACATCACCCGTCAGAGGGTCCAAGATATTTAATAATTGATGAGGAATCATATCCAACATATATTCCTAACTTCCTTTGAGGACTCATCTTAGTATGTTGTGGTGGAGCAATTGGAACATATACTGCACATTCAAAAATTTTCAAATGGAAAATACTTGGCTCCTGACTATAAGCTAATTGTAATGGCAAGTGATGCAATATACAAAATAACATGTCCCCATAAAAATGTAGGAAGCTTAGCTCACATAAGTAATGGTCTAGCAATTAATTGCAAACGTTTTATAAATGATTATGCCAAACCATTTTGTGTATGAACATGAGCCACAAGATATTCAACATTTATCCCAAGTGACATACAATAATTATCAAAAGCTTAGGATGTAAATTCACCAACATTATCGAGATGAATTGTCTTAATTGTATAATCAGAAAATTTTAACTTAATTATTTGAGCAAGTAATCTTGCCAATATAAGGTTTAAACTTAATAATAAACACACGTGTGACCATCTACTGGATACGTCTATCAATACCATAAAATATCTAAATGATCCACTTGGTGGGTCAATAGGTTCACATATATCACCATGAATTCGTTTTAAAAATGGAGGTGATTCAATTCCCACTTTAACTGGTAATGGTTTAATTATTAATTTGCTTTGAGAGCAAATATCACATTCAATTCCCACTTTGAGAGCAAGTATCTTCTGGACATCCATTTGAATTTTCAATAATTCTCCTCATCATTATAGATCCTGGATGATCCAATTGGTCATTCCAAATTGTAAATATATCTGGATTCATGAACTTCGTGTTCATTGTTGCATATGTTTCAATCATTCGTATATGGGTATAATATAATCCAGAAGATAAAGTAGACAACTTTTCCAATATATGTTTTTCATGTGAGACAATAGATATGATATAAATATATTCTATCTCATTTTTTCTATTAGTCTCAACATGATAGCCATTTCAACATATATTTTTAAAACTTAATAGATTTCTCTTTGATTGAATAGAGAACAATGCATTGTTAATTATAAATTTTGTTACTCTAAGTAAAATAATATTTGATTTTTCAAATTCTTCAATTAGATTCGCAAAACCTGATATTGTATCAACTTTTGCTTCTAACATTGTCAATTTGGAAAAATATTTTCTACTTATAAGTATTGTATGTGTAGTTGCATAGTTTGCCGGATATAGATCTTCATTTTTCATTTTTGAGTCACTCAATATATGAAAATTTGTCCACGATTCTTCATTTAAACAAGATAATTACAATAAGATAAACAAAGCTTGAAATACAAATATTTAACTTAAAAAAACATGAAAGATAGATAGACCAAACAAACAACATTAATTCTAAATATTCTCAAAATCAAAGGAAGGACTTGTTATGTTATCATCTTTGCTAATTTTTTCTTCAGAAGATTCAAAGAAGTTTGCCGCATCCAAATTTGTCATATTGGATGAGTCAAATATATCATTATCTTGGTATGCAAAATTTACTTTCACATTTTTCCCTTCCTCTTTTCGGGAAACTTGATAGAGATCAACTAAGTGTTTTGATGTACGACAAACACAAGATTAGTGCCCAGTCATTCTGAATCGAAAGCATATCTACTCATCACCTTTTGAATTTTTATCATGTGGAATTTTTTTTTTATGATCATCATTTCGGGGGGGGGGGGGGTTATTTTAAAATTTGAATGATTAGAATGACCGCCACAAAAATAATAATTATTTCTTCCTCTGCCATGGTCACAACCTCGATTATTAAAATTTACAACATTCCCTTCATCAATAACTCATTATTTTGTTTAGACACGAGAAGACATGAAATTAGTTCAGAATATTGTTTTAGACCTTTCTCTCGATATTGTTGCTGTAAGAGCATATTCGAGGCATGAAATGTAGAAAATATCTTCTCCAACATATCAACATCAGTAGTTTTCTCTCCACATAACAACAATTTTGAATTGATTTTAAATAATACGAAGTTGTAGTTATTTACTGATTTGAAATCTTGGAGCCTCAAATGCATCCATGCATAACAGCTTTAGGAAGAATAACCGTTTTTTTATGATCATATCTCTCTTTTAAATTCTTTCACAAGATACAGAGATCTTTTACTGTTAGATATTTCATCTTCAATCCCTCTTGGAGATGATGATGAAGAAAAATCATATCTTTTGTTTTTTCCTGACTGGATGTCGTATTCCATTCTTTAATTATTCTCCCAAGTTCATACAGATGTATATCAGCATCAAACAACCATGAAAAATAATTATTATATCAATGACGAATTCTATTTTTTGTAAGATTTGCTAGGATAACATTATCACAAATAATTGTATATATATTAGTAACTTAATATATACTAAACATGCAAAACAACATTTAAAAAAATGGCATATCTTTAGAACCTACCTTCAACGGAAAAATGACAAGAGCTCGTGCTGATAATATGTTGTAAAATTGATGAACAAAATGACAAAAAACGGGAACACAAATATCGAGAAATTATAATATTAAAATAAATAAATAATGATATAAATATAATAAATAAAAGAAAAGAAATGACTCTTTCCAAATATAGCAAAATGAACCAAAATATTTACCAATATAATTTCACAGTTGTAAATATTTTCAACAATTTTGTCATTTAAGATAATTATAACAAAATATAAAATTATAAAAATATAGAAAATAAAATTTTATGAAAATTTAGAAATCTCTAAAATTTATCTCTTCTTTGTCAATTATGTTTAATGCATCTAAACTACATATATTTTGAATATTAATAATATAATTAACATTTAACAAAAAAGAATTTAAAAAGAAGAAGTAAATTTCAAATTTCAAGTAGTAGAGCTTAAAATGCTGAAAAGGCAAAAGTCCCCAGTCATGGGAGTGCAATCAACTTGAATTGCAAGACACCTCCACTCTCTACTCATCAAAAGCAACACCATTAAAAAACTTTAAACTCAGATTTAAACAAAATAATTGTATTCCAAAGGACGAAGAAGAAAGAGGAGGGACGAAAAAGAATTACACTGTTCTTCCAACCTCCAATTAATCTCTCAGTGGCTCAAAGATCCATCAAATTCCAATCCACTGATAGCGACTTTCGGCTGTAATCCAATCTAATTATAACGCCAATCCGTTGAAGTGGATAAAAGATGCCTCAAGCTAAGGTTTGGAGCTCACTTCCCTTTCTCTGTGCACTCACTATACTCTTCGAACAGATGGCGTTGCTGAAATTCATTACACAATAATGTCACGCACCTTCTAAAACCTTTTTCTCCATCCCCCACATTGGTCCTATCTTGCTTTGCTTTTACTCTTTCTTTTGAAACTGTTCATCGTTTTCAGTTTGTACTAATGAGGAGTAAGGGCTGACAGGGATTGGGACCTTCTTCTACTTTGGGGGTTTTGTGATTAGTTTTTTAGAAGAAAAGGGGACACCCATTTTTGGAAGAACTTAGATGGATACTGGGTCGAGGGCAATGGACAAGGTGGAGACTGGAAAACGTGGCGGAAAGCTTGGCTCGATGCTCCCAAATGGCCCAATGGTCGATCGGTTCGTGCCCAGAACTGATCACAATCCGAGAGAGCTAAGATCTTGGGCTAAGAGGACTGGTTTTGTCTCTACGTTTTCTGGTGAAGCAACTAGTAGTGTTGGGGAAAAGAATGAGAGTGCTAGATTTGATTTGGAGAAGGGTCTCGAGCGGAGAGGCGGCGGGTCGTCCCCCAAAATCGAGATCGACCCGATTCTGGGTCGGACCAGACCTAACAGAGAGATTGAAGTGGAACCTGTTACAGGGACTGGAAAAGGAGAATTGAGGACTGAGAATGAAGGGGTTTTGAGGTTTAGAGATGGAGCAGTGAGGGGTGAAGAGAGGAGACGAATTGGAATCGAACCTATGATGGGAGGAGCTAAAGAGGATGAAAGAGTAGTGACGAATGGTAAAAGAAGTGAGGAAGTGGATGGGGCAGTGAATAGAAACAGTGATAGAGATTTTAATGGAAATGCCCATGGGGAACCTTTGGTTACTCCTGCAGCTGAGCCTAAAATGGAAGATGATAGAGATGGAAGAGATGGGGATATCAATGTGTATACAGGTGAAGTGGAAGCTACTGAAAGAGAATGGGGAGGACCTTCAGGAATCAAACTCGGGCCAACTGAAAATCCGGGTTACGGTTAGCATTCTTGAATCTTTTTCCAAATTTTGTTTGTTGTTTTCTTTCTTAAATTAGTATGTTGATTTCCATCATAATTAGTGCATCGTAAGTAGTTGGCATAATAGGAGACAACTGTATTTGAATTGAAGCAGAATACTAGCAGATCTAATATCATTTCGGTTGATTTGCTGGTTCTGTAGTGCAAAGAGAAATGTCAATCCACTAGGTTTCGTATTGCATTTCAAAAATTAGAAGTGAGAAAACAAATTTCGATATTTTCTTTGTTTAAGTAATTAACATCCAGGAGGCAATTAACTTTTAACATTTGAATATAAGGATGAAGTTTTTTACAAGTGCTTTGTTATTGTATCTAATCTCCAGAATACTTATGCTCAGCTCCTTCCATTTTATTGTCAGATCTAGAGGTCAAGTTTACAAAATTGTCTTCAGCATCCTTTTCCCATCAGACCAACTTGTCGGTGTTTAGTTTGTAAACAGCTGAGAAAACTGAACTTATGCATGGCTATCACTTTGGTTAGCTTTCGGTTCTATACAATGTTTTAAAAAGCTATTTAAGCTTACGCCTTGAGGCTTGCCTCAAGGCAAGGCTTTAAATTTTAACATTGATACCCATGCCTTCGTTGAACCATAAGAGGCTTACACCTCTCTTAGAAAGAGCCTTTATGAAAACGTACTGAAGCTTAAATCTCTATGCCCCGTTCAATGATTAGAAAAATATTAGTGATATGCTTAATTCTTAATAATTATTAATGTTTGAGTTGTGACAATTTTAACTAGGACTACTTTTGTTGTTGCGACTTTGAAAACATTGAAGGCAAAAATTTATAGTATAAATCAATCCTATTAATGAGTAGTAGTAGTAGTACGTGGTGGTGACGATAACAATATTCTTATAGAAATTTTGATTAAGTGAAAATTGCAGGGGTGAATTTTCTTTACACTTCTAATAACTATCATGTTTGCAAGTACTTGGTCATACCAATTTAGGATTGGTAAAATGTTTTTAATTCATTATTTGAGGCATACGCCTCATACTGCCTTAAGGCTTACGCCTCACCTCTCCGAAAGGAAAAGCCTCAAAGCCGCTTTTAGCCTTTTAAAACATTGGTTCTATATAGTTAACATAGCCACGTGCTTCCTTAAAATTTTTAAATATGAAACAATGAGCATGCTTAAAACTAATTCAAAATGGAACCGAATGTTTCACCATATAGCTTTAGTCTGTAGATATCTCTAATGTTTGTGTTGGCTGTTTTTGCAGTTCCACTAATTTATTATGGCCTTCAGCATTATTTGTCGTTGGTTGGGTCTGTTGTTTTCATGCCCCTGATAATTGTACCAGCTATGGGTGGAACAGATGTAAGCATCTTTTTTGTATCTTCTTTTGATTTCAAATGAAAATCTAGGAAAAGACAGGTGTGCTAACAAGCCTGTTTACCAAGATACAGGACTAGAAAATTATAAACCTAGTCCATGACTATTGTAGTCACAGTTAGCAGGCCTGGCTGCTCACTGATGTGCAGCTACTGAGCCCAATCTTGTCCAACTTTTAATGGAGTCAGAATGTTCTTGCTCAGTCGTGTGTTATTTCAATAATGACAGAAAGATACAGCTACAGTAATTTCAACTTTATTACTGGTTTCGGGCATTACAACAATTCTTCACTCCTACTTTGGTACCCGACTACCATTAGTTCAAGGAAGCTCATTTGTGTATTTGGCTCCAGCGCTAATTATCATGAATGCTCAGGAGTACCGCAATTTGACTGAACATGTAAGCACTGAGAACTGAATTTGGTCCTCTGCTAAAATCACTTATATTCTTATTTTATTTGTATTGCAAAAGCTTGATAATTGTTCTCATAATATTTGGAAATCTCGAGTTGAAGGGTGTTATGGAAGTGGAGGGATCCTGGATAGAGGTGTGGTGTGGAATTTGGTCCTCTATGCTTCTCTTCTGGCCTGTGTAACTAGTCTGTTTAGAAATTTCCTGTTTTATATTACTTACAGTTAGAATTCATTTTAAAGTTCTGTTTACTCCCTAATTGTGTTGGCCATATGTTTCTTTGAGGCGACCTTTGTTTCTCTCTCACTTTTCTAAAATTGGTCTCTAATGAAAATAAAAATAAAAACTCAAAATATTTATTATACCTGATGAGTGATGTATATGAATCCTGAGCAAGATGCACTAGTCCTTTTTTCCCTCAACATTTTTGTAACTTTTATCTTCATTTCTATTTTGATTAGAATTCTCTCTTACTACCAACTATTCATAGGGATATTTAAGCTTCATCGTGAATAATAGTATTCTACATTTTTCTCCCTAACGTTATGTATCTATTAACCCTTTGAAAAGTGTATCTAATATTTATACTTAATTTTGTTGTTTTTTTCCTACAGAAATTCCGGCATATAATGAGAGAACTGCAGGGAGCAATAATTGTTAGTTCAATATTTCAAAGCATTTTAGGATTCAGTGGTTTAATGTCCCTTTTCCTTAGGTAATACAAATTATTTTGATATAGTGCTTAGTATCAATTTCGTTATCACTGATTCAACAGTTTCCTTATGTTATGAAGCATGTATACAATTAGTCTCTTGTAAATCTTTTTTATCATCATTTACCCGACAGTTTTCCTTGTGAGAGTTTGAAGATTATTTTTATTGAAGAAAAGTAATTTCAGCATGTGTTAAATTATTTTCTTCCCTATCTTGAGAGTGATAGTTACAGAATTTCAATGTTAGATAAGTACTTCCTTTAACAATCTAGAAAATTACCAGAATGTGATGGGGAACTGGGTATCCTCTGAAGGACTTTAAGGAGACCAAATAAGATCAGCAATGATGATTAGCTCATCAATTTACTGTGTTTGTTCTTATCTGATGTCATGTGCTACACAGTAAGATTTATACTGGAACTAAATTGTTGAATGTACGAAACTATTATATTGTCTTCTATAACTGTTTAAAGAATTTTACTCAATGCTCATTCTCATAATCTGTAGGTTGGTAAACCCACTTGTGGTTGCACCGACGGTTGCTGCCGTAGGTTTAGCATTTTTCAGCTATGGTTTTCCACAAGCTGGTAGTTGTGTGGAGATCAGCGTCCCACATATAGTTTTGCTTCTTATATTCACCCTGGTAGGCGACTTGTTAAAAGTTAAGCAATTGATTACCAAGCTCAATAAAAGTCAAGTTTTTTCATTGAAAAATGAAAAAAAAAAAAAAAGATTACGAAGCATTTTAGTATGTTGTTACTAAAAATTGAGATCTGAGCACTTTATTCATCGGTTGCAAAATTCTATGAAGTATTTTAAAAAATTTTGCTCTACCAAACAGTTTTCACGTTTCTTGTGACTAACATGTTAGTTAATTGCTGCTTCTGTATGCATTTTCAGTACCTTCGAGGAGTATCCATATTTAGCCATCGCGTATTCAGAATTTATGCGGTATGTATATCTTACCTTTAGAGGAATGGTGACTTGGCTGTTGCAACAAATTCTTCGGCTTAGTCTACCTTTCTTGCCCCCATGAATGTTACTTCTTCATAATTCTTTTTAGATGGGTATGTTGGGGGTCATGTCTTCCGGTACCACTGATCTTAAATTCTTCTTTTGTTGACTATAGGTTCCTCTTAGTGTCATGATTATATGGGCATACGCATTCTTTTTGACTGCTGGTGGAGCATATAATTTCACAGGCTGCAGCCCAGATGTTCCAAGTTCAAATATCATAGTAGATGCGTGTAGAAGGCATGCATATGCCATGAAACATTGCAGAACTGATGTTTCAAGTGCATGGAGGACTGCCGCATGGGTTCGAATTCCTTACCCCTTGCAGTGGGGTGTGCCAATCTTTCATATAAAAACTTCAATTATCATGATCATGGTTTCTCTGGTTTCATCAGTGGACTCTGTAAGTATCTTCAAAACTCATATACCATGTCTGTTCACTTGATGTTACAACAATTGACGAGGGAGGTTGTCTTTCCCTTGATTCCCAAGTCTTGAAATCTATCCCCGATCATTGATAAGACTAAGATATATTCCCAAGTCCAATATTCAGGATCTCTACTATGGTATTTTCATCCCAATTTATGGTTAATGCGTGTAGATTCATAAATGAAACTAATATCCAAACTTAAAATATGAGGAGTGTCAAGAATATATATAAAAGATTGAAGATATCCTAACCATAGGTTAGTTGTAGTTTAACTATTAAATTGAAAAGGAAAAAAGAAGTCCGTGTAAACCCAATGAGCATCATCGCATGTCAAATTGTTTACTCTGAATTATGCTTGTGTTAATTAAGGAAAAAAATACAGAAACTATCACGGTGTCATTGAATAGACGAGCCACACTCTTGGCATTAAATTACTTCGTAAAAGTAGTTTATTCCTCTAGTATTTTCAATTCTCAAAAAATATCACCGATATCAATATGTGCATTTTGGAATAATAAACCCAGGCATCTGATCAAGAAAGATAACTCTTTTTTTCAGATCGGTACCTATCACACTGTGGCTTTGCGTGTTGCTTCAAAGCCACCAACTCCAGGAATTGTTAGCAGAGGAATTGCTTTGGAAGGTTTCTGTAGTATCTTGGCTGGACTCTGGGGTACAGGTGCTGGGTCAACAACTTTAACGGAAAATGTACATACTATTCATGTAACAAAAGTGGCAAGTCGGAGGGCATTGGAAGTAGGAGCAGTTTTCTTGATTTTCGTCTCATTCATAGGTAAACTGTCCATCCTATCACAGGAAAATCAAAGATGTTCTTGGGTATTTACGAATTTTCATGAATGCTTACTTGGGGGTTAAAACACACCAGCCAATAATTGAAGTTTTTATACATAGTGGTTCTTCGATGAGGACACCAACAAGGTTCTTTATTTATTTATTTTTTCAGGTAAAGTTGGTGCTGTTCTTGCCTCCATACCACTGGCATTGGCTGCTTCGGTCCTCTGTTTCACATGGGCTCTAACTGTCGCTTTAGGTTTTTCGACACTTCAGTATAGTCAAACAGGAAGTATCAGAAACATGACAATAGTTGGTGTGTCATTGTTCCTTGGCTTGTCAGTTCCTGCCTATTTTCAGCAGTTTCAATCTGAAACCAGCTTGATTTTGCCTAGTTACTTAGTTCCCTATGCTGCAGCTTCCAATGGACCAACCTATACTGGAAACAAACAAGTGAGTCACTACTACAACTTGATTTCAACTTCTTTTTTGTCTTGCTTCTTTTCCACTGATCCAGCTATTTGTGATATCTTGCAGTTTGACTTTGTATTCAATGCCCTCATGTCCCTGAACATGGTCGTGACATTCTTGATAGCAATCGTACTCGAAAACACGGTTCCAGGCAGTCGACAAGAGCGAGGAGTATATATATGGTCACATGCTGAAGACATAAAGAATGACCCGTCTCTTGTTGCAACTTACTCCCTCCCAAAACGGTTTTTGAGGTTGTTTTGCAGGTCTAAGTGTTTGTTAATATGAAAATGGCATATCTCGATGCGCCGGTTGGCTTTCAGGTTTAGGTCAGCACATCGTGATGAAGGTTAGATATGACATACATATATAGCATTTATAGGTTTACAAGATGTGGAAATTTGGTGGTGTATCAACCATTTTTGTCGAACATGGATGGTTCATTGTTAAATTACTTAAAACATTCTTTTTAGTAATTATATTACTCTATATCACTGAGGGATCGTTGGTTTAGATGGTTTTTTAAATTGGAATTGATACAGACATGCTAAACTCATGCTTGTTACACAATTTTCAACACTGCCTGAGAATAAGTTATTCACAAACATCTTCTTTTCCCTTTATCGTTTTCTTTTCCCTTCTAAAACTATGAGTTTTTTTATCCATATTTTACTGTTTTTTATTTTTTATATAGTTTTATTTTGGGTAATTGCATAGAATAACACTTTTAGAGATAATAATTAGGGCTGGTTGCACAAATAGCAATCAGACCCAAAATAATAAAAAATATAGCACAAGGAAAAATATATTAGGGATATAGCACAAAATTAGCATTAGATATCACTCATAGCAGCTATCAATGATAGTCATATTGGTAAATGACTAAAAAGTCCATGTTCAGCCCACCATTTCACGCTTCTTTCTTCCCATTTTCTCAAATTGAAAGCTATCATTAATAGCAATACTGAGCGATACGAGCGATACTGAGCGTGTCAGTGAGACTCAGCGAGACAGCGACTTTCCTACCATGCGGCAACGCGCTACGAAGTCTGTGACAATGCGTCGCGGAGAGGACAGGCGACGCGGCGATGAAGACTGACGATGCGTCGTAGGGAGGACGGGCGACACAGCGATGAAGACGGACGATGCGTCGCGGACTATGGTGATGCGGCAACGAGGACTGATAATGCGTTGACAAGCGCCTGAGGCAATGCGACGCGACGATAATCGAGATGCTGCGGCGCGACGACTATGACGATGCCGCAATGCTGAAAGCTGCGATTAAGGCCGACGAAGGGTGACTCGAGAGAGGAAAAACCAGACTACCCCTTTTCTTTCTGCCTCCTGTTTTCTTCCCCTCTCCTAAAAACGCCCCCCACGATCAAAATTCAACCGGGGATCTTTCCCCCAACCGAAAGCGGCGCAACCTCCTGCTGACCATGGACTCTCAACTCCCTTCACGCTCCCTTCGCTGCAAAATTATTATTCGTAATAAATTTTTTTTTTTTTTTAATTTAAAGGGAGGAAAGTGGTTTGCCGAAATTTGGGCCGTTACACTATTATTGATACACTTTTATCAATTGGAATCAAGCTTGAAATATTAACACTTAAGGCCATAAATGGTTATCAATGGTAGACTTTTATAAATAGTTATCAACATTGTAAGGAAACTATCAACTTTCAAAAATTAACATTTAAAGCTAAAAGTGATAGAAGTCTATTAATGAGAGGTTTATAAGTGACTATCACTGATATTTACCTAAGTCATATCATTGATAGGTCCTATTAGTGGCTATCATGGATAACTTTTAGTAGTGGCTATCAATTATAGACTTTCATCAAATGGAATTGACTTTTATATCATTGATATCATTGATATATGAACATCACCTAAGTTCTATCGTTGATATCAGTTATATTGTGGTTATCGATGATAGCTTTTATCACTGATAACATGTTATTAGAGATAACTTTTGTCATTCATTTTTACCATCAAATAACATGATATCATTGATAGCTTCTATCACTGACATGCTATAAGTGATAACTTCTACGCATGCTACTTACACTTTAGTTCGAGATTCAACTTTATTAATTAATTCCACTAAGTTGGCTACCAATGATAGACTTCTATAAGTGGCTATTAACTGTCAAAAAAAATCATCAAAGATTAAGCTATCAATGATATAAAATATTTGTGGTTATTTCTGATAGACTTTTATTAGTACCTATCATTTTTGAAATATTAACACTCAAAGTTATCGATGACTATTATTGAGAAACTTTTATCATGATTATCAATAACAGACTTCTATCGTTGATATCTACCTAAATTCGATATCGCCGATACATAAAATATGACTAATATCTATCTAAGTTCTATCACTAATATCACTAATAATTTATTTTACAGATAGACAGATATTTAGTGAATTTTTTTCTAACATTTAAAACATGAGTGATAGTCAATGAATTCTTTAATCAATGATATAATTCTTTGAGTGACTAAGTTATAAGTATATTAGTAGCTATCACTCATAGATTTATATTATTATGAGGAGATCGGGGAGATGGAATAAAAATAGGAAAAAGAAAAGGAAAAAAAAAAGAAAGGGAAGAAGAAAATATGAGAAGATTGGGGAGATGGAAGAAAAATTGGAAAAAGAAAAGGAAAAAAAAAAAGAAAGGGCAAAAAAAAATGAGAAGATTGGGGAGATGGAAGAAAAATTGAGGAAAAAAGGAAAATAAAAAAAGAAAGGGAAGAAGAAAATATAAGGAGATTGGGGAGATGCAAGAAAAATTGGAAAAAGAAAAGAAAAAAAAAAGGAAGAAGAAAATATGAGAAGATTGTGGAGATGGAAGAAAAATTGGAAAAGAAAAAAGAAAAAAAAAAAGGAAAGAAGAAAATATGAAAAGACTGGGGAGATGGAAGAAAAATTAGAAAAAGAAAAGAAAAAAAGGAAAATAAAAAATATGAGAAGATTGGGGAGATGGAAGAAAAATTGGGGAGAAAAAGAAAAAAAAAAAGGGAAGGACAAAATATAAGGAGATTGGGGAGATGGAAGAAAAATTGAAAAAAGAAAAGAAAAAAGAAGAAGAAAAGAAAATATGAGAAGATTGGGGAGATGAAAGAAAAATGGAAAAAAAAAGGAAAAAGAAAAAAGAAAAAAGAAGGGAAGAAAAAAATATGAGACGATTGAGGAGATAAAAGAAGAATAGAAAAAAAAAAGAAAAAAAAAGGAAGGAAAGAAGAGGATACAAGGAGATTGGAGAGATAGAAGCAAAAACTAAAAAAAGAAAATGAAAAAAAAAAAAAAGTTGTACAAAATACACTTCAAAAGTTGACTAGTTAACATTTGGCATATTTGCAAATATTTTTAAAGCGTGCTATATTTTTAGATTGTTCTCCTAATTTTACTATCTATTACAAATATCTTAATAATTAAGTATATAACAATATTTTAAAAGATTGCACATATAGCAAAATTTATTAATGATAGGCTTTATCATTGATAGACTCCTATTAGTGATATGGTTCATCACTAATAGACCCGGCTATTCATATGGTCTATCTCATATAGTATTTGAAAGCAAAATCTAAATTTTGTTATATTTGCAATTTTTTTTACATTTTACTATATCTATAAATACTTTGAATCTGATTGTTATATTTGCAATTGACTTTTTTATTTTGAATATAGCTAACTAATATTAATTTAACAAAATTAGTATAATTATTTGTTTTAATAAATCTACAATAATTTATTAAATATTTATTAAAAAAATTTATTAATGTATGCAATTACTTACTTGCATAAACATTTAATTAGTTAACAATATAATTTAAATATTTAATTAGTCATCTACGACTAGTTAAATTTAGTACAAAAGTTCATTTTTCAATAATTATGAGGGTTGTTTTAAAAATAAATAAATTTATTTACAAATATAATAAAATAACAAAAAATAGTCTATCACCATCTATTAGCAAAATAGTCTGATTTTCATTATTAACGTATCATCTTTTGTTCTTTTTCTTACATTCATTTTCTTTTATTGTTCATTAAACTATATTTCTTTATTTTATTTAATTAAAACCAATTGATGCAAATGCAATTTATAATTAATAATAATGAACTCTACGTAACTAAAATGAGCAATTGTAATATATAAATAACAATGTATTTATTTAAGGGATATTTTCAAATATACCAAAATGAGACAAATTATTTATAAATATAGAAAAATTTCACTAGCTATCAGCGATAGACCACGATAAACTACTATCGCTTGAGCAATAGACTTCTATCACTCAAGCGATAGAAGTCTATCTACTTCTACTGCTGATAGATAGTAAAATTTTTATGTATTTGTAAATAGTTTGATATTTTTTTTATTTATAATAATTTTTCTTATTTAATTTGTTTTATTGATTAAAAATATATTTATTTAATCTATTAAAAATTATGAGGTAACCAAAATTAATTTCATAGAATAAATTCAAACATAATTTGTTATCTTCAAATCTTGACAACTTTCCCCTGCACAACTAAACATATATAACTTATTTAAAACCTCAAACCAAACAATCACTAAGGAATTGAATTGAGGCCACATTTACCCCCAACTGAAACACAATCCATCGATGGTAAAAAAAAAGTGATCTCCAGTTGATTACGTTTGTTGTTGTTTACCTCGTAATGAACTGTGGGTTCCGCCTTCAAATCTGTAATAAAAAAGCGCAATCTGATTAAGAAATGAAGGGTGCTTAATCTAATTTTGGTTGAAAATTACGTGAGACCCACTACCTTTACTAGTAAGATATTGTTACAATAACAGTATGAAAATTATGAATTTGGTACATTTATTGTTACCTTTACTTTTACTATTATCGTTAACGTTATCGTTAGGGTCAAGCAGTAATATTAACGATAACAGTAATAGTAAATTGTAACAGATTTTTAATTCTAAGTAAATACGATAAAAAAAAAAAAAAAATTCAATTACATTTGCGATTCATGCTTATTACGATTGATCCATCAATAAAATTTTATTACGATTACACCAATTTTCGTTACAGTTTGGTAAATGTAGCTAGTCTAAGAGTGCCTCATCAAATTTATATAAAAGTCATTCATTTGGATGTGTATTCAATTGAACACCAACGATATGATTCAAATCATTATTTTTAGTTTAACAATATACGGAGTTATGGATTTAAACCACATTTTGATGGATAATACCTACTTTATTTATATCATGTTGGTTACTTAAAAGAAAGAGTTCAAGAGTATGTGTGACTCCTAGAGTCCTAGTTGGTATATATTTTAGAAAAATTGTAGTAAATGTCAAAAATGGGAGGGTAGTTTTGGAAAATGTAATAAAATTCTCTGAAAAATGTCTAATTACTTTTAATTGGTATGTGTTCATTTGATGACTTCTTTCACATTTGCCCTCCAATAACCTAGTAATCCAATTTGCAGGCCTACTTTTTGAGTTTAAAAACCAAATTTGTTTTTGTTTTTTGTTTTTTTTTTTTTTTTAATTTCAGGGAATATTATTTGATTTTCGGATGAAGATTCTCTCCAAACTAAAACTTAATCAACTTAATTATTATCTCTTGATTATTTAATCACACTTCAACCCTTAATCAATACTTAAAGATTTTAGATTTTTCAGTTTCTCTCATTCTGTAAAATTTGTATTTAAATTTTCCATTTGTATTCCCTAAAATCGTGCCTTATTTGAAGTTTTGGCCAGAATGAGCTTAATATGAACCAGTCATATCCTTGTGTTACCTCGAGGACCAATCACACATTCAAGAGCCAAGAAGCTTCAATTAGCGTTGAATTCCTCTGTACAAATAGAGATGAACTCAACTGAAGGGATTCAAGCAACAACAATGGATCAGAAGCTCCATATTTAGTTAAATTTCATTCATGTTATTTTTATTTGCAAACATACTTTATTTTTGAATTTTTCATTATTGGAACCATATATATTTTAAGTCCCTTTTGATGAGCATTAAGGAAGGGAAATGGAACACAATATAGGGTTTTTTGACGTTTTGAGTTTTAGGGTTTTCTTGAATGAAAATTCTTTAGTAGCTGAGAGAGCTTCATCATCATCCTTCTGTAATTATTGAATTAGGATTGCATACCAAGAACATTCGGGTAAGTTTGATCATCTTGCTTGTGGAGTGTTCAAATTTGGAGTAAGGAACTAATTTTTCTTATCTCTTGGTCTTAGATCAACAGCTAATTCAAAATCTAATCCTTCCTTTTGGATTGTTGTCAAATTGATTTGGGGTTCTAGAATTTGATATCAGGGTTCAACATTTAGGTTCCTAATTTGCAAAATTCTAAGATTTTCATATCATGTTTGGTGTGAACTTCAGCAAGAATTTGGTGAAAGCTGTGAATAACATGTAGCAAGAATGCCTAAAACAAGTAGATGTGATATGGGTTGTGAAAGCGATGCACAGCAGAGTTCGCAAGCGAAGGAAAAAGGTGAAAATGCAGTGGAGAAAAAGAGGGTTGGAAACAACAATCATCATTCTTTTGAATTTTCATGCAAACTTGGGTCCATGTGCTTAACCTTACACATCAACTCCATCGAAAGGCGTGTAAACCACATTAATCATATTTCTATGATGCACGATTAAAGGCTAAATAAATATAAGGTTACTTTTATCTCTAAAGACACTACTTATCTTGATTAATGAGATTCATATATAGCTATTTATACCCTCTCAAGTGGTTAACTATTTCTATTCACACCGATTAACTAGATGGATGTGAATAATATAATAATCATGCATTAATCAAAATGAACCTAAATTATATTAAGTTTGGTAGAAGGATGGTTTAATTCAACCCAACCCACAACCCTAATAGCAGATGTTAAAAGAAAAGTGGAAGAGATGAGGGAAATGACTGAAAATGATGATATATGTTTAATTAACTATGAAATGCCAAATACAAACACTTGGATGTCTGGAAGTAAAACATATACAACAATGCAGAAAGAGGAAAGAAGGTAAAAGAATGAATGTGTAAAGCTGGCGTCGGAATCTCTTGCTTCCTGTGGGCGGGTGGTTGCTTGAAGATGGAAGGGGTTGGAGTAGAAGATTTCCAAAACTCTCTCTCAAACTTCGAATGATAGGATCTCCAATGATTTGTCTCTGTATTTGAAGGATTAATCTCATTCTCTTGTCTCCCCTTTACTTAATTTCAAGGCCATTGTATTTTCTACCACTCAAGACCACAGCACAGCCGCATCAGACAACTTTTTCATGTCGTTTGTTATGGATGTCGGTGGTCAATGGTAGGTGTTCAACGCTCTTTTTACCGCCATGTACGTTCTTTGTTGCTTGCTCAACGTGTGGCTGCCAATGATAGAGATTTTCCTTAAAATTCCTGCGTTCACGAGGATTAAAACATCATATTCTGTACATCTTAAGTTTTGCCCATGCCAGACGTAAAAAAATATATTCTTGCATTATTCACTAAGCTACTCAATTATTCTAACAAAGTTATTTCTATAAGTTATCAAAATACACTCCTAATTAGAATTGAATTCTATCCAAATCAATTTTTAAATTTATTTGGATCCATGATTGGTCTATGTAACCTACGTGTCTCAACACTTATGTTTGTGCTTTATTTTTTGTGTGAGCACCATATACATCTGTTCACCGTGTGACATTTTTGTGTATTGTGGGGTTTCTTACTGAGTATTTTTATAATGCTCATCATTTTCCATTTTTCTTTTTCTTTGGTAAGACAAGGGCGTGCAAGGCGGTTGATAGGATGTTGTTGTACAAGCTGGGAACTGATTGAGTTGAGCTTTCGCATTGTGATTTTTTTTTTTTTTTTTGGTTCAACGTTTAGTTTTGAAGTTTCTATCTTGTTTTAAAATTTTTGGTTTAGGGGATCTCGAGGAAACTAAAATGTTATGTGGATTTTATTTTCTTAATTTATTGGTTTTAGCTTTCAATTTCAATAAAACTTAAGTTTTCTAAATTTGCATTCATAGTACACCCAAGGTCTGTTTTTATCTATATAAGTCAGGTCATTACATAAATTGAAAATTTTTTATGATGTCATATGTTTTCATCATGGTTGTTGGATTGAATAAAACAATTTGGTCAAATCTGATATCAACTTTATTTGGTTAAAATAATTTAACTCTAACTCTTAGAGAATTACCTATACTAGTCATTTTATAAAATTGATGATAATCAACTTTAATTGCCAAATCCAAGTATCTTTTAGGAGAAAATAATTTGTTTTTTGATTATGGATTCAATAATCCTGAATATCTCAGTGTAGTATTTGTATATGTTAAAGATTTTAAGACATACTAATTGTACTTATCAAGGGCTGAAAATATTTTCAAACAACTTTTGCAAATATGCTTTATTACATAAAGCATTCATACCTTACAAATTAATTAGTAATAAAATTTTGAGAAATTGAATTTTTCTTATGGTGATGAAACCACCACATTCAGCATAAGTATCAAATATGACATCTCACGTCTCCCACTACACTAACTAAGATGAACTTCCTAGTGCCAAACGTGTAGAAACCATTCTACATCATTAAGTAATTTTCAAAACTTACAATCTAATTGTAATGAAGAAAAAATTGATAGTGAATTCTTATTCAACTATCCAAGTGCGAATCTTAATTGTCCACCAAGAATCAAGTGAATCAAATTTATTTTCATTCTTATTTTTCTTCCCATTGATGTATTTCCAAAATTTCTCATTGTACGACTCCCCGAGCTAATTTGGAACAGTTTCCTTACAGCTTTTGTCACATGATTTATTTTCTTGGAACATAATACTTAATCTTGAGATTATTTAGATAATTATCAAAATTAAGCTTATATTGACTGCAACATCTCATATATTGTTGTTTTGTGCTTTATCTTCCATGCTTGACATCAAGTATGTCAATTAGAAGATAAATCTAAGCTATCTCTCCAAATGTGATTCATCAATCACATGGTTTATGAATAATTCATGAAGTGGCAATAGGACTATGAAAAACATTTCTCAATTAAAGACAAATTCTGAAAATTACACTGCCATTAAAATAGTGTCAATTGTACTATTCCAAGTAATATTTTTTTACTCAAATTTTGACTTATGTCAGTAATTCAAAATTAAAATCATGAGAGAAAATGACACAACATTGAAATATATAAAATATATTAGTTAATAGCATGCAATCAAATATCCATTCAAATTTAGCGTTAAATTTTATGAACCCTATAAATCATGTCTAATGCAATGATACTCCAATGATTTAGAACAAGTGCCCCCAAAGGGTAGGTCAAATGCTACTTTACTAGATTGAGACATTCTCAACCAAACATTACACCAAAATAACTCTTATTCCTATAGTGTTTAGTTACCATTATTTGGTCAGAACACCATTAATAACTATAATGTGCTCTTGTAAATGTAACCCATCATTTTAGATCTTGTAGTTCTACCCTAACAAGCCTACCGAAAGGAAGGTCAACATTGAAAATAGAAAACTACAATCCTATCCATTATTGGAGTTTACCTTGATATTGACCCATGCAAACACCTTCCGAAAGGGGACGGAAGCAGTGCCGAAACAAAGCCGCCACGAGGCCAAGCATGAGTCTCACGGTGTAAACCAATGATGGAGATCGCAGGATATAAGGTTGACACATGTCCTTCTCCCACTTACTATAAATACTTTCTCTAATCCACCTTGATCTTGACTCATGCAAGAACCTTCCGAAGGGGGATGGAAGCAAAGCTAAAACAAAGTCGCCATGAGACCAAGCATGAGTCTCATGGTGTGAATCTTACCAAAGAATGTAAGAGAGACGACATATCATATACATCTATTCTCCCACTAAGTATTTTCAAATGGGGGTTTCATTACTTAGACAAACTTAGGCTAAATCATTTATCCAAGATTTAATTTGTTTGTCCAAACATAACTCTTATGTTTGGATAGTTTCCAATAATGTAAAATAACTCTAGTTTATTAAACTCTTTAATCTAGTCACATTATGCTTTAATAAAAGTTTGACTAATTCAACTCCCAGGTTAGTTCCCAGGTAAGGGTGTTCCATTACCATCAGCTTAAATACCCCAGCCTTAGTCAAAGCCTTCCATAGACAGAGTTCCCTTATAGGCAACCTTTTATTATTAAATCTTTTAATTTACCATTTTAAACCATTTAAAATTAAATTAAAAGATCTATTTTAATCTAATCTTCAACATCACTTCCACTTCCACTTTCACTACTATCATCCCAAGTAGCTTTCATTGCCTTCTTGGATTTCTTAGATGATTTGAGGAGAGGACAATCCGTTCTTATATGACCCAGATTTTTCATTCATAACAAATCACTTCATCCTTTTTGCTCTTCTCACCTTTTGACTCTCTTTGGGTTGATAGGTGTTTCTTGAATTGCTTCTTCCTCTTAAATAAATTTTTGTACTTACCTGAAAAATAGGCAATGTCATCTTCATCAAGGGCATCCTCATCTTCGGAGTCAACTTCAAAAGAGATGGTCTTGAATGCAATACCCTTCTTCCTTTTGGACTCATCCTCCAAGTGCTCCTTCATGGTGATCTCATGGGTCATGAGTGAACCAATAAGTTCCTATAATGGAAGTTTGGGGAGATCCTTTGCTTCTTGGATTGCCGTCACCTTTGCTTCTCAATTCTTAGGTAGAGACCTAAGAATTTTTCTAACATTTCCGGAAGTTGTATAGGCTTTACCAAGGCCCTTCAAAACATTTATAATGTTAGTAAATCTAGTAAACATATTTGTTATAGACTTATTAGCATCCATCTTAAACAATTCATAATTATGAATAAGCAAGCCAATTCTAGACTCTTTAACTTGATTTGTTTCTTCATGAGTAATTTCAAGAGTATTCCAAATTTCTTGAGCAAAAGAATACATAGATATTCTATAAAATTCATCTTTGCTCAAAGCACAATACAAGCAATTTATGGGCGTAGCATTTAAAGAACACTTTTTCATTTCATTTTCATCATACTCTTCTTCTAATTTAGGCTTATCAACATTATCAACCTTTTTCATGAGAACATATGGACCTTTAGTAACAATTAGCCATAAATTATAGTCAATAAATTGCAAATAAATTTTCATTTAAGCTTTCCAATATGCATAATTTAAACCATCAAAGAAAGGAAGTAGATTGACCTTCAATAATTCCACTTGTCACTAGGTTTGCCATAATGCTCTAACAATAAAGTTTATCAAGAAAATAAAATTTCAAGATGAGCGACATCACTGTAATACCAATTGTTGGACCAATATGGCAACCCTAGAGGGGCGAATAGGGTTTAATTAAATTTATTCCTAAATATGCTCAATTTAAACTAATTAAATTATTTTTTGAATTATATTAATAAAAACTCTAATTGATGCTAAATATCAAGATTGATAAAAATATATGAAACACAAAATTCAATCAATCTTAACCAAGAAGAATAATAATCTATAATATGTCACTACAAATTAAATGCAAAATTAATTGAGAAAGAGTTAGAGAAGAAGACACCGTGATTTTATAGTGGTTCGGTCAAACTGTGCTATTTGGTTGTAATTGTACTTAACATTTTCACCATCATCACATTCCACGCGTCACTCTTTTCCATGATCACCAATCCACCTTCACTCTTGTTTATACTTGTTTGTAATTAAACCATTTGTTGATTTTTCAACGCATACTTTTCAACGCCTCATTTATATAGAACATTGCATTAAATCAAGGAAACCCCTACATACAATTGTCACAAATCCCATGCTCAATCTTAGACTCTCCAGGAATCCTACCAAAACTTGCACTTTGGTTTTTATGAGAAAACTTTCATAGAATATTAATTCATAATTCTTTCAAACTAAATTTATTGCAACACACATTCAAAGTCAAAGCATGTGCATATGTGAAGGAGTGCACAAACATACCCAAGCAAGGAAACCAAAAACAAAAAGAAGAAAAGAAGAAAAAAAATTATTAGTGCATTCCAGAAAGTTTAATTAACTTAGGACTTATCTTTTTGAGCCGTGGTTAAATATTTTGTATTCAAAAAGTCAAAAAAAAAAAAAAAAAAAATTGCAAAAATATCCCTCAAAAGGTGTGAGTTACCAATCACTTTAGTCTCTGTAAAAAGAGCAATCCGGCAAGTTAGTAAAAAATAATAAGAAACAAAATTCTAAATGAATGAAAAAAAAAAAGGAGAAATTCTTTTAAAAAAACGTGGAAAAAAAGCCAAGAAAAGAAAAGAGAAAAAATTGAGGAAAAAAAGAACCAATCTTTTTCCCTTTCTTAGTCGCCGCCTGCCGTTTCTCCCCCACACGCTTCATTCTCTCCCTCGCTCACGAATCATCTCGACTCCGTCGGCCGCAGTTTCGAAAAAACAAAAAGAGTGGCAGAAATAGAGGCAAAAGCCGACGGCCACCCTATACCACTGATGACGGCGTACGACGGTAGGTGGCAGAACCAACCGGCACCCGCAGCAGTTTCAAACAAAAGAAATACAGCGGAAGAAGAGGAGTTTTCCGACGACAACACAAGCCGATTCCGGCAATGCGTAACACCGAACGAATCAGCAGATTTAGCCAAGGAAAAATTTTTGCTTGATGGATTGAAAGTTCAAAAAAATAGAAGAGGGTGGCTAAAAAATCGTATCTGAAGCAGAGTAAGGAAAAAGGGGTTGAAGGAAATAAAATAAAATAAAGAAGAAATAAAGGAAGACGGAGAAGAAGAAGAAGAAAAGAAAGGGAGATTAAAGAAAAGGATTGAAAGGTGTGAATTGAATTACCTTGTGTGGATCCCTGGTGCAAGGATTGGTTAAATTCGTGCTGCAAATCAAATACATTTAATTCACGTTGGTTTTATAGGCTGTATTAATCTAATTCCTAATTTGATTTAAAATCAAATAGTAAAATCTTCTGAAATCCAATTGGATTTGAATCTAAATTATCTTTTCAAATTGGAGGGATTTAAAGGAAATTTGAGCACTTTGTTTAAATTTCGAATTTGGGCATATTTAAAACTTTATCTCAATTTTTAAATCATTCAAATTCTAATTTATTCATTTTATTTTTCTTCTTCCAATTTGGTTGGGGGATAAGCCATGAAATTCATCCCAAATTAAAATTTGTCCATATTTCAAATTTTAAATAATCTAAGTTTAAGCTTTATCTTCAAGTCAACTTAAATTGTGGATAAAGCCTCGAATTTATCTCAAATTAGGAATTTAGTCATATTCCAAATGTTATCTTAAATTCAAATCAAGTTTAGTTTTCATTCTCAATCCAAATTAAATTGACTGTAAAACCTCAAATTAGATTTTGGTCATATTCCAAAAAAATTCTCAAATTCAAATCAAGTTTAGCTTTTGTCCTCAATCCAAATCAAATTGAGGTAAAATCTTAAATTTTTCTCAAATTAAAATTTGGTCATATTCCAAATTTTATCTCAAATTCAAATTAAGTTTAACTTTCATCCTCAATCCAGATCAAATTGAAGGTAAAATCTCAAATTTCTCTCAAACTAAAATTTGGCCATAATAAAAAATTTCTCCCGAATTCTAATCAAAATTTTGTACTAAATTCATAGTTTTATTGACACATCAAATTGAGTTAACCAAGATCAAATAACTTGTATTTTGATTCCAACTTTATCTTTTCCAAAATGCACCCACTCATCTACGTGCATAAATCTTGAAAATAGGGCATTTGTTGGATGATAAATTTTGGACCAATCACAAATTGTCATGTCATTTACTAAATTAATGACGAAATTACAAATGATCATATTTAGGACTAGGAAATTTATAATAAATGATACAATTAGGAAAATAATCTTAAAATATAGAACAATTTTAAACTTTCTAATTTAGATTGTGAATTCTTCTTCCTTTTCTCCATTATGAGTTCCTTTTTTCATTTTTTTTTTTTTTTCCGATTGTGAGTTCTTCTTCCTTCATAGTTCATTGTGAACGGAGTGGAATGTTAGTGGAGCTTGTTGTGCAAATATATCAATGCATTTTGAAGTTTGATATATTTAGGTTTGAACTTTTATGGCTAGCTTGGTTTTTTGTTTTTCTGCAATTTTCACCGTAATTAACTTAGGGTTTAGAAGTTGCTATCATCAATAGGAACATATCAGTTTGCTATGTAGATAGTGGCTATCACTTTTTATGTGTTCATTATATTGTTTCTTGTTAATATCCGTTGAAAGACATACCTAGTTATAAACTAGTATCAATGATAGTGATAGATCGGTATTTGCCTTTGATAGATATTAGAACCTATTGATATTGTTATTCACTAGTTTTTGTTTTACTTTTGCAGGAATTTTAAAATATGGTTATGCCAATAGTTGTTTTTCATAGTGGAATATGGAATGAAAAACATTGTTACGTGAATTACAAATCTATTAGAGTTTTATTAGATGATACAATGGTTTTTGAAGATTTTGTGGGTTTAATATTGAAGGAGATTTGTTTGAATGCATCTACTTCTTCTATAGAACTAACAACTTTATTAGATTTTGTTATGAATTAAGTTCAAAATGTAGTTGAAATTCGTGAAGATAAGGATGTAGCTTGGTTTTTGGCTTTAGTTAAGGAACACAATACAAGACATCCTTCGGTTGTTCATGCCACTAGTTCGTGTTTGGAAGTGTCTTCTAATGTTTTTTCTAGTGGAGCTGAGAATTATTTGAATATTGTTCCTTCTTTTACACCTTTGATTGATAATGGCAATTTCCAAGTGATTATAGATATACATATTGCTCGTGATTTGAAAGAAAATGATGTGTTTGCTAGTAAAGAGATTTTATCAAATTGTTTTTACTTGATAGCAGTCAAGAAGAATTTTGAATTTGAGACTGTAAGATCAAATTTAAGATCAATTGTGTTTCAATGTGTTCAAGATGGTTGTCAATGGTATGTGAGGGCATCCTGTTGTAAGCGCATTGTTTTGTGGATGCTTAGGAAGTTTATCGATGTTCATGATTGTTTTATAAAAAGTGTTCAAAGTTCTCATAAGCAAATTTCTTTGTCCTTAATAGCTGAATGTTTGGAAAATGATTTTAGATTTAGTTCTTTTCATACCTCAACTCCTAGTGATATTGTATATAAAGTCCATAAGGAATTTGGAGTAAATGTTAGTTATTATAAAGCATGGAGGGCAAAAGAATACATAATGAAATTTTTAAAAGGCAATGCACGTGAATCATATGCTTTGATTCCAAAGTTTCTTATGAAGTTAGAAGAAATGAATTCAGGTTTATTTGCATGATCTATCATTGATAGCTTCTATCATTGGTGGAATCTATCACTGATAGCTTCCATCATCGATAACATGAAAAAGGTGGAGTGATAGACTGAACCAATGATAGAAACTATCACTAATAGGCACTAATCAATTATACACCTTTTATAAGTTTGCTTAATTATTTGTTTTCATGTTTATCTTATTTTAAGTACATTCACAGCCTATAAAATTGACATAAATTGGCATTTTAAGTATTGTTATATGGCTATTGAAGCGTCAATTGAGGGTTGGAAGCATTGTAGACCCAATATATCTGTTGATGACACGTTCTTGAAATGTAAATATGCTGGCATTCTTTTGACGGCTTCAACACTTGACGGTAACAATCATATTTTTTCTCTTGCTTTTAATATTGTTGACTTTGAAAATGATGCGTCATGGAGATGGTTTTTTGAGAATATAAAGAGTAGTTTTGGCAAACGAGAGGGATTACTCATTATTTCTTATCGACATCTTAGCATTCCAAAAGTGATAGCCACAAGAAACAGTGATAGCTTATATCACTGATATCATGATATCAGTGATAGCTTCTATCTCTAATATCTCAAGTGTTTAATGTGAACAATCTAATTAGGTCATCAACTTTAATTATCTGACTATCAAAATGATATAAATTTTTTCTCTCATTGAAAAGTTGCAAAGCATTTTGACATTAGTGACAAAAACAAGCTATTTGTGAAGCTCAAATATAACCCAAAAAGTTCAATTTCATTTCTGAAAGTACAAAAACCTACCTATTATCAAACAAACAAAAACAAGCTATTGTCAAACAAATATAAAAACAAGCTATCCATTTTGAAACGCCTAATTAGTACATGCAATCAAAGTTGTGATATTTTGATATCAAAGCTTGAAGCATTATCCTTCCACCTTGGAGAATGCTTTGTAGCTTTGCTTGAAGACACCCTATTTTTGTCCTTTTTTTTGGATTTTTTGCATTCTCCAAAATTTTCTTGGTTGGTTTTTTTTGTCTCTTCGGCCTCTTCTCAACAATAAGCTCGTCCATATTTTCAGTTGCAACCTTTGGTTTATACTTGTTTGGACTCTTTTTAAGAGTCTTTTCAACAACCTAAAATCATAAAATAAAAAACAACAAGACATCTATCAATACGCTATCAATAAGCTTGCTAGCATCTATCAATACGCTATCACCGATAGCATGCTAAACCTACACTTCAAAACATCAATCAATCAATACTTACCTTCTTATTATCATTCTTTTTTTTTTTTTTTGTTCTATTTTCTTCATCTACGTTCTCTTCCTCTTCTTCATCTTTATCCTCTTTTTCTTCTTGAACTTTCTTTTCATCTTCAAGATTTTTCTCTTCATCTTGCACTTCTACATTTTCATCTTCTTGTTTCTGTTGGTCATTTTCTTGAGCCTCCTTTTCTTCAACCTCTTTGTCCTCATAAATTTCAGCTTTAGTCTACATGCATATATCATTTATGTTATTATACTTCTTTATACCAAAAAAAAAAAAAAAATCACAAATCTAACCTCTTTGCCTCCAACATCTACAAAGTCTAAACCTGCATCTAAATTTCAGCTTCAGTCTACATGCATATATCATTTATGTTATTATACTTCTTTATACCAAAAAAAAAAAAAATCACAAATCTGACCTCTTTGGCTCCAACATCTATAAAGTCTAAACCTGCATCTAAAAGCTCCAAACTAGATGATGGCACTTTGTTCATCTCAAGAGATTTTTTAGATTGCTTTTCACCACCTTCTTCTTTTTGTGGAAGCCCATCACTGATAGCTTATTTTATGTGACCCAATATATCAAGAACCTCCTTGTGTCATGAATGTCTTTCTTAATGGCTTCTTTTCCTTTTTTTTAGTTCTTCAATTCCTTCTTGTAGTGAAGCTATTTTTCTTCCAATTGATATTTGGTTCTTTTTTTTCCTTTTCAATCTCCATCTCCTTTGTTGCCAGCTCCGCAAAATACCCATAGTAGGTTGATTGTAATTCTTGTTCAGTTGGAACCAATGAAGTAACAGAGAACTAAAAGATTAATGAATATGTCAGTGATACTATCATTACCTGATGACATGTTTATAGAAACTATCACTTATTTCAAACTGTCCCTGATTGCTTCTATCTTTGATAACATGCTATCAATGATAGAAACTATCACTAATAGCTTGAAATTAGGACAGAAGTTATCATTGATAACTTGAAGTCATTTTCTATGTTATTAGTTAGTTATCAATGATAGAAGTTGTCATTGATAACATAATATAAATGATAGTTTCTGTCATTGATAACATGCTAATAATAAATAGGTAAATAAATAACAATGATAAAAAAACTTACACCAGCAGCTTTGAAGATATTGTTGTTGATGTGTTGCCAATCATTAGGTTATTGGGATTCCCATTGAGCAATTCTTGGTCCATCATTTTTTATTCTTCTTGCAAATCCAATAGTAGGGTTGGATAGTCTTGGTATCACCTCAAAAGCCCAATGAACCAAGGCAAGTGGAAATCCTTGGAGGAAAATTGAAGATTGTTTGTTGATGACACCCTTCTTGAAAAATTCTATAGTAAGTTCAAAAGACACCCTTCCCCATGGATAAGATCTAAATTTTTTCTCATTGTCCAACATCTTTAGATGCTTACAACTTACTTTATTATGTCCTTGTGTAGGAATTAGGAAGCTCTCTAAAAAAGCAAGTTTGACCTTTAGATCAATGGGTATATTAGCATCAGAACCTAACAAATTAAAGGTAGGTTAGCTCTCTCCTTACAATTTTTGTATTTGTCTTGAAGAAGAAGTTCTTAATTGTGTTGTCCATTGATTTTTTTTCGCTATAATTAACACTATCTATAGGGTAGTCATCACATTTCAAACTTGTTATTAAACAAAATTCTTTTATGCCAAATTCTAAAATGTGTTCTTCTATATTAAAGGTTAAGATATTTTGTTTTGTAGTCGTGCATTGCCTTCTAATCAGGTGTGATATGAGTTGGATGAGCACCCTTTTCATTTTCATGTCTAAAAAGTGCCCAAAAGGACCTTCCCTAAATAGTTGGAGTGATAGCTCATCTAGAGTTCCTATATTGGATAGGACTTCTAATGTTATCTAAAAGCTCAGTTTCAACGGGTTTCTCCATTCACTTTCAGGAAGAATTAATACATGCTTTTGCCTATATAGCAACATAAATATAAGAAAAAAGCAACTATAAATGTATAAATTTATAAAATATTATTAGATGTGGACCTTAAGCTTCTTAGATTTTTTTCCATATGTTGATTTGGATCCTTCCAGTAATTTTCTCTTTCCTTTCTCCATTTATACTGAAAACAAACAACAATATCACTTAATAGAAATATCTCATTGATAGTACCCTATTAGAGATATCACTTAAAGATGCTATCATGATATCCTCTAATAAATACTTCTAGTGATACTATTAGTGATAGAACCTATTAGTGATGGAACTTATTAGTGATATTAATATCACTTAATAGAAATGTATCACTGATAGTAACTATCAAAAATATAAATTGATAGCATAATTAAACAAACACCAAATCACATATGCTATCAGTAATACTAATTGATAACCCTAATAAAACAATCAACAAACATATAGAAAGTGTACTTATTACCTATATATTATAGGAAACAAAGATAAATCCATCAATGAATCACTATTGATATCCAACTAATGATATCATGATCTATCAGTGATATCCATTTATGTTGCTATCAAGTTTTTCCAGTTTGCATGCAATATACTAAATACCAAAATACCTAAAATAGCATACAATCAACATACTATTGGTTGCGGCAAGAACAACATGCATAAAAAAATATAATTGTGATTACTTGAAAACTAAATTAACACGGTACAAAGAATTCCCATAATCAACTTTTGTTCAAAAAGAAAAGCTATCACAGTGATCAAAATGTGGAATAAAACTTGTGAAACACTTGAAGCATGAAAAGAATCACCTAAAATTAACAATATGAAACAGATCAAAAAGTTGAAACTGAAGCAATAAAATCATGGATTGTGATTAAATCTCTGAAAATCCCTAATCGACAAAATGCAAGCAGCCTTGTTTGAAGGAAATCAATTAACTATCAACAAATATAATTTGAAACTACTTACACTAATTTTAGGGCTTTGGAAGAAGAATCGGTAGGAATCGACAAGCAGACATATCAAAATCGCTACTATTAGTGAGACGATGGAAAGGAATCGAGAATGGAAGAAAAAGGGAGGAAGAAGAAGGGACGAAATTGAAGAGGTGTGCTTTTTTAATTGAATTTTTGTAGCAAAATTGAAAATGGGCTAGATGGAAGAAGAAGAAACGGAATCGAGAATGTGGTTTGAGTCTGAAAGAAAATGGGTCGGATGTCCTTTTTAGTCTTTTCAGACATTTGGACCTAGATTTGTTCTATATTTGCAAGTATTTTTCCCTTGTTCTATAAATTCTAATATTTTTTGGTTGATGGCTATCTATGCTATTAGGACTAATTAAAGTTTGACATGAGTCCCAAAGTGAAATTGGTAGCCTAAAGAGAATTCTCCCTATAATCAGAAAACTCTCTCACTCTTGAAGCTGAATCATACTTGAAGACTAAGTTCCTTGGAATACATACATTCTTCGAAGACTCCAACTTCAACATCCACGTGTTTCGCTTCCATACATTAAACGTACGCATTCAATTGAGAGAATCAGAGGATCAAGTACTAAAGATTGAACCACATCCACATCAAATCTACGTAAACTTAAGTTCAACTCCACGAATCACGTTTCTTCAAAAACCTCAGGCAAACAACAATATATTTATTTTTTAGTATAGTGGTATATATTCGGCTTCGCATTATGGGACTAATAGTTATTCTAAATACAAATATTTGTGTTTTGGTTATCATATTGACATTGATTCTCTAATTCCTTCAAATATAATATTCTTTTAATAGTGTATTTCTTTGTATTTCTTATGATGATTTTTTGTTGTGTTAGATACGTTTGTCTTTAATTTAAAGGGTAATATTTCAAAATATTAGGATTTTTTAATTAGTCACTATTTTCATAAGAGTTAAAAAGATTTAGTTTTTAATAGTTAATGTAATGTTGTTGTTATGATTTGAATCTTAGATTTTTTTTTTAATTACAAAATCTTTTTTAATTTGGTATTTTTCGGATTAATGGATTTTTTAAGTCCATGGTATTTTCGTCTTTTGATAATTAGTAATTGATAATCCTAAAAAAACCATTTTGCTATTTTCTTAATTTTGAAACATTTTTGTTATTTTTCAAAATGAATCTTTAAAATTTGCTATTTCTCTTCTTAACCCTTTTAGTTTTATCAAACAATTAAAACAGTTAAAAGAGATTTTTATATACAAAATCATCTTTGGGCCACGTATTTCACAAAATTTTTTTAAATTTGAACTTTTCAAAAAAGGCTTTTAGTGTTAATTTTGGACAATTTTACATTTTCTTCATTTATTTATATCCGTTTTTTTATATATATTTCCCTATTTACAAAGCTCCCTTGATGATGGAGAGAGAAAAATGTATTTATTATGGTGGGAGAAAATGCATTTAATACTATTTTTTTCACTTTTAATTGGAGAGAGAAAATGAATTTAATACTATTTTTTTCACTTTTAATTGAAGAGAGAAAATGCATTTAATATAATTTTTTTTTTCATTTTCAATTGGAGAGAGGAAATGCCATTTCATGGAAACTTGTTGGTTTCTCGCGTTTTCTTTGTTTTTCATGTTTGATTTTTGATATTATATGATATATTCCATTATTTGCGTTGAGTATTATTTGTTATCATGTAATATATTTCATTGTTTAGTTGGTATATATATCTCATGTATTCTTACATGTATGCACTTCAATTAGGTATCACTTATGCTTGTAATATATTCCCTGATGTTTTGATATGTATGACAATATACCTTGGAACATTTCCAAACATGTTTGCAAATATTATAAGTTATATATGAAGTTTACTAGTAAGATTGACTACACACGTTCAACGTAAATCACCATATATATCATAAATTCTATTTATATACCAATATATATCATAAGTTCTATTTAAGTAGCTAGAAATCCAAATAAATCAAAATTTAACAGAAGCTTCATAATAGAAATTGAATTCCAAATTAATGTAACAACTAACAAGTTCAAATTCATTTTCAAACCTCATAATTTTCAAATAAACAAAGCTATATACCACGGTATATAAATCATAGATGGACTCAATGTTCAATATATATGAGTGTATATATCATAAAATAGGAAACCTAACTATACAAATGAATATATATATCATAGTATATATCCTAAAATCAAAGAAGAAGTACATATATCACCAAACCAAACCAAAGTGATCATACTAAACTAACCAAACCACAGGTCTTACTAAACTAACCAAACCATAGCAACGAGATCTGAGAAAGAAAACCACGGCAGCGAGATCTCTGGAAGAAACCCACGATGGCGATATCTAAGGAAGAAACCCATAGTGGCTTAAACAAAGGGAGGCAGCAATTGGATGTTGGCAGTCGCGTTGGCGACGGTGGCAGGGTGGACAGAGGGAGGGAGGCGACGGCTGGATCTTGGCATGGGTTGCCGGAAAGATGAGAGAGAGAGAGTTTTGAGAGAGAGGGTTTTGAGAGAGAAATTGAAGAAGATGGAGTGATGGAGTGCGTGAGTGGGATATGAAGAGATGAGAGAGAAGTTTGAAATTATTTTTTAAAAAAATCATCAATGGAGCTCATGGGTGGGATATGAAGAGTTTTCCCTCTTTTGTATTTTTTATTTTCTTTTAATGATTAGGAGGATTAAATAGTAAAAGGCCATTTACTTTCTTGAAAATATGAAACCCACCATGACATTTATGTAAAAAAATTGAGACTTCAAGACATAAGTGTGATATTGGGTTATAATTAGGAATTTCTACATATAAGGCCTCTGTTGGACCTTATTACACTTACGGCTTCATCTCCCAAATTCACGCGCCAATCATTAAATTTAAAAATATATTTTTGGTGTATCACATATAAGGAATAACTATCGTGCAAACCTCTTTCTCTCGTTGGTCGATTTCAGTCGCGTCTCCCCTATCTTTCTTCCTTTCGTTCATGACAGTCGTTCATAGCAACTTACGGTTCTTCATCTCTGTAGTTTAATTGAAAGCAAACAGGGATAATCGTCTTTGTGGTTTATTTGGAAGCAAAACAGGTATCTTTTCCCTTCTTCCCTTCATCAATGGTTTATTTCTTTATAAAATCAACTTTATTTCTTATTCTTGTGATTCTCGGAAATTTGAAGCAACTCTCATATAATTTACTAGAATAAGCAAGGGGTTTTCAAATGTCATCAAAATTTGCAAGGGGTTCAACAATTTCTAGAACATGCAAATGGGTTTTGAAACTCATGTTCGAGATTTGCCTAAGGGATTTTTGACATATTCCTTTGAATTTGGGATTTTAGTTACATATTTTTTATTCTAACTAGGGTGATTACTAGAAAATGAAAATGGTTTATTGACTGGTTTACTGATTTGTTTTATATTTGCGATTTTTGTTTCATATTTGAGATATCCGTCTGAATTTGGGATTACTGATGTTGTTTGTTTCATGTTTCGGATAAAAAATTTTATGTTCTGCTTCATGTTTTTAAAATATACGTTGGTACATAATAGTAAAGATTTTTTGTGTGATAAATGGTTTACAGACTGGTTGAGTTAGATTAATATTCAATTGTATATTTCTTGCTAATAAATGGTTTACTGACTAGTTTACTAACTGCTTCGTGTTTTCTAAATATACGTTGATACATAGGGGTTTTTGTTTCATATTTAGTACGTTAGTATATAGAAACTACAATATATACGTGGGTATATAGTAAATAATTTGGGTGTGCTTGGTTTACTGATTGGTTGAGGTAGATCATTATTCAATTATAGATTGCTTCTGATTTATGGTATATAGTAAATAACTCGTTGGTATGATGTTAATTGGATTTGTACATATATATGTTTACTGACTGGTTGAGGTAGATCCTTATTCAATTATCTGTTATGTAATCATTGTGACTTCAAATGAATATAATCCTATTTCAATATATATACACTAGATATTACATCAATATAATCATATGTTTATTTATTATGACGTAGTGTAAGTTTGCTTCAAGCATGGATTGTGGTAAAGTGTGAAATTTTACAATCTAAGATTATTAACTTCCTCCATTCTTTTATAGAATAATGGTTCGTGTGAAACTACCAGTGAAAATGGCAGAAAGAAGACAAAGCAACCGATTTCTAGGGTCGACAAGTAGGCCAACATACAAACAGAAAAGGGACAAGAGTGATGTCATTAGTCTTTCTTCTAATGTAAGATTTAATGAAGATTATATCAATTATATACAATTGTATCTTATGTCAATGTACTTATTTACTGAACATAATCATTCAAATTTAATAGGATGAGGACACAAATCAATAAGCTAAATGTGTGAATGTAAAGTAGAATACTGGAGTGCCTACATCATCAAATGTCCATGACAGGTTATTAGGGGACATGGCAATAGACTTCATCCCATTAAGAGTAGTACGATCGGGTAAGGACATTGTAGAAGAAGAGAGAGAGGATGTGTTTGGAACACAAATAGTTTCATATGGACACAATTTTGAGGTATAATATATATTCGACAACATATAATAAATAAATGTATGATAACAATTTACTTAATAACATAAATAACATGTAGATGGAGAATACAAGTAATAATGAGATTGTTGAACATGACATCGACGAGCAAGGGATATTGTTAGAGAAACCGGGGATGAGGTTTGTGTTTATAACATATATACTACTGTTTACTATATATTATTACATATCTATACCATATTTATAATTATTTACTTCTAATTATATTAGGAGATTATATGCGAGCCTTCTGACGATGACATAGGGCAAGATAATGTCATAACTAAGCCAGAGATTTTTGGTGATTAATCTGATGCATATAACTATTAATATATCTTTATATATATATATAAAATATTAATATTTAGTCTTTTCAATAGGATGATGACAACATGCCACTTAAAACTAAGAAAAGAGAACTATCAAAATAGAAAGGGAAAGAATACCCAAAAAAACAAAAAAAAAAAAAAAAAAAGAAATATTATCCAAGGACTCATGCTAGCAAGGTAATATCATATATGACATATATAGGAGATGTAAGTTAACTTTGAAAGTTGTTTTATTTGTTGCGAATCGTAGGAAATATAGGTTGCTACAAAAACACCATAGCAACAAATTGAACGAAGAAAAATACAACAAACAGTTGGACCTAATCGTGGAAAGGTATGAAATTATATTTTAATAAAGTTACCTATGAGTTTCTAAAAGGTAAAAAATTAGTGGTGAAATTTTATTTTCTGTAGGAAAAAATACCAATAAAACGCACAAGGAGAGTTGAGGAAAGAAGTGCTGTGAAAAGAAAAAGTTACTAAGGTGTAGAATATAGTTTAGTTGTATATCATAAAAGTTCGGATGTATATTTAAGTTTACACTTACAAGAAATTTGGGTTTTAATGTTCGTTGGAAAAAAACAAAAAACAAATGTGCAATGTTGGCTTCTTAAAAAAAAAATTAAAAAAAAAAAATCTTTAATGTAGGTTTTAAACCGACATTGTAGGTAACCCTCTCTTTTGAATCCCATACAATCTTTTAATCTTCATTTTTTATTTCCTCTGTTGCACTCAAAACCGATTGTAAATGATGCATTGATTTGGTCTTATGTCGCGTTAATGTTATGCAAAATTAATTCAATGAAAAGCAAGTTTTCCTATTAAAAACCCAAGTACAAGTTTAAAATAGGTTTCCTCGAGAGCCAAAGGTCGAACTCAGGGATTTGTAACAACTTGATGTTAAGAAAACTCTTTGATTTAATGCAGATTGCTAAAAGAATATATGTAAAAAGAATGTGTCGAGGTATCTTTAAGTAAACTAAAAATGAATTTACAAGTATAAAAATGGTGGATGAACATATGGGAGAATGATGCATGGAAAATGATGATTGAAGGTGTCAATTACAAATACAATCAAAACAGTAGGCATTGAGATGGAGAAATCAATGGAAAAAGTAGGGTTGAGAGACTTCATTAACATACTTCTAACTGATACTTAAGCAAGCGTTCATGTTGCAAAATCAAAATTGAGAATACATCTCTTGATGTATCGACGCCACATTTATCTTATTTCTAAGACACATGATGAGTTTCTTTTTTTAACAAAAGATCAACTTTATCTTTAAAGTTAACTCTTTTCTTGTTTAAACGAAAATGGTTAATTACTCTCTCAAGTAGTTAATTATACTTACTTAAACCTATTTGTTTGATAGATTCACACAAAGTTTTTAGCACACATTTAAACCAGATAAATGCAACTTAAGTAAAACTTAGCAAATGTTAGTTTCATCCACTCAACCCATTAGGAAATTTAACTACTCATATTATAAGATGTTGAAGATGATAATGGATGAAAATTGGAATCAATCAAATTTATATTGCAGAAATACGTGTCTTTCGATATCAAAATCTTAATACAAATAAGAAAAGTGGAAATGAAAGTAAAATGAATAGCATCAAGTAGCCAATAGCAATGTCTTGCTTCTTGGAGGCTTGAGCTAGAGGTTGTTTGATATAGTTTGCACAGTTGGATGGATGGATTCTCACTCTCTAAGAGGCAACATTGAGTGATTCACTCATAATCTTCTCACAAGAGAGCTCAAGATAGAAGGTGACAATGGTGGTGAGAGGCAACACTAATATAGTCATGGGTGTCTGTTTTTAAATTTTAATTGATTCAATTTTTTATAATAATTGTTTTTCTTATACTTTAGTCAAATAATTTAAAAGTACAGTCATGAAAGAAAGTTAAATAGTGCTTCATAAATTTTAATTTTAAATTAAAAAAATTATTTACTGTGTTTGATAAATTAATACCAAATTGATGTAAACATCAAGGATGATTTAAGTTTAAAATAACATAATAAAAAAAAATACATACTAAAACAAATTGGACAGAAAAAGAGGGAATCTAAAATTTGAAACCCTTGACTTCCCCATCTTCCTTTCCTCTCCCTCCCTCTCACTTTTCGCCCTGTACTCATATAAAATGAAAAAGCCTTAATCCCAAGCCCTTCTCTCCTTCTCCTTTCTTCCTTTCTTCCTTTCTTCCTTTCTAACCCCCCGGTTGCCTCCAGCCTTCTTAACAATCCCAAAACCCTCCCCTCTCGTAAAATCCAGCATCTTCTTCAGCATCTTGTTTCTTCTCATTTTCCTTCCTTACCCTCATTTTCAACCCTTTTCAACTCTGTCTAGCGTCTCAACTCCTTTGCGTCCAATGTCTCCTTCATTGACTCCTTTGCCAACCAGCCCCATCAAGATCCTAGTCCACCCACTCCTCTGTCGTCCCATCCCGAACCCTATCTTCTTCTCCTCCCATTTCGAGCTACAATTTTTGAGCCATTAAATCTCCCTTAAATCTCCAATTTCTCACTTTCCTCTTCCATTTCAAGCTACAATTTTCTAGGGTCGAAGATTCTTTCTAGGTTTTCTTTATTTCTTCAAACATACATAGCCATGTTTGGCAGTATTGCATGCCGTTGTCTTGCAGAGGAGTGGAAGTCTTGGCGAAAGAATCATTCACATGTGGGTATTCGTTCTTCTTTTGCTTTTTGTTATGTTTGGGGAAGGCCCTTGGTTTTGTTTTTATTTTCTCATGATTTTTCATGTTTTTTAGGGTTTTGTTGCGAAATCGGAGACGATGCCTGATGAGACCATGAATTTGATGATTTTGCATTGCATTATTCCTAAGAAAGTTGGGGTATTGTTTCTTTTGCAATTTAAGTGGATATGTTTTGTATTGGGGTCTTAATTTACATCTTCGAGCTTTGAAATCTCATGCCACCACATACCAAAATCTGTTGGAGTGTGATATCTAATTTAGATCTTGCATCCCACCTCTTCTTTTCCTTTTTCTATTTTTAAATTTTCGATTTGCCGAAATAATTTAAAAGAAGATCATCACGATGATTAGATTACTTACGTAGTGGTTGTATAAAAGTAGACTTGGTGTTATTGTATCAAAATTCTCCATTTGATGATTGCACGCGAAATGAATTTATACATGTAGAACATGTTAATAAAAATCTTGCATCTACATGTTTTAAATGTTTGAGCAAGCACTAGAATGGTGCAGTGGCGTCATCTGTTGGTTTTGCAAATGCAGGTGGTGGAGTCTGTTGGATGAGCAATATATGGAGAGTTGAGTAGCATCCATCCTAGAAAAACGTCTTGTTTTTTAACTAGTGTCTATTCAGTTACGATTAATAATTTTCTCTTCATTTTGATAAGCTTAGTTGCTAGAATACATAAGTTTGTTTTCCGATGAGTTTATGTTGATGAGTTTTGTTATTTTGTTCTCATGTACTTATCTTACATATAGTTTTAAGTAAAATGTCTCTATACTAATTTTCTTTCCTTGATAGCTTCATATATGTAGGATTTAGCATATTCAGACACCCACCAGCAAGGATTATATTCGGTTGGGTAAGTTTCAGTGGGTGAGAATGCTCTAAACTCTGTTTCAAACTAGTTTAAGATTGTTGGATTTGTCCTAACGTATAATAGCATATTTGTAGATTCCAAATAGTTGCAGAACCATTTGAACACACTTCAGGAAGGACCCAAGCCTGTTTTGGTGAGTTTTAAGCATTATGGTTATATTTAGACCCTTTTGACTTCAGTTTAGGTGTGGTGATTTAGTTTAAAACTCATGGGTTTTCTCTGTTTGTAGTTTCGACTCGTTTCGAAGTGTTCAGATTGGGGTTCAAGGTCGTTTTAGGTAAGATTATTCATTTTGAACTTTATTCTACAACATTCATTGCCTGTTGAATTTCATGCTATTTAGATTAGATATATCAACTTTATTTTGCAACATTCATTTGTTAATACAATGATAATTAAAAGGTTGAAAAATAGTTGACTTTATCCTAAATATTTGTAAGTGTTATTGTTATTGCTCATGTTGATCGTGGTAAAATATCTATATTTAAATTGTATTCGTTAAGAGTTAGATTCGTTGACGATCATGTTACTTTATTATGAATTAGGTTTTATTTCTAAATTATAGGTAGTTATCTTAAAGGTAATTTCCAAATTTTAATTTTACTATGTTAACCCTTATGAGATTTGGTAATTTTTTTATTACTCATTCTTGACTTATTTGTTGATTCTCAAACCTTATGGTGTTTTAATCATTGTTTTCAATCCAAATTACTTAGGCCAATAAATTTAATTAAACTAATGTTGTTTTGTTTGGGTCATTAGTTTTTCTATTACTTTTCACCGAGAGTAATATTATGTTTTGTTTTACTTATTTGTTGAAATTGATCTATTTACTTTGTAGGTGGGAGAATAGTCCCTAAGTTCCAAAAATTGACATCAGAGAAACTTGGGAAGGCATTGTTGAACACTCCTCATTTATCTTCAGCGTATCATCATTTTAACCATTTTGTAATTCATTTATTTTGATTTCTATTTTTGTATGCAACTTAGTATGTATATTGTACTTGTTCAATGTAGAATATATATATGTATACTTCATGGTTGATACGTAGGGATTTGTTGTCTAAACCATATGGAGTTGATTTGGATGAAAAATATATTTTATCTTGGTTTTGAAGTGAAATTATCATTCAATTCCTCTTTTGTGACTTATAAGAGATTTGTGAAAGCAATTAGAATTTTATTTTGTGCATGTACAGGTTAAACAGAAATATTACTAATTTGCACGTGTGTAAACAAAAAAAAAATTATTTTTTCAATAACAAAACAATGACAAACATTTAATATTGCGGACAATTACGTAGGCAAAAAATTGACATTGAAGATGATGTTCAATGTCAATTGAAAGCCTACATTAAAAATGGTATTTTATGTCAGTCAAAAATTGACACTAAAAGTGACTAACACTAAAATATCGATCATCTATGATGTCGGTTGAAAATTGACATTAAAGACAACTAACATTGAAGAACTTTAATAATACGATCTTCAATGTCGGTTGCCAACTGACATTGTACCCCTATAATATTAGTTTTAAACTAACATTAAAGGCTAGATTTGTAGTAGTGTTAACAAATAGACCTCACATTGTGTTTCAGACCACCCATGTGAAAGAGAAAGTGCATCCAGTCCTTTATGGTAAAAGGGATGCAAACCATCCTAATCTAATAGGCTATATGAGGTATGTATATCTGATCTCTACGATATATTTGAAATATTCAGTAGTATATACATAATAGTAAATTACCTTCAATTTCCAAGATGCCCCATTATTGTTACCTAGACATAGATGATCTAGTGTATAGAAGTCAAATATTTATTAGAAATACGAAGTCATTCTAATGATTAGGGATATTCTCAGTAGTAACATTTAGCGTGATTCGATTCTAGTTCTTTTGATCCATTCCTAAACCTAAAATCAGTAAATTCCCTAACCAATTGCTATCACACATCATCTGACGACAGTGTAGTATAACAAGGGAGGATGAACTAACATTCAATTTTGAAGGAAATATTGTGAAGTTTGGTATAGGTGACTTTAGAAAGATTACAGGACTAAATTGCAGTAAACTTGCTACATTAGGTATGCAAACATTTAGAGGAAAATTCCTTAAAAGCTCCTTCAAGGAGGATCAATTGATTAAGAGAACAAAATTAACTGAAATGTTTTTAACTAGAGAGTCAGTTAAAAAGAAGAACCGAGTGAAATTTGTCAAACTATTGTTCCTGACAAACTTCCTACTAGCAAAACAAGTAACAATCGGAGTCGAAATTGATCATATTAAGATGTTGGATGACGAGGTGCAATTCGATCAATATCCCTGGAGACGAATAGCATATATGACAACATTGGATTCTATTAAAAAGTCAATCAAGAATCCAGATGCATGGTAAGTGGGGATAGTTGGAATCCCACATGCATTGAATGTAGGAGCGTTTGAATGCATCTCAAGCTTGTCAGGCTCTTCAATTTATTGTCAAAGAGTGTGCCGAAATGCCATGAATGAACAATTGAGTGGCAGATGTGCATTCTGAATGGAATGACCCAGCGAGGAAAGTGTTTGACAAAGAAGATTTAAGTTCTTTATGTTTATGCCAAATAAACTTGTTATAATATATATATATATATATATATATATATATATATATCAACTTTTATTTAAATGTTTACTATTTTTAGTTTGAAATATATGAAATGATGGAGACTGATGAAGCTATTGGTGTAAGGGACCACTACAAAGGTGAAACTAGTAGAGCCAATAAAATGATGTTAGAACCTAGTTTTGTGCCAAAATATTTCCTAAATTTCCAAACCTTGGTGTTGAGTAAGTTTGAGATCTTGGAGAAGAAGCTGGACATATTGACTGTTGAACCACAAAAACAAAAAAAATGGAAAAGATTAACAAAAATTAAATAGAGGAAAAGACAAGGAAAAATGAGACAATGATAATGTAGAAGGAAGGGGTACTCTTGCAGATTTGCAACCACGACAAATGGAAGAAGATAATAATGACCAAGAACCCAAAACTGAAAAAGAAATGGAAAACACTGACTTAGATGGGCAATCAAATATAAACAAGGTGTGCGTTAACCAGCAACAATTAAATTAGATGGGCATCTTATAAGTATATTTTCAAATCTCATATTATATATCTTATATTCTCTTTTATAATAAACAGAAACTTCTCAAGTATAGATTGATCGTGGCTATTATGTTGATTCATTTATACTTGAAGGATGTTATCTAATATACTAATGTATGTTATTAATTGAAAGTATAGAATGTCAAAGGATTATGTTTGAGTTCGACTATATTTAGAAAAAACTTTTTACTTGAGGTTGATAAAATTGAAAGGGAAGTAATGAAGGTATACACTAATGTATTTAATTCATTATATGCTTCTAAACAAATGCAACTTTAATATATGTATAATATTGGTTTTAACTGTACATCAATTTTAGGGAAAAAAGAAGAAGACTAAAAACTTTGATAATTATGATAGCAACACCATTTATATGCATGCTGTAAGTTTTTATTTAGTATATGGAAATTGTTCTAAATGAAAAAAGTTTGGATTACTAAAAAATATTCTGATGTATATTTTGTAACAGTTGAGAGCGATTGGACCGTTTGCAGGTAAAGTAATGTTAGGTTTTATGTCCTAAAACTCGTGGTTTGTAAATGATAAACATATTCTATTTTCAATAAAGTTGATATTGAAGTTTATTCAGTATAGATGATATTGAATATATAAGTTACATATAAATCTAAATCTAATAAACTAAGAACTCTTGATTTTACCATGAATACTTAGACATTATGTGTAGACATAAAAATGGATCAAGTTTAAGTAAAAGCCAAAACGGTCTATAGTACAAGGATAAGGTTGGGTACCTTATCCTGGAGACACTATGGATGTGGTTCAATTTGTATTTGATACAAACGATGTGATCCTATATTGTTCATGTAAAGACATGAGAGTGGGGGCATCCTATGCAATGAGTTTGCATTAGACCGGACCATGAAATAGTCACTTTTACTTTATAAACGTCGTTTACTATTAAGACTGATTATTTCAATATGATGATCTAAGTATTCGATCTTAATCCTAAGCTAACTATAAACTCCTATTTATTTGGGATTATCTTTTGATTTGCATGGGTGAGAGTGGCTCGAGTTCACTGACTCAATAAGCCTATCATTTTAGGAATAAAACAAGGTAGATAGTTGGGGACATAGTCCTGCGAGATAGAATTCACTCCTACCTGGTTCTAGAATAGTAGAGAAGTTGTTCCCTTAAGTTTTGGCTTTGAGTCTTAAACAAAGGGCCCCACCCTCTCATTGGCCCGAGAGGGACTTGGTTTGGCGATTGGACCACAAACTAATTGTTCATTAAAGAATCAGTGGAACTTAAGGAACAAAAAGTAATTATAGGGATAAAATGGTAATTTTGATCTAATTATAATAATGAACAACTTGTGAAAGATCGACTTACTGATCATGGTTATATCAAGTGGATAGAAATATATCTACAGTGAGGAGATTACAACTACTAGGCTATAGTGGAATGTTCTGGTAGTTAACGAATGTTAATTAGCTAGGTTAAAGAGTTTAGTCGATTAATTTCGGATCGTTGGAGCTCATGATATGTAGGTCCATTAGGTCCCCTATTAGCTCATATCGGATTAAACCTTAGAATAGTGTGATGAGAGAAATTGAAACGTTAGAATTCGATTTAAAATTAATTTTATTTAACATTAATTATTTGAATTAATTTTATTTAATATTTTAATATTAAATTAATATAATTAATTTAAATGTTTAATTAATTATTAATTTTATTTAAAATTAATTAATTAAATTAATTTTATTTAAAATTAAAAGAAATTCATTTTAAAATTCAATATTTGAAATTCAATTTTCATGTCATTTGCATGGAGGTAAGTTTGACTCATCTTCATGTCATTTGCATAGTGTCTTGTTGAGATTAATTTAATTTGCATGTTTTTTTCGTTAAATAAGGATTTACGAAAGCTTAGAATTCTTATCAAATTTTCTGTAAAAGCTCTACAACTCAAAACTCTCTCCAACCTTCAAACTAACTCCAAATTCATCACAATTTGGATCCAAAAATTCGTTCTAAGCCCGGGGATTAACGAGGAAGACTCATGCAGTGGTCCACAAAGTGTTTGTGATCAAAATTAACAAGAGGATTGATTCAATTTTGGGCTACATCAGTGTAAGTTTCAAAACTCTATTTTTGGATTTATGAACAAGCATCCTTAAAATTGATGTAGTTATAGTGGTTTAGATCAAAATTGCTTCTGCATGCTTATTTCTTACTCTTTCAAGCAAGTCATGTACCAAGGGGACATCAGACAGTCATACCTTCAAATTAAATCACCTTTAACAACCAAATTCTAATCAACGAAAGACAAAGAGAAGGAGAAGAAATTGAAGTTAGAAGAAGAATTTAATGCACCATTGTTCAACATTATGTCCCAGCTGTAGTCAAACTATGATTATATATTTTAGTTTTAAACTTTATGAACCACAGATTTATTATGCTTTGTATTGATGTTTATGGTTTTTAGTTTTGAACAATAGATATCTTGGTTAGTGTTTTTCTTTTTTATGCTCAGTGTTGATGTGATGTTTATTATGCTTAGTGTTGATGTTTATGGTTGAACTACAATTTTGATGTTTATAAACTATGCATCTTATGGATATGCATATAGCCAATAGTTTATTTGATATATAACAATACAAACATATATACAACCAAAACCTTGTTCGTCATATTTATGTAGTTGAAATTTTAATGTGTGTATGCCACAATGAACCTATAAAACAGTAATTTATGACTACTTAATATTGTAAACAATGAAGTGTTTTCATTGGATATATAGCTATTTACTATTCATGGAGATGAATATAATCAATAGTTTATTTGATATATAATTACAATTATAATCATTTATTGAATATATACAACCCAAAACTCATTTATAATACTAATGAAGTAGTAATATTAATGTGTGTATGTGTCATAGTGTCGAAAGCGTGGTGGGAATTTTTCGGGGTTTCCTCATGCGGCGCCAAGGAGGTTTCCTTGACAAGCCTAACATTGGACCCAATTTTCTCCCAAAGGTTGCTTAAATGCATCCCAAGTTCTCTCCTTAACCGTGGCCTTTGATCACACTCTAGGAAGGGTAAGAAGAAGCATCTCAAAGTTGTGGATATATAAACTTTATCAAAATCACTCTTACAAGGATTGGAGCGAAGCTTATTTACTAGACAAGGTCTCTTAGAAAGAAAACTTAGCTAATGAGAGAATTTCTCACAAAAATGAAATAGATTATGTGCTTGGATGTCCCCTAAGCTACATCAATTTATAGGCGTGGGAGAAGGTAAAATAGGCTATTTTTGTGGCCTTAGTGGACAAGCAACCACCCACGACCCTTGAGAATAGGTCACTCCCTCAAGACTAGGCAATCCCTCCTAAATAATAGGGAAGTTGGCCAAAGTCATGGAAATAGTCTCCTACTTCTACTCCCACTAATTTTGACTTTTATATCGCCCGCTCATTTGGCATGCTAGATGGTTGTCACGTGTCTCCTTCATGTGCCTCCATGCCTACTTGACTATCGTCCTTGGAGTCATCCTAGGCTGTCGTGACTGGTGTGCCTCCCGCTGCCCGTGTGCGCACCTGCGTGCGCCCTTACCCTTGCCTATGCTTGACAGGGCGCGTGTGCATGCTAATCTCACATGCCACTTGCGCATACGTGTCCTAATGTCCGCCCCCATGGCTCGCGTGCGCATCCAACTCTTCTACGATCCTTCTCGTGCTTCTTGTCCGCGCAATCATGCACCTGGGTGGGGCGCGCAGGGTTAATGGTGCACCAACATGTCTTCAAGGCGTGGCCCCTGCTTGTCCAGTCGCCCCTCGCAGCCAAGGTGTGGGCCCACCCAACTTTCTACTTGTCTACTCTCAAGTGAGTCTTTATCACGCCTCGTCTTAGCACTTGTCGTCCGTTAACTAGGTCTGGGTGTCTTTCCTGCAATCTTTAGTCAGTCTACCCCTTGTGACACCCTTAGTCACACTTGCACCTTCACGGGTGTTGATAAGCACTTGAAAAGTGCTTTCTATCCTCACAAATTAAGGGAGTTTATATTAGATTTCACTTGTTTGCTAGTGGTTTTCAGGTTAAAATGAAGAAAATTAGAAGAAAAGACTAAAAGATCAAAACCGAGCATGAATACGGTGAAAAAGAGATGAAAAACTCAAAATGGAAAAAATCGAGGCAGCACCGCGGCGCCTGGACGACGCTGCTGCGACACTAAAATCCGAGAGCAACGTTCTGAATGCATCATAGCATCGCAGCGCTAAAACCCGAGAGCAACAATTCTGAACGCATCACAGCGTCGCAGTGCTAAAATCCGAGAGCAACAATTTTGGACGCAACCTTAGCGTCGCGGCACCAGTTTTCCATAAATAAAAATTTTTTATTTTTGGTAAGTTTTTGGGCGGCCAACTCTAAAAATTTGGGGGTTTCCAGCAGCCCTAATCATCAATCAACCATCAATTTACAAACCTAAAGAGGCATAAAAAGGAGAGAATTGAGTGAGAGTTCGTAAAAGAGTTCAAAGAGTGAGTTAGTTGCAAGGAAGAGGAAAAGAATTCGAGATAGTCGTGGTGCCATTTGAATTCCGACATGAGAGCCAAGGAGATCGTGACGGTGCTACCTCAATCAAGAGCCTCTTTTCAGTAGAGTTTCCCTTTCTTTACACTCTTTCTTTGTTTATTTTAATTAAACATGTTGCTTCAAGCTATGAGTGGCTAAACTCTTTAGTTTTAGGGTCTTGATGATTTGTTTATGAATTCATGTTGATCTTGTAGACTTCCATGGTTTTGTTGGAATGATTATGCTTTTCATTGTTATTGTGTTTAATTCTTGTGGATTCGTCATCTTCACATGTTAGGTTAGATGTATGATTGAGAGATAGTATGTTTAACTTGATCTATAACAATGAATTGTTGTTAATCTATCACAAGAGTAGTTAGGTTGACAATAAAAGTTGCTAAAGACTATTCTTAATGCCATGTAATTTGTATTGGTTTCAAGAGATTAGTAATCAATCAAGTTGCATGAGAAAGGGTTGTTTTTTAGAGAAAATAACTTGGAATTAAGTTTTTAGACTTAGGCATATGAATTACAATAAAATCCATGAAATCATATTGCATGATGAAATAAACAAGGATTCATTATCCTAGAACTCTATTTGACTCTTGTGTTTCTCACTTTAATACTTTCCTTATTTGGTTTATATTTTCCATAATTAACAACTTCAATTCTAATCCTCAAATAAAATTGATTCAACTCTAGAATATCTAAGTAACTTAAACCTTCACAATTGGATCTCCAGTGGAACGATATTCGGACTTCACCATTTTATATTATAACTTGACCCGTACACTTGCGGTTAACACTAAAAGTGTGCATCAGGTGTTCATTTTGAGGCTTAGGGGTGACAGTATGCCACAATGAAACTATAAAGCAATCTAATTTATGACTACTTAACACTGAAAACATTGAAGTGTCTTCAATGGATTTGTAACTATTTATATTCATGGATGTGAATATAATCAATAGTTTATTTGATATATAATTGTAGGGTTGGCAAAAAAAACTTGTGGGGCCCCGACCCGATGGGGTTGGGGAATCCCCGGTTTGACCGGGGATGGGGATCAAACCAAAGACATTTTTCGGGTACCAGTCCGAGGATGGGGATCAAACCAGAGACATTTTTCGGGTACCAGTCCGAGGATGGGGAGGTATCTCCACCCCAACTGCGACCCTGACCTCGACCTCGAATCCCGACACCAACCCGTTGGCTCGCTGTTGTTCTTGCTGACACTAACTAAGTTTTATCATTGATACTCTCTCATAAGTCACACTCTGTCTCACTCTCGCTCTCGCCTTTTCTCACCAGCTCGCTTTCGCCCTCTCTCGCTGACTCTCTCTCGCTCTATCTTGGGGAATGGGGACCCGTTTCCCCGATGAGGAATCCCCGTCCCCATCCCCACCTACAAATGGCGAGAACAAGGGCGAGGATAGGGGTAAACTCCCCCCCACGGGGGCGGGGAACCTCCACCTACCCCGCCCCCGGCCCCGTTGTCAACCCTATATAATAGTAAGATATAATGGTTTAGTAGTCATGTGATATATACAGGAAAAATATTTAGTAGCAAACAGCTAAAATATTACTAAACATATTACTAAAAACACTACATGAAAAAATGTCTCCGCGAACGTCTTACTAACAAAAATCTAAAATAAATAAATAAATAAACTTTTCAATAAACAATAGAAAATTAACGTTTTTAATAGTCTGTGAAAAATATGTTATAAACATAATCAAAATCAGAAAATATTAAACACTAGCATATGTGAAAACCCATTGCGTAAGTGATGTGTCCATGTCTTCTTCAACAACTACACTTCACATGCTTCTTAAACTCTATTTGTGAAGGAATTTTCACCTTCTTAGTTCTACCAATTGGACGACTGACATTGGGTGGTAGAATATCAATGGAGCTCACATCTTCAGGTACGTGCCAAGCACTTTGATCACCTAACAGATTAAGTAAATCTTTGTATATTGATAAAAGAGTGTTGTTAAAATGATACGGTTTCACAGAGTCCTTAATCGATAAGTGCTTCTTACTCAACACCATGCATGCATGAGAGCATGCACAGAATCTGCAAAATGTCCCACATCCTGCAACTACAACTTTTGGAAGTCAAGTGTACATCATGTTGAAATGTTCCATTCAACACTTGATATTGCATATTGTTTACTGGATTAACCTGTCAAGACAATTGTGCAAACAAGTATATGAAAAATAAACTGGTGAATATGAATATATACTTACTTGCATTGTTCTTCCTTTGTCAATTTCATCTCTTAAAAGTCTCTCAATCGATTTAGTAAAATTAGTAACTTGATAAATAGCCCCATTCCTCTTATCGTGTAACCACTGTTGCATGATCATCCTTAAAACTTCAAACATGGAGGTAATAACCAATCTTCTCACGTCTAAAATGGCAGAATTAAGACTTTCTGATATGTTCGTTGTCATTATCAAATATCTACTACCAGATGAATAAGCACAAGACCATTTAGAATAATCAATTGATTCTAACTTATCGCGTATGCCACGTGCAGTGGACTCCAACGGACACATTTGAACTTCAAATTCCAAAGCATTGAAAGCTTTTGCACAAGAAAAATATGAGTCTATAAGCTTCCCTTGTATCTAGGACTTAATATTTCTATGCAAACGTACCATACATATATAATGGTAGGCATTATAGAGTACCAACTCAACTGCTTTTATTATGCTCTTATGTTTGTCAGAGACAATAATGATATCATTCTTATGTCCAATGATCCTTCTTATGTTCAATGATCCTTCTTAATTGGTTCATAAACCATGAAAAGTTATTTTCAGAATCAACAACACAAAACGCTAAAGAGAATATTTATTCATTTGCATGTGGAGTGCAAGTAGTTAACAATGCCCCACCATACTTGTTCTTCATAATAGTACCATCAACAGATATTACAGGGCAACAATATTTCCAACCAAAAATACATGCAACTAATGTCATGAAGAAGTATAAAAATTTCCCTTGTTTGTCAACCTTATTTTCAACGATAAAACCTACAACATTTAATTTGAAAAATAAACAATGTCAACTTAAAACAAGTCACAGTTTATATATGCACTACAAACCTATAATATTAATAACTGGTACAGTATATAGAGAATATACTTAGGTTTCTAATAGCCAACATGTAAGCAAATGATGGAATTTTCTGGTAAGATTTTTCAAGTGAACCACAAATTTCATTAATGGTAGCTTCACGAGCACGCCAAGCTTTCATATAACAAATATTCAATCCATGCTCCGTACGTATATAGTGAATTATATCTTTGGGAGTACTCAACTGGTTGTCATCAATGCTAATCTTCTTCTTTATGCACTCTTTTATCACCGAAAAAGTAGATTGCCTATGTCCAAACAACACAATGTCTAAAGAGCACGAATGCTGATTGTCAAACCAAATAATAATCCACGTAGAATTGTCATCGTCTCCAATAGAACGAGCACGAAGAAACCATTGACATCCATCAACTAGACAACTAAGTACAAGGACTTTCTTATTTGATTTATCAATCTTATATTGAAAGTTATCTCTAATCGCAATAACTTCCACAACCTTCAACAACATATCCTTCGACGAAAACATGTCATCCATCTTAACTTGGAAATCATGTGTAATTTTATTCAAATCAATTGTGTGGTAAAAACGACCCTCTTCATCATGACTAATGCTACGACTTTCAATGCGATGTCTCTTACCAATAACTAATGATAAACTACTTGTAGAATGAATTATCAACGAACAATACTTTTCAACACCATTGGAAATAAGGTGAAACAACTATTTAACATCATTGTCTTTTGTAGGAATGATGTATTTCTTTATTAAATACTTTGATCCAATACAAGCATAAATGTCAGCATTATCAAAATTGCTTACACTATCCATTTTCTCCAAAACCAAACGCTGCAAATCAGTAAAGACATTTCAGAATGCAAGACTATTTTAGCTACTTTGTAATTGACGAAATTATCCACCTCATTGAAATACCCACCATATTGGAACAATATTGGATCCTATAAAATTCAGAGAATGTTTTATCAGGCAACTGATGTTAATTCTGTCATATTTAATCATATATACAAGAATATATTGAATAGATGAATGTACTTTTTTGATCCAGTATATGAAACAATACACCCACGCGTCACATACCTACCTTGGCATATGATAAACACTTTAAATATAGAGAATTAACAAATGAAAATCCAATAAATAAACAAACAATTATAACTTATCCATATCAATACAGACGAATAAAAGAATATGCAAAAAATTATTAAGAATAATTGTTAAAAAAATGAATGTTGGATACAAATTTTTCACGTTAGAAAGTTGGATACAACAGTAAGTAGCGCCAGAAATAAAAGTCAGAATCCATGAGGTCATAATTGTCCAGATCACAAAAACTTTCTTGATTGAAATCATTCAAACTAAAAGTCTATTTCTGAAATATATAGGTTGGAGAGGATTTTTCATGTAAATTTCTCTTATAATTATTATAATTAAGGCCTTGGTATAAAGGCCCCGTTGAAATTAGACCCTTCAAAATCAATCCCGGGCCTAAGTTACCCATATTCGATTGATCTTTTGGGCCACTGCTAGATGGGAATGGGCTTAAAGCCCAACCTAGATCCTTTAGTTCCAGTTTAAGCTTGAGCCTTTTTTGGCTGCAGAAAGGTCTATGCTCAGTGTTTACTCCTTGAACAACTCCAAATATACAATGACTTCCATTAATGCAATACATTTATTCATCAGAAATATTCATACAATTTTATATTGTATTTTATAATAAGTTTACCAAAAATGAAAATAGGACATGGACAAAATATTTTGTCTTCAGTTTTGGCAGTCAAGTTTGGTGGAACTGTGACTAAGCCAAGATGTTAATTTGAGTTTCAACCATTTTTGCATAAATCAGCAATATATACAAAATAATAATAATAAAATTGAGAGTCTATAAATTTAAACTTTTGAATTTAACACAATTAGATATGTGCACATAGGCAACATTGTCTACGTCAAACATTTTGGAACCTCTTTTACTACTAACTACACCTAAGCATGTATGTCTTAGAAAATATGCTCTCTAATGCGTTTAGCTCAAATAATGAGAAATTTAGGGTGTGATTTTAGAATATATTTTCAAATGTTTAATTTAAAAATTAAGTCATTTTGAAAATAACTAGAGTATTTGACAACCACTCAAAATAGATTTTGAACTGTTAAACAAATTTTATCAAAAGAATTTAAATAAAAATGAGTTTTTTGAAAAACATTTTTTTCTCAAGTCAATTCAAACGGTTCTTTAACATGAATGAGCATATATAACTAACTACAAACCAACGTATTAAAAATTTCATCGAAGTGTTGATATTTTTATCAATATTTCTATGTGTCTAGGGATTTGATATTGACATAAGAGTTAGGTGAATCGCCACTTTTATTATATCAAAAAAAAAGACAGCGAAACCTAAAAATAAAGCAACACAATATCACTAATTTGAGTATAAGGTAAACTATAAGCATTTTAACTTATTTAAGAAGTGTAAAATGATTATTTAACAATATAATTTTTTCTAAAATATTCATCGATTTTGACATTTTATCCATATTTTAATAGATATTTTCGTTAGATTGTGACGACATTTTAAACCTTGGGTGAGAGCATTAGCAAATAAACCTGAACATATATATATATTTATATATATAAATGGTTAAGAAAAAAAATCATAGAAAAAGGAATAATATCATTTTTTTTTTCTTCAGGTTTATGAGTTAAGTTTTTAAATTAGTCAAAAATTTTAAAAGGTTGATGTCAAAAAAAAAAAATGTTAATCTCAATTTAAGGAAAATATAGACAGAAATGTTGATCAAATGTCAATGTAGATTTATCTTTTTGAAAATTTTTAAAAACAATTATAACAAAAAAAAAATATATATATATATATAGTGATATTTTTGTTGTTCATTGTATTTTTTTTTTTTAATGATAAAATGTTTTTTTATGGAGGATCAAATCATCACTCTGCTAACCGATAATACTATGCTGAGAAGTTGGAAATATATCTCAAGTGAGAAACAAAAATTTAAAGGTCTTCAAGGTTCAAACTACCTCAACTCAAATGCATTTGGTTATGAACAAAAAAAATAATAATATTTTTTTTAGAAAGGAGAAAAAAAAAAGAAAAAAAAGAAAAAAAGGGAAAGAAAGGGAAAAAAGGACGGAGAGAGAAGGGGGAAAGGCAAAGTTTTTAAGATTTTAAGACAATTATTAAAATTGTGTTTGTCAGAGAGAGGGGGTGGCGGAAATGGGAAGAAGTGCACGTGCGTCACCGAATCCTTCGAGATAAATTTGAAATTTTAAAGATGCAACGCACGTGCCTTCAGTCAAAGGTCAAAAGTGCCTGATTTATTATTATTATTTATTATTGTTCTTGTCGCACGCGTCCATATGCCCCTAATTACACCCTAACTTTGCCCTAATCCCCTTAAGATAAGAAGGATGACTTGGAACCAATCCCCTCCTTTTTACCCTTTTTTTTTCCTTTTTCTCTCTACTTCTTATCTTTTACTCCACAATTGTTCTAATATGAAAAGTATTGTTCATAATCCTTCACTACTCAGCACCAGTAGATTCCATAACTACTAGTTTTGCTCAATATTTTAAGAGGACTCCTTTTCTTCTGCATGCTATGAGCTAGAGAAGAGAAGTTGTTGTTACACAAGTTTGTATTATTTCTTAAATGAGTCCTTTCTCTTATTTAATATCTTTGTATTCTAATGGTTGGTTTTAAATGAAGTTGTTGTTTTCAACCAAAATAAAATGTTGTCATTCTTTCTATTGTTTAAATTGGGCTTGTCGGATTTTTACTTTGGTTGAATGAAGTAGATTTAATTAATGTTCAAGTTGGGGGAAAAAAATTTTCAGGTGTTGGCCAACTGGTCATTAGAGTAAATAAAATAATTGAAAAAATAGGTTAAAAGTCTAAGATAGCCAGCATGCCTAAATGAGGGCATGTAAACAAGTTTAAACAATCACAACAACTATTAGGCAAAATATATATATATATATATATATATATATATATATATATATATATATATATATATATATATATATATATATACACGGGGCAAATTTTATTGGCGTAATTTGCTAAACTTCTTGGACAAATTTATTCTCATTTTAATTTTTATGTAAAAATACTATATCTACTTTCAAGAAAAAAGGGAGTAAATATTTACCACCATATCAAATAATTGGACCAATAAAAAGTGCTATTATCATAAATACCTTTCATATTTGTGAGTTTTTCAAGAATGATATATTGGTTTTTTTTTTTTTTCTATTTCAAAAAGTTAATAATTTAACACATAAATAGTATGTATGCAATGATGAATCTTTCCCATAAACATCTAATTTTCCATAGAAAAAAATCATATATAAATAAGTAAAGAATATCATTTATTGAAAAATAATAATAATAATAATAATAATAATATACATGAAGCTAAATCCAAAAGGAATCTATTTACGACAAATTTTTGGTAATTATTAAAAGTTAAAACATTCCTAGCCCTGCTCTTTCCCTTTAACATCCTCTTTTTAGGTTTGGACAAGGTAAGGAAAGAAACTTATTTATTAGATAAACTTTTTTTAAAATAATATTAGTAATTAATCTGCAAATTAAAAGAATATATTCAATGTCACCTAGTAAAAGCTCTAGTTTCATTCGTCTGAGACTATAAACATCAATTAATACTTAAATTAATACTTCTCTCACTAATTAAGTTAAAATTTGTAAAATATAATCAATAAATCATTTAAAAAATTCAGAATCCAAAACCAACGAATACCTAAATTTATTCACAATAGCACCTCGACAATATCTTTTTAAAAAATGAAAATAAACCCACGGAATCTTTACTTTGTAGTTTTTGAAATATTGTGCTTGTTTCTCATATTTTTTAAATTTATGGTCTTTATGTTTATAAGTAAATTTTTAACTAAATTTCGAAAATAAAATCAAATTGTTAAGAACGGTTTTCTAGATCTTCTTGATATATATAACTTTTAGTTTTTTAAAACCTGATTTTAAAATATTAATAAAGAAAGTAATAACAAAACATAAAAATTAAATTTATGCTTAAAAGTAGTATAAAATTTTTAAAAACCAAATGATTATTCAAACCTTCGAAATTAAAATCTGAAAACAAAATACCCAAATACCCAAACTTTCATTTTTGTCTTTTTAAAATTGTACTTGTTCCTTTTATATATATATATAAGTTTCTTTATAATGGTCTTATCTCTAATAAAAAAGCATTAAATTAGTAGCCAAATTTTTGTTAAAGAAAATTTTAAAAATTTTATGTACTTTTCAAGTGTTTGCTTCAATTCATTTAAAAGAAAACGTTGGTAAAAGAAACGGGAAAAGAGATAAAGAAATAATTTATGAATTAGAAGTAATATTTATAAATTTAATTTTCAAAAATATTTTTAGTTATCAAACAACATTTTTAACTGCACAAACTATTTTTTTAAAAATACAAAACATAGTAGAATAGAGGGTCGAGTCTCGGACCCAAAATAAAAATGCACGTTAATTAATATTAAACTAAGTTAACTTTCACACGATTATTCATAGTTTTAACCAAATAGGAACAGAATAAGAGTTAATGTGAAGGAAATTTAAATCCTTAAAACATAAATATTCGTGTCTTGATTAGATATAAAAACATATTTATTTTTACAAAATTTTACCAGAATTTTGTTTATATAATTATTAGGATAGGTGTCCAATTTTGACATATAGTATCCTCACCAAGCATATATCTTTTCTTGGATTGTCTTTATCTTATAATAATACACTGCTAATAATTTCAATCATCACTTTGAGATCAAAACAAAGTCCATTTTCTTTTATAAATATACCGGAAAAGAAAAAACAAGAAGAAATTAAAAGATGTGTGTCCCCATTGTTTGGTTTGAAAATAGGAAAATGACGAGGTTTGTATATGATTAAATATAAGCAGGAAATAGCAGTTTATAGTATACATGTTATACTTTATGGTAACATTATTTTAGCCAAATATGCTAAATATAGAATAAATATTAAAGAGAAAGTTAGGGGATCAACGTACACGTCAGCACATGGATGATTTTAGAGAGATGAGAGAGAAAAAGGGTAGATGATGGGTGCATGTTACTTTGAAAAGTATATGACCACGTGTAATCCACGTGGCAGGATATATAACACTGTAGGATGAAGATTGAGGAATTTGGTTTGGTGTGGCGAATTGATTTAATGAAAGAGAGAGAGACGTGGATGAGTTTAGGAAGAAAAAGTATATATATATATGATATCATATTAATGCAAAATATTATATTAATATTATTATTTGTATGTGTATAAAGATTACTTACAAAGGGGGGTTTTCACATTCCTTTTGTCTGCTTACACCACGTGTTATACGAAATTTCACATGCACCAGCTTGGATTCTTTCATGCCTACATTAATCATTTCTTTAATTTTTTTTTCCCATTTTTTTAAAATTAAATTCAACGGTTAACACCTAAAGGTGTGATTGAGCACGATAAGGTTTACTTTAAGATTAAGGTTGTTCATATTGGATTATTTGGAATAGTATATATAGACGAATATATACTTCCAATTTATTAAAAAAAAAAAAAAAAAAAAAAAAAGATAAAAAGCTCCATAAAGCAAATGTGGAATTAGAAAGATGTCAAGAATCGAGTTCTAGTGATTTTGTTTATTGTGAGTTTCACTAAAGCAAGTGACTTTCTTGCCACTTTGTACGGATATAGGGCAAGGTTGGAAATAATTAATTAATATCCGCTATTCACATTTGAGTTTTGATGTGCCTAAATATAAACTACTTTTGTAATATATATAGTTGATATATAGGTCACCGATAATATTGAGTGAACTTGAAGTAAACTTCTATTGAGAGTAGAAAATTTAATTTAACGACATTGGAGCAGTTGATGTACATATATGCATTGCACAATTTCATTGGGTTAATCAAATTGAATGTTATAATATCTTAGTGGGATCATATTGAATGTTATAATGCTCAATCAAACTAGAACAAGGGAATGTTTAATATTACAAATTCTATCTTTATACTTGAGCTCATAGCTAGTTTGGTTATGATTCATATATGAAGTTAGGTGAATCTAACACAAAACGTCACAAGTCACATACAATGTTGCAATAAGATGAATAACAAATTTGTAGAATGAATAGAAAAGAGATACAGAGAGGCACAAAGATTAATAACTCAGTTCAGTGCAATATAACTTATGTTTGTGAGGCAGCTGTACACCCTAATAAAAAAGACTTCACTAATATAAAGTTAAGTAATTAATTACAACACAAAACTTTCAAATAGCTTCTACTGATACTTACGCACAACCTATCTTTTAGTATATTATATAACTTAAGTTTCCTTAAGTGTGAGATTCTCTCTCAACTACTGTCACGATATTTTTTCGTCTAGTAAGAAAATCACTTCTAACAAATGACTTATAAGGTACTCCTTAGTATGAGAATCCCTCTCTTCAACTTCAGTGTCACTCCAAGATAAACTAAAGAACACCTCACTACAAGCGTACAATAAAGTTTCTGAGACTCATACAAATCTATGAGATTTTGAGACAACAACTTAGTCTAAATGACTAGCAAAAATCTCTCACACAAAGAGGAACACACACATCTTCTACCAAATCATTTAACAAACTTCACTAATCTACTAAAAAAAAACTCTCCTTAAACACACAACACTATCCCAATTGAACAATGAAAAGCGGCAACTCTAAGTGAAGAGGAATGAACAAATAAATAGTAGTTTCTTTTGACAAGAGAACAAATATCGACCAGAGTACTTTCTACTACAAGAAGAAAACAATCTAAAACAAGGTAGTGCATATATAAACAAGAAAAATATTTTTGGTAGATTCTACAAGCAGCCATAGACAAAATGTAGAACATAATTACCAACATCTTTAAGGAAAAAAATATAGCCAATCATTGCACTAACAAAATATACATGTACAAATAAATAACAAAAAGCAACACAATATACATCTTTATATATTCATGATCAGAGTCATCAAGAGTGAACTAAGAAAATCATCAATAAACACTGTACAAGTACATTCTATAGTCTTAGCTCAGTCTTAATTAATCATTTTATGACGTAATTACATTCTTATGCATCAATGCAAAAAGATAAAATTTGTTTGACACGTATCTATATAACAACAAAAATAATAATAATAAATAAATAATAAACCGTTGTCTAACTTAGAACTAGTCCGAGAAGAAATGAGATATGTGAAAGAGAGGAAAGGGGGAGGGAGAATATGGCTCAAAGGAGATGTGGAGGGCAATGGAGGAAAGGCCAAAGAAGATGGGGAAAAAGGGCACACGTCCCATACAGAGAAAGGAGACTATGTATGAATAATGAATATGTTCATATAATTATTTTGTGTATATCATTATTATTTCATATATAGGACCATATGAAAATGGAAACGTCAAAATAAGTAACGAACCTAGCGCCGTAGTGTCATCAAATCACGCACCTCCAACTGTTGTTTGTATGCCCATTTATTTCTCCTTTGGGCAAACACTCCTCAAACACGTCTACAAACTTTTGCCTATCAAAATTTTGGCTAACGTATTATTTGTATACTCATCTCTTTCCACACGTCACAGGTGGATTGGATTTTTTTGTTTCTTTCTTTGGTATCAATTGTGTCATAAATGCTATGGTAAACCTCAGGGCGGTTTTGTTTTCAAACTTTCCAATCTCTTAAAATTCCTTCTTCCATGCAAATTCGGTTTTCCTTCCCAATTCAAGCATACCTTTGCCAAATATATATATATAATTAAATAATTAAATAATTAAATAATTAAATAATTAAATTTATAAGACATGGACCTAAAACTTTCAAAATCACTCTAAAACTAACCTAATTCAAGAAAAAATACATCAAATAATTGAAATAGAGTTTCATATTATTAATACGAGCTTCCATTTCAAAATCAATTAACAATGAGATGAGTAACTTATGTATCTTATAAATATTACGAGGTCTCTTAGTTTTTTCTAATTAATGTGATATCCTAACATCTCAAACCATTTAGGACAATAAAGGAACACACCAAACTCTAATGCATCGACAAATTATTTAGAGAATGTCAAGTCGTATTTCTTTGTTTCTCTCCCTCCAAAGATGAAATAATAACACATTATGCTATTGATGATTTCACATGCTAACAAATGGAAGGAAATCATATTTTCCAACTCCTACAATACAATTCGGTAACAAGGGAGAAGTGTTAAAACATTGAGGGTAATTTATGAATTTTGAATAATTGGTAATTTAAGAGGACAAACGCTAACTTAATAAAATAAGAACACATGGAGCACCTATAAAGGGGAAGATAGGGGGGAAAAAGTAGAAATAGGTCAAAATCAATGAGAAACAACGAGGGATTAATTTCCGGCGTGGAGTACATTGATAAAAAGAGCATGATGAATGAATTTCCGGTAGTTGGGAGAAACAAGCCAAATAAAATTCTTTTTTGGAGATTCCCTGTTTTCTTGTAAAATTCTATTTTCATAAATAGAAAAATGATTGAAAATAATTAATAATATAGTAAAATTTGTAATAGATCTAATAAATATCTATCATTTTACCATATAGACGTAAATAGATGCCTATTGCAGTCTATAAAAATATAATTTTATTATACTTATAAATAGTTTGATATTTTTTTCTAATTATAATAATTTTCCTATAAATAAAATTACTCGCCATTTATTCTCAATTTTTAATCTATTTCATCCAAATAAATTTGATACATTGAAGATAAATTTGGAATTTTTAATCGTTTCGTCAAGTTAAACCCTAAACTTGGTTAAATATTGTCATTTCTACTATTTATTTAGCATATACTAATTTACTTGATGATGTTAACAAAAACCATTATAAAAAAATCTTTCAAACTCACTAATTACAGTAATATAAATGTTATATTACATATAATTAAAATCATTCAATAATTTAAAAATTATAACACTTTTACAAGTATATGGTTAATTCATAATATTTTATCAAAATTTGGGTAAATCAACGCTAAGATGTGGAAAGTCTTGAACTTATGAAAATATTGATAAAATATTGATGTCATTTGGATATTTCTAAAAGAATTATAAAATCAAAAAATTCAAAACTTTTCTTTAATTTGTATATAAATATTCAACAAAATCTTAAAATGGATTAAAATATATATTATTTATATTATACTCACAATTTAAATTTGTTACTTACTTCTTTTCATGTTTCATATTGAATATTCATATTTTGCTGATATAATGGAAATGTTGATACAAATATTTGGCACATTTTAAAACAAATTAAAATGCTTATTATTTATTATTATATTCACATTTAGTGACATTTTGTTACTAATTTTTTTTTTTCGTATTTCATGGACTTTGTTTACTGATATAATGAAAATGATGTGGATTCATCCTTGGTGTCGATGTTGAATTTATAAAATGTTTGCGTCATAAAATTAAAAGTAAAAGAAAGAAAGAATACTATACTAACCTTTAAAAAACAAAAAGTTAGAACAGCATATATAATATAGAAAATGTGTATATTAATTATTCTTAAACATATGATGAACAAGTTTAGAAACAGATATTGGTTTTGTTTGATAAAATAGCATTTAGCAGTATTATGAAATTGTATAAATGAAGGTTGCATTATTGATAATGATTATAATACACAAAGCTCCTCGTGTAGGTCTATTTACCAACAGCTCCACCCAACTTTGTCTCTCTCTTTCCAATAATATAACACAAAAAGCTATTTCCAAATAATTCAAATCCAAATCCAAGCTTAATGGAAATATAAATTTTATTTTTTTATTAATGGAAGTTCAATTCAGAACAAATCCCTTACTTTAAACCAAAAATGTGCATTATAGAGTTTGTCCTATGTGTTCTCTTTTTTAATCTTATTGTTATTATCAGTCTTATTTAAATGCCCTATGAACTCAATAAAATTGCACTTCCAGTTTTCCGTGATAGTAGACTATATAATTTAGTATCCTTTTTACTTTATTGTTTTTTAAATTTATATTTATGTATTAGTGTAATCTTTAAAATCCGGATATAAAATTTATAAACTAAGAAAACATTTTCCAATTTTCTTTTTTTTTTTTTTTTAAATGGCCAAGAAAAGATAAGCAAATAATAAAATGTAAATGAATAAACTTAATTTTCTTTTTATTAAAAAAAAAACCTACAAAATTATATTAAAAAAGAAAGTAAACACACACGTGGCAATTTAATACCCATTTAATATATTTTTTTAAAAATGAAGTTATATATTTTTTCTAATGGATGTGCATCTCTTTAAAAAAAAAAAAAAAAAAACATTTGATAAATTTCAAAAACAAATTTTAAAAAAAATTATTTTAGGTTTTCAAATTTGGAACCAATTTTAAAAATAAATCATAAAACAAATGATAAAATGATCAAATGGTTATCAAACGGGATCCAACTCAACACAATTATAAAAATGTCAAATAAACATATTTAACAGTTTGAAAAACATAAAGATAACTAGTAAATATAAGTTAATGTGAGCATGACTAACTATCATTTAAAACATCAACAAAAATTTTGTTAAACCATCGATTGACCAAAAAGTTTAAGATTATGGGGTGAAGGTATATTATATACTTAAAAACTCAATCTCTTATTCCTACTTTGATACTATGTTAAAATCACTAATTGACCCAAAAATTTAAACAAATAGATAAAGTAAAATTTAATATAATATCATCTAACATCATTTTTCTCGATCACTTGAAATTTACGGACTCAAGTAAAGTAGTAAAATTTGAATGTTCATGGGTTGATTTGCAATGAGGGGTAGATAAAATGATATAAAGGTAAAAAAAAAGAGATATATATAAAAAAAAATGTAATAGATGGATTAAAAAGTGGAAGAATGGATGATAGGGGTGTTTTGATTAGGGAAAGAGGGAGCAGGAAAAACTGAAGGATTTGCGGGTAGTAGTGGAGATGGAGGGTGGAACACAAAAACACACAATTTTAAACACTTGGCACTGCTTTCTACAAACTTTTCATTTTTCTTTTTCTTTTATTGTGTGTATATATATATATATATATATATTTTTTTTTTGGTTTTAAGATTAATAATAAAATTAATAATGTAGAGAGTGCCGAATTACTTGGCATAAAATGAGGGGAGAGAAACTTGGTTTTCACAGTGCCGAACTAATAATACTCCCTACCCCCCTCTTCCTTGTTTCCTTCTTTTTCGCTCACTGGTCTCCAACCCTTTTCTTTTTTTTTTTTTTTTACTATACGAAAATACTAATTTAAACTGCTTTTCTATTTTTAAATATTTTAATAAATTTTAAATTCACTTATTAATATTTGTTTATTGTTTTTTTAGATTTTGTAGTTATTTAATCACTTCCAAATATGTATTTATTATCATTTCTATTATACATTTTAAAAAACATATCCATATATTATATTTCCTTACCTAAAATTATTGATTATTATTTGATTAATTTCGATAAAAGATGATTTTAAATGACTAAACTTAAGATTTATTGAAATTATAGAAACAATACGTAGACAAATTTAGCAAAGCTATATTCATTTTTTTGGGTAAAAAATTTGATTTAATTTTTTAATTTCAATTTGATTGCAATCTTCAATTTTTGTGTCTATTAACTTCCTAAAACCTATCTAACTTTTTTTTCTTAAAAGAAAACATCACAAATCAATTGAACGAAACATGGTAAGATATAAAATTCAATTTTTATAGTCTAACAGATCTGTTAGTTTTATAAAAACGGTTAATTATATCGTTGAAACTAAAAATTCAAAGATCTATTTACTTTTTTTTAAATAAATAAATAAATAAAAACTTGAATGACGACATTTTTTAATTTTAGGAAAATTTTTAATTTTTTATAAACAAATATATTTTTAAATAAATAGAGAACATGAATTTTATAAAAATAAACGAAAAAAAAACCCTAAAAAATGTCATGGACATTTAGGAAGGGGCACTTTTCAAATATAACAAAAATGAACAAAAATGTTTACAAATATAGCAAAATTTTATTAATCCCGATCTATCGCAATTTATCGCAGATAGACTGTGTATTTTGCTATCAGTTATAAATATTTTCAGCAGTTTTGCCATTTAAGATAATCTCCCTTTAGGAAGTTTAATATTACATAAAATTAAAATATAAGTTATAATACTATTTTGGCTTCTATATTTTAAAGTTTGTTTAATTTTAGTCTTTGTAGAAACCTAGTCCTTCGACATTAACTTTTATCGAAATTAGTTAAATAATAATAATAATTTTCATGTAGGAAAAATAATATGTTACATGTTTCCAAAATTTATATTAAAAATTCTAAAACTTAACAAACTTCTTTTTTTTTTTCAAAAAAAAAAATCGACAATAAACTAATAGATACTAAATTTAAAATTGATTGAAAGTACAAGAACTAAAATTGAACAATTAAATATAGGGCTATTTTCAAATATGAGAAAAGAAACCAAAATATTTATAAATATAGCAAAATTTTACTGTCTATCTAGACTACTATCTGTGTTTATCATAACACAGATGTTTACAGATAATAGTTTATCGCGATCTATCTTACAATAGACTATGGTATTTTGCTATTACTTGTAAATATTTTCAACAATTTTATCATTTAAATATAATTTTTCTTAAATACATAGAAACCAAAACTACACAAAGTTTAAACTATTGGACAAAAATGATATTTCAAACTAAAATATATTAGAAAAGCAAAATAATTGTATGTATATATATTACATAAAAATATATTAGAGCAAGTAGGGTACCCTTTGACCGCTCGCACAAGACAAAAAGCTTCCCTCAAACACGGTTAAATCTATAACTATAGAGCAGTCCCAAAATTACAGGCAAGTTTAGTAAATTAATTATTGATTAATTTATTCACATAGGTCTCTCTATCAAAATATGATTCTCTTGCTTAATAATCTATAGTAAATCAACTACCCCAAAAAAAGAAAAAAAGTTAGTAGTGTTGTTCAAAGTTGTCCTTGAATTTTTTATTTGTGTCGATAAAAATTGTCTAGCGTGGAATTGAAGTTGAAATTATAAAAAAATATTTATTTGTTTAATTATAAAGAAAATTATTATAAGTAGAAAAAATGTTAAACTATTTATAAATATTGAAAATTTTTATTGTATATCGCAGTCTAATTGATGTTAGATAGTGAAATCTTTTTATATTTGTAAATAATTTGACTTTTTTGCTATACTTGAAAATAACTTTAATTATAAAGTAATTTGATATAACTAATTTGAATTTTTACAAATTTTAGTGTACATTATTTTGTTTTATTATATTGTTTTTATATTTTGTGTGGTTGACAATTTTTCATACTGGTTAATTTAAAAGTTTTTCTTCTTCATGGAATTAATTAGTTAACATATTTTTAAAATATTGGAAGAAATATAGACGTTCAAATTGATATATATATATATGTGTGTGTGTGTAAAGTACAAAAACTAAAGTACAATTAAAAAAAAAAGTTTAGCTAGCAACTTTAATATAACCTTTTAGCTCTATATATCAAACTTACAGTGTAGGTCATCCAATTTTCAAGCTACATGTACAAGTGCTTTTCATTCTTCACAATATTTCAATTTGATTATTAGAGCTTGTTTTGACCAACACAATATAATGATAAAAGCTATTAGTACATAGGTTGCTTTAAAGTTCTACTTCTCATAGGTCTTTATTAAAATAATAATAGTGTATTCAAATATATTATTCACCCTCTTCTGATTTGAAGTATACATTTTTATGAAAAAAAATATCAGTTTTGATTTTTTATACTTACCTAATTTAAAATTTCACATCAATAATCTTTATCTCAAGTCGTAAAATGAGAATATTATTTTATAAAAATTGGTGGATAAATGATGTTTTTATTTTATATTAAAATACAATATATAAAAGTTTGAGGATATAAAAAAGAAGAGTGTGGAAAGAGTTCCTTGTACAAAATTCGAACTAGCAGCCAAATTGATTGGCCATATATCCTTTAAGTCAATGAAAATGTGAAAAAAAAGGTTACGAAAATGAAGGATGAAAGAGTTATTTTAAAGACAAATGAATAGTGTGAGAATTAGTTTTGATATTATATAGTAGTAATAATAATAATAATAATATGGTAGTAGTTTAATGAGCACATGCATATTAAAATTGATAGCATTTGAGAGCTTGTGGTTTCTGCAATATCTGCCTCCCAATATTCGATTTTCAAACCAGTTTGGTACTCTGAAATAAATTAATCAAAAGAATAAAATAATTGAAAATTAAATGGTTTTTCAATTCCTGTGTGCCTTTTGGCCTTTGCAATCCAAAATAATGAAACTACAAGAATTTACCCCAAAAAGGAAGAAAAAGAAAAAATGACTTGTCTGATTCTTTTTCTAGGATTCCCATTTTCTGCTGACGTTCTCAAATGTCTTACACCCATTTCAAAACTTCTTACGTTTCTTTTCCCCGCATAATAATAAGATAACTTCAATTTTGTTTTTGTTTTTTACTTAAATACTACCTTTTTTTTTATTAAAAAAAAAAAAAAAAAATTGATGCTCAAGTTTCATGTGATGGTCGGTGGTAGAAAACTTATAGTAATTCACTACTATATTAGTATTTACTATTTTACTTTTATTTCGCATATGACACATCACTAAATGAAACATTTTTATGTTTTTTTTGGGTCTCACACTATTCTTACCAACTTCTTCATTCGAATTTGTAGATTATTAATAAAAATTTATTGGAATTAAATTCCTCCCACTTAGAATTTAATTTCTTTAGAAAATATCAATTAAATTATGTTTTAGAAAAAACTTTTTCAATTAAATAGTTGGTTCTTCACCATTACATGGTGTTGGTTCCTCAAGAATAAATATTATGCCTCTTAATAAAACAAAATAAAATAATGTCATATATGACGTTATTTAATTATCCATATATACTTACATACACATGTATTATAAAAATAATAATAAATATAAACGATAATAGCAAAGGGAGAATAAAAATGAAGAATGTATTCATAGTCTTCGACATCGTTTAGGTTGTAAATGGGGATGAGACTACAATGACAAGTTGGGTGGTTATTTAATCTTTCAACAAATTGGCTTTTTTATTGGTCTTTTAATTTATATATTGATTTGGCAATTTATGTGTATAGTTTTCGTTCATGTATGCTCTATCAAGAAATTTAATATTTTCAATATTGAACCTTGTAATTTATTGGAATGAATGTAGATTTTACTTCTCCTCTATGTTATCATACCATGGAACACATCAAATTTAATTCTATCAATACATTAAATTACACTTTCCTTTACTTGTATTCTTAGAAATTTTTAAAATACTCAAGAAAATAAAAATTAATATAAATTAGAAAATAAATAATATTATAGAAATTTAAACACAAGACTTTTGTTTTAATACACTATGTGTTAAACTTAAGAATATATATGTATGACGTGTGAATGAAAATCGTGTGGGCTCAATAGTTTGTTTTAGTTAGATGAGTTTGGATGATCTCTATATATCTCAAGAGAAGAAAGGATACTTATGTGGTTGAAACTTGTTAGTTGTTTACTTTCAATGCAAATTTTTATTTTTAAAAAATAACAAAAAGAAAAATAAGATAAAAAACAAAGAGAACCGAGAGCTTCGTTTTGGACAATTGGCATTTAATAATGTATCGTGAGACTTCGCTCTCTCCATAAGATTGAAAAAAGACAATCTCTCTTAAAAAACACGCCTAATAGAAATAATAAAGTGAAAGAAAAAACGGTCTCAATTTGAGATTTTTTCATTGGGTAAGAACACCACAAAATCTACTTTGTCAAAGTCGAATCTTTTACTTAACAAATGTGCTAACATACCCTTTTTGGAGTAAAGTATCGAAAATTGACTCGGATTGTTCGAGAGTTACCTTTGCATCATAATCGATGATCTGTTTTTGGTTTCATCTATTTATAATCCTTTATTTAACCAATAATAATCACACAGTTAATTAGTTAGTCATTGACTAATTTTTATTCTCTGTTACGAATTTCAATCAAAATAATATCTATCCATTATTCTTAAACTTTTATTTAGCTTAAATTTCCTTTAGTTTTGTTTTATGATAAAGTGCATTTAAGACTATTTAACATTATATATGATTTACCTATAAGGCTACTTATACTAATTAATTATGTGTACATAGTTTACATTATTCTCTCTCTGATCTCTATACACATATATTTAAATATTGCATCAAATTCCATTATTTATTTATTTTTAATTTTAATTGGTTACCTTGGCTTATTGGACATGAAATTCATACAAAATGGAAAAAAGAAAGATTACCAATGAAAAAAAGGCAAATATATACCACTAGAGGATATCTTTCTCATTGGTTTCCTTTTGTTCTAACTGTCATTTCATTTCCCTGATTTCATCTTTAAACGCACCAGTAAACAAAAAATAAAAAATAAAATAATTAAAAAAGAGAAAAAAAAGAAAAAGAAAGGTCCACAGAACAGAAATCACACGGACTCACGAGAAGTAATTAAGCCATAAGTAGGTGATGTGCATGCATGACAAGTGGGTAAAATTAGCACTCTAATTCATTGGTCACGTAAGTTTCATCCTTTAATTAAAATTTACTCCTACCAAAAAAGAAAAAAAAAAAAACTCACTATTTGACCATTCAAAATTATTGCTTTTTATTATCTAAACCTAATAAATATCTTTATTTTATTTTATTTTTTTAAATGTGATTTCACCCATGTCTATTGTTGAACATTTATTTGAATATGTGTCTACTTAGCTACTATGAATATGTCTATTTTAGATAATTTGAATACATATTTGGTATTTATGTAGTGTTGAATTGATTATTATATATTTTTTTGTCAATGATATCATTCTTTAAAAAAATATATAAAATAAAAAAAATTATTTTAAATGATAAAATTGTTAAAAATATTTACAAATAATAACAAAATATTACAATCTATTTGCAATAGATCGTGATAGATTGCGATAGACTAAGTAATCTATTGTAATTTATCGATGATAGATATAGATAGTAATTTATCGTAAATAAACAATAAAATTTTGTTATATTTGTAAATATTTTAATTTATTTTTCTATATTTGAAACTAGACTAAATAAAAACAAAATTTGAAAATGTAAAAGTTAAAACTTCACTAGAGTTAGATTTTAGTTCGGTAATTTGAATTTCTAAGGATGTATCCAATAAATCTACAAAATTTCAAGTAGCATGCCATACCTTCTTAACCATCTATTAAACATTTTTCAAATAAATTATTTATTACAAATTAAACCTCTCTAAAAATTCAAAAATAAAATACTTGTTACAAACTAAACCTCTCTAAAAACTCAAGGTGTTTGTGGTTAATGAATGAATTAGAAAACGAATTATGATTTTTTTTTGAAAAAGAAATCTATATGCATTGTCTTAATTATTTGTTAACATATATTTAGTAATAAATTTAGAATATCTTAAAACAATAATAAAAAAAATAAACATGTAAAATATTATAACACTATTAAAGTCCTGTAAATCTTACCAAACTATTCCAACTAGAAATGTGTTAGAATTTTGGATACAAATTGAGATTTAAGACATGTTTAGTTGTGTTTAATTGAATTCCAATTTTTATTTTAGATCACCTTGTCTATACTACATAAAATCCTAATTATCATCCAACAATTTGTCAAATTTCTACTTTACAAATAATTTTGAAATTGCAACTTTTGAAAAAGTAAAATATTTTTGAAGAAAAAAAAAACACAAAATTTAAGAATATATTTTATAATTTAAGTCCTACAAAAATTAATAATCTAGAGATTCTTTTTGTTAAAAGGAAAAAATAAACTTTGACTGTAAATGTGTTAGCTTTGTATCTATGAACCCTAACTTTAAAATTCCATCGAACTTAACCTCAGCCTTAAATTTAGATTAATATTGTAATTTTTATCCTTAATTCAATTAATGTCCCTATTAATCTTAAAAAAAAAAAAAAAAGAGTAAGGTAAAAACCTCCGTAAACTCCATAGTTCCAATAAAATATAAGTTAAAATCGAGAGTATAATTATGGTATCAAATTTGATAGTTTTATCAATATTTTTGCATTTGTATATCAATAAATCAATATTTTTATTATATCTTATAAAAATCAACAAAATATAACAAAATATCACCGGTATAAATATTATTCGAATTATAAATATTCTTTTATAATTTTTTAAAAAATATTGAGCGACATTAATATTTTATTAGTATTTTTTCAAATAAAAACTAAGGGTTTTCATAAACATGGATATTTTAAACCTTAACCCTAACATATATCTAAATTTAAGATAATTCCAATAATATATTGGAATAAAACGAAAGAGTTGAGAGTCAAGTGGATACAAATAGGAGAAAATAATTTATTTATTTATTTATTTTGTGATGGGTGGGAGTGGTAGCTACATTTTACACTACTAGCCCGGATGTTTCGCGACCTTGTTGCAGACAAAATTTCTTCAGCGCAGTGCCAAAAGTCGCTTCTCTGTGTTGAATGCCGGTTGGCAACTTGAACCGCTTTCCTCTTCCCATTATAACTCTCCACCTCCTTCCTTCTTCTTCCTTCTCATATCCTCTCTCTCTCTCTCTCTCTGCATCTGCATGCATTTTCTTCCTTTTCTTCTTCTTCGTGATTCTCGTACGCCTTCTCTATTCTCTTCCATCTCCTGATATGGGAATGGCAGCTCTTATAATTCAGTAACGCCCCCAACCCCTTCTCATTTTTCTTTTTCTTTTTCTTTTTCTTTTTCTTTTTTCTTTTTTGTTCCTTTCTCCTCTTTATAACCTCCTCCTCCTCCTCTTCCCTTCTCATCTATCTCTCAATTCTAAAATATTATGGCTCCTGCCACTAACTGGCTCTCCTTCTCTCTTTCCCCCATTGAAATGCTTCGCTCCACTGATTCTCCCTTTCTTCCTTATGATTCTTCCTCCACTCCCTCCCCTCACTATCTCCTCGACAATTTCTACTCTCATAATGGTATTACTAATACCCCCCCTCTCTTTTTACTCTATTTTCGAATACCCATTTCTCTAATTCCTTTCTTTTTTCCTTTTTTTTTTTTTTTTTTTTGTTAACTTTAATGGCATTTTTCTTTTTTTTTTTTTGAAGGATGGAGTAACAATAATACATCTCACCCAAAATCATCTCAACTTTTCTTCATGGATGGAGATGAAAATAACGATGCTGTGAAAGAAGACCAAACAACGACACCCACCATTTTTAGTACCTTCCTTCATCCACAAACCCATCATCACCACCAACCCAAGCTTGAAGATTTCCTGGGCGATTCCTCTCCCATGGTGCGATATTCCGACAGCCAAACCGACACTCAAGATTCCTCTTTAACTCATATTTACGACCATGCTTCCGCCCCCCCTTACTTCGCCGACCAACAAGATCTCAAAACTATTGCTGCTTTTCAAGCTTTTTCAGCCAACTCTGGCTCTGAAGTTGATGATTCTGCTTCTATTGCTAGAACCCATATCCCCTCTGCTCATTCTATTGAATCTTCTCTCACTAATAATGAGTTGCCCTCTTTCTCTAACTGCCCTACCGGTGCTCTCTCACTCGCTGTCGCTCACTCCTCCGACACCGCCACTGCTGGGCCTATTGTGGCTGTAGATTCTGAGTCCTCTAAGAAAATTGCTGATACTTTTGGCCAGAGAACTTCCATTTACAGAGGAGTCACTAGGTCTGTTCATTTCATCATTCTATTGCTTTTTTTTTTTTTTTTTTTTTTGCTTTGTGGTTCGCTTGTTTTTTGTGGTGTTGTTTAGTGGTGATTTTGTGAAATCGGTGTTAAAAAAATGGGTTCTTTTTAAACATTATTATGTTCAAATCCCCCGTTATAAAAGCTTAGTTTCGGGTTCTAAGAGTTGTGATTATGCTAAACTGATGTAAAATTTGTACTAAAAAAAAGAAAGTGAAGGGAGGAAGAGTAGAAGATGAAAGATGAAAGATGAAAGATGGAGTTTTTATGTAAAAGATGTTGGTGTTTGATTGTTGTTGCAGGCACAGATGGACGGGTAGATACGAAGCGCATCTATGGGATAACAGCTGTAGAAGAGAGGGTCAGGCTAGGAAAGGACGTCAAGGTGAACCCCCTCTCTCTCTCTCTCTCTCTCTCTCTCTCTTCTTCTTCTCTTTCTTTATATTTATTATTATTATATAACTTCTTTTACTCATGGGTTTTCAATTTAATTTTGTATACTAAAAGAGAGAAAAAAAAGGCTGAAAAAGAAAAAAAAAAATTGAAAAAGAGAGGCTTTTGCATGCATGAGGGAGTTTCAGAGATTTCATTTAATGGTGGATCTGAAAGAAAAGAAAGAAAGATATAGATAAATGATTTTTTTTTTATAAAATAATTAAAACTTGGGTTCTTATCATCAGTCTTGTTATTATGATTGACTGATGGTATATGTATTGTGTACTTTTTCCCATTTTCAGTTCAGACTCTACTTTTTTTTTTTTTTTTTTTTTTTTTATAATTTAATTTTAATTGTTAATATATTTTTACTTTCTTCCTTTTCTTTTTTGATTGATTTGATCAGATGTGCCGCCATTTTGTTTCATCTGCCCCTTTCATCTGTTTAAAGTTTTTTGTTTTTTTTTCCTTCTCTTTCTCTATCTCTGTATTGAGAGAATTAATTAGTGGTCACCTTGATGCGACCCACATCCACAGCAATTTAGAGAAATAGAGAGTTTTTATTTATTTAATTAATTAATTAAAAAATTAGAGGCATCCATCCATGAGTCTGAAACACTAGTCTGTCTCTGAACATATATCTGTTTTCTCTGAAGAGTTTTTAAGCTTTTACTTTTGCTTTTGCTTTCTTCATCCCCAACTAGGGTTTGACCAAACCACCACCAGAACCCTTTGTTTTTTTTTTTTCAAAATTTGACAATACCTTTTCCACTAAGCCATTTAATTCCCCCCCTTTTTGTTCCATCCTTTGTAGTTTTGAGAATTCATTTCTAAACATGACTTCTCTTTGTGGTTGACACGTCATTTTTGATACTGTTTAGACTATGCTCTTGTTGTTATTTTAGGAACAATTAGGTAAACCTAATTACTTGATGGTCTAATAATCATCTAATGGTTTGGGGATCTTAGTTTTAGTTTGCCAAAGAAATTGAACACCCTTGGTTTCTGTTGGAGGAATATTATTGTGTAAGGAAAGTAAGTAAATTAGAATTCAGAATGTTGGGAGAAAAATGGGAGGTATATTAATGAGCCTAAACTGATTTCGCAAGCTAATCACGTGATTTACTTTTAATTAATTTGTTTGTTTGATTTATGACATTTGATTTCTTTGACTAGCGTAAATCTTTGACCTTTTCTTGTCAATTTGTTTGTTTGCCGACTTACCTGAGCTGAGCTGAGATTCTCTTTTTTGCTTTTTTTGCATAAAATCTGCGGTGCTGATTTTCCCGTTCACATTCACATTCCAACCCTTTGTTCTTCAGTTTACTTGGGTATGAAAAATTTCCCCTTTTTTATTACCATTTCTTTTAGAAATTATTTTATCGAGTTTGTAATTTATATTTATACATATATATGTATGTATGTATATTTTCAGGTGGGTATGATAAGGAGGAAAAAGCAGCTAGGGCTTATGATTTGGCGGCTTTGAAGTACTGGGGTCCCACAGCAACCACCAATTTTCCTGTAATATTATATACTCTCTCTTTCCATAAATATATAATATATGGTATCTATTTGATAGTTATTGTTTCTGCACATCCATTATGTGTTTTTTTAACATTTGTTCACTCATTCTGTTTCTTTTTTTGGTTTCGTTATGTAGGTTTCAAATTATGCCAAGGAATTGGAAGAAATGAAACATGTCACCAAACAAGAGTTTATCGCTTCCTTGCGAAGGTAACTCATGGGGTTATGTTTTTTCATTTCTTGTTTTTGGGTGTTGCGTGTGTTTGTTTTGTTGCTGAAATTGCTTGTTTGGATGTCAGAAAGAGCAGCGGTTTTTCGCGAGGTGCCTCTATTTATAGAGGTGTAACAAGGCATCATCAGCAGGGTCGATGGCAGGCAAGAATTGGTCGTGTTGCTGGCAACAAGGACTTGTATCTCGGGACGTTTGGTAGGTCTATTTGTGTGAAGCGAACATGCATAATATGTTGATGCATCGAGCATCATTGTTTAAATGCTAACTTGGTCCTTGTCTTGCAGCTACTGAAGAGGAAGCAGCTGAGGCTTACGATATAGCAGCAATCAAGTTTAGAGGTTTGAATGCCGTGACAAACTTTGAGATGAGTCGATATGATGTGGAAGCTATTGCAAAGAGTGCGCTGCCTATCGGGGGAGCAGCAAAGAGGCTGAAGCTTTGTCTGGAATCCGATCAGAAGCCGATTCCAAATCACGATCAAGCAACCCAATGCAGCAGTGGAAGCAACAATATCAACTTCGGCACCACTGTGCAAGCTGTGCCACCAATCCCTTGTGGTATTCCATACGACACTGCAGCTGTGCTGTATCACCATAATTACTTCCATCATCTTCAACCTAATGCCATCGGTTCGTCGGAGTCGACCAGCCCAGGCATTGCAGGACTGGGGACTGTGGCACCTCAAGCAGCCGAGTTTTTTGTTTGGCCTCGCCAATCGTATTAAGTTTTCCGCATTTACTGATATGATCAATGCAAATGCAGCTAACAATATAATGACCCAAGTCTTAGTTTGATGACGGTGTCATGGGGCAACTCGGATTTTTATCCCAATGACTATAGTTAAACTCTTAACCCCCTTGAAAAAGGGAAGAAGAGGGTAGGGGGAGGGTTTTTGGTATGGAAACTTAAAGTTGTTATTTGTAGGAAAAGTTGAATTTTGTAAAGTTCAATACACCTCTTCAATATGGTTTTAGAACTTTGACATGTTCGAATGTGGAAAAAAAAGGGTGTATCTCCCATCTTGTTTTAGAAACAGAAAGGCTATTAGAATCAGAAATCTTTCACATATATATACTATTGGGTATCTTTGCTGCTTTTCTATTATTCTTTTCAATGATTGGAACTAATCTCTCACATTTGACTATATGTTTCGTGGGTGATGTTATAATTCTCTTTGGGGTAGTCATAGGATTGGTGAAAAGAAACTTTGATGTTCTACTTGAGATTTTTTTTGATTTTGTAATTGAATACTTAAAAAAAAAACGAATGTCTAAGCAATAAATTTTGAAGAAAAATTGTACACCGCATCTATAAATTAAATGATAATGGCACCATGGTTCACACAGAACGCATTAAGACAAAAACTTATCTTAAAACAACAGGTACCCATGTCTAAATTCCTTGAAGTTTTGATGAAGTTTTGAATTAAGTTTCCCATGGGCAACATGGGAGGAATTTTTTTTATGGGCTTCGGTCTATCTTATTTAAAGCCCACTGTCAAATGGTATGATTTAAGGACCTACTTACGTCATCAGTTAGATAATTCATGAGATATGAGATATGTGTGAGAGAAAATGTTATTAATCTCAATAGTTAAAATAGAGAGATATAGTGGGTATTTATAATAATCCATAAGCCTAGCAAATAGAAGCTAACTTAATAACATGATATATATTAGATAATATCCTCACGCAAACTCATGACACTTGCAGAGACATAAGTTTGAAACGTAGAACACAAAGCGATCATATGGGTCAAAGGCTTAGTCAGAATATCAGCGAGCTGTGGGATTGTGTAGAAATGTGTCAACATATCATATCATTTCGAACAACTTTTTCTTTTATGAAATGAAAATCAATCTTGACATGCTTGGTGTGATCATGAAAAATTAGATTATGTGCTAATGATTCGTGGTCACATTAGATAAGAGGAAGAACTTAAGCGAAGATATTTAGATCTTGAGGCAATTGTTGAATCCAAAACAAGTCAGCAACTGTGGTAGCTAAGCCCTAGTTTCGTTAGTTCAGTTCAACTTTTTTCGGTTTTATGCTTTTGATTACATGTCAATTATATAATTTCATATACCAATGTCATTTCCAACCAAGAATAAAAGTACTGCTACATTTTACTGGAATATCACCAATATATCCATAAAATCAAGTAACCAATAGAGATATTGGGGGTTAACATTGTTTTTCTCAAAATTCCACAATTTATTGATGATATATCACTTTATGGATCTATCTATAGTGGCTCAACAAAATCAAGGATATACTACTGAATTATCGTTGATATACTGTCGAAATATCATAGAAATATCGAATTAAGTACAAAAATAGGGTAGTTTGGAAAAGTAATTGCAAAAAATGAGTAGGCTAGAAACTATTTGCATAAATAAGTGTAGATTTTTTTTGTCTTTACTCAATTCAATATTTTGAGAAGACTGAAACCGTTAAAATTTAGTTTTTTTTTATAGAGCTTGAAATACAATTATAGATAGAGGCTGATATATAGTTGTCAGTGCTTCTAAGTCCATTAAGTGACCTAGACTGAGATTTGAAATATTAGTCTAGAAAAAAAATTAAAAATTAATTTTAGGATGTCAGAAAATAAGCAATCATAAATATAAGAATCATTCCTTACCATCCTATGATATGATGCTTCTGGTTGTGTAACGTCCCACCTACTGATATTGGCATACCATTTTTCATATCCAAGACCAACAACTACACCCTTCATGATTGGGTTTCTCTAAACAACATCTAATTGAGGAGCTAAATGGCTAACCCAATCTCGTTCATGTTGCCTATATAGGTTATGAAGGTGCAATCGCTTTTTTGTGTCACATTATCGAGGGATTTGTTGCCATCCAACCGATCTAACGCATCACACGATTAGGTAAGTGCCATTCTGCTACCAAAAAAAAAAAAAAAAAAAAAATCAAAGACGCTTTGCTCATCCAAATTTCGTTCTCATTGAGACAAGCCATTGTCAATATCGGGATCAAGTTGTTATAAGGTTCCCATATAATTTGCACATTTGATTGGATTTAATATACTTATAAAAATATTTATTTTCACTAATTTAGAACCGTATTGAACTCCATCATGCGTATTTAGGCATTAAGGTGTCTAATATATATCTATATTGAACTAAAACGTGTGTAAGGTTGTTCGCTACAAACTTAGCATTACTCTACCTGTAAATATTTACAAAATTGTCAGGATATAGAGCATCAAATAAGGATATGCGATAGATTGTTTAATTTAACAAAAAAGTTATACTGTATGGCTAGAGGTTTATCGCCTATTTTATTCTCATAGCGGCACCATCATCACGTTGCCAAAAAAGGTAATCGTTCCCATACTTATATTTGCAAGAGTATTAGTGGGCCTGACAAGTCATTGATGTTAAAGAACTATAAAAAAGGAGAGAAATATGGAGGAAAAGTAGGAAGATGATTTTTCCTATTAATTTGTGAAAGCGACTGATTACAATATATGAAAACCTAGAATGGGAACAAGAGAGAAAACCTACATGTGGCACAAGCCTATTTGCAAATGTAAAACAAGGAATAATAGAAATAAAGTAGTGGATTACAATAAGTAAATAAGAAGAATAATAAGCTAATTATATGGTTTAATATCCCCTCACAAGTTGATTGGGCAGATGACGACAGTAAGCTTGGTTCGTAAGTTCTGAAAACGAGATGTTGGTAACCCTTTTGTCATGATATCAGCAAGTTGGTCCTCAAATGGCACATAACAGACCAACAATTTGTTTTGAAGAATGCGCTCCTGAATAAAATGTTGGTCAATCTATATGTATTTTGTTCTTTGATGCATAATAGGATTAGCAACAATGTGAGTAACACTAATATTATCGCACAACAATATTGGAGGGGATGAAGATTTAAAACGCAACTCCAAAAGGGTAGGGTTCACCTAAAAAACTTCGGTAGGGTTCACCTAAAAAACTTCTGTTGCAACATTAGCTAGACCACGATATTCTGATTCAGCACTCAAATGAGACACGGTCTTTTGTTTCGAAGACGACCATGACACTAGATTGTGGCCTAAAAAGGTGCAATATCCACTAATGCTACGATGATCATCCGGACAGTTGGCCCAATCTGCATCAGTATAACACTTAACTGAAAAACATGACAGAGTTATGAGGATTCCATGGTTTGGCGTACCTTTCAAGTAGCGAAGGATACACTTAACAACATTCCAATGAACGGTGGTAGAGGCATGAAGAAATTGGCACACTTTGTTGACAGCAAAATAAAGATCCGAACGAGCAATGGTGCTGTACTGAAGTGCCCCAACAATGCTTCTATATTCAGTTGAATTTGCGAGGGGTTCACTATCATGTTAGGATAGAGTGGAACCTGAAACTATGGGGGTTGGGCTAGCCTTACTATCAAACATTTCAGCGTGCTTCAAAAGGTCCAAGATATACTTATATTGTGACAGATGTAAGTCATCACCCAAAGTAGAAACATGAATGCCAAGAAAAAAGGATAGAGGACCGAAGTCTTTTAACAAAAACTTACTGTTCAAATTGGAAATCAAAGACTGAAGAAGACGATTATCACTACTGATTACAATAATGTCATCCACATAAATAAGAACGATCAAAATAGTAGAGGCTTGTCGAAAATAAAACATGGATGTGTCAGATGTAGAGGATTGAAAGCCCCAATCTTGAAGGCATGAACTGAGTTTCATGAACCACACCTGAGGACTTTGTTTAAGCCCATAGAGTGCCTTATGCAAATGACATACATAATTCGGATGAGCTGAATCAATGCGTACCCTGGTGGTTGTTCCATAAAAACTGCCTCTTGTAACTCGCCATTCAGAAAGGCGTTATTTACATCCAACTGTTTTATAGACCAAGGAAAGGAAACAACAAGTGATAAAACTATTCATATGGTTGCTAGCTTTACAACGGGACTAAAGGTATCAAAATAGTTTACACCATAAGTTTGATTGAAACCTTTTGCAACCAGCCGAGCTTTGTGTCGCTCAATAGCTCCACACAGCTTTAGCTTGAGCCGGAACACCCATTTGCAACCAAAAGTTTTGCAACTTGGAGGACGTGGGACAAGACTCCATGTTTTGTTTCTGATTAACGCCTCCAACTCAACGTCCATAGCGAATTTCCATTCTGTTTGTGAGAGAGCAGCCTTAACAAAGGTGGGTTCATGTGGGTTGTAAGAGGTTGTTGATGGATGAGCAGTGGTTTGTCAAACCTTTGGTTTAAAAATTCCATCATTTGCACAGGTTCGCATTGGATGAATGTTTAGAGTTGAATTGGGTGGATGGTCAGTTTGGATAGTGATTAGAGATAGGGAGGTGTTGGGTATAGAGGTGTGGTATCAGGATTGGGATGAAGGAGTTAAGGATTGAGATGAGGGAGGAGTAATATTGGTAGGCATAGATATAGAGGAAAATGACGTTGATTGAAAAGAATCGGTGGGTGATATGATGGGAGTAGGAAGGCTGGGTGGGCATGTGGGACAAGATAAGATTGGGTTTGGTGAAATTTTGTCTATACTGTGAGATGATGGGGAGGGGGAAAATGTGGGTTGCTGAGAATGTGTGGATGACATGGTAACTGGAATAGGTAAAGGAATATTTACAAAGGGTAGAGAACTTGGAATTGAGGGGCTTGGATGAGACACTATTGTGGAAAAAGGAAAAGAATTTTCATTAAACCAACATGTCTTGATATGTAAATGCGTCGAGAAGATTTTTCTAAACATAAGTACCCTTTGTGATTAGCACTATAGCCTAGAAAAATACATTCCGTCGATTGAAATTCCAATTTGTGTTTATTGAAAGGGCGAAGAAGAGGAAAACAAGAACAACCGAAGACTTTTGAAAGACTATAATTTGGTAAGGAATTATGCAATAAATGATAAGGAGATTTTTCATGAAGGGTTGGAGTTGGTAAACAATTAATTAGGTAAACGACAGTTTGAAAAGCAAAAGGCCAATATTTTAAAGGAACAAAGGAGTAGGCTAAGATAGAAAGACCAACCTCAACAACATGTCGATTTTTCCGTTCAACCTTGCCATTTTGTTGCGGGGTGTATGGACAAGAGATACAGTAAGAAATGCCATGGGAAGCGAGAAAGCTAGAAAGGGAGCGATATTCACCACCCCAATCGGTTTGAAGAGCTTTGATGTTTACTTGAAATTGAGTTTTGACCATGGCTTTAAATTGAAGAAAAAAATTTAAAAACTTCATCTTTGGCCTTAAGGAGGTATATCCAAGTAAATCGAGTGAAGTCATTAATAAATAATAAAAAATAACGAGCATCATTTACTGATTTTTCAGGGGATGGACCCCATAAGTCAGAATGAATAAGTTCAAAGGACATAGAAGTTTTACTTCTACTTGCAAAAAATAAAGTCAGAGACTTTTTGCTTGTTGAGAAGAAACACATGTGTTAGACTAATTGATTTTAGGACAATCAATGTTACAAATGTTCAAAATTTGTCTAACAATAGGAAACGTAGGATTGGCTAAGCGAAAATGCCATAAATCAGAAGTGATTTTGGTGAGGAGAGCAACTGATGGCAAGCTTGAATGGTTCACACATGTTGAGGAGGGTCGCAACGGGAGCTTGTACAATCCACCATCAAGAAGACCCCGAAGGAGTACCTTCTTGGAGAATAGATCCTTCACAACAAAGAAAGTAGGATAAAATTCAACAGAACCATATTATCTCGACATAATTTTGAAATGCTAATCAATTTATGAGAGATATTTGGAGTATATAAGATATGAGACAATTTCACATGAATATATGAATTAGATGACAAAGAGCAGACCCAACATGAGAGATAGGACAAAATTACTATTATCAACAGTCACTTGCTCAACACCGGTGTAAGGCATGGGATTGGAGAGAGAATTAATGTTAGGACTAACATGATAAGTTGATCCAGAATCTAAATACCATGGATCATTAGGTAAAATTTGTGGGTTGGTGAAGCCATGCTGTTTAGTTTGGGTTTGGGCTAATAAGGCACTGGTTTCATGGGGTGATGAGTTGGTGGTTGGGCTGCTGTGAGTAAGGAAGGTTTGGGGTGAGGATGAGTTGTTATTGTGTTGATAATTGAAGTTGGCCAGCTGGTAACAAGAGCGGGCAGTATGGCCTAATTTTGTGCATATTTGGCATTAGAACTTACCAACATGGGCTGTTTGCGCTTGGGTATTTTGAGGCCAACGTTGTTGATTAGGTGGAGCCGAAGGATTTGGAAGAAGGTTACCTCTTTGATTTTGCAATTGCTAAGGCGAAGAACGAGTCTATCGCCGATTGTTTGAATTCTGATTAAATCGAAGATTGGCCAAATTTGCTTGTATATTATTCAACTGATCCACTGAGTTTTGTCGTTCAAGACGATAATCATAACTGAGAAGAAGTGTGCGAACATCCTCAAGCGTTGGAATATCCCCCCTGTTTTGGATGGAGGTGACAAAAGCATTGTACTCAACTCCAAGACCCTCTAAAATATAGGAGATGTGGTTTTTATGAGATATGGGTTCACTGATCGCAGGCAACTTATCAGAAATATCTTTAAATTTGACCAAATATTGTGTGATAGTAAGACTGTCCTTCCAAATTTTCTGTAGCTGGACTTTAAGACTGAGAACTTGTATGTATGATGATGACTCATATGATTGGCAAAGTGAATGCCACATATAATATGCAGTTGTGAAGGATACTATTTCTCCCATCTTTTCTTCTATAAGGGAAGCATAAAGTATAGTCATAACTGAATGATTGCATCTCTGCCATGCTTGGAACTCGGGGTTGGACTGGTGGGTCAAATTATCAAGGTATTGGGATGGACACGGTATGGTTCCATCAATGAACCCTTCAAGGCTATAGACATAAATCAAATTAAGAAGTTAATTTTTCCATAACAAGTAATTTGAATAATTTTGTTTCACAGTTAGAGAGTGAGAGAGATTAGGAAGGGCTTGTTGAATAAGGGGATTTGCAGGTGGGACTTGAGGAAGAAAATTAGGAAACATACCAAATTGAGGGCGTGGTGTTGAGAAAACATGAGGCATGGAAGGATGAAAAAATGCGGGATGATTAAATGGCGACCGCACATTTTGGTTGTTGATCGGCGGAGGAGGAGGTATTTGATGTGTTTGGCGCTATGGCAATCCAAATGGTGTATAGGTTGAAGAAGATCCTGCTCCAGTTGAAGATCCATTTCCAGCCAAGGTAGCCGGTTGATCCATTTTAAAGAAGATGGAGACAATGCCCAATGGGCTATGATACCATAAAGTACTGTAAGAAAGGAGAGAAATATGGAGGAAAAGTAGGAAGATGATTTTTCTTATTCATTTGTGAAAGCGGCTGATTACAATAAATGAAAACCTAGAATGAGAACAAGAGAGAAAACTTACACGTGGCACAAGCCTATTTGCAAATATAAAACAAGGAATACTAGAAATGAAGCAGTGGATTACAATAAGTAAATAAGAAGAATAATAAGCTAATTATATGGTTTAATAGTTGTTGATTGATGCACCTTTGCATAGTTGTCTATATAACTATGCAAGATCGATATGCTCCTCAGCTATAAGTTCCTGCTTTTTGAAAATTTTCCAACAAGGGGAGATACAACAAGTTCAGCATAGTGTTAGTCTTATCAAAGAATACAATTTCTCCGTTAAGCATTAGTATATAGGCCTTGGCATAACGCATAATTTGTTCTTTATCTGCATCATCTGGTAAAGGCCCAGAATTATTAAATTGTGCCACTAACCATGGTAAACTAAGGTGACTACCTCTCATAACACAATTATTAAGGTGTATCCCTAATAGTTGTTCGCATAGTTTGTCTCAAGTGCTGTAACTGTTCCAATTAAAGCTCTTCCATTGACTAGTAGCCCAAATTGGATAGCAACATCTTGTAATGTGATTGTCATCTTTCCTTGTGGAAGATGAAACATATGGGTCTCGTTTTGTCATTGTTCTACCAACACCGTACTTAAATGCCAATCTAATTGTATAAACCCAATACATGATGCACCATAAAATTTGGCCACGCGTATGTATGACATGATACGTTCGTCTGGTTGCCCCTCTCTACGTATGACTACTTCTCAATGCCTGCAATGCATAACATCTGTATACTCATTCCTCCAAACTAATTCTAATCTATGGTTGGCTGGAAGGTATAATATAAAAGGGTCATACGTTCCTATAGTTGCTCTGCCTTCCATCTAATGACATTTATAAATCACACGCAAAAAAAGTATCTGTAATCATATAAGCATGGTCAAGTTTAAAAACATTAACATAACATGAGTTTGTCAGCCAAAAAAGACATTAGTAATCATAAGTACATTAATATTTTGTGATCGATAAATGTTTAAAATAAAATCTAAGAATGAAGGTTATTTATAAATACAAAACTTTAAGGCAATTCAACATTAATGAATAAGATGTCGAATTAGGAGATTGAAATGGACAAAATCGTATATTAATCCCTGCTTGCCTACATATTCCACAATGAGATTTAACAACTGGCTCTCAACAATCCATCTCATTTCGTATATGCGAACTGTGTGGACATCCAATATGCTTCGCACTAATGTTGCATCTGGTTGAATAGATAGAAAATTTGGGTTAGGTCAACAACTTTTGTCAAGTATTGGTTCGAACTATGGTTCATACCATAAAAAGTAACTTCACAATTCATAATACGGTTGTATGAGCTCCAAATAATCAAAGCCAGAGCTTCTTACAAGCAACAATTACATGTGAACAAAGGATCACATACGTTTGTGAAAAACGCTTGAAAAATGCTTTTTATTCTCTTAAACTAAGGAAGTTTATATTAGATTTCACTTGTTTGCTAGTTGTTTTCAGGTCAAAATAAAGAAAATAAGAATTGAAAGCCAAAAGAACCAAACCAAGCCAAAAAAATCACCAAACTGCCAAAAATAGGGGTACACTTTTTCCCCAGAGATTAGACGACCTCAGCGTAGCAACACTGACGCGGCGTGCGACATGGTGCCGAGGGTAGGCTTTTATGACGCACAGCGCCACAGTGCCATACTACAGCGTGACAGTGCCACCATTTGATGACGAACAGTGCAACGACGACATTGGCCAGCGTCGCGACACCATCTTTCCTTATTTGAAAAATCTACATTTTTGGAAAGAATTTTGAGCGGCCAACTCTTTAAATTAGAGGATTTCCAATAGCCCTAAACACACCAAGAGACACAAGAAGAAGAGAATTGAGAGAAAATACATTAAAGAGTTCCAAAGAGTGAGTTTGTTGTAAGGAAGAGAGAAAAGAGTTTGAGAGAGAGTTGTGGTGCCGTTCGAGTTTCCAACGTGAAACTAAGGACATCTTGGCGGTTCCTCCTCAATCAAGAACTTCTTTCTAGTAAAGTTTTCCTTTCTTTACACTCTTTCTTTGCTTATATTGTTTGTGAACATGTTGCTTAAAGCTATGAGTGGCTAAACTCTTTAGTTTTAGGGTATTGATGAATGGTTTATAAAGTGATGTTGACATTGTAGACTCTTCATAGTTTTGTTGTAATGAGTATGCTTTTTGTTGTTATTGTGTTTAATTCTTGTTGATTGGTCATCCTTGAATTTTAAATTAGATGTATGATTAAGATAATTGTATGTCTAATTGGATCTATAATAATGAATTGTTGTTAATTTATCATGAAAATAGTTAGGTTAACAATGAAAGTTGATAAAGACTACTCGTAATGCCATGTAATTTGTATTGGTTTCAAGAAATTAGTAATCAATTGAGTTGCATGAGAAAAGTTTGTTTTTGAAAGAAAATAACTTGGATTTATGTTTCTTGACTTGAGCATATGTGTTGCATAATGAAATAAACAAGGATTCAATACCCAAGAACTCTCTTTGACTCTTGTGTTTGTTATTTACTTGCTTTCTTTTTTTAGTTTTCTAAATCATAACTCAAGATCGAATCCTCAAATAAAATTGATTCAATTCTAGAATAGCTAAGTAACTTAAACGTTCATAATTGGATCCTAAGTGGAATGATATTCGGAACTTAATTGTCTTATATTATAACTTGACCCGTACACTTACGGTAAACACAGAAAGTGTGCATCAACTTACCATTTATTGCATACACATGTTTGCTCAATCAAATGCACACAACAAGTGGTGCCAACCTTCAATAATATTGGATTAATTGCAGCGGTGACATCACAAATTCCCATCAAGTGATCATACACGGTCACTTCATGAGTATTTGCACACGCTTCCCATATAGTTAGTATTGATACTGGTGTTCTAAATCTCTTAGGGTTCTCGTAGTTTGTAATCTTTGTAAATACAAATTATTTTCCAATAAAACAAAGAGTTATTTTATTTGTTTCTGCATTAACTCAATCCAATAAACTAAGATTCGTTGTTATTTTATGAAAACTTAAACATTTATGTGGTGGACATACAAGGTTGGATCATGTCTAAGGAATAACCAAAAAAGTCTGTAGTAGAGGGATAAAGTTGGCCTTATCCTGGTGACACTACGGATACGACCCACTTTGTTGTCACAAGATTCGTAAAATGTTACAAGTGATTTGATCCGAATCGTTCATGTGGAGATATATGAGTGGGGGTATCTTATACAAAGAGTTTGTATAAGACAGAACCATCTTTAATTTCTCCTTATAACACCGTCAATTGAGGAAATTAACATTTCATAGGTTGACCATAAGTGACTCAACCTTAATCTTAAGTGAGATATGAACTCTTGTCTATAAGGACAATCTTTTGATCTGTATGGGTGAGAGTGGCCAAATCACGGACTTAATAAGCTTACAATTTTGGGGATTTTTCTGAATAAGGAGTTGAGAATGTATCTTCCTGTCTTTAAGGTAAGTAGATAAATTGCTCCCTTAAAGAATTGATTCCAGGTCTAGAATAATGAGGCATCACCACTGGCCTGAGATGGGTTAGTATAGCTGGACTATAAACTGTTTGTTCATTAGAGGGATCAGTGGTACTTAAGAATTTAGATGCAACAACATGGGCAAAACGGTAATATTACCTAGCTATAGCTACAGGCATTCGTGAAGGGTCGACTTACTGTTGATTGGTTATATTACTGGGTTCACAAATATATCTATAGTGCGAAAAGTGCAGCTATGGGTCTTTAGTGAAGTGACCTACAGTTAATGAATATTGATTATTTTAATTAAAGAATTTAATTAATTAATCTCATATCAATGAAGCTTCTAATATATAGGTACATTACTGTACGTTGAAGTTCAAAGTTAGAGCATTTTTCTCTCTTAAACTCCTCTCAAAGCATGCTTTTGTATCTTAGATTGTTTATCACTGTTTTAGTTTCTCTGTATTTTAAGTTTTCCAAAAATGAAAATTGTTGGCACAAGGCGATCAATCGCTTCTGTGAGAAATTCGATTCCTTCAATTAGTTTATTTACAACATTGATGTGCAACTTTAGTGTTAACCGCAAGTGTACGAGTCAAGTTATAATATAAGAAGGTGAAGTTCGAATATCGTTCCACTGGAGATCCAGTTATGAAGGTTTAAGTTACTTAGCTATTCTATTTTATTTAAGGATTGGAATTAATATTGTGAGTTATGGAAAATATAAACCAAATAAGGAAAGTATTAAAGTGAAAAACACAAGAGTCAGAGAGTTCTAGGGTAATGAATCCTTGTTTATTTCATCATGTAATATTATAGATTTCATGGATTTTATTGTAGTTCATATGCTTAAGTCTAGAAACTTAATTCCAAGTTATTTTCTCTAAAAAACAACCATTTCTCATGCAACTCGATTGATTACTAATCTTTTGAAACCAATACAAATTACATGGCATTAAGAATAGTCTTTAGCAACTTTTATTGTCAATCTAACTACTCTCGTGATAGATTAACAACAATTCATTGTTATAGATCAAGTTAAATATATAATCTCTCAATCATTCATTTAACCTAACATGTGAAGATGGCCAATCCACAAGAATTAAACACAATAACAATGAAAAGCATAATCATTCCAACAAAACCATGAAAGTCTACAAGATCAACATGAATTCATAAACAAATCATCAAGACCCTAAAACTAAAGAGTTTAGTCACTCATAGCTTGAAGCAACATGTTTAAGCAAAATAAACAAAGAAAGAGTGTAAAGAAAGGGAAACTCTACTGAAAAGAGGCTCTTGATTGAGGTAGCACTGTCACAATCTCCTTGGCTCTCACGTCGGAATTCGAAGGGCACCACGACTATCTCGAACTCTTTTCCTATTCCTTGCAACTAACTCACTCCTTGAACTCTTCTATGAACTCTCACTTAATTCTCTCTTTCTTATGGCTCTTTTGGTCTGTAGATTGATGATTAGGGCTGCTGGAAACCTCCAAATATAGAGTTGGCCACACAAAAACTTACCAAAAATACCATTTTTTCATTTATGAAAAATTGCCGCTGCAGCACTGGTCCATAATGCCGCGGGGCTGCCAAATTTGGAAGGAGAGCACCACGGCGCTAGGGCTGTGTGCAGTAATAGTTGCTCTCGGGTTTTAGCGTCACGGCAGCGCCGTCCAAGTGCCGTGGCGCTATCCCAGTTTTTGCAACTTTGTGTTTTTCATCTCTTTTTCACCGTATTCTTGCTCGGTTTTGATCTTTTGGTATTTTCTTCTATTTTCCCCATTTTAACCTGAAAACCACTAGCAAACAAGTGAAATCTAATATAAACTCCCTTAATTTGAGAGGATAGAAATCACTTTTCAAGTCTTTATCAAACATACCTAAATAATTGTGGTAACATATCTTATTTATTTGAACAATTGAATACGTCGAATCAAGTTTTTCTATAGAATATTAAGTTTACCTAGTGAAATGCTCCATGCCTTGAATTGCAGCTTGTGCTTCGATATGTTGCATGGTAAAGTACACTATAGTTTAATAGAATGTTGCCTGGACTAATGCAGTTATGGGTAATTTCCTTGCTCCTTTCAATACCTTGTTTACACATTCAACCACATTTGTTTTCAACCACCTATATCGATGACCACCATCATGTTACTATGTCCATTGAGTAGGGTCTAGTGAACTGACGAATCACATACATTCTTTATTTGCTATTTCGAGATTAGTCATAGAATCCTTTAAATTTAGTTACTCTAAACTGAGACCCACGCAATACATCAAGTTCTTTAACATCTGATCTTCGTAATTTGTGTTAAAACTACTTGCAGCATGATGTATGCAAAACTCGTGGTGCACATCTTCCCATCCATTTCTTGTGTTCCTTACTACTAGTAATATGCCCTTATGTCGATCTGAGATTAGACATATCCCTTTCCTCTTTCATACTACATGATACCATAGGTTGTATAAAAACCAACCCCATGTCTTAGCACTTTCTTTGGGCATAATGACATATGCAAAAGGGTATATATGACTATTTGCATCGACAGACAAAGCTATTAATAACTCCCACCATATTTTTCATACAAGTGGGTTCCATCAATTTAGAGTAGTGGTCTGCGATGTTGGAAACCCTCTATAGCATGTCCTAACGACTAAAATATACTACAAAAAATGGCTTCGTCATTGGATCCTTCAATCTCATGAAACTTCCATGCAACTACTGATTTAGGATTAGTTATATTCAAAATATGAGTCCACGTAGGCAACAAATTGAACGATTCCTCCTAATCTCCAAAAACATTTTTAATCGTCTTTCGCTTTTTGCAAAACACTTGAAAAGTGCTTTAGTTGCTCTTAATTTAGAGATGTTTTTATTAGATTTGATGTTATTTGCTAGCAATTTTCAGAAAAATATGAAGAAAATAACTTTTGAAAAGCCAAAAGAACCAAATCGAACCAAAATTGGACTAAAAATCGAAGAAAGATGAAGAAACCATAATGCAAGAACGCTTAGGAGCCAGACTTTCCAAAATTGTGAAATTTTCTTGTTTGAAAATAAATCTAAGGCTTCATGGGGACGAAATTCCATAAATTTAGAGGTGTTCAGCAGCCTTAATCACGAGAATTCAAAGGGAAAAAGTAAGTTTACTACAAAGAACAAAGGAAATCGTTTGAGCGTGTTTGGAGGCCGTTCAAGTTCCCAAGATGCCAATTAATGGAGTCTTATTGGTTTCCATTCAATTAAAGGGCTCTTCAACAATAGAGTTTCTTATTCTTTCGCTCATTTACTCTTTTTATGCTAAGATTTGTATGCAAACATGTCTAAAACTATGAGTGGCTAAACTTTTTAGTTTTAGGGTATTGAGAAATTGATTATGAAGTTGTGTTAATATTGTAGACTTTTCACGGATTGTTGTAAATAATATGCTTTTGATTATTATTGTGCTTAATTCTTGTTGATTGTCCATCAATGCATGCTAGGTTAGATATTCAATTTAATGGATTGCATGTTTAACTGGACCTTAAAACAATAAATCGTTATTAATCTCTTATAGAAATAGTTAGGTAAATAATGAAAGTTGGTAAAGAGTAAACCTAATGCCATGTGATTTAATTTGGTTTCAATAAGTTAGAAATCAACTAAGTTGCATGAGGAAAAATTGTTTTTGATATAAAATAATCCTGACTTAAGTTTCTAGACTTAGGCATATGATTTGAAATTAATTTCATGAAACCCTAAAATATTGCATAATGGATTAAATAAGGAATCTATACCCCTAAACACTCTTTGACTCTTGATTTTTCAACTTTACTTGCTTTATTGCTTTCAAAATTTCCAAAATAAAAACTCGGTTTCGATTCCTCAAAGAAAATTGATTTAATTCTAGAATAGTTAGTTAAATTAACCTAAAATTGGATCCTCAGTGGAACAATACTTGGACTTAACCGTTTTATATTATAACTTGAGCCATGGACTTTTGGCTTGCATCACTTCCCCCGCCATGCCATCCAGTAATTAATCTTAAAGCCATACTTTATTAATATCATTTCTTGTAACGTTTTAATAGTGACATAAGGGCCAAACTTAATAATGTTAGAAACTTCTGAAACAATCAAATTAGAATACAATTGATGATGATCTTGGCTCAATCTTGCATAAACCAAGAATGTGGGCCACATATTGGGTAATCTTGAATCTCCCATATTTTTCTAGGTAACAAGCATGAAGTTGTCAAATACAACATTCGTAGTATTTCTTACACTTTATTGTCCATACTTTCTTGTTGGACTCAACAACATCAATATATTGATGAAGAAGATAGAAATATCTCTTCTAGAAATTCTTTAGATTAGCCTTGGATTTAAACACCATATATTTCATCAACGTTTTAGGCCCATTAATTTCTCTCCCAATACCTGTATCAAGCATAGAATCTATAACCTTCATGTCTAAGTTGTTAATAAATTCAAAAACTTCCTCTTGCCCCCACAAATCCTTTGGTTGGCCTAAACTGTCATCATCGTCCGTTTCAATATCTTCATCATTTGTGGCAATGCATCGGTTCTAAGTCCTATGAACAATGATGGCAAAGGTATTGTCTACTTGAATGTGTAAGTCATGACTTAAAATATCACACCCCACCCCGAACTATCCTACCGTAGCCCGAGACAGAGTGTAAGGACAGCAGTCCTTGACTTCCATGTCTCAAATCTCACTGTCACATTTACCTCACTTCTCATATCTACCCTTACTAGGACGGTAATACCATTAACTCTTGATAAACCTCGACTTCGATCGACAACGGGAACTGTCATGCTACCTGAAAATGGAATACATATAAAAAGGGTGAGCTAACAGCTCAGTGAGTAATGGTTTTGAAATCATCTTACTTTAACTGTAACACTGGTCATAATATAAACAATGCAAATTCCCTATTAAATATAACAATTCAAATCTATTATAGTATGCTCAAAAACCGTTGTTAACTCATGCATATCTGTTTTAGAGTAAATTCTCAATAATCTCATTCATCTCAAAATCATTTTCCCTAGCTGTGCGGAGTAATCTCAACACACTAGCATACTAAACTCAATTCCAAGGTTTTAATAACACACAACATGTAACACCCAAACCCTAGATAATATACATACTTCTATATCTTTACCTAGGAGTGGGTGTTACCTAATCTATATGCTATTATACCCTGTTAAGCATGCATTTTTACATCATGATTAGACAGTGAAATACTCAGCCTTACCACAACTTTACACAAATTTCTTAATAAGATCACATCATAAACAAGATTTGAAAGACTATGTTTAGAGTTTACAAACATATCTAGTAACTCCTACAAGGGATGGCGTTTACAGTTTATCCAATCTACAAAATTCTATTCTGGCACAGACGGTCTTGATGGTAGGCTAGGCACCCCGAACACGCTTGCTACCTGGAGAGAAATCATCAGAAAAACAATAATCTGTGAGCTACAATGCTCAGTGAGTGACTACTAAAAAATAACTAACATCAATAGAATTATAACTACATTCTTGAATACGAATTGCTTAATCATGCCTTATGTTACGTTTCTTTTAACTTGTAATTCACTATCATTACATAAACGATAATCTTTTGCTTAGGCCTTTGTTGAGGCGGAGTGAACTCAACGCACCCAACGTCAATAAACCTTAGCTCCTTCTATTTTGCTCATAAATCTAGCTGATCTCGGGCTGCCCGTGTACCTTCTCATGTCCTTCGGTACCAGGGTCCCATGGAATTAATCACTCACTGTCTTTAAATCCTTAGGTGAGAGTTTCACATAAGTTAAGTACTAGGGCTGCCCATATGCCTTCTCATGTCCTTCAGCATTGGGTCCCAGAGAATTACTCACTCACCATCATTAAATCCTTAGGTGAGAGTTTCACATAAGTTACATACTAGGGCTGCCCATATGCCTTCAACTAACCTTCAGCATTGGGTCCCAGAGAATCTTTCTAGAGCACTAACTTGCACATCACATTCATCATAATATAACAACAAACATGATACCTCAACATTCATAAGTACTAGGGCTACCCATATGCCTTCACCTATCCTTCGGCACTGGGTCCCATTCAAATACTTCCAGTGCACAGACATGCACAATACATTTATCATCATTTAACTAAAATCGTAATATTTCAGAATTCTCAGGACATTTATCTAGCAACTAGCTTGATAGAACCATTGTCAAGCTTTTCTCACATATAAGATACGTGCTAGTTTCATACATAGAAGTACACTTCAATTCATGCTTCAAAGATATTATTAAGCATATAGAAATAGTATTCAAGTTAAGCTTATCTCAAACGATAAAGTCACTCACGACTGATTCCGGGCTCCGAGCGGGTTATATGCTTTCCCTAGCTCCTCTTGCCCTGTAAGCATACCTTTTTCGTGTTAGACATTTCTAATATTCCTTTTTATATTCTTTACGTTTGCTTAGATATCTTAGACATGGGTTTTCATCACTAATTTTCTTCTCTTATCATCATCAGTATGAGCGAGATTAAGAGGTTAAACTACTCATAATTATGCGGCACCAGCGATACTCAACGTAGCGATATTACCTTCAAAGAGCGATACTAAGCGAGAGTCAGCGAGAGTTGTGAGACGCAATGGTCTCTGCGTTACCAGCGACACTCGTCTCGCTGATCACTCTCCAGCTCTTAGCGATACTCCTATCTTAGCGACCCCCGACGATTATTGTTCTTCTTCTTCCTTCTCTAATCTGTTCTCAAACTGCTAAACATCAAATCCAGCCAAAATCAGATCCATCCTTCTTCTACAAACTTGTAAAGGAGTGAACTTTCTGACTTACCTCAAGGTTTCAAACCCCAACTCTTCTTCATTTGAGAACTATTCTCAAATAACTCCGGATTGTTACAAACGTTTTGCAGCTTAACTCCGATCACTTCTACCTTAGATTCAGCTCCACGGCTCGTTTTTCTTCAAACTCTGATCAGCACGAGGTCTAAGTAGCATTAGTCGAACTCTCCATTCTAGCTCAAGCTTCCTCCATGAAAATGATGAGGGTTCTACTCTGAACCGGCATAAACACTTCTCTCTACCTCCCTTTCTTTGGTTAGCTTAGGATAAGATCACCTCCAGTTCTAGAATGTGCTTTTTAAAATGTTTAAATACGCAGTCCCCTTATATATATATCACCGACTTAAACTTTACTTCTTCTCTCTGTACTTAGTTATTCAATGAATACCTTCGGCGCAGGACTTAGCAACACATAGTCTCAACTGGGTGTGTTACAAATGCCCAACGCCCCATTGACGGATAGCCGACTAACGCATGGCTCTCTCGGTCACTCTTCTAATATACCAACGCATCATCAATGCATAGCAGCCTTTACGAACGCATAGGACACCTTCAAGGCATGATAACTCAACGTCTCGTGGCGTCCAACATATTCTCAACGCGTAGTCATACTAACGCATGGTCAACTCTTAGCCACTTTTGCTCCGACACTACTCAGCCAACTTTTCTAACCACTGCCCATTCATAGTTCCTTCTCAACTTGCCAACTTCCAATGTCCGATAGACTTGCCGTTTTTCCCTACCGCATAATACCATACGTTGCCTCAATTGCATGCAGTCAAGTGATTCTGCCATGCGTCCAACATGGTTTTTCACAAAGCATGCTTCCAACTCCACTTACTTCTCAACTATTCTTATCCTACTTCTTTCCTTAATAAACTCTTCCACGAAATAATCTTAGGAAGAGGGTGTGACACAACATGTCTTTCAAACAAGTTTATTTCCACATCTTTCATGAAATCAAATAACATCATACACCATGTTTTTCAATAAAATTGTGAACTCACATATTATCAATCACCATGCGTTTTCAAACTTATTAGAAATAACCAGTATATTCAACTACTTTTCAAATAAAACGCATGCACCATTCATTGAAAACTCATGAAATCATAATCACAAAACCAACGATATTAAGTATAGAGAACTCAATTTTATTTTGAAAATCGCAGATGTTACTCACAATATACTTGCTCAAGAATAGTTCCTCCTTCTTTCCGCTATTTCCTCTTTCCCGAGCTTCTTGGACGCAGTGTTCTAATTCTGGAACGCAAGGCTGATTTTTCTCTGTCAGCTCGGTTGGACGCAACCCTGCCCTTGAACGCAAGGTTGATGACTAACGTAAATTGCAGCCTAACTCTTCTTACTTCTCTTTTGGATGCGTCGACCTCTCTTGGACGCAAGGTCCAACTTGAGCGCATCATTCACCCTGAATGCAGCGTTCGTCTTAAACGCAAAGCTGAGCCCCCTTCAACGCAAGACAACTTCTTTAACACAAGATAGCTAAGTTGTCAAAAATACTTTCTCTCTTGGCCGCAAACTCCTACTACGGATGCATGGATTCCTCCTTTATGCCTTTTTTCTCCCCTTTCTCTCAAGAATTCTCCCTTCAGAATCATCAGTCGCTCTTTTTCCCTAAAGGTTCTATTTATAGAGGACTTGCCATCCTACTTCTCCTCTCTTTTTGCCACTTGTTTGCCATATGTCACACTGCATGCTTAATTAACCATGCATTAATCCAAGCGTCACCTTGCATGAAACACTTTACATGCCTTCTAACACCTTCTACTGATAAGGTGTCAAATCTATATGAAGCCACCTAGCCTTTATAAGCTTAACTTATGCGTCCAACATATTCCAACATACAAACTATTCAACCAACATAATGTCCCCATGCGTTCATTGAATTTCCCTTTTAAGGTTTTAACTTCATTACTTTCTTCCCTTACTCTCGGCCATACTTCCTTTGAACTCGTTTCTCCACTGCATAATACTAGGTGTCAATGTCTCAAACACACACTACTATGCTTTTGTGCCTTACTACATAATACCATGCGTTAGCCTGAACCACATACTATCATGCGTCCATGATCTTCCTCCTATCCTTGAGGATTCCTTGATTATCCTTCTATGCGTTCTTGTACTTGTAATCCAAGGTTATTCATTTAACCTTTTCCTTGTACTAAAATATTTCTCTGATAGTAAATTAGTATTGTGTCCACCTCTTGCTCCAGTGTTTAAGCTTACTTCTCAACCTTCCACTTTATCCAACACTCGAGAACATCTCTTGCTAATAGTCTATGCGTTACTCAGTTTGCTATAGTATTCTTTCTACCTTTCCGAGACTTAGATCTCTTCCAACACTACATGACATAACTTTATTCCTTTCTTGCTTATGCGTCTTACTATCGCCAATGCTTACATCTTCTCCTATGCGTTTCACTTCTTTCCTTTCAAGTTCTCGGTTTACTTCCATGCGTCCACCCTTACCATGCATTACCTTAGTCCTGACCATGCGTCCAACATGGTCTTTTACTTCTTTTCTTTATAGGCTCTTGAACGCATCGGTTTTTTTTTTTTTTTTTTTTTTTTTTTTTTTTTTTTTTTTTTAAAGTAGGGTGTGACATAAAATGCTCGGTTGTGATATGAATAAGTCAATTGTATATAGAAGCAGTGGAGCATTGATCATTATATATCTAAGGTCAATCTCACTCCTTAGTGAGCCAAGAACATAAAATGTAGATCCACTATGACCTGTGCTCTCCATACCTATATATTACTTCTAAGCCTTCATTTCTATCTATTGATAATGTCTCATATAACAAATTCATGAACTTGTCAAACTCAATTTATCGAACATAGTTAATTTGAAAACATGGCAGTGTGTCGTATTGTATACCATTCGGTCCATTAGTGATATTTCCATTCATATAACAAATAAATCCTACTTCTAAATAGATCAAATCCCAAGCGAAAGCGTGTCATTGCTTTGTTTTGGTTTTGTTCAAGAATTTAATAACACAGAAAAGAAATAATAACAACATACATTATGTAGAATTACAAGTTAACATGAAAACAATAGGGGAAAGGAAAATTACCTTTAAAGAACTTTCTTCAAGAATCTTCCCTTTCATGTATGGATTTGCATAACATGTACATTCTTGTATCGCGATGGACACCTCCAATCAAGTCTTCCCTACTATTCTCTCGGCAACGATGATTATGTAGGAAACCTTTTGGGAGTGGGGAATTTCTAGTACAAAGGAATTTTGAGTTCTCTGTAAACTTCAAGGTGAGCGAATTTTTTATAGATAGTAAGCTTTGCGTGAGATCTCTAACCAACCCACAAAAATATAGACCTTCTGCAATTATTAAATAGAGAAAGGGGATAACTCCCACTTTCCTACTCAACCACTCCCCTATAAAGCAAGGGAGTTAATGAATTTTTAAATTAAATTACATTAAATTAATAATAATGAATTAATCAATCCAATTAATTAATTAAATTAAATTAAATATCTTATATTTAATTAAAACCATATCTGAATCATATTCAAATAAATATCTATTATATAACTATAACTTTAATATGAATCTCATTCACATTAATATTAACCTATAGTTTTAATAGGAATCTCATCCATATTATTTATTATTTGAATCTTATTTAAATCCATTATTATCTTATATTATATAGTTTAATTTTGAATCTCATTCAAAATTAACTTTATATTATAATGTATCTATATACATTATAGGGTATGTATCCAATGTGTCACCATTTTACCGAAATGAGCTATCCAACACTTAACCTAAATCTCACCCCAAACACACTATGCGTCCAACTCCCCCTCCACTATGCATCCAGCCCTATTTTTTCCGAGGCATGCGTCCAACCTTAGTTACAAGGGTGATAAGTTGAATTCTTCATATTTTACTTCCTGCTTCCAACCTTCTGTTCCAACACTTAGTCAAATTTCAACGTACTAAGCTCCTTGTTTACCTTCTAGTGCCAAGTTCACCTTTATAATTCCAAGTTAAAGTTCACTTCATAGTTTCTATTTTCAAAGCATAGTTAACTTCCATTCTCAAAGCATATGAAAAAGCTATAAGATGACGTGTTATACAACCACAAATGTTAAACAGAAAGCATTGACGAGCACTATAACAACTAACGAAACTAACAGTAAGTAAAAGAAAATTGCACACAGGAGTTGGTAACTCAATATGACGATAAACCACCTACGTCTAGGGGGTAGTCTGCCTAGGAAAGATAATTCATTAATATTAGAGTGTTAAGCGATTACAACAAAGTACTTGTTTGCAAAGCAACAACTTCAACAATGACTTATGTAGAGCTTAACGTGCTAACCACCTAGGCTCCCCTAGATGTGAGACTCCCTCTTAGTGTACTTAGGCTCCCCCTAAGTGTGATAATATTAGTGATGAACACTTCGGCTTCCGACAATGTATGAGACTACTTTCAGCTTGATTATCTTCCTTGTGACTTAGTGAACTCCCTTAACTTGAGAACTTGGGTCCCCTTAAGTGTTGAGAACTCCCTTCTCAATGACTGACGTCTTAGGCTCCCCCTAAGACAAATATTGTTTTCAAGGTTTTGCTCTTACAAAGTAGTGAAGATGCACAACGAAACAATAAGTGCACTTAACCAAGTACACAGATGATCTTTTCGGCCACTTAGATCAAAAACTTTCTTCATAAAATACAGTATGCGACAACCCTAAAATTCAACATTTTTCACCTTTTATAATATGATGCCAAGAATGGAAAACATTGACGTAAATGAAAATAAAAAACATCATTTCCAATAAGGAAAAGTATCGAGAAGAATATATCAACATGAAATATCCAGATAAGGAAAGAAAAATTTTATGTAGGAATTTCTAATGTCACAGCCAGATGTTAACACAATAAATGTAACATTCACAAACACACTACAACTACCTTAAACGTATAGAGAGCCAACACACAAATGTCCAACAGCGTAGTCCATAACTTTTAAAGTTCATAGCATAGTTTTCTCTTATCAAGTTCTATAACCAATTTTCACATCATAAATCAAACTTAGACAAACCCATTATCTTCCTTTTGAGTTGAATGCCTAGCCTACTAACACCCTAAAAAAATTTATAACTCCACAAAGTACACTTCAACTCAACACATAGGAGCTCATTTAGGGTTTTAGGTGTCATAGGGATCTATAGTCTGATAATTTTAAAATACATCATAAGTGTTTGATAGAAAATAATATGGAAAGACAATACAATTATGATATAGAGTATATAACATTAACAACTATCTCCAAATTTGTCTCAGAAATACATCATATGAACAGGAAATGAAGCTACAAAAGTTTGATACAAATCATTCATTATCTCTTGGTTGAACACTATGACTTTAGGGTTATTCTAGTTTGCATAAGATAGTCTTATGGCCATAAATTATCATTGTTGGGATTTGTGCCCTAAAACTTCATGATTAATTAGTTGCTAATTTAATTATTAAACATACAATAATAAGTTATCCATTACCAGTAAAAATTCAAGGTTGTTATATGTAATCTTGAATAATATGTAGTTGATATACATGTGGATCATGTTTAAGAAATAACCTAAAAGTCTATAGTATATGGATAAGGTTAGGTGCCTTATCCTGGTGACACTATGGATACAACCCACTTTGTAATAGTTAAAAATAGTTTGATCCAAATCGTTCATGTAGAGACAAGTGAGTGGGGGTATCCTATACGAAGAGTTTGTACAAGATCGGACCACAAAATAAGTAATCTATCTTTACAAATCCATTAATTGATGAGATTAATATTTCATAGGATGATCATGTGCCACTTAATCTTAATCTTGAGTGAGTTACAAACACTTGTTTGTGAGGGCTCGTCCTTTGATTTGCATGGGTGAGAATGATCTGAGTCACCAATTCGATAAGCCTACCATTTTGGGAACTTGACCGAAGAGGGAGTTGGGAACATAACTTCATAAGATGAAATTTACTCCTTCTCGTACAAGGTAAGTAGATGAGTACTTCTCTTAGGTGCTAATTTTGGGTCTTGAACTAGGGGTCTCACCCTCTCACTTGCCCGAGAGAGACTTAGTTTATGGTTGGACCATAAACAAATTGTTCAAGAGGAATCAATGGTACTTAAAAGAAAAGACGTACAGGGGTAGAACAGACATTTTGACCCAGTTGTAATTATGAACACGTAAAGAATCGACTTTCTTATATTGATTATATCTACAGACACAATTTGTTCTATAATGCATAACAGTTCAACTATGGGTCTATAGTGGTTTGCCTTGTAGTTAATGAATAAAAGTTAATTTAATTAAAGAGTTTATAAGGTCCCCTTGCTAGCTCACCACGGACTAACAAAGATTAATTCTGTTGAAAGAAAAATTTGATAATTTCAAATTTATGAGTGAAAATATTAATTGTATTGGATATAATTAAATAAATGTTTTATTATAAAGTTTATTTGAATGAGATTTAAATTATAACTTTATAATATGGAGAATTAATTTATTTGAATGAGATTCAAATAAATAACTTATTTAATTTGAATAAGATTCGAATTAAATAGATTATGGGAGAATGAATTTATTTGAATGAGATTAAAATTAAAGAGAATTTGTAGAAAATAAATATTTAAATATGATTTAAATATTTCAAACCCTCTTAATATGAGATATTAAATGTGTAAATATTTTAAAATTAGATATTATTAAATATTTAATTTAAAATCTTTGCAAATGGGTTATCCTAATAGGATTAGGAGTAACCTTGTGGAGTTCTATAAATAGGACCCCAATGAGTCCTCATGAAGCACACTCTACTTCATAATCTCTACAACTATTCTGTAGAGATTCTTCCCTAAAGAAATTTCTCTCAATTTTTAGAGAGAATTTCTCTAAAAATTCTTCTTCCCCATTCCCTCTCATCTCTCAAGAGCGGTTTCCACAATCCAGATCCTTGGCAGAGTCATAGTGAGGTATCTTGTGGAGAAGACTACCATTCAAGGAGGAGATTTCGATGTGGTTATGGATCGAGAAAGGTATGATGCTTAACTTTATCTTTTAGTTTTTTTTTTTTAATATTTTTAATTCTTTAAAGAAATCAAAGAACATGATCACACACTTCAGCTGGGATTCAATCCCTTCAATTATGTTTTCTCCTTGCTTGAACCATGAGCTCGTGTACAAATTGATTCATAACATGATTATAAACATTACTTCCCTTGCCTCTATTACAAATATGAATTATCAGGTTTTCGTGGCTTTCATCTGGAAAAAGTGGTATTAAATTAAAGTAGTTAGTCTCTTGTCACTATCCATAAATTTTCCTTCCGATATATGTTCTTGGAATGTTTATTCACTACAATTGGGTGCTTGACAACCTATAGCATTTTTCTGGGGTTTAGTGTTTGAATTTTATGCTTCGAATTTAAGGTTTGATGTTTATTCACTACAATTCAGTCCTAGCTACTTTTGGTGTCTTTATCAACCTATAGCATTTTTCTGTAAAAGAATGCATAAATAAATAATTTAAAACTAAATATCATGACGGATAAAAAATCATGTCTAACTCCAACAACCAATTAATTGGGTTAAATCAACTTTATGTGCTATTTCATGTGGTTTGTGGTTAGAAGTATGTACTTGGGTTTAGGGTTTGAAATTTGAATTTAGGGTTTAGGGTTTGAGTTTTGAACTTAGGCTTTAGGATTTGAGTTTTTAATTTAGGGTTTAGTGTTTGAATTTTATGCTTCGAATTTAAGGTTTATAGTTTGAAATCAAATTTAGGGTTTGAAATTTGAATTTAGGGTTTATGGCTTAAAATTTTTTGGGTCTAGGATTTGGGGTTTCAAAATTTAAATTTAGGGTCTAGGGCTTGAATTTTATGTTTTGAATTTAGGGTTTAGGGTTCGAAATTTACATTTAGGGTTTAGGGTTTGAGTTTTGAATTTAGGATTTATGGTTTGAAATTTGAATTTGGGATTTAGATTTTGAAATAATAATTTAGGGTTTATGGTTTAAAATCTAAATTTAGGGTTTAGGGTTTGAATTTTGTGTTTTGAATTTAGGATTTAGCGTTGGTCAAGGAGTCATCGTTGATGGTTCAAGTGTAGCGAATGCTGTCTAAAAGGTTGTGAAGAAATGCAAGAAAGCTCTTAGGGCTCTTCGGGGCGGGAAACACAATAAGGCTTTTAGGGTTATAAAGAATTTGAGTTTGATAAATGAGAGTTTTGTTCACCCTACATTGATTCATTGGGTTCATTTTTGTAGTCATAGCATCGATTATTGATGACCTGAATACAAAGCAGCAACCCTTAAAAGAATGTGATTAAAGAAAGTTTGCAATTATAAGGGAACAAACAAGTGGTTCATGAGTGTGATCGAGCCCTTGCAATTGAAAATCCAATCGATCCTGTGAAAGAAAGTTTGCAATTATAAGGGAAAACAAAAATACCTACTGTAATAGCATGAATTACACATGTTTAGACTGAATTGAGGCAATTAATTCAAAAATCAAATAAATCCTCGATGAAGAACTTAACACTACAAGAATTTTTGTCTCTGCCAACACTTTTTTCTGCCAACGTTACAAAAAAATGTCAGCAGTGCTAATTTCTGCCAGCGAGTTTTCAATGCGTGGGCATAACATCATTTCTGCCGACAAAAATATATGTTTGGGCAAAAAGTTGTGTGGTCTTAGTGATAATCATTAAATTCAATTTTTGTCGACGCTTATTTTAGTTTCTCCCCATGCAAGGAGCATGAGCATGAATTTTTAGTTTATCCCCACACAATGTGTGACAAAAAACTTTTTAAATCCCACTCTTTCTTAAAACCCTATCCCTCTTTTATTTTTTCCCACATTTTCTTCCCCCATTTTTTTCATTTCCCTCTACTTTTTACCCACATTTTCTTTCCCCCCTTATTTTTTTTTTATCTCACGCAAACATATTGAGCAAACATATTGAGGCTACACAAGAACACATTGCCGCCGAGCTGACCCTGTGCGCACGAGCCCCACGTCACCGCATGAGACCTAGTCGCACAGCTGTCTGCTTGTCGCCACATGCCATCATCTTCTCGCCATGAAGGTAAGCGTTGTTTATTCTTTTCTTCTTCATTGTTTCAACCCACACCTCGAATTGCTGCTATGTTTTCTTCCAATCAACCCACACCTCCCGACTACTGCTATTCTTTTTTTCTTCTTCCTTGTTTCAATTTGTCTACACCTTTAGAAGCCCATTATGTGTTCGATGTAATGCTTATTATAAGTAAACTTGGATATATTTTGTTTGTTTTATGTGTGCACTTAGAGCTGGATTGCATCTCATTAATTTTTTGCTTGCTTTGCTTTTCTGCAACTTGCTTTTGGCTTTTTACTTTCTTGCTCTTGTTTATTATTCTATTAAACTATCAACTTTAAACTAAAATACAAAATAAATGAATTTTTATGTTTATGTTGTTTAGAGAATTATTAATAATGGAGTACTCTTGTAGTTGGACAAATAAGAATTTTAAATGTAATTTTTTTATTAATCAACATGGCACAAAATTAATGGTTATCAAGTTTATTTTAGTACGTGTCAATTTACCACTTCCCTGTATTCATGGTGGTAATTGATTAGTAAACAATAAATTAACTAGCCTAAAAGTCCCTTTAACAGGTATTTTGTCAAAAAAAATTGGTTGAAAATAGCACGGTTAGGCATTTTGAAGTTGTTTTGGGGGTTAAGTGTGATTTGGATACTTTTTAGGTACTTTAGTTGGTTTTGAATATCAAAAAGTCACTTAAGGACTATTGAACTTGTTTTGGGAGAGTGTCATTTAGACACTTTTTAAGTACTTTTTAGTTGGTTTTAAATATAAAAAAGACAATTAAGAACTATTTAGGTTGTTTTGAGTTTGAAGGTCACACTTAGGCATTTTTAAGTTGTTTTGGGAGCTAAAGTGTCATTTAGACACTTTTTAGGTACTTTTTAGTTGGTTTTGAATATTAGAAAGATACTTAAGAACTATTTTGGTTGTTTTTGGAGTTAACAAATTTGTTGGAGACTTTTCAGAGCCTTTTAAGATGTTTTAGGGGTGAAAGTGTCACTTAGACACTTTTTAGGTTGGTTTTGAGTTTGAAAGTCACATTTAGGGATTTTTAATTTGTTTTGGGAGTTAAGGTGTCATTTAGACACTTTTTGGGTACCTTATCTAACTTCTTACCCTAATTCTTATAAAGTTTAATCTTGTCCATTCTATTTGAAGATGGATAGGAATTCGATTAAACTAAAAAATACATTTTCAAGACATTATATTGAAGGAGTTTCCTAATTTATGGAAGTGGCAAAGAGGCATGTAAATGATGTAGGAAAAACTAGTTGCCCATGTAAGAACTGTCAAAATTCAATGATACAATCATTAGACAGAGTAGAGCAACATTTATTTATGCATGTATTATCTCCTCTATATAGTAAATGGTTTAGCATAGAGAAGTAATGAACTTGTCTCTATTTGAATTAGGCGGTACTTCTTCAGCAGGTGATGGATTAAGTAGAGAGTCTAATGCTGACGATGAAGACGATGAAATTTTTGGTCTTCTAACTGATTTGCAAGGGCCAATGATAACAAGGGAAGAAAATGTTGATGACAAAGAGGATTTTGAGGATGAAATTCCATATAATGTTGAAGAAATGAATTTTAGTAACATGTTCGAGGAGTTGATGGATGAAGCATGCAACCAGTTGTATCCTGAATGTACCAAATTTTCCTCATTAAAGTTTTTGGTGAAGTTGATGCATATCAAGGTTCTTAATAATTGAAGCAACAAGTCATTTAATATGTTACTAGAGTTTCTAAAAGATGCATTTCCAATTGGTATATCTATACATGGATCATTTCATGAAGCTAGGAGAAACTACGTGACTTAGGGCTAGGATATGATTCCATCCATGCTTGCATATACAATTGTGTATTATTTTTGAAAAAACTAGCTAATTGTCAAAGTTTTCTAGTATGTTGTGAATCCCGATATAAAACAAATAGTGGAAAGGGTAAGAAGATTCCAAACATTAATATCTAGGTTGTACCTATAAGAGTATGTGAACTCGTGATTGATCAGTTGGAGGTAATTTTGTGTTTCTTTTATGCTTTTTAAGTTGTTCAATATGTAAGAGTAGACTTATACTTGTATTATTGAATATGTAGACCTATTTTGAGTTTGACTCAACAAAGATGGTTGTAAGGAAGTGCTTGGAATGACAGATGCAGTCAACTTTTCGGGAATATAGAGCAGACTTGCATAGAGAATACTGTAAATTTGAGGACTCTGTTGAAGCTCGTGCCAATCCACCGATAAGGCTAAAGAAACCATAATATTGGAATATTTTGTGTGATAGATGGGAGTTAGATGCATGGAAGGTATGCTTTTCGCAGTTTAACCTATAGTTTTGTAAGAATTTAATGTACTAATTCCAATCACTGTTTGTATTATGAAAAAACAAGAGACGAACAAAAGAAATCGCTCCACTGTCCATTTCAACCACATAACTGGGGCAAAGTCATTTGTCCAAGTTTAACATGAATTGGTAAAGTGCAACGTAATTATTCTTTTGTACCATCATCTCACATTTTTATGACTAATCTTAATTTTATTCTTTTTGTAGAAAAAAAAAGGGCATCGATGTTGATGAGGTAAAGCTGTTCCACAAAAGTCATTTTAGTGAAAAGGGAGGATGGATCAATGAGAAGACAAGAGATGCATATGTAAGTTTTATTACATGGCTTGGTGAACTCATGTGTTATTTAATACATTCGATCTAACTAGGTCTTTCATATAGTTGGAAATGCAAAGAATTCTTGAAATGTCAACACAAGTTGGTGTCCAAACAATCTCAAGTGCAGAAGTGTGCAAGAAGGTATTAGGTAGTCGATCAGTCCTGGCTTGAGACCCAAAATCTATAGCATCACCAACTAATGATGTGTCTTCTGCACATGACAAAGAGGAGAGGACAAAGATGATAGAGGAACTGATTGATGTGAAGGAAAAATATGCAAAGATGGCGGAACAAAATGAAAAGTTAATTAGTCAACTTTCAAAATGGGAAGATAGATGGCGCGACGTTCAAAAATTGTTGGGGGAAGGACATGGAGGAGATGGACCTTCAAATACTTAGGTATTTTTTAAAATTAAAGTTCAAAATTATTTATGGCTATCCTACAATTATGGTAGCTAATTCATGCATTTAATGCCTTTATTATATGCTTAATTTGTAATGTCTTATGACTATCCTACAGTTATGGTAGCCAATTCATGCATTTTAGGCTTGGTTAGAGAGTGAAAGTGTCACTTAGAATCAAGTTGATTTGTAATGTTCTTAAGCATTCTAAGTTGTTTTGAGAATCAAGTTGACTCATATGAATTATTTTTTGTTGTTTTGGGAGTCAAATTTTCTTTTGTAAACCTTTTTGTACTTTTTATGTTTGTTTGATAGTGAAAGTGTTACTTAGCCACTTTTCATGTAGTTAGGTTTTGGATAGTAAACGTTGCACTTAAGTATTTTTTTATTGTTTTGAGAATCAAGTTGACTCTTATGAATTGTTTTGGTTTGTTTTGAAAGTCAAATTGTCTTTGTAAACCTTTTTTGTACTTCTTGTGTTGGTTTGATAGTGAAAGTGTTACTTTAGACACTTTTTATATAGTTGTTAGGTTTGTTGGGGGAGTGAAAGTTTCACTTAAGTATTGCTAGGTTGTTTTGAGAATCAAGTTGACTCATATGAACTATTTTGGTTGTTTTGGGAGTCAAATTGTCTTTTGTAAACCTTTTTTCGTACTTTTTATGTTTGTTTAATAGTGAAAGTGTTACTAAGGCACTTTTTATGTAGTTGTTAGGTTTGGTTGGATAGTATGTGACATTCTATTCTTGGACCTAGTTGCTTAAGACATATAAAGAAAGATAACTAGGACAAAGGGTGTAAATTTGGATCACAAGCTTGTGGAGTTTGTGGAGTTAGCCAAATTTTGGCCAAATTTATAAGCACCATTCATTGAGATGTAGAAAGGAAGAAAATAAGTTTGTGCCACTCTAGTTTTGAGTTAAGAATGAGCCTTATGTGAGTTTGGAAGAAAGCCACGTTAAGCAATTTTCGAGTCTTGAACCACAAGGTGGACAATAAGCTAAGAAAATTTTCTAAGTATCACAACTATGCTAGGAGAACTCAACTATGCTATGAGGAAGGCTAGCTTGGACACATAGCTTAAGGAAAAGAGAGGAAATTTCACTAAGTGTTAAATAATGAAGAGTTATAAGATGAAAGTTGGAAGCATAGCCTTGGGAGATACCCCGTGGACGCATGAGTGAGCTACTAAGAAGTCCATAAGGCTATAAAAGAAATCTTGGATGCATGAACTGAGTTGGTGGACGTATACCAAGAGTTTTGCGCACATAATTGAGCTTGTGAGTAGAAATTTGACTAAGTATGGGAACCCCGGGTTTTGGTGGACGCATACCCTTAAAAGGGGGAGATTTTGGCTAAGTGTAGAGAGATCGGGTTAAGAAAAGAGAGCAAAAGAAGCCAAACCCTAAAAGACAACACCATGAACGCATGGTGAAGGAGGAATGGATGCATGGTCCCTACCCCGGGACTAGGTTGGACGCATGGTTGGACTTTGAGTGCTAGGTGACTTAATTTGGACATAACATTTCATAAGTAGGAGGTGTCAGGATGCATGACAGGAACACCATGCATGAAAACATTTGCTTGGACGCATGGATGAGTTACCATGCAAGGTGACATGTGGGAGACAAGTGTCAAGTTGAGAATTAGAGTTGGATGACCAGGCTTGCCATCCAACTTCTATAAATAGGGCAAAGTGTGGAAGAACTCTCATTCACTACCACAAGCACTCGTTTTTCACTAGAAAAGGAGAGAAGGGATATTGGCAAGAAGGCTTGCACACAAGAAGAGTGACTTTGCGTCCAATGATAAGCACTTGAAAGTGCTCTCTATCCTCTCAAATTAAGGGAGTTTATATTAGATTTCACTTGTTTGCTAGTGGTTTTCAGGTTAAAATGATCAAAACTGAGCAAGAATACGGCGAAAAAGAGATGAAAAACACAAAATGGCAAAAATTGGGGCAACGCCACGGAGACTGGACGGCGCTGCCGTGTCACTAAATCCCGAGAGCAAAGTTTTCTGAACGCAGCCCTAGCGCTGCGGCGCTCTTCAACAGCGTTGCGGCGCCGTTCCAAAATCTTTAATAGCGTCGCGACGCCAGTTTTCCTTAAATGAAAATTTGTTATTTCTGGTAAGTTTTTGGGCGGCCAAACTCTATAAATTTGGGGGTTTCCAGCTGCCCTAATCATAAAATCAAATCAATGAGGAATCAACCTTCATTTACAGACCTAAAAAGGCACAAAAAGGAGAGAATTGAGTGAGAGTTCATAAAAGAGTTCAAAGAGTGAGTTAGTTGCAAGGAAGAGGAAAAAAGTTCGAGATAGTCGTGGTGCCCTTCGAATTTCGACGTGAGAGCCAAGGAGATCGTGACGGTGCTACCTCAATCAAGAGCTTTTTTTTAATAGAGTTTCCCTTTCTTTACACTCTTTCTTTGTTTATTTTGCTTAAACATGTTGCTTCAAGCTAGGAGTGGCTAAACTCTTTAGTTTTAGGGTTTTGATGATTTGTTTATGAATTTATGTTGATGTTGTAGACTTTCATGGTTTTGTTGGAATGATTATGCTTTTCATTGTTATTGTGTTTAATTCTTGTGGATTGGCCATCCTCACATGTTAGGTTAGATGTATGATTGAGAGATTGTATGTTTAACTTGATCTATAACAATGAATTGTTGTTAATCTATCATGAGAGTAGTTAGGTTGACAATAAAGGTCGCTAAAGACTATTCTTAATGCCATGTAATTTTGTATTGGTTTCAAGAGATTAGTAATCAATCGAGTTGCATGAGAAAGGGTTGTTTTTGAGAGAAAATAACTTGGAATTAAGTTTCTAGACTTAGGCATATGAATTACAATCAAATCCATGGAATCTATAATATTGCATGATGAAATAAACAAGGATTCATTACCCTAGAACTCTCTTTGACTCTTGTGTTTCTCATTTTAATACTTTCCTTATTTGATTTGTATTTTCAATAACTCATAATATTCAATTTCAATCCTCAAATAAAATTGATTCAACTCTAGAATAGCTAAGTAATTTAAACCTTCACAATTGGGACTTAACCGTCTTTTATTATAACTTGACCCGTACACTTACGGTTAACAATAAAAGTGCGCATCATCCAATATCAGTCTCATACATTCAAGGGAGGTTACTTTGCTCCAACTTAACTGTCTGAGGAAGAAAATAGCCGCTTTGTGTCCACAGCACATTACCCTGTGTCCAAGGTTGGTCTCTGCATCCAAAGAAGAGTTTTTTTGGGTGTTCAAGAACTGTTTTAGGGTCCTTGAGGTTTCTTGGTTGTTCTTTCTTTAATTCTAGAAGCTCGAGAGAAGCTAGGCAGTGGGGGAAACCAGAATAGGAAGAAGGAAACCCTAAAGTTTGGAAGCTACATCTAAAGTGAGTGGTTGATTTCTTTCGTGAGAGAATTTAATTAAGATTCGTATAAATAATTGATAATAGCATGCTTATGAGTTTATATTTGAAAGTATGATGTTGTGATATTATTTTACATGCTATGGTGAGGTATCAGATAATATGTTGAGTATGATAGCATGAGGTTATATGCATAATATATTGCGTATCGTGCTTGTTGGATATTAGGTCATACTTTCCAATGCTCGAGGGTTGCTTGAAGGCATTGAGGAACAAGATATTCCAATGCCGAGGGACTTTTGAGAAGGCATTGATGACAGTCAAGACTGGGACCAAGATTTGTTACCACATTGGACGGTCAGAGGGTTGGGAGAACCTAGTTTTTGAGCCTGTAGCGAGGATTTCCTCATCGGATGGGTAGGGAGCCACCGAAGCCTAGTTATTGAGCCAACGAGAAGTACCCGAGGGGATGGTCAGGGGGCCGATGGGCCTATTTCTTGAGACTTTTAGGTAAGACTATGTGCACATAAGGGAAACATAGGGATAGATACAAGAATGATGAGAATAGTGGAGCTGGGTGGGCCAGCGGAGAAAAACCAATCAGATTGCGGTATCGTGTGAGCCAGCTGGTTGAACCTGAATTGATGTGTCGAAGGTGCCAGCTGGAAAAGTAGATTCTGAGAATAACCATACGAGGGAGGTTTAAGTATAAACTCGATGTAGATATAGATGTGCTTGTTTATGATTCTATTATTATTATTATGTTGAAGGGTATATGAACCCTAACTTTATCAATCACTCACTAGGCATCATAAAAGCTCATTCTTTTCTTATGTTTTTCTTTTCAGGTAGCAGCCGTGTCACACCCCTTCCCAGGTACCCTCTTAACCTAGGAGAAAGTGTGAGGACAGCAGACACCGACCCTTTTACGACATCCACTGTCAACCTTATACCTTGACCAACACCTAATAAACAGATATACACAATAATTGAACATCCAACTTTAACCAGGGTTAAGCTATCATGATAATAAAGATTTACATTCAACCTTTAATTTACACAAGTTCACTAACTTCTGCCCCTTAACGCTCTATATGTACAACACAGGTTTAAGATCAAATATTTATAATTCTCAAAATTTCAGACACTGATGGTGGGCCCAGACGAGTTGCTGTGTAGGCTAGCACCCCAGACTTGCTCGCTAGCTGAAAAACAGAAAATAGGGAAAAACATGAGCTAGGTTGCGTAATGAGTGACTTGTTTCGTGAAAACCTTCCTTGATTCATAATTAAATCAAAACTATAATCAAATTATGAAAAATATATAAGCAGTAATAAATCGTTTCCGTATCCAAACAAATCATGCTCAGATAACATTATAAAATCACATACGTATCGTTTCTAAAGGAAAACCATGTAAGTACAATACATTTCAATCACATTTTCCTTAGTTGAGGTGGAGTGAAGCTCAATGCCACTCCACGTCGAAAACATCCTTAGTTGGGGTGAATTAAGCTTGACACACCCAACGTCAAATATCCTTAGCTGTGTGGAGTAGTCTCAACACAACAACGTCTATCATACCTCTATGTGCACATAGATATCATATCCTGGGTTACTCGAATACCTTCTCAAGTCCTTCAGTACCGGGTCCCATAAACGAGATTTAGGCCACCCACATGCCTTCTCCGAGTCCTTCAACACTGGTGGCTATCTCTATACTCAGGTTACCCACATGCCTTCTCCGAGTCCTTCGGCATTTTGAACCATTTCTAAATCTCGGCTACCCAAATATCTTCTCTGTATCCTTCAACATTGGGAGCATTTTCAAAAATATTATTAAAAAACAACATGCTTTGAAAATAGTATAATAAAAATTCACGAGTTTATAACATTTCAAATCTTCAGAAACTCATTAACAATCATCAATGCTTTCCATAAAATCATAGGTTAATAAATAGCATGTCTTTCGTAAAACCCCTTTAGCAACTAGCATGCTTCATATGATTTCCAATGTAAAACACATAATACGCACGTACATGTAAACACATACTTTCTTTCAAAAAAAATAATCCTCATAGCACGTTAAAACCCGTGAAAAGAATAAACATATAAACATGTTTCCAAACATAATCATATATCATGAAAACTTTGTTTAAAGTAAATTCATTTTAAATAAAATTGTCACTCACTACTTATCCCGGGCCCTTAAAGGGTTATACATCTTTCCTAGCTCTTCTCGGCTTGAAATGTTTTAATTTCCTTTGTTAGATTCCTTAGAATTCCTATTAAAATGTAGCAAATATGTTTTAAGCATTAAGATAAAGCTCACTAGCGAGACCAACTACTAACAAAATTATAGAACTAGCGAGACTAGCGAGACTAAGCAAAACCAGCGAGACTTACTTGACCAGCCGACTAGCGAGAGTAGCGACACCAACGAGACTAGCGAGACCTAGCGAGAGTTCTGAGACAAAAAGCAACCAGCGACACGAGTGAGACTCGTCTTGCTGCTCACCCTTAGGCCTTCAGTATCGCTGCTTTTTCCAGCGAAACCCGTCTTCTACAGCTTTTGTCTTCGTTTCTATCTACGCTTCTATCTGTTAACAGTTGCATTTCCAGCCCGAATTAGAATTTTCTTCCTTCTACAAACTTGTAGAGAAATGCATTTTCTAACTTACCTCAAAATTTCAGAGCTTAACTTCTCTTCGTTCGACAAATATTCCAAATTTACTTCCCTTGCTCTAGATCACTCGAGAAATCGGTATCAGTCATTTCCACCTAAAATTAAACATGTTTCTCTTCATATGCAGCTCCATCGTCCTTCACAAGAGTTATTAAGAATTGAGTTAACTTACTAACTTCAAAATTTTAGCTTTAAACTCGGTCTCTTCAGCTCGTTATTCACCAAACACCAGACTTTGCTCAAACTGCATGATAACAATCAAACATTCTGTTTCAGCTTCAATTACACCACGAAATTGACCAAATATCTTCTTCTACCTCCCCTTGATGCTTAGCTAAAAGATGGAGTCGGTTTGAGCTTGAAAATGAGAGAAAATCAGTCGGCATCTCCACCTTCTAAAGATATATCTCCACTAACTCCCCTTCCACTATCTCTTTTCTTTTCTTTTTCTTTTTTAATTTATTTATTATTTTTCCTTTTTCTTTTTTTTTTCTTTTCTTTTTCTTTCTTCTTTCTTTCTTTTTAATTTAAAATCCGCTTTTGTGCCCCAATTAATATTCAAAGTCAATTCTAGTTCGGTTTCCTCTTTATGACTTAAAAATTCAACTTATCAAATATACTTCCGGCTGCCTTCACTTCTTCCTTCAATCTACAAGAGGGAAAAAAAAAAAAAACAATCTAGTCCATATTGGTACTACGTACTTACGTTTAGTTGTTACAAATGAAAGTAGGGTTTATTAGTCGAGTTCCCGTTGTTGAACGAAGTCAATGTCTGCCAAGATATCATGTGCTTTTGGTTATAGGCATAAGAATTTTTATAATATGAGTGAAGGTCTGCCGAGAAATTATGTGTACTTAACCATAGGCAGCAGTCTAAAAGAGGATCTAGAATCATGTTTTCTGTAAATAAATTTGTTGAATAGTTGTAATAATAAGTTATACATTGGATTAATGAGTTAGTTTATTTTTGCTTATAAGTTGCATATGATAGTTTTGGGAAGGTAGAGTTTTGACGGTAGGCATCGCAAGAGGGTCGGTGTCTGCTATCCTCACTCTCCTTCTCGGGCTGTGGGAGAGTGGCTTGGGGCGGGGTGTGACATAGTAAAAGTTGCACTTAAGCATTTTTACATTGTTTTGAGAATCAAGTTGATTCTTATGAATTGTTTTGGTTGTTTTGGGAGTCAAATTGTCTTTGTAAACCATTTTTGGACTCTTTATGTTGGTTTGATAGTGAAATTGTTACTTTAGACCATTTTTATGTAGTTGTTAGGTTTGGTTGGAGAGTGAAAGTTGCACTTAAGCATTGTTAGGTTGTTTTGAGAATTAAGTTGACTCATATGAACTATTTTGGTTGTTTTGGAAGTTAAATTGTCTTTTGTAGACCTTTTTTTGTACTTTTTATGTTTGTTTGATAGTGAAAGTGTTATTTAGACACTTTTCATGTAGTTGTCAGGTTTGGTTGGATAGTAAAAGTTGTACTTAAGCATTTTTAGATTATTTTGAGAATCAAATTAATTCTTATGAATTGTTTTGGTTGTTTCCGGAGTCGAATTGTCTTTTGTAAATCTTTTTTGTACTTTTTATGTTTGTTTGATAGTGAAAGTGTTACTTAGACACCTTTTATGTAGTTTTTAGGTTTGGCTTGATAGTAAAAGTTGCACTTAAGCACTTTAGGTTGTTTTGACAATCAAGTTGGCTCATATGAACTACATAGACACTTTCGATATAGCATATGTGACTTGAAAGTCATGCAAATGAATTTGGTTTATTAATTTTGAGCATGTTATGCTTATTGGACTTTAATATTCCTTTTAGGTGTGTATATATCTTGAAGAGGTCAAAAATGTCATTTTTTTTGTGCAGCCCAATTGACCAAGCGAAACATTTTTTGTGTACTTAATATTTTTTTGTTCATTTTGTATAGCCAAAATGAAAACTAATAGCTCAGGAAACAAACACTAAAAATAGTTTTTTAGATATTATATGGTCAAGGAATTAAGAGCTGAATAAACTGTCTAAATTTGTTGTTACAACGTTGAACATATTTTGTTACAGTAAATTAAAATTATTTTTATTTTAAATATTTATCCTAAAGCATATAATAAAATAATAATAAATGCGTTGGCAGTTATAGAACTATGGCGACGTTTCGTGCGTTGGCAAAAATGAAGCTTTTGGCCACGTTTACCTGTGTGTCGGCAGAAAACACTATAAACTAACGTATCATACGTGTGTAGAAAATCCAGGAAGTCCTTTCCGTGTGCAGATTCTTATTTCTGCCGATGGATCATTTTTGGGCAGAAATCAAGTTTTTTCAACGAAAGTCGAAGCGTGGGCAGAAAATATTTCTGCCGACGAATGTTGATGCGTGGCCAGATATCAATTTCTGTCGATGTTTGTAATGTTGATGGAAAGGCTATTTCAACCCATGCGTTTCATTGAGTGAGCATTTTTGCCGATATAATGTCAAAATGCATGGGCAGAAGCTCTATCGATGTTGTTTGCCCATGCAAAAAAACGTCGACAAAAACTTTGTCCATGCATTTTTGAAGATCTGTCAACGTTATTTTTGCATGGGTAGAAAAAAAAAATTCTTGTAGTGTAGGTAAGGGCAAGGAGATTCCAATTAAAGGGCAAATGAAATCAAGAAAGCAACAAAAACACTTGAGGAGCGAAGGAAGCATGATAGAAGCCTGTGTTTAGGATTTGAGTTTTTAATTTAGGGTTTAGTGTTTGAATTTTATGTTTTGAATTTAGGGTGTGTGGTTTGAAATTAAATTTAGGGTTTAAGGTTTAGAGTTTGAAATTTGAATTTGGGGTTTAGGAGGCTTATAATATAGATTTAGGGTTTAGGGTTTAGGATTTGAAATTTAAATTTAGGGTTTTGGATTTGAGTCTAGAATTTAACGTTTATGATTTGAAATATGAATTTGAGGTTTAGAATTTGAAATTTGAATTTAGGGCGTAGGGTTTGAATTATTTTGAAATTTGAATTATTTTGAAATTAAGGTTTAGTGTTTTAAATTTAAATTTAGAGTTTAGGGCTTGAAATTTGAATTTAGAGTTTATGGTTTAAAATCTAAATTTAGGTTTATGGTTTAAATTTTATATTTTGGATTTAGGGTTTAATTATTTGAACCTAGGGTTTACGGATTGAAATTTAAATTTATGACTTAGGGTTTGAGTTTTAAATTTAAGGTTTAGGGTTTGAATTTTGAATTAAAGGTTTAGGGTTTGAGTTCTTAATTAGGGTTTATGGTTTAAAATTTGTTTTTTGAATTATTGTTTAGGATTAGAAGTATGTATATAATTTTCATAGTATTCTATTACTGCCATTTATTATAGGAAAATTATCTTAAATGGCAAAAGTGTTGAAAATATTTAAACTAATAGCAAAATACACAGTCTAGACCGCGAGATCGCAATAGACTATTATCTATGTTACGATAGACACAAATAGTAGTCTATCTCGATCTATCACATATAGTGTGACGATCCAACTCCCTACGACCTGGCCAGTCAGATCACCGCTCATGCATGAATACAACTTAGCCCTCATAATTTCATAAAAAAAAATATTCATAAAGTATCCAGAAAGTAGGGATCTTTTAATGTTGGAAATCATAAATTATTATTCAGATGACGCTTCAAAATTTCAAAACGTCCACATAAAGATTCGACTAAAGAAACATTAAAATATAACCTAGTCTTCAAAACAAGGATGACCTAAAACATTAGAACATATGGAAACTCATGAGACTCATGCGGAAGCTTTAGCCTAGTCCCCATTGGTCAATCAAGACTTCTTCACGTTGTGCGCTAGGGTGCCCTTCCGTTTTCTTGAAAAGAAAAAGAACATAAAAAGAAGTGAGTATAAAATACTCAGTAAGTAACCCACTATTGGGGAATAGGCTAAACACCCAAATCCAAGTGATGCATAAACTTAAATATCATACAAATCTAGACTCCACCGCGATGGCCATCTAGTGAACGATTTAACCTATCCTAGCACGCATTTGGTGGCCCGAAGGCTCTTAATGTAGCAGTGCACCCGTAGGTACCCGGTAATATAGCAAGAGACCCGTCGGTCTCCGAAACATAGCAACACTAGGAGGACAACCGTCACAGCTTAATTTAGTACACATTATACTTTTCAATGAAAATCAACATAATTTTCATTACATAATCTCAAAGCATCACACAAGACTATCATTCATATGAAAAATAATTTGGTCTCATGCTAATAAAGGTTCAAGTTGGAATCATTCTTATGCTAATATCATTCTCATTCCATCACTAGCACATACAAGGGCATATCTAGTCATACTAGGCTCCTTAGTTTTCCTAACCAAATAGTTAAACATCTATCTGATTTAGTTACTAGTGGTAAGCTTACTTACCTTGAATCAAGTCTCAATAAAAATCACGGGGCCTTCCCTTATTTCGGTAACACTCGACGCACATGTCCAAGTACGACACTTTGGATTCAAACACAACGCCTTAGATAGAACACCCAAGCTTCACACTAGCAAATTTAGTATTAATTTCCCCAACTTTCAACACCCAAAAAATTATTTAACAAATTTCCTTACCTAGAATCGCCACAAACAGCCCTTAGGTCTCCCAACAGCCTCACAGCAAGTTGAATCCAGCATCCACACCTAAGAACACTCAATAAAACAACCAAAACTTATTTGGACACAAGAACAAACCACCAAAACAACCCCCAAATAACTCACCCAACGATGAATTTCGGCGAGGCGGGCGGAAAAATCAATTGGTAGCCACAATCGACCAACGGGCAGCAAAGCCGACGAATCGACAGTGACCCACGACGGTCAGACGACAAACCCACCACGGATGGAGGCGCTAAGCTTCCTGGTCACTGTTGTTACTACTGTTGTGACGGAAAAATACGTCGGCTTCTGGGGAAAATGATAGATCGGGCACTGGCTTCATTGGAAACGACCGAAAATGCTAGATCAGGTGTTGGATTTGTCGGAAACGGCCGATTGCCACTTTTGTGATGGGAACGCTAGAGAACCCTCGACCACGACAAACGAAACCGATAGCGGTCGTCCCGGTGGCGTGCATGAAGGTAGCGCTGAGGTGGTTTGGTCTGGTCGACGAGGGTGCGATGACGGGTAACGCCACACGAATGGAGGGAAGAAGAAGGAGAAGTTGCAGAGGGGCGAGAGAGAGACGCTAGGGAGGGAGAGGTTTTTTTTTTTTTTTTTTTTTTTTTTTTTTTTTTTTTTTTTTTTACACTTTTGGCACTCAATCCCTCTTGATTTCTAAATCTTTTCCAACAAAAAAAAATCTCAGCTACCAACTTCTATCCAAATTATAAATTTGGACCAGTTAATTTAAACGGGGTCACCTAATTTACCAACAATTACATTTCTTAATCACGAAATTTGAAATAAAATCCCAAATAATTTTAAGATAATTGAATTACCCAAGAAGAAAATTACCTAAAAAATTTGGGTTATCACATATCGACATTGAAATTTTGCTATATTTATAAATATTTTTATTTCTTTTGCTATATTTGAAAAGATACCTTTATTATATAAAGTAATAACAACAAAATCTATACATTTTAATGGTGTCATTGGTAAAAATATTACAATTTTTCTTTGTGGAAGAAATATGTTTGAACTTAAAAAGTGCACATTGATATTTATATTAAATTCAAAATACACTTGAAGTCTTGATTTTTTAAATGATTGAAACTAATAATGTATAGTTTATTTGATTTTTTTCGAAAGCTTGCGAAACAGAAATGGTTATACATTTCCAAAAGAAACATTTTATTTATTCCAATATAAATGACTAAAATATGGTTGTTCATTAATTTAATTAAATTATAATCAAAATTTAACAGCTCATCGATGCTTTGTTTGGGACACTGAATTGAGATATGATGTTTGGAGTTCATATGTCTTTGGAGTTCATATGCTTGTAGATTTCGTAAGTCTGTGTTTGGAGTACATAGTTATTTTTATCTCAGTTTATATGTTTGTGTTTGGGGTGCAGAGTTGAGATCATATGTCCAATGTATTTAGTTCAATTTTTTGAACTATAAATAATATGCTTTTATGATTATTATTTTTGTTTTGAAACGTTTTATTCAAAAATTCTACCTATTTTCGTTTGAATAAAATATGGATTGCAATTTTTTCGTTTATTTTTCTTTATTATTATTATTTTTTAATGAACAACAATTAAACCACTGCATTTCTTGATGGAATAGAGTTAAAATAAAATGGGAAACTAAGGACAAATCAGAACTTTTGATTCCTTATTTTTCTCCATAATTTCATCATAATCATCATCTTCTTCTTTTTCTTGTTGCTCTGTATTTTTCCTCTAACATCATTTTTTATTTTTTTAATTGAATTTCACCACATTTCTTCAACAATTCTACTTTCAATTCCTCTAAATTTCGAGGATCATCAGAGAACAAATCTCATTTTCCACTAATTCTTGCCAGAAAACACTATAAGAAATTTGGCCTATGATGTAGTTTGGATAAAATAAACTCAAATGTACAATATCGGCTGAAAAAAAAAATCTATTTTTATTCTTATACTTATATGTGAGCTTGTGTATAATTTTTTAAGTTGGAATTTTAAGTTTATATATTAATGGGAGCAACGGGCAATTCATACAATTTTAAACTTAATAAAAAAAATTACTTGCAGATGAGTTATTAAAGCACATAAAACTAAAAACTTATTTAACAGAATACTCAAAATCAACCCGCGTGTTTGATTAAAATGGTTAAAGGTTTGAATTCACTCTATTATTGAAAAAAAAAAAATTAAAAATGCCCGAATTCAACTAAAATTCAAAGTTCTAAAGTTAAATATGAATTTAAAGATAAAATGTCAAATTGCACTATAAATGTCATTTCTATAAATTAATTAAATAAATAATTAGCTTTTAATTACTTTCTCAAAAAAAAAAAAAAAAAAAAAAAAAAAAAAAAAAAAAAAAAAGAATTGAGCGAAATAAGTCGTGATATATCTCTTGCACTTGTCTTTTCCATTTTCAATGTTAGGTCTGTTTGTCACACGAGTAACCGCTGTACATTTCGTAACAAATGCCCTTTTGTTGATCATCTTCTCCAACTGGTCAAGGAGTCACCGTTGATGGTTCAAGTGTTGCGAACGCTACCGAAAAGAGAATTTTGTCCATTCTACACTGATTCATGGGGTTCAGGGTACTATTTTGTAGAAGTAGCATCGATTATTGATGACTTGGATACAAAGCAACAACAGTTAAATAATGTGATTAAGTCTACTCGTAAAGAAGTTAAGCTCTAACCAAACTCAATTGAATTTTCTCATTTCTATGCAAATTTGCTTTACGAGGCTGTAAATGATGTGAAGGAGTACAAACAGGTGGTTTGTGAGTGTCAGCGAGCCCTTGCAATTGAAATATAATCATCTTGCGAAAGAAAGTTTGCAATTATAAGGGCAAACAAAAATACCTACGGCAAAAGCACGAATTACATAGGTTCAGACTCAATTGAGACAGTTAATTCAAAATTCAAATATATCATCGAGGAAGAACTTAGGAGAGGATGAGGAGATTCCAATTAAAAGGGCAAACGAAATCAAGAGAGCAACCAAAACACCCGATGAGTGAAGGAAGCTGATCGAAGCTTGTGTTTAGGATTTGAGTATTTAATTTAGGGTTTAGTTTTTGTTTTTATATGTCTTTGAATTGAGTGTTTTAGTTTGAAATTAAATTTAGGGTTTAAGGTTTAGGGTTTGAAATTTAAATTTAGGGTCTAGGGTTTGAATGTTATGTTTTGAATTTAGGGTTTATTGTTTGAAGTTTAAATTTAGGGTTTAGGTTTTGAGTTTTGAATTTGGGATTTATAAAATGAAATTCGAAGTTAGAGTTTAGGGTTTAATTTAATTTTAAATTAAGGTTTAGGGTTTAAATCTGAATTTAGGGTTTAGGGCTTCAAATTTGAATTTAGAGTCTTTGGCTAAAAATCTAAATTTAGGGTTTGAATTTTATGTTTTGAATTTAGTGTTTAGGGTTTGAAATTTATATTTGCGACTTAGGGTTTGAGTTTTATGTTTTGAATTTAGGGTCTAGGATTTAAATTATTTGAATTATTTAGGTTTTATTGTTTGAAATTTAAATTTACGGTTTAGGGTTTGAGTTTTAAATTTAGGATTTAGGGTTTGAATTTTGAATTAAAGGTTTAGGGTTTGAGTTTTTAATTTAGGGTTTATGGTTTAAAATTTATGTTTTGAATTTGGAGTTTAGGATTAGAAGTATGCATTTTTCATATTATTCTCATTACTGCCATTTATAATATAGAGTAATAACAACAAAATCTATATATTTTAATTGTGTCATTGGTAAAAATATTATTGTTGGAGAAGAAATTTAGACTAATCATAAGATACTACATCATCACAACCAAAGTCAATTATATTAAATTTTGGGCCAATAAGAATTATTGGGCCCAAAGTTAGAGTTTTGAGAAAATGGCTAATTAAAAATACCACATATCTTCAATTCCCAGCCATTGGACCACAATAACAAGCTCACCAACTTCAACAGTGATTAAGTTTTGTCTGCGATTGATAAACTTGGCCAGAGGTTTGACTTGGCTTGAAATTATAAACTGGATCGAGCTGGGTAATTAAAATCATTTGGGCTCAAAATCTAACCCAATTGAAGTCCACAAAAATTTGTCCAGAAGAAAAGAATGGGCCCATGTCAAACTTTAGCCCAAACCCAAAAATTAGTTAGACCTAGGCCGAATAGCCCAAGAGCAAATGGGAAAAAACCCACCTAAAGCCCATGGAAATCCTCTATAAATAGAGGGTCTTCTCCTTCATTTTTGGATGTACGAAAATTTAGCAACGAAGTGTTGAAGCTTTGGAAACTGAAGTTCTAAAGAATTGAAGACTAAAGCTCTCAAGATCTGAATATCGAAGCTCCCAAGCTCACAAATTTTGTAGATTGAAGTTCTATAGCTCCAAAAAACTGAAGACCGAGGATCTCAACCTTTTAAAGTTCTAAATACGTTTAGATCGAAGACTTAGGATGCTAAAACTCCTGAAGATTTTGAAGTTGAAGCTCAAAGAAGATTTGGAAGACTCAAATTGTTTGTAACTTTTCGAGAGAAAGAATCAAATGATCAAACATTAGAGATTGTACTCAAAAATACTTAAATTAATACAATTATGAAATTCAAATTCAAAAAATTAAATTTCTTCAAAAAACTCGTTGAACAGATTGGCACACCCGGTGGGACTGTTTCTACCTTTCTCTTTCTTTCCTACAAGATCTATATAAAGAAATCATGGCATCCAAAGGCAAAACTTCCAAAACTGCAAGCGATATTTATGCGAGGCCAATTTCTCAACCCATGGAGATTCAACAATTTGAAGAGCTACCACCCTTTGAGAGTGCAAAAAATATTTGGGAACAATTGTCAAAGCAACCAAAAGGTGGAGTTGTGATTAGGAAAAGTCGTGCACTTGATAAACACAACTCACCTTCTAAACAATCAAGTGATGAGGCATTACACCCAAATATAATGTCAGTCATGATGGTCGATGTGGGAATAAGTGAAGAAAGGATGGTTGAACTTGAAAAGAAAGTTAACATGCTGATGAAGGCAACCAAAGAAATGAATTATAAATTTGTAACTCACAAGAATCATATCGAGAATCGTGACGCTGTTGAATCAAGTCATACACCCATAGTCAAGAATAATGACAAAGGGAAGACTGTTCTACAAGAAAGTCAACCACGAAATTCAACTTCAATTGCTTCATTGTTTGTTCGGTAATTACAAAAGATGATTGCAAACTTCATCAAGGCTCAATATGGTGAACTTACTCAGACTTCCCCCTTGTATTCCAAGTCATATACAAAGAGAATTGACAACCTAAGAATGCCAAATGGGTACCAACCACTTAAGTTCCAATAGTTTGATGGGAAGGACAATCCAAAGCAACCCAAACTCATGATATGGAGGTAAGCATTGTAATAGAGGAAGAAATGATCTACTGATCTTAAAAGGTAAAGAAAGAAAAGAAGGAAGTGAAGAGCATCCAAAAGGTATCGAATGGTCCTGCTAAAGAAGCTATGATCATCAATACAACCCCTTTAAAGTTTATCTCTAAAGAGAAAAATATTAAAAAAAAAAAAAAAAAACACCTAGATAGGGGCGAGAAATAACACCCAGCGTTGAAAGAGAGACAAGAAAAAGTCTACCTTTTCTAGACTTCGATCTGCTTGATATGTTGGAGCAACTACTAGAGAAATAACCTATCAAACTTCCTGAATGTAAACGACCTGTAGAAATAGGGAGAGTAAATGATCCCAATTATTGCAAATATCTTCGAGTTGTTAGCCATCCAATAGAAAAGTGTTTTGTATTGAAATAATTGACTTTGAAGTTAGATCAAGAGAAAAAGATTGAGTTGGACCTTGGCGATGTGGCACAAATAAATCACGCTAGAGTAATGATTCATCCTGATATTTTGACTATTTGCAACAAGAAGTTTAAACCAATTTGGATCTCTTGAGCCTACCATTGTACATTCTTCATTGGAGGCTTCACAAAAGATCGACCTTTAGAAAGTTGACTACCAAGAAAAAGAAGAGCAAGTGTAAGATGCAAATGGAGGATGAACGTGTTAGGATTGACACCCTAAATCTTGTGGGTCTCGTAGTTTGTATGTAACAACCCAATTTCCTAGGACTTGAAAGGTCGTCACCAAATGCATGCACACATCACAAACGACTCATTTTCCATAGTTTCAACCAAAAACCCCGGGAATTTTATTAAAATAATAAGTTTTACTAAATTCCAAATAACTAAGATTCTTTGAATGGGGTATCCTTGAAACAATAATGTATTTAAAATAGGAAACCTTACATAAGGCTTCTGGTAGTGAAACAAAAATAAATAAAGGAAAATGTAGTTCTAATTTTAAACAACATGACAAAAATTCTTAAAGAGAAAAAAATGATAACTTTTGCAGAAGCAGTTTGACTAGTCCCATGGCACGATCAATGTTTTCTTTTGTCATTCGCCGAGGTTTCCTTTCCCTCACCTGAAAAAAACATAACATGAAAAGGATAAGTACAAAATACTTAGTAACCCTTCTATCGGGGTCAGGCTATGTGACACCCTAACCCGTGACCTAGTTGCTTAAGAACCATAATGAAAGGAAACTAGGGTAAATGGTGTAAACTTGGATCACAAGCATGTGGAGTTAGAAAAATTTTAAGGTAGAAAACCTAAGCTTGTGGAGTTAGCGAAATTTGGCCAGTAGAAAAGGCACTAGGCGTTGAGATGGTAAGGAGGAAGAAAAGTGTTTGTGCCAACTTGAGTTTTGGGTTACAAAATAAGTCATAGGTGAGTTTGGAAAAAAACGACATTAAGTGATTTTCGAGCCTTCGACGAAGAGATGGCTTAGGAGCTAAGAAAATCTTCTAAGTGTCACAACTATGCTTGGAGAATTTAACTATGCTATGAGAAGTCTAGACTTGGACACATAGCCTAGGAAAAAGAAAGGAAATTTCACTAAGTGTTGAAGAAGGCAGAGTTGGAAGCATAGTTGGGAGCTAGTTGTGAGTTGGACATATCCTTGGGGGAAAGATGTTGGGTATAAAGTTGGTGTTATAATTTTAGTACAAAGTATGCGTCGAGAGTTACTCAAGTATGTTTATTAATCAACAAGTTTTCCTATAAAAACTCAAGTGTAAGCTTCTATAGGTTTCTTGGTGAGTCTAGAGTCGAATGCAAGGATTTGTGATAAATTAGGCGTTGAGACTAAATACATAATCTATGCGGTGACTATACAAGTATTATGTTCAAGGGGTTTATACATCTAAAACTATACATAAAGAATAAATAAAATTTCCTACAATTAACATGGTAAGGTGAACACGGAGAATGTTAGTCAAATGTCATTTACAATCAGATAGCATGCGTTGAGAATGATGATGGAACCATGCAATATAACAGAGTTAATGCAGGAGCTAATCGTTACTTAAGCATATTTAAGTATATTTACATACCTACAAACTTTGGGTTTGAGAATCTATCTTTCGATATTTCGACGCCATATTAATCTTATCTCCAAGACGCATGGTAAGTTTATTTTGGCAAAAGATGAACTACATCTTTAAAACTCATCTAATCTTGATAAATGCTAAAGATTAACCATCTACTCTCTCAAGCTAGACCATTGTGCTTGTTAAATTTGTTTGTTAGACAAATCTATGCAGGCTAATGATATACATTAATCAAGATGTAAACATATTTAATATTGCTTAAGAAAAACTAGCTTCTAACATCTACTCATTCAACATACAAGCAACATTGTGTAAAGTATTTAATATGGAAATGAATGGAACATAATCGTCAAGCGAACTTATATTAAGAAATAAATCATTCTTTCGAATGTCATTAACAAAGCATAAGTAAGAAGGAGAGAAATGAAGAAAGAACAGAAATGGAAGACGTCAAGCCGCCACTGGCAATGTCTTGCTTCATGAAGGCTTGAGATGGTTGCTATCTGATATATAAATGGCATAGGATGAAGGTTCTCACTCACTAGAAGATGACTCTGAAAATTCTCAGAATCCTTCTCACAGAAGAGCTTGAAATAGAGGCTGGTTATGGTGAGGGAGAATTTGTGTAGAGCTTTCTCTCAACGCCCAGGTGTCTGTATATGCTTTTTCTTCTCAACGCACAGTCTTGATGCCTGGGCTTAACATATGGGTTTTCACTTCTTTTGTTCTCGCAGCAGCTTCCTTTCTGGTACTTAGGTTATTTGTGCTTCTTTTCTACTTAATCCTGCGTTAAGAACATAAAAGTTCATATTTTCTCAGGTATATTCTTTTGTAAATGGTGCCAACGCATGGTAATACATATTACACAATTCAATTGCCAAAATCATGCATTTAGCCCTAAAGTTACTCTAATTATTCCAAATAGTGAATATAATAACTTATATTTCTACAAATTATCAAAATACATCCATGTTGGACGCATGGTTGGTGAGTTGAAAGCATGATGAACCTAGTATTGGGAGGAAATTTGGTTAAGTGTTGAAGTGTTGAAAGGAAACCTAGGTCTTTGGAAGAAGGATGATCACATGGTGCAAAGTTGAAGAAGAAACTTCATCTTATCTAGGGTTGGACGCATAGGCCAATCTTCTGGGCAAAATTGGCTAAGTGTTGGATGATTTGGAGAGTTGGGAAGCAACCCTAAGGAAAGGAAAAGATGGGTTGGACGCATACTTAAGAAGTTGGTTGGAAAATGGCCAAGTGTGGAAGGCATAGGAAAGGAAAGTTGAAAGCATAGACTTAGAAGATACCCAATGAACGCATAGGTGAGGAACCAAAGAGTCCATGTGGCCATGTTGGGAGTCTTGAACGCATGGATCAAAGAAGAAAAGGTGGTGGACGCATATTTAAGGAATTTGGAGGAAACCACACGCATAGTAAGCTTTGTAAGAAGAAATTTGACTAAGTGTGGGAACCCCGAGACTTGTTGAACGCATACCTCCTAAAGGAGAAGATTTTGGCTAAGTGTTGGAGTCTTGGAAGAAGGTTGGACGCATAGGAGGAAGTGTTGGACGCATAGAAGGGGTCTTGGCAAGGAAATTTGGCTAAGTATAGGAAGATTGGAAGAGGAAAAGAAAGCAAAAGAAGCCAAACCCTAGAAAGCATCATCATGGACACATGGTGGGAGGAGTTGGATGCATGGTCCCTATCCCGGGGGCTAGGTTGAACGCATAGTTGAGTATTTTTGGAGCTAAGTGGCTTCATTTGGACATAACACTTCATAAGAGAAGGTGTCAGGATGCATGACAAGAACACCATGCAAGGTAACACTTGGTTGGACGCATGGACTACTTTTCATGCATGGTGACATGTGGGAACTAACTGTCAAGCTTGGAGACAAGGTTAGATGACAAGGCTTGCCATCCAACCTCTATAAATAGGACTTAAGGAAAAGGGAACTCTCACACACACCACCAAGGAAGGTTGGAGAGGCATTTTTGCGTCTAAAAGGGATTGCTCTATGTCCAAGAAGGTGTTTTGCAGCTGTCAGAAAGCTACTTTGTGTCCAAGACATCTGCTATGTGTCCAACGGAGCACTGTAAGTTGAAGAAAGTGTTGCCCTGCGTCCAACTTGATCTCCTCTGCGTCCAACTTGATCTACTCTGCGTCCAAGGGAGTACCTTGCATCCAAAAGAAGAATTTTAGGCGTCCAATGGGCTGTTTTAGGGTTTCAGAGGTTTCCTGGTTGTTGTATGCTCAGTTCCAGAAGCTCGAGAGAAGCTGAGAAGGTTAGGAAACTAAGGCGACAGAAGAAACCCAAAAGTTTGGAACTACTTTCTCTGTGAGTGGTTGATTTCTTTCATGGGAGAATTTAACTAAGACTCTTATGAATACTTGTTAATAGCATGCTTATGAATACCTACTTGATAGCATCATTATATGATGTTGTGATTAATATGAGTGCTATGGTGAGATATCGAATAGCTTGTATTATATCAAGCTTTGTTAGATATATAGATGTTTCCCAATGCTGAAGGACCTTGAGAAGACATTGATGACTATGATCGTGACTGGGATAGGAACTCACACAAGTGTAGGGTTGAAATCCCTAACGCAGGGGAAGAAATACAAAAGCAAACTCAAAATTAATTGTGATTTTGAAATACCAATACATTTGAAAAAAAAATACAGAAAACCTACTGTATTAATTCTAGGATTAAATATGCTTTAGAGTTAGAAACCTTACATTCGTTGTCGACTGTGAACACCACAACCACAAACCTCTTCTATTCTCTAAGTGATGATTTGATAAAGGATTGTGGATCCTTTTCTTACTTTGGGAAAAACCAAAAAGAAAATTAGAGAACAAGGGGAGAAAGATAAAATACAGAACTCTTCTGCCATTTTTTCATTTTGCAGGCATATATGGAGAGAGGTAAGAAGATGTGGGAGTAAACCACATAAAGAGTAACTCCCACGTATGGAGTTACTTTTTTTTTCTTTTAATTAATTAATGAATTAATTATTTAATTTAAAAAATAAATAATAATTAATAATTAATTAAATCTAATTTAATTAATTATTTCATTTAAATCATATTTAAATGAACATCTCCCATATAACCTATAGTTTTAATTCATTTAATTTAATTAAATCAAATTTAATTAAAATAAATTAAGAAAATTAATTCTTTAATTAATTAATTTTCAAATTAAATATCTAATATTTAATTTAACCTACATTTTAATCATATTCAATTGTTATTCTTTCATAACTTATAGTTTTAATGTGCATCTAATACACATTAATTTTAACCTATAGTTTTAATATGAATCTAATTCATATTAATATTTGAACTTATTCAAATATTTAATTCTCTCAATAATTAATTTTGTATAATATCCAAAAATAAATTTATATTATAAAGTTCAAAATAAACTTTATATTAATTGAGTTCATTTGTTCAATTAAATAGGAAATAAACATTAAGTTCCTTTTTATTTTAGGAACTATATACAGATTTTCTAAAAATAAAAATCTATTTTCAAAAAACAACTTTGCAGCTCCTATTGCACGTGCTGAAATGGCATCTACTGTTCCAATCTTGAGCGTCATTTCACCCTCCTTAAGCTGCTGGAAGAAACTAATTCCCTATAAAGAAGAACAAATGTGAACATGGCACCCGAATCAAGTATCTAAGTATTATGGTCATTTTCCACTAAACAAGTTTCTAAAACAAGTAAATCATATTTACCTTCCTTTTCCTTCTTCTTCTCAGTAAGGTACTTAGGGCAATTGTGTTTCCAGTGACAGTCCACATTGCAGTCGAAGCACGTGCCCTTGTCAGCCACCTTGGCCTTACACTTGTTTTTCCCAGCAGTGGGAGCCTTCCCCTTTCCTCCTTTCTTTTTTTGGATCTTCTTAGAACCAGATGATGAGGGAATAGACTTAGTTCCAGAGGATGAACCCTTGTGGAACTTCTTGAAATGGGCAACATTTGCCTCTCCTTCAATCGATCCCTTATTTTTCATAAGAGACTGATAAGTTTGTAACTCATTCAGGAGTGTTGTTATGGTGTACACAATTTTATTCATGATCGCATTGCTACGAAATTAAAAAAAGCTCTTCGAAAGAGATTCTAGAATAAAAGACACCTGACTCTGCTCATCAATAACTGTCGTTCATTTCACCCATGTTGAATTGGACCATCAGGTCGAGAACATATTCTCTAACCGATTGGCATTCCTTCATACGTGCATTATAAACGTACTTGAGGGCCTCGTGTCGGATCTGTGAAGATGGTTGTCTAAATATTTCCTGGAGAGACTCCATGATTTGTCGTGCATTCATCATGGCTTCATGTTTCTTGTTGAGTATGTCAAACAAATTCACCAAAATATAGACTCGGGCCTTATCATTGGCCTTTGTCCAACGATCATGTGCATCCCTAATAGATTGTGATGCATTACGAGCAGGGAAAGGAGAACACTCCTCTGTTAAGACAAAGCTTAGATCATCTATAACCAGAATCGTATTCAGGTTAGATTTCCACGTTGCGTAGTTTTCACCGGTTAGTTTTTCATTTTTAAGTAGTGCGACGATTGAGGAGAACATGCTGAAATAATAAACAATTGATCGTTTTAGTTATCTTTGCCTTAATCCAGTTCACAAGCAAACAAAATTGCAAGTAATCCAATCAATTCAGCAAAAACAAGCAATCAAAGAAACCTTAATAAACTATTGATATAGTTTTTGCAATGATGCTTCAGAGGTTTAGAGCAACAGTGACTGAAGGGTGAACAACTACTCCTTCTTTAAGATGAGACAATTCTCAACTAATTCTAATGCCAGAATAACCCATATTTCTATAGACATTAGCCACCATTGTTTGGTCAAGGATTCGTTAACTCTTAACTCATCCTCATAAGTATAACCCTCCCACTTTCAAATCCCAGAGGTACGCACCAACAAGCTACAATTAGGAAATACAATTGTTGGTAATTAATCTAAGTGAACCTTTGTTTTTTAGGAGTTTGCGGTGTTCCAAAACCTATGATTAGACCCTCCGAAGGGATGGTCGCTTAAGGACCACACGCAGGCGAATCATAAGAATCTTACGGTGCGACCTAGGGTTGGAGACCGAGGGATACATTGACACACGTCCTGCTCCCACTTACTATAGACATTTTTCGATTCACCTTGTTATTGACCCATACAAACACTTTCCGAAGGGAGGCCGTACCTAGGGCGACACGAAGCCGACTATGGATCTAACGGTGTGAATAATTAGTGACATAGGAGTAAATTTTGATATAAAACATCTCATTTTGTAATTTTCCTTCACTAAATTGTCCTACCATATCTCAAGGTTATTGAACTTAGATAAATCCGGCTAAGTCAATCTATCTAAGTCTATGCCTATTATAACTCTTATAAAAGGTCTTTACATTAATGTTCTAGGTGAATTAAATCATTTAATTAACCTAGTGACAATGCATGCTAATAGGCCTTGGGTTAATTCAACTCAGGTTCCAATTCAGTTCCCAATTAGGAGGTATTCTGTAAACCGTCAACGTAAATACCCCCAACTTGACAGAACTGAAGTGGTAGAGTTCCCTTATAACCTAAGGTCCTATTTGTCCTACTTAGTCATATTTTAAAACTATTTTAAAACAAAGTAAGACAAAATTCTAATCCTACTAGAATTAATGTGATCTTAGGTATAAATTTATTTTAAACAATTTAAAACCAATTTCCTATGATCTTATGTTTTCATGCAATTCTTAATTATAGGTTGACGGTTACTAATCATAAATTTTATAACTATTACAAATTTTAATGATTAGTCCTACAACATGCTTTCTATGGTCTAATTAATTAACAATCAAATTCTAATTAATTAACCAACCATATTACATGCATTTCATGACATAATATAACAATTATATTAATCTATGGATGCACCATGCTCAATGTAAATTGATTGAAATATTACATAAATCATGAAAATCAATCAAGCATTAACAAAACATTAATAAATATAACAATTTATATTTATTTAATTAATGTCATGCATCATGCTTTTCCAATTTCATATAATTAATATTCAACATACATTAAATAACTCATGAAATTATTTATCGCATTAAAACCATATATTATAACATTTATAATATACTAAAATGCATGAACATGCTTAACCTATGGTGGGTTATAATTAAATGACATCCATAAAGCATTTAAATAGCAATTGAACCAGTAAAATTGGCTCCTACGACAAAATAAAACAATAAATTACATTAATTTTTGCTAAAAATATCCTAAAACTGCTTCTGTCGCTCCAAAACTGGATAAAAAACCCTCGAATTGCTTCAAACCGGGCCCCAAAACCACGAACCAAGTTATGCCAAGAATCAGATTAGAACTAGTTGAATCGAACAAAACAGAAGCTAAACAGGAGTCGAACCATGCGAACTGGAGCTAAACCACGTGAACCAAAGCTGAACCAGCTGGACTGTGAGCAGAGCTGAGACACCCACCGAGTCGCATACGTTCGCTTTTTTTTTTTTTTTTTTCCATTTCCCCATTCATGTAGAGACCTTCTTTTCACGAATTCTTGGCCTCCGTTCATTTGTTTTGGGCAAATTTGGTGTCGTTTTTCTTCTTGGAATGTGACGTCCCCAATTAAGATTTGGACTTACAAAGTAGAAATTTACAATAAAAATGCCCAAAAACGCAGGGGCCCTTACATTTGATCAAATCAAAAAATTGTAAATCTATGGTCATTTTTACCGTAAATATTCAATCGCAAACATACATTCAATAATGCAGAAACCCACCGAAACGAACGAAAATTTCAAAAATCCCAAATTAAATTTTACGAGATGGCTTTGATACCAATTGTAAGGTTGAAATCTCTAACGCAGTGAAAGAAATACGAAATCAAACTCAAAATTAATTGGGATTTTGAAATACCCATACATTTGAGAAAAAAATACAGAAAACCTACTATATTAATTCTAGGGTTAAACATGCTTTAGAGTTAGAAGCTTTACATTCGTTGTCGACTCTAAACACCACCACCACGAACCTCTCCTATTCTCTAAGTGATAATTTGATAAAGGATTGTGGATCATTTTCATAATTTGGGAAAAACTAGAAAGAAAATTAGAGAGGAAGGGGAGAAAGAAAAAATATAGAACTCTTCTGTCATTTTTTCATTTTGCAGGCATATATGGAGAGAGGTAAGAAGACGTGGGAGGAAACCACGTAAAGAGTAACTCCCACATTTAGGAGTTACCTTTTTTATTTTTTAATTAATTAATTATTTAATTTAACAAATAAATAATAAATAAAAAGTAAAAAATAAATAATTAATCTAATTTAATTAATTATTTCATTTAAACCATATTTAAATGAACATTTCTCATATAACCTATAGTTTTAATCCATTTAATTTAATTAAATCAAATTTAATTAAAATAAATTAAGAAATTTAATTGGAATTTTGAAATACCCTTACATTTGAAAAAAAAAATACAGAAAACCTACTGTATTAATTTTAGGGTTAAACATGCTTTAGAGTTAGAAGGTTTACATTCGTTGTTGACTCTAAACACCACCACAACCACCACAAACCTCTCCTATTCTTTGTGTGATGATTTGACAAAGGATTGTGGATCCTTTTCTTAATTTGGGAAAAACCAGAAAGAAAATCAGAGAGTAAGGGGAGAAAGAAAAAATACAAAAATCTTCTGCATTTTTTCATCTTGCAAGCATATATGGAGAGAGTTAAGAAGATGTGGGAGTAAACTACGTAAAGAGTAACTACCATGTACGGGAATTACCTTTTTTTCTTTAATTAATCTATTTATTTATTACTTAATTTAACAATTAAATAAATAAATAATAAATAATAAGGACTCTTTTCAAATATAGCAAAATGAACCAAAATATTTACAAATATAGTAAAATTTCATTGTCTATCTGCGATAGATCGCAATAGACTACTATCGGTGTCACAATAGACAAAGATAGTAGTTTATCACGATCTATTGCGGTATATCGCATATAGAATTGTGATATGTTGCTATTAGTTATAAATATTTTCAGCAGTTTTGCCATTTAGGATAATTCCCCAAAAAATAATTAATTAAATCTAATTTAATTAATTATTTCATTTAAATTATATTTAAATGAACATCTCCCATATAACCTATAGTTTTAATTCATTTAATTTAATTAAATAAATTTTAATTAAAATAAATAAGAAAATTTATTCTTTAATTAATTAATTGTCAAATTAAATATCTAATATTTAATTTAACCTACATTTGAATCATATTCAATTGTTATTCTCTCATAACTTATAGTTCTAATGTGAATCTAATACACATTAATTTTAACCTATAGTTTTAATATGAATCTATTTCATATTAATATTTGAACTTCTTCAAATATTTAATTCTCTCAAAAATTAATTTTGTATCATATCCAAAATTAAATTTATAATATAAAGTTAAAAAATAAACTTTATATTATAATGTATCATCATATATTATACTATTTCCCTAAGTAAATTTGAACATTTCAAATTTCATTCAAAATATAAATACCTCAATACTTTTTACCAGGTAGGAATGAGACCTAATAGACCTACAGGTTAGAAGGTCCAACGATATGAGATTAATCGGCTAAACTCATTAACCACATTAATCAATATTCATTAACTGTGGGTATACTCTACTAAAGACCTACAACTGCACTTTTCTCACTGCAGATATATTTTTTTGTCCATGGATATAGATTAATAATAGTAAATTAGTCATTCACAAGTGTTCGTAACACCAATTGGGTCAAATTACCGTTTTACCCCTAGGTTACTTTTAAATTCTTAAGTACCAGTGCTCCTCTAATGAATAACCTGTTTATGGTCCAACCATTAAATAGAAACCCCTTTCGGGCTAGTGAGAGGGTATGACTCTTTCTTCAAGTTCTGGAGACACCACTTATGGGAACACTTATCTACTTACCCTAAAGAAGAGAATGAGTGAATTCCATCTTGTATAATTATGTCTCCAGCTCCCCACTCGGTCTTATCCCCAAGATGGTAAGCATATTAAATCGGCAAACGGCCACTCTAACCCATACAAATCAAAGGAGAGTCCCTCGTGGACAAGAGTTCATAATATTCTCAGGATTAAGACTAAGTTGTCTAGGTCATCTTATTGAAATAGAAACCTAACTAGTCAATGGAGTTACATCTAGTGATCACTATTTCGTAGTCTTGTCTTATGCAAACTCATTACATAGGATACCCCCACTCGCATGTCATCTACATGAATGCGTTAGATCATTGCGTTTGTATTAAATACAAAGTGGATCGTAACCGTAGTGTCATCAGGATAAGGTACCTAGCCTTATCCCTATACTATAGACCCTTTAAACTGTATCGTGAACATTGATCTCCATATGTCCCCACATACAGTTCAAGACTCATAAAACAGCCTAGGATGTTAGTTTATTGGATTTAGGGTTTTTAAGAAAAATAAACAAAAACAATCAATAACGCTTATTGAAGTAATACATAAATAACTATTTATTAATGATTTAATGACGATCAAATAATTTCATTTACAATCTATGAGTTTTAGGGTATCAAATCCGACAACAGGATGGTTAGAGGGTTGGAAAGATCTAATGTCTGAGCCTGTGTCAGGAATAGAATATTGTAGGATGGTCAGGGGGTGCCGGAACCTAGTTCCTGATCCTGCAAGATGTATCTCGGGAGGATGGTCAGAGGGTCGACGAACTTAGCTTCTGATCCTCAAAGATAAGGTTATGTGCACATAGGGATAGAAAATACGAAAATTTGTTGAGCCAGGTGATCAGTGGGAAAAACCAGTCGGATTGTTGACCCGTGTGAGCCAGCAGGATAAACAGAGGTGATGTTTTGCCAGAGTTGCTAGCAGGAAAGTAGATTATGAGAATAACCCTACGAGGGAGGTTTGAATATAAGCTCGGTATGGTTGTAGAGGTACTTGCGTGTGATTTATGTTACAAGTATTATGATTATTATTATGCTGAAAGGGTCGATTGAACCCTAGTTTATTCGATCAATCACTGGATTTTTTTCTTATGTTTTTCTTTCCAGGTAGAAGTTGAGTTTTTGTTACTGTGCAATGTCAAAGTCTGCCAAGATATAATGTGCACTTAGCTATAGGCGACAATTTAAATAAGGAACTAGGAACACGTCTTCTGTAAATAAACTTGTTAAACAGTTGTAATAATAAATTATGCATGTTTTATATGAGTTAGTTTTCTTTCTGCCTATCTAAGTAGCACATATTAGATTGGAAAAGGGTCGTCATACCCCACCTCGGGTTATAGAGGGGTGGCTTGGGAGGGGGTGTGATAGGCTAAGCACTAATATCCAATAAGTCCAACATAGTAGTGGTCCATGCATAAATAAACTAATCCTAGATGGCCATCTAGTGAGCGATTTAACCCAACCTAACACACATCTGGTGGCCTGAAGGCTCAAAATCATAGTATAGAACTCGTTGGCATGCGGTAACATAGTAGGAAACCCGTTGGTTTTCGAAAATATAGCAGGAAACCCATAGGTCTTCGATAGCATAGTAGGAACCCCGCGGGCTTCTGGTAACATAGTAGTGTTAGGAGGGCAGTCGTCACTTTTTAATTAAGATATAACATGATTTTAGTATGTTTTAGCATAAATCACTGTACACCTCAAAGTCCCACACTTAATCTTATCAAACACATGCTAGTATCATCAAACTCATGAAAACAGTTCAAATCATAGAAGGCTTCTCAATTCATCTAGATAACTCAAATCAAATAAGTCTAAATCGTTTGGCTCAAGGGCGATGCTATTAGTAAGATTACTTACCTCAAAATTAAGCTCAAATATGATATCAGCAAAACAATTTTCAACCAAGCTTGAAAACAAACCTACAAAACAAATTCCAAATTCAAATCCAACCCTAAAAGCCTACTTCTGCTTAGCAATTTAAGCAAGTTACTCTAAATAACTTACCCAAACGTAGTTTGACTCTGATTTGCTTCCAAACTTCCCAAAAATACGGTCTTAAGTCAAACCCTTAAATTTAAGGATTAAAATCCTAAATTTTCAACATCAAATCCCAATCTAAATACTTGTTGGAAACTTAATAACCTTGAATACTTATAAAAATATCGCCGAAATCGACACTTACGACAGCTGGACAACGACTTGAAAGGCTCCAAATCCTCAATCCAGAACCAAAATATTTGGGTAACAAAGAATCGAAACAAAAACTTAACGGGTATTCAAGAACCAAACAAAAATTAATCCAAATCACAAAGTAATTATCCCACGACAACAAGTCCGATGGTGGTTGGTATTGTGAGTGGCGGCGACCAGAGGCACATGGCGGCCGGTAGCGCAAAGATGTCTGCGCGTGGCTAGGTGATTGACGATGGTGAACGAACACGACTGCAGAGAATCACATGATGATCGGCGACCTCAAGCAATGGTGGACGGCGACGTGGCGAAACAAGGACATGCGGCACGTTGTGGGTTGCAGGGGCCGCAACGACGAGTTGCTCTCGGGAGCACGAAAAAGAGGAACAAAAAAAGTTTTTGTTTTTTTTTTTTTTTAATTTTTTCCTCTCACTGTACACAGACTGAGGAGGTAACTTTATATATGTACACTACAACAATTTTCACTTTCCATGACTCTTGTACAGTACCAGAAATAGAGGAGAAAGAGAAAAAACAGTCATTAAAGCCAAAATAACGCGTTTTTGGCAGGAAAAAATAGAGTTTTTCGGATTTGTCGGAATTGATGACTGTTTTTTTGTGTCATTAATTAATGACTAAAAAAAACAGTCATTAAATGTAAGAACATGAAAAATACGGTTTTGGCGGGAAAAGACGTGAATTTTCAGATTTTTTTTTACTATTTTGACTTTTTTTACTTTCCCTCCTCTCACTTTCCCTCTTTTTTTCTTTTTCATTTTACTTTTATTTTACATAAAACAAAGAAAAAATCTCCACCCATTCCTTTCATCTTCCCCACCCTCACCCCACAAAATCCTCTTCCCACAACAAGGCTCCCGACAACAAGGCTCCCGAAGAACGACGACACCGCCGCTGCTGCCGCCCCGACAAGAAGGCTCGACCGCTTCTCTGCCCGACGCCGCCTGTTGCTGCCGCTTCTTCTGTTGCTGCTGCCTCACGCCGCTTCTTCTACCGACGCCCGCCTTCTTCTTCTACCGACGTAGGTGGTTGCCGCCATCTTACTAAACGTGGGTGAGTTTTTTATTGACTATTCGTTTGGATCTAGAGTTGTTTTCCATAGTTATATAGACTTGTTAATTGAGTATTTTTTTTTTTTTATCTAGAATTGTCCTCTACAAATGAATGTATGAATGAAATTAGTTGTCGTCTTGGAAGATTAGTTGTCGTTTTGGAACACATAGTTTAAATTAGTGGACTTTGCATTGTGAGACTTACCAAGTATTATAAATACCATGTGAAAATTTGAATGAAATTGTAATGACAATGATGAAATTGCAATGAGAATGATTAATGTTGATCTTTTAGGTTGATTTTGAGTTCGGAAGTCACACTTATATATGTTCAAGTTGTTTTGAAAGTCATTAGTGTCATTTAGACACTTTTTTAGATACATTTTTGTTGCTTTTGAAACTCAAAAGAACACTTAGACACTCTTGATGGGTTGAATTTAGGTTGGTTCATTTAGACACTTGAAGCCATTATGTGTTTGATGAATACTCTTGTAGGTGGACAAATAAGACTTTCAAGTGTAATTTTTTTATTAATCAACATGTCACAAAATTCTATTTGACACTTTTTAGGAACTTAAGATATTTTGAATTTAGGTTGTTTTGGGAGTTAATAAGTTTCTTGGACACTTTTTATGCACTTTAAGTTGTTTTGAGGGTCAAAATGAAACTTATACACTTTTTAGGTGGGTTTTGAGTTTGAAAGTCATAGTTAGACATTTTGATGTTGTAGTTGGGAGTTAAAGTGTCATTTGGACACTTTTTAGTTACTTTTTGATTGGTATTGAGTTTGTAAATCATACTTAGGTATTTTGAAGTTGTTTTGGGGAGTTAAAGTGTTATTTACACACTTCTTAGGTACTTTTTCGTTGATCTTGGATATTGTGAATACTCTTGAGAATTATGTAGGTTGTTTTGGGAGTTAAAGTGTCATTTAGACACTTTGTAGGTACTTTTTGTTTGGTTTCGAGTTAAGAGGTCATAGTTGTGCATTTTGGATTTGTTTTGGGAGTTAACGAGTCTCTTGAGGGTTTACACACTTTTTAGACATTTTTAGTACGTTTTGGGACTTAAGGGGTCATTTAGACACTTTTTAGATGAACTCACTGAAAAGTACGCAAAGATGGCAGAGCAAAATGGGAAGTTAATGAATCAACTTGTCAAATGGGAAGATAGATGGACCGACGTTCAAAAATTTTTGGGGCAAGGACATGGAGGCGATGGACCTTCAACTTCTTAGGTATTTTTTTTTTAAATTAAAGTTCAAAATTATGGTTGTGGCTATCCTGCAGTTACGGTAGCCAATACATGCATTTAGTACCTTTTTTTTATATGTTTAAGTTATAATGTGTTGTGGCTATCCTGCAGTTACGGTAGCCAATTCATACATTTATGGAGTTGTTTTTGTAGTCAAGGTGTCATTTAGACACTTTTTAGCCATTCTTTGTTTGGTTTCATTTAGAAACTTTTTAGCCATTCTTTGGTTGGTTTTGAGTTTAGAGGTCATAGTCGTGCATTATGGAGTTGTTTTTGGAGACAAAGTGTCATTTAGACACTTTTTAGCCATTCTTTGGTTGGTTTTGAGTTTAGAGGTCATAGTTGTGCATTCTGGAGTTGTTTTCGTAGTCAAAGTGTCATTTAGACACTTTTTAGCCATTCTTTGGTTGGTTTTGAGTTTAAAGGTCATAGATGTGCATTTTGGAGTTTTTTTTGTAAGCAAAGTATCATTTAGACACTTTTTAGCCATTCTTTGGTTGGTTTTGAGTTTAGAGGTCATAGTTGTGCATTTTTTGACTTGTTTTTGGAGTCAAAGTGTCATTTAGACACTTTTTAGCCATTCTTTGGTTGGTTTTGAGTTTAGAGGTCATAGTTGTACATTTTTTGACTTGTTTTTGTAAGCAAAGTGTCATTTAGACACTTTTTAGCCATTCTTTGGTTGGTTGTGAGTTTAGAGGTCATAGATGTGCATTTTTGGACTTGTTTTTGGAGTCAAAGTGTCATTTAGACACTTTTTAGCCATTCTTTGGTTGGTTTTGAGTTTAGAGGTCATAGTTGTGCATTTTTGGACTTGTTTTTGTAAGAAAAGTGTTATTTAGACACTTTTTAGTCATTCTTTCGTTGGTTTTGAGTTTAAAGGTCATAGATGTGCATTTTGGAGTTTTTTTTTTTGTAAGCAAAATGTCATTTAGACACTTTTTAGCCATTCTTTGGTTGGTTTTGAGTTTAGAGGTTATAGATGTGCATTTTTGGACTTGTTTTAGGAGTCAAAGTGTCATTTAGACACTTTTTAGCCATTCTTTGGTTGGTTTTGAGTTTAGAGGTCATAGTTGTGCATTTTTGGACTTGTTTTTGTAAGCAAAGTGTTATTTAGACACTTTTTAGCCATTCTTTCGTTGGTTTTGAGTTTAAAGGTCATAGATGTGCATTTTGGAGTTTTTTTTTTTTAAGCAAAGTGTCATTTAGACACTTTTTAGCCATTCTTTGGTTGGTTTTGAGTTTAGAGGTCATAGTTGTGCATTTTGGAGTTGTTTTTGTAAGCAAAGTGTCATTTGGACACTTTTTAGCCATTCTTTGGTTGGTTTTGAGTTTAGAGGTCATAGTTGTGCATTCTTGGATTTGTTTTTGGAGTCAAAGTGTCATTTAGACACTTTTTAGCCATTCTTTGGTTGGTTTTGAGTTTAGAGGTCATAGTTGTGCATTTTGGAGTTGTTTTTGTAAGCAAAGTGTCATTTGGACACTTTTTAGCCATTCTTTGGTTGGTTTTGAGTTTAGAGGTCATAGTTGTGCATTCTTGGATTTGTTTTTGGAGTCAAAGTGTCATTTAGACACTTTTTAGCCATTCTTTGGTTGGTTTTGAGTTTAGAGGTCATAGTTGTGCATTTTGGAGTTGTTTTTGTAAGCAAAGTGTCATTTAGACACTTTTTTATCCATTCTTTGGTTGGTTTTGAGTTTAGAGGTCATAGTTGTGCATTTTTGGACTTGTTTTTGGAGTAAAAGTGTCATTTAGACACTTTTTAGCCATTCTTTGGTTGGTTTTGAGTTTAAAGGTCATAGATGTGCATTTTGGAGTTTTTTTTGTAAGCAAAGTGTCATTTAGACACTTTTTAGCCATTCTTTGGTTGGTTTTGAGTTTAGAGGTCATAGTTGTGCATTTTTGGACTTGTTTTTGTAAGAAAAGTGTCATTTAGACACTTTTTAGCCATTCTTTGGTTCGTTTTGAGTTTAGAGGTCATAGTTGTGCATTTTTTGACTTGTTTTTGTATGCAAAGTGTCATTTAGACACTTTTTAGCCATTCTTTGGTTGGTTGTGAGTTTAGAGGTCATAGATGTGCATTTTTGGACTTGTTTTTGAAGTCAAAGTGTCAGTTAGACACTTTTTAGCCATTCTTTGGTTGGTTTTGAGTTTAGAGGTCATAGTTGTGCATTTTTGGACTTGTTTTTGTAAGAAAAGTGTTATTTAGACACTTTTTAGTCATTCTTTCGTTGTTTTTGAGTTTAAAGGTCATAGATGTGCATTTTGGAGTTTTTTTTTGTAAGCAAAGTGTCATTTAGACACTTTTTAGCCATTCTTTGGTTGGTTTTGAGTTTAGAGGTCATAGTTGTGCATTTTGGACTTGTTTTTGGAGTCAAAGTGTCATTTAGATACTTTTTAGCCATTCTTTGGTTGGTTTTGAGTTTAGAGGTCATAGTTGTGAGTTTAGAGGTCATAGTTTAGAGGTCACTAAAAAATTATTGGGGCAACAACAGGAAGGGGATAGACCTTAAAATACTTAGTTATTTTTTAAAATTAAAGTTCAAACTCTGTTTATAAATGCATGTATATTATGTGTGGCTATCTTGCAGTTATGGTAGCTAATTCATCCATTTAGTGTTGTGTCCCAATCATGTGTAACCACCTGGCACATAGGCTTACCTTATGCGTCCGTTATGTTCCAATATACAACTACCCAATTATTCCTGTGTTCCTATGCGTTTATGGACCATTCTTCCAAATTTAACTTATTTACTCCCTTTTACCACTCTCAGCTTTACTACCTCTATTTCCATTTCTAGTTCTTCCCCTATGCGTTTGTCCTGTCCTTTTGCATTCACCTTTACTACATCCTGCGTCTATGTCCGCCTTCCTGGAAGGTTCCTTGATTATCCCTCCATGCGTTCTTGGATTATATCCCAAGGTTATTCCTTTAACCATTTCCTTCCTAAATTCCTTCCTATGCGTTTACCCGAGATCGAAGTTGCATTACCATTTATCATGAAGTTAAACTCTCCAGCGTACAACCTCAATAACCAATGGTAGCCACCTTCAACTCATAAGCCCCTCGACGCATAGCTAATAGCCGTCTTTAACACGTGAACCCCTCAGCGCATAGCTGATAACCTTCTCAACTCATAGCAAGACTTCTTACCAACACTATTCCACACTCTACTATTTCACTTTTCACTCTTGGCCATTAGTAACTATTTCCTTTTAACTTCCTCTACATCGCTATACCTTCAGGATGTATAACGTAAATCAAGTTATAATCCTTTTATTCAACCTTTTAGATTTCGAGATTACCCTACTACGCGTCCACTAGGTATACCCAATGCTTTGCTTCCTAACTTCTCCCATATTTAGCCGTTTTCTTTAACAATTGTTCTAATATCCATCATTCTATTGTTTCCTCCTATTAGATTTGCTTTTCACCCTATAACATATCCAACGCCTGAACTCAATTTCCTTTTTGTTAGCTCATAAAACCATTTCTAAGTAAGGTTGTTCCCAATTATTAACTATTAAGAATTTCAGTTTCCTCAACGCGTCGCTTTGCCATCGCATAGCAATTCTTCAACGCATAGAAATTTCCCAATGCAATAACCTTCAACGCTTAATGGCCTCTTCCGCACATGCTATACCATATTCAGGGACTTATTGATTAGCCCAATGAACCTTCATCGCACATAGCAAACTCCCAACGCCTAGCCGTTGCTCATCGCATAGTTTTCAATCCCTCGCTAACCTTCAGCGCAAAGTTACAGCTTATCGCACGGTTTACCAACGCGTAGTTGTGATCAATACTCAAGTTCCTTTTTCCTCCGTACTATTGCTTCATAACGCCTAATGCATTACTTTCCTTCACTTCACTTTCCGACGTGTTGCCAACCCTTCCAACGCAAAGTACTTTTCCCACGCAATGGTTCTACTCCATTTTACATCATCGACGCATGGTACTTCACCTCATTTAACTTGTCATTATTAACATTTAATCTCGTAACTTGGTAACTCAATATTAACTATTACATGCGTTATAACTTATCCATCCATGCGTCAGCCTGATTTCTAGAATTATGTCTACCCTCTTCTTAATACCATTCATTTCAACGCACAGAATTTATTGGCCATAATTTAGTAATTACACAATCTTAACTTCTCGTTTACACGTTCCACTAATCCACACTCTTTATCCTTTTATCCTTACCAATTATATAAATACTTAGGTTTTCAGGGACAGGGTGTTACATATACCCCTATAATGTATGTCATATAGATTTAAAATCCCACCATAAGTTAAGCATTATCATGCATCATATTTAAATATAAATGTTATATTTAAAGTTTGGGTTGTTCCTAAAGTATGCACATGCATGATGTATGTAATATAGTTTGCATGTTAATAATATAAGAGTTATATATATATATATATATATATATATATATATATATATATATATATATATATATATATATATATATTTTTTAATGTTTGATTAAAAGCATGCTTACTATATAATTTTCTTTTTCATTACTTGCATGAAATAAGGTGTTATATTATCTTTGTTAATGGAAATACATGCAGCATGACATTACATAGGTAATATAATAGTTATATTCTTTTAATGTCATTAATATGCATGTTATATGTTTTAGTTATTCATTAATTTATAATTGTTATATGGTTAATGAATTAGACATTAAAATCTGTAATACAGAGTTGCATGCTAACATAAGGTTCTATTTTAAAAAAAAAAATTGTTTAACATATAGAAAATAAGACTTTATGTTAAATTTTTTCTAATATGATTAGAAATAGGTTAATCTTTTATTTTCTTTTAATTTGATTAAAATGAATTCAATAAAAAATTCAATTATAAAATGTTTGCCTATAAGGGACTTCAGTTTAAGGAAGGTTATGTTTAGGATTGGGGTATTTAAGTTGACCGAAAAGGAATACTCCTACCTGGGAACCAAACTATGAGGTGAATTAGTCAAACATTTTATAGCATCCAATTAATGATTAAAATTTATTACAGTATTTAATAAATTAAAATCATATATTTGTTGGCTTTTTGACCCTTAATGTCAAATTCATTTATTCTAATTAATTAATTAATCAATGTTTTGATGATAACAAACCTGAATAAATTTATTAACAATTTGAGTATTTAAGTATCCATTGCATGAAACTCGGAATAACGAATCCAACGCAATTTGAATCACTCAAATCGGAGCTCAAATGAAGAAAATATGGTCAAAACAAACTTAATGAAAAAATCTCGAGCTGATGATGTGGCCGATTTGTTTCATCAAAGTGGACCAATTGAAAGGTGCCACTTAGAGCAATGGAGAAGTGACAATTAGTGGGTTTTTTTTTTTTTATTTTTGGATTGATGTTAAAAAGAAAATGAATTTTAGAAGAAAATGAATTTAATATTATTATATATGATTGTGTCTAACGGCTAGTTGTTTTTTAAAAAGAATGAATTTAATATTATATATGTTCGTGTCTAACGGCTAGTTGAGTTTAAATCTTCACCATTCAATTTTCTTTTTTAAAGATCTAAAGACCCAAATTGAATTTGGTTTTCACGTACTCTCATCTCTTTTAAAACACTCAATCTTCTCCAAAATTTTACAACAACTTTTATTTTTTTCAATCCTCCATAATTCATAAGCTTCCATTTTTAATCGTCCATAATTCATAAGCTTCCATTGTTGCTCTCTCCAAGCTTCAATCTTTGTGTGTGCTACAACTTGTAAATTCACTCTATCGAGAGAGTGGTAAGAGAGTTGTAAATGTGCTCCTTAAGTTTTTCTAGTTTTTGTAATAGTTGCTTTTGATCCCTAAAAAGAGTGGGTGTAACGATTTGATACTAATCTGTGGAAATGTTGAGTTTGCTCTTCAACTTGCAAAAAGAGCGGTGTAGCTGTTCGACTCTAATCTGTGGAAAGAACGGAAAGAGTCAAGACTTTTAGTGAAGTAACCAAGAGGAGCTTGGGAGGTGGATGTAGGCCGGTTGTGCAAAACCACTATAAAAAAATTCGGTGTTATTTTCTCTATCCCTCTCCTAATTTATTTTTGTAATTAATTTTTGTTATTATATTTTATTGCATGAAATTAATTGCACTTTTTTATTCTTGAAATGAATTGCTCGTATTTATTTACTTTGATTGGTTGTTCTATATAAGAATCAAATAGGGTGCTTTAAAGTGTTATTGTTAATTTTCTTAATTGGCCTACACTTATTGAAAAAGTTTAACCCCCTCTAAGGTTGCCCTATCGATCCTACAATATTGTTAACCAACCAATATAAATGTTGTATTATATTCGTTGGTTAAAAGATGATTTTACACACCAATGTAGTTCCATGCAATTTTATACACCAACCACTAAATCCTCTTCATCCAACAGTGGATTCATGACTTTTTGAAGCTTGGGGCTTGGATCTGGTTAGACCTATAACACCTAACTTGTTGGCAAGACACTTTTATATTCTTGTAGGGACAGATTGTTTCTTAAGATGGGTTGAAACGGTCCTGTTAAGAGAAGCCAAAAAAGAGAATATCGTAAATTTTGTCCAAACACACATCATTTATCAATACAGTATTCCTCATCGTATTGTGATAGATAACGGAAGAAAATTTGTCAACAATATTATGGATAAGTTGTGCGAGAAGTTTAACTTCAAACAGTATAAGTCTTTTATGTACAATGCTGCAGCAAATGGATTGACAAAGGCATTCAATAAAACTTTATGCAAAATATTAAAAAAGGTGATCTCAAAGATAAAAAGAGATTGACAGAAAAAGATTGAAGTATTATGGGCTTACCAAACTACTTATCATACTCCCATAAGAGTTACACAATATTCTCTAGTTTATGTAGTAAGAGTTACACCATATTCTCTAGTTTATGTAGTAGAAGTTGTTCAGAGAAATTTCGTCATTAAGAATGACAATTAAAGAAGGTTTGACTACTAAAGAGAATGCTATGTTACATCTTCAAGAGTTAGAAGCACTTGATGAAAAGAGGCTGAAGGCTCAACAAGTATTGGAGTGTTATCAAGCACGAATGTCCAAAGCCTTTGATAAGCATGTGAATCCTCGATCATTTCAAATTGGTGATCTAGTATTTGCTGCAAGAAAACCTATCATCACAACGAGACATATAGGGAATAAATTTACACCTAAATGGGACGGACACACTACATTGTTAAAGAAGTGTACACTAACGATATATACAAGATCGTCAATCAAGATGGATTAAGAATTGACTCAATCAACGAAAAATTTCACAAACAAAAATTTATCCTTAAAGCTATTATGTAAAAAAAAATCCTTAACATAAGAGTATAAATTAAATATATATACTGCATTAAACAAGGTGTTAAAAGTAGTATCCACATAAGAGTGCCTTGTTGTCTTTAAATTTTGGGCTTTACTCGCTTAAAGTCTTTAGAATCAAGTTCAAAGACTTCAACAACACTTCTTTAAAATGAAGTCCAAAGGCTTCACTAATGCTTCATCAAGTTCGAGACCAAGGGATTCACCAATACTTGTTCGAAGGATTCACTGATGCTTTATCAAGTTTAAGTTCGAAGGATTCATCGATGCTTTGTCCCTACTCTAATGGGATCATCCTTACATGTAGGGAAATAGTTCAAATCTTTTTGGGGTTATCCCTACATGTAGGGAAATAGTTCGAATCTTTTTGGGGTTATCCCTACATGTAGGGAAATAGTTCAGATATTTTTGTGGTCTTCCCTTCCTAGGGTCATTAGCAACAAAGCTCAGACCTTTCTACAATCATCAGCAACAAAGTTCAGACCTTTGGGGTCATCAACAAGAAAATTCAGAATCTTTCTTGGGTTATCCCTATAGTTATCAAGGCAACAACTAAGTTCAGACCTTTCGAGGGACATCCCTACATATAAGGAATAGTTCATACCTTTTTGGGGTCAACCCTATAGGTATCAAGGCAGCAACCAAATTCAAATCTTTTTGGGTTCATCCTTACATGTAGGGAACAATTTAGACTTTTCTAAAGTCATCCCTATTTTGGGGTCTTCTGAGGCAGCGATTAAGGCATTTTTGCAAAAAAAAAAAAAAAAAATGGTAGCAAATTATTGAAACAAAAATAAAGAACATTAAAAAAATTTCAAAGTCTTTTGTCAAAGAAGTAAAAAAAAAAAAAAAAATATATATATATATATAAAGACACGAGTTAAGAAAGAGGTTTAAAAAAAGAGGAGGAAAATAAATAAATAATAAATATAAATAATAAAAAGTTTTAAAAAAATTACTGAGCTAAAAAAAATGGATGGAAAAGTAAACAAGATGGAGAGAGAAGAATAGAAAGAAAAAGAAAAAAATAATTGTTAATTAAAAATAATAATAAGACAAAAAAAAAAATAAAGCATTAGGACAAAAAATTGTTGTAAAAAAAGAAAAAAAAATTAAAAGATAAAAAAAAGGATTAAAAAAAAAACCCGAAAAAAAATTGAAAAGAAAGAAAGAATCCATCTAAGAACATCTTAAAAGAAAAGAGAAGTAAAACAAAGAAAGAAAGTAAAACAAAAAAAGAAGAAACCCAAAACCCATCAACTTGGCAAAGCAAAACAAGAAGGAAAGAGAAAAGATCCAAAGAAATAATTTAAAAAAAGATTACAAGATAAATAACAAATTTCAATGTTTCATATAGAAAAATAGTAAAATATTTCCAAAAGTGTGAAATTAAATAATAAAAAATAATAATGAGAAATTGACAAAACTGATCTCAAACTAAAATTAAATACATAACTTTCGGAATTTGAATGTGTAGTATTTTAAAAACATTAAAAAAACCATAAATTTACTATAACTAAATAATTTAGCGAATTAAGAATTTGGAGAGCTTCCACGGTTCCCAACACACACCATAACTTGAAAAAAAATAAAAAAATAAAAAAAGCTCAAAAAAACTCAAATCCCAAATCAAAACAAATTAGGAATTTCGAAAAGCTTTCTATTGGCCAAACACACACAATAATCATGAGGAAGAAAGCGACCCCAACAAAAAAGTCCAAAATAACCAAAGGTTTAACAAGAACTCAAAAGAAGGCTACTCACTAAAACACTGTTGGTCGTTTCCCCTAGCAAGCACACAATGGTGGTAGCTGATAAACAACAGTGACAAAGCATAGGGTCGACGACTTTATTTGCGTGTAAGACCTTGTAGAAAAGAGATCTAGATTTATTAGTGCTACCCTTTGCAACGACGCCAACCTGATAACGTTGACGATAGTCTCGACATGAACGACTACGTACCATAGAGAGATGGATTGGAGGGGGAGAACAAAGCGAAGGAGATGTAAGCAGATTAGAGAGAGAGAGAGAGAATGAGGGAGTGGGGCAACAATAATGAAGAAAAAGAGGATGGAGACAAAGAGGGTGGAAAGGAGGGAGGGAGATAATCTATATATTTTTATGTATATTTTATGTTATTTAGGTTTTTTTTATTAACGTATTTTATGTTATTTTATGTGATTTAGGTTTTTTATTTAATATATATATTATTTTAATTATGGTTAACTCTTATCATTTTCCCTCTCAAATTCAAAATTTACAAATTCTAAATCTTTTATCAACTTAAATTGAAAATTCTCAAACCCTTTGTCAAATAAATTCTAATTAATTATTCTCAATTATATCAATTTTGGTTGAAAATAACATAATTAAAGGAAAACAAAACCCAATAATGTGAAATAATTAATTTAAATAGATTAGGTAAATGTCTTAGTTTCATATTTATTATTACACTTTTGTAAATAGTGCATAACAACTTGTTTCTTAAAAATTTTAAGAATTTCAGACAAGGGTCAGAGATTGGTTTAAGAATTTCATGCAAGGGTCAGAAATTGGTCTAAGAATTTCATTTAGTTTAAGAATTTCATACAAGAGTCAAAGATTGGTTTAATTATGATAACAACGGATACAATACAACAAGAAATTACGTTATATATGTCAACTTTTAAAAACTATAAATTGTGAAACAATAATATTATAAACAAACAAATATAGGAAAAAACATAAATATAATAAAAAAATAGTCTCATAAGAAGATTGAAACAAATATTTAGAAAGAAAAAATTAAAGATAGATCGGAAGAAATATTTGGGAAGGAAAATCCTATCAACATGATTAGCAATTGTATAAATATGTTTTATATAACAATGATATATTGTTATACTATCGGTTGGAAGAATCTCCAAAGCTTTAACCAAATAATCCAAAATTTGATTCCATCTGACCCAAAACTTATTCCCAAAATAAATTACAAACACAAATTTCATAATTAAACTTGAATTGATAGAAAATAATTATTTTCTAAAAAATTGACGACTACATAAATTTCATGACTTCACATTATAATTACACTGTATGTGCAAATGTAGATTAGTTAATTACTAGAACATACCAAAATTTGTGGAGAAAAATTTGTGAAGATGCAATATCTTGTTATAATCGCAAAAAATGATGGCTAAAACCTCGTAACTTCACATCACAATTACACTGTAGGTGTAAACTTCATGTTACAAGCACATTGTATATGCAAATATAGATTAAGTATGTTCCAAAGTACACCACCAAGGGCAATTTGGGAATATCGAAAAGGCTCATCATATGCATGACACATGATTTGTTAAAATTCTTATTCAATTTAGTTTTTGCTAAATCTCCAAACTAATCTTAAAATTTTAAGATATACATCAATTTCCCAAAAAAAGGGAAAAGATGCCGAAGAAGCTTTTAGAAGTGTATTATGGAGGTGATTCGGTCAATGTGAGTTCTATGAGTTGTTTGAGTTCAATTTATAGATGAATAATCAAACGTGGTTAAGATTTAAAATCCAAATTTGGAGAAGTTCAGATTTTAGATTGGACTAAACACATAGCATATGAGAAGATCTAACAAATTTTAGATTAAATTGATAAAATTTCGGATTTAGCCAATTTAACCAAAAAAAACAAAATGTGGTTTTATTTTAGGGAAGTTTGAAAGCCTATATTCAATTTTATATAAAAATAACAATAATAATTAGGTCGGAATATATTCAAATCCACATTTATCCAAATCTTTAGTCCAAATTTCGGCAAAGTCCCTAAATTACTCTAGCTTCGAATCAAAATTAGATTGAGTTTTGAATCGTACGAAAAGTAGAGGTATTTCAAAATCTCTATTCCTACCAAATTTTGGATTTCAATTTCTTTTCAAATTATAATTTTTGACAAAATTCCAAAATTTATCTAAAATCCAAACTGGTTCTATTTTCAAACCCAATTAAATTGAGGGTAAGACTTTAATTGGTCTAAAATTTGGGTATATTCCAAATTTTTATCTCAAACTAAAATTAATTTAAATTCAATTTCAACCCAAATGCTATTTCAAATTCAAGTAAAGCATTATGGGATAAAAAAAATTCACAAAGTCAATTTTGAATGATGTAGAGCATAAGTTCAAATCAAATCTTATGTCAGGTATGAAAATCAAATTACGAAGCCTACTTGCCATAAATGTTTATAAATGGGCAAAATCAATGCCAAAACAAATTATGAATCAGATTCATATTTTGATAAAGTAAATTGAAATCATTGCTCAAAATATACAATATTTTTAAAATTCATCCACACATGAATGTGCATAAATTTTGAAAATGAGGCATTTGTTGGAGAAATTTCAACCAATCACGAGAGGTCACATTATCACAACCAAAGTCAATTATATAAAATTTTGGCCCACTTAAGGATTATTGGGCCCAAAATAAAAGTTTGGAGTGAGATGACCAATTAAAAATGTCATGTGTCTTCAATTCAGCCATTGGACCTCAATAGTGGGCTCATCAACTTCAACAATGATTAAGTCTGATTCGACGATCGATAAATTGGCTAGAGATTTTTGGGTCTAGGGGGTAGTGTTTCGAAATTTAAATTTAGGACCTAGGATTTGAATTCTATGTTTTGAATTTAGGGTTTAGGGTTTGGAATTTAAATTTGGGTTTAGGATTTGAGCTTAGAATTTAGCATTTATGGTTTGAATTTGGGGTTTAGAATTTCAAATTTGAATTTTGGATTTAGGGTTTGAATTAATTTGAAATTAAGGTTTAGTGTTTGAAATTTGAATTTAGGGTTTAGGGGTTGAAATTTGAATTTAGGGTTTATGGTTTAAAATCAAAAGTTAGGGTTTAGGGTTTGAATTTTATGTTTTTAATTTAGGATTGAGGGTTTGGAATTTAAATTTACGGCTTAGGGTTTGAGTTTTAAATTTAGGGTTTTAATTTTGAATTAAAGGTTTAGTGTTTAGTTGGAATTTTAAGTTTATATATTAATGGGATAAGTGGTAAATTGATAGAATTTTCACCTTAAAAAAAATTACTCACAGATGAGTTATTAAAGCACATAAAACTAAAAAATTATTTAACAAAATACTCAAAATCAACCCGTGTTTGATTACAAAGTTAGAAGTATTATTGAACCAAAAAATTAAATTAAAAATGTATGGATTCATCCAAATTCAAATTTCTAAAGTTACATATGAATTTAAAAATAAAATATAGAATTCCACTGTAAATATCATTTTTATAAATTAATTAAATAAATAATTAGCTCTTAATTACTTTCTAAAAAAATTAACTCGAGAAAAATCAGTTGTTATCTCTTGCACTCATCTCACACTTGTCCTTCCCCTTTTCAAGTGTATGTCTCTGTGTGTCACACAAGTAAACGCTCTGCATTTCGCGCCTAACTCCCTTTGGTTCATCATCTTCTCCGGCAACAGCAATCTTTTCTAATTGACCGCCACCAGATTTAATTCTAAGATTTTGTCTCTTCCTATATCCGAGTAAGTTTCTTTACTCATTCTCATTATTCTTCTTGTTGTAGGGCATATATAGCATTTTCAATAATGCATCTAAATTAGATAGGTATAGATTTTATTCCATGTTCTCAATCATAATTGGGTCTCACCTCTTAGTAGACACGACAAATAAATCACATTTCTGTTATGCATGCTTAAAGATTGATTGAACTTAAGGTTATTTCTATTTCTAGAATCCCTTCTTACTTTGATTAATGAGATTCACAATCACTTACTTGTTCAAGCAGTTGATTATACCTACTTATTTTGATTAGCTGAATGGAAATAAGCAATATGTTCAAATACATTAAGCAAAATGGATTAAGTTCTAAGTTTTATTCGCTATAAAGTTGACAACTTTACCGCAACCCTTGATGGATTTAGTTACTCATGGTGTGAATAATAAAAATGGAAAAATTAAGAGAAATGGAACTCATGATGGATGAATGTAAGTAATGAATATGATAAAGTTGTTACATAAATATTCAATGTCTTGAAGTAAAGTGTAAACAACTAAGGAAAGTAGAAACATAAGAAAGCTGGGTGTCCAGCCAGCGGTAATAATGTCTTGCTCCTGACAGCGATGGATACTTGTTTCACTACGTTCAGCGGTAGGATGGTTCGTCGGCGATAAGATTATTCTCTCGAGTTCTCTGTCTCCGGTTGTCTTCTTTGATGGCTGCTGCTTAGATGGTTGAAGTCCAGTGATTTCAACAACTTTTTTTTTTCCTTCGGAGTTGTCTATTTATAGGGCCTGCGTCGTACTTTGGGATGTTGACATTTCATCGCTGATGCTCTGCAGGCTATGCGTCTACCCCTCATCATCCTTTGACCGGTACTAAGGAAGAAGTATAGGGTTGAAATCCTTAACGCAGCGGAAGAAATATAGAACCAAACTTGAAATTAATTAGGATTTTGAAATACCCATACACTGTAAAAAAAAAAAAAAAACAGAAAACCTACTGTATTAATTCTAGGGTTAAACATACATTTAGAGTTAGAAGCCTTACATTCGTTGTCGACTCTGAACACCACCACCACGAACCTCTCCTATTCTCTGAGATTTTGAGATAAAGGATTGTGGATCATCTTCTGGTATAGGAAAGTCGATTGTGGATCCTCTTCTTGGTATAGGAAAATCTTTTTGCTAGAGAGAATTTTAGAGAGCAAGGAGAAAAAAAAAAACCACAGAACTCATCTACTATTTTTTCATTTTGCAGGCATATATGAAGAGAAAGATCATGAGACGTGGGATTAAACCACATAAAGTGTAACTCCCACATGTGAGAGTTACCCATTATTTTTTTATTATTTATTTACTTAATTAATTTAACAATTAAATAAATAAGTACTAATTAATAATTAATAATTAATTAAATCTAATTTAATTAATTATTTCATTTAAATCATATTTAAATGAACATCTCCCATATAACCTATAGTTTATTCATTTAATTTAACTAAATCAAATTTAATTAAAATAAATTAAGAAAATTAATTCTTTGATTAATTAATTGTCAAATTAAATATCTAATATTTAATTTAATCTACATTTGAATCATATTCAATTGTTATTCTCTCATAACTTATAGCTTTAATGTGCATCTAATACACATTAATTTTAACCTATAGTTTTAATATGAATCTAATTCATATTCACATTTAAACTTCTTCAAATATTTAATTCTCTAAAAAATTAATTTTATATCATATCCAAAATTAAATTTATATTATAAAGTTCAAAATAAACTTTATATTATAATGTATCAATCATACATTATACCATTTCCCTAAGTAAATTTAAACATTTCAAATTTCATTCAAGACATAAGTACCTCAGCACTTTTTAGGAGCTAAGAAGGGGTTCTAATGGACCTACAGATTAGAAGCTCCGACGATATGAGATTAATCGGCTAAACTTATTAACCACATTAATCAATATTCGTTAACTGTGGGTACACCCTACTAAAGACCCACAACTGCACTCTTCTCACTTTAGATATATTTTTATGTCCATGGATCTACAAATAACAGCAAATTAGTCATTCACAAGTGTTCGTAACACCAGTTGGGTCAAATTACCGTTTACCCCTGTGTTACTTCTAAATCCTTAAGTATTAGTGTTCCTCTAATGAACAACCTGTTTATGGTCCAACTAGTAAACAGAAATCTGTCTCGAGCCAGTGAAAAGGGTAGGACTCTTTGTTCAAGTCTCGGAGACACCACTTAAGGGAACAACTATCTACTTACCCTAAAGATGAGAATGAGTGAATTTCATCTTGTATAATTATGTCTCCAGCTCCCCACTCTGTCTTGTCCCCAAGATGGTAGGCATACTGAGTGGACAAGAGTTCATAATATACTCAGGATTAAGACTAAGTTGTGTAAGTCATCCTTTGAAAATAGAGACCTAACTAGTCAACGGAGTTACATTTAGTGATCACTATTTTGTGGTCCGGGAGTTTGCATAAGATACCCCCACTCACATGTCACCTACACGAACGCATTATGTTATTGCGTTTGTATCAAATGCAAAGTGGATCGTATCCATAGTGTTATCAGAATAAGGTACCCAGTCTTATCCCTATATTATAGACCCTTTAGACTATATCTTAAACATTTATCTTCATATGTCCCCACATACAGTTTAAGACTCATAAAATAGCCTAGGATGTTAGGTTATTGAATTTAGGGTTATTAAGACAAAACAACAAAAACAGTCAATAACTCTTTATTAATGATTTAATGACGGTCAAATAATTACATTTACAATCTACGAGTTTTAGGGCATAAAACCCAACAAGAAGATGTTTGAGTTCAAAAAGAAGTCCAATGATAAAGAAAAGAAACAAAAAAATAGAAAATAGATGAAGAAATGGAGAAATGGTTTAAATCGTCAAGCCGACAATTAACAACATCCTACTTTCCATCGACTTTGATGTATGCTGCTTGCTTCAACTGTGTGTTGGAATGACTGGTTGGACGACAAGAACATTAGAAAACCCTTAAGAACTTCCTGTTCTCCGATGATCTTTCCCAAGTGAAGAATGGAAGAATGATGGAATTTTTCTCTGATTTTTTTTTTTTTCTTGGGACTCCTTTATGTCAGGGTCACTCTATATATAGTTGGACGCAGGGACATTCTTGGTCATGCGATCAGTACATCCTTTCGTTGCAATCTCCACTTTGTCACGATCATTGTCGCATTCTACATGCTTCTTCTCAATGTAGGGTATGCCAATGTCCTTATATTTTGCCTGTATACCTGCATTTTAATGGGTTAAAACTTGATATTTCGCAAATCTCAATTGTGCAAATGCTCAACTAAAAACGGTATTTTTGCATGATTTTGTGTTAAAGCTCATACAATTTCCACTAAGTTACCTTTATTAATCTAACTTAAAAGCACAAATAAGTTTTATTTCTACAAGTTATTAGAAAGATGGAATATGTATGTGAAAAAATCCAAGATACTAATTTGGACGTCGATTCGAAACCAAGTCAACTCTTCAGCATAATGAGCACAAATCTCCCTTCTTTTTTTCGATTTGAAACCTATCTCCTTTTTTACTATATAGTAGAAAACTTTGAAGAAGTTTTATCGATTGCAATAATGGGTAGGAAAGAGATAATTCTTAAGGAAAAAAGGAGAACTCAATCGTCATTCTATTGTAACCTCTAACTTTTTCAATTTTAAAGAATCTTTTTAATTTATTTTGTTTGAACCAACCCATAGTGTGTACAAAATTGCGTATTAATATGTATATGTAAATAAAAAGCACATGCCAATACGCATAAAATAAAATGTCATTAACGTTTAAACTGTACACAGTGTATATATGGAGTATTTGATATTATATACAATGTACATATGAAACGTTCATAACTCAAAACACAGAAACAAAATTAGCCTACCTTTTGTGAATGGAAGTAGTAGAGACTCGTGCTAATCATGGGTTATGAAATTTTGTAACCTCTGTAGATTATGAATATATATTAAATAATTGTTAATGTGTTATTATATCGTAGATTTCAAATCATGCTCCGAGCCTAAGGAAGCCAAAAAACTCCTAAATGAAAACTGATGAATGAAATTGAGTCTTGAAGATTGAAGAGTTGAACGTGTAGTGAAGATTGGAGACTAAAGATCCTGCACGAAGATTTACCCTATTTGTTATTCAATTTAATTTGTTATTTAGTGTTTGATTGATTTTTAAACTTTTAACTTTAAAATTCAATTACTTAATTAATTAGTCAACATCTTTTTTATATTTCATGAATATGTGTATTTGATATGATGAGAAAGAAAGTTGAATGTTATAATTTTTTTTATTTACGGTTTGCTTTTGTTAAATAGTTGAATAATTGAAAAAATCATTACAGAAAAAAAAAAAAAAGAAAAGATTGATGAAATTAGCCAAGAAATCTATTAATTATTAGGAATGGTTGGAATTGGGAAAAAAAAGAATTGAATTAATAAATATAAATAAAAATATTATAATTATAAATGTTAAAGTAAATTAGGATTTTTCCTTTATTAGTTTATTCCTAATTTGTATTTTTTCTTTGCATTTTTATTGTATTCTGAACTAAACTAATTATTCAATAATATATACAAACTTTGAAAGGATTGAATCCCAGAAATGGAAGTGATTGATCGCTTTTGTCTTTGAAAATGGGATTGGAAAAAATAAAATCAATTTTGAAGAAACTGGATTAAGTATACCAAAAAAAAAATATAAGTAATTTTACCTCATGAAAAACAACTTTTCTTTAAGAAATACAGTGACCTTTCTCTTGTGAAATCCTTCAAGAACACCACTAATCGGGCAACCTTGCCATATCTTAGGAAAAGATCAAAAGATTGTGGGATCTTTCTCCTTTTGGAGGGAATTGAGAAAAAGAAAAAAAAAAATCGTGGGAGAGATCTTGAGAGAGTAGAGAAAGAGGAAACAGAAAAAAAAAAAAAAAGCCAACCTTTGTTTTTATTCTCTATATTTTTATCACTTTACAGATAAAGAACGTGTTTTCCCTCACCCGACTCTCCACTCTCCTGCATTTTTGCAAGGGAGTTATTTTATTTTATTTATTATTATTATTATTAATAAATTAATTTAAACTTAAATATATATATTAAATCATATTTAATATATATAATATATTAAATAAACAATAGTAATAATTAATTAATTAATTAATTTTAAATTGCATTTAAACTATATCAAATGCATATCTTTCTCATAACCTATAGTTTTAATATGAAATCCAATTCATCTTAATTTTACTCCATAATTTTAATATAAAACCTATTTATATTAAATTAATGAGACACTAAAAATATATATGACTTCACTAAGGTCGGAGGTTGAGGTCAATGAGACACTAAAATTGAAAACTTTTAATCATCCCTTGCTTCATTTGTACCTGAACAAAAAGAAAAAAAAAAAAGAAAAAAAAAGGAAAACTACATTTTGCAAATATATGTAGATGTAGGCAAGGTAGGAAAGTTACTTCTTCAAGATACAATTTATCAAAGTTCAAATCTTGTAAAAAAAAATGGAAGTAAGTTAGTAAAAGAAATATATAAAGCAAAATTCCAAAGGACAAAAAAAAGAAGAAAAAAAAAGAGAGAGATAAAAGAAAAGAAAAAAAATGTATTGAAAAAAATAGAAAGGAAAGTGAAAAAGAGGGAAGCAAACAGGAAAAAAAAAAGTATGTAAAAAGAAAACAAATAAATAAATAGTAATATAATTATAATTATAATAATTTAAAAAAGAAAAAAGAAAAAAGAAAAAAGAAGAGAAAGAAAAACTCCATATTTCTCTCTATACTTTTTCAGCTTCAATGGCCGCCCCCTTCTCTCTCTCTCTCTCTCTCTCTCTCTCTCTCTCTCTCTCCTATTTTCTCTCAATTTCCTCTCTCTCCATGCCTCACACTCTCGGTTTTCTCCCTCTCGATGTTTGCGAAAATCCATACCACAAGATCCGAAAACGCACCGACGCCGCCCATCTGCAGCTGACGATGTCAAGTGATTGCGATCGCGGAGTTTAAACAACGGTGAAAATAAAAACTAAAAAAGACCCATGCTCTCGAACCACCGGCGACCAACTCTCCAGTTTCCGACGACAAGATCAAACGAAACACCAACGCTATACGTACTTGATAAGAAGCAAAAGGAAGAGCTTAACAATAATTTGCAAAAGAAAAAAAAAAATTGCAAGCAAAACAAAAGACGGGTTAAAAAACAAAGAGAAGAAAAAGAAGAAAACAGGGGTTGAAGACGCTGCTTTAAAAGCGTGAAGATGATTACCAAAGAAAGAGAGAAGATATTTTCTTTTCAAAATTCAAGAGTTATGACTACTGGTCTATGAGTAAGTCGCGAGGGATTTAGAGGCCCACGCTGTGATATTTATGGGATTGGTTAAATCCAATTCCTAATTAAATTAGATCAAATGAGATCTTTTCAAATTCAAAAATCCATTTGGATTCAAGGTGCATTGACATGGTTTAATTTGGAATCAAATGTTAGCACCGTCGAATTTGGGTCACATTTTATCTTAAATTCAAATCATCCAATGTTGCATCCTCCAAATTAAATTAAGTGTATAATCTCAAATTTATCTAAAGTAGATTTTTATCCTCAATCTAAATCAAATTGAGGGTAAATCATAAATTTCTCTTAAATCAAAATTTAGTCATATTCAAAACTTTGTCTCAAATTCAAATCAAGCTGAAATTTTTATCCTCAATTCAAATCAATTTGAGGGTTAAATCTCAAATATATCTCAAATTAAAATTTGGTCCTATTCCAAAACTTATCCCAAATTCAAATTAATAAAATTTAGGCTTTCATCCTCAATCCAAATCAAATCAAGGGTAAAATCTCATAATTCATCTCAAATCAAAATTTGGCCATATCCCAAATTTTATAAGCATATGTACTAAATTCATAGTTCGATTTGACACATCGAATGAAGTCAATGACATATAACTTATATTTTGATTCTAAACCTTATCTTTTTTGAAATTCATCCACTCATGCATGTTCATAAATCTCGAAAATGGGGCATTTGTTGAATGAGAATTTTTTGACTAATCACAAATTGTCACGTCATTTACCAAATTAATGATGAAATCACGAATAATTGAATTTGGGACCAATTAAAAGACGACATGTGTCCCAATTTGAAATTAAAGACATAAATTGGCAAATCCCGTTGACGCCACGTTTTTTTGTCTTGCCCTTTGGATCAAATAAAAAAAACTTGGTCCAATTTGATATTATTATTTAGGCTAAAACCCAATTGAGTCCTAAAATAGGCTTAATTTAGCCCAAAGGCCAATGAAGGCCCAAGTCCAATTTGTTGGGCCTAAGAGGCCAAGCTCATGGACCAATCAAGCCCAAGCGCACAAAATCCACCTAAGAACTTTATAAATAGAAGAGTGCTCTTCATTTGTGGGGGTTTAGAAAATTCTACATTTTAGAGAACCTAGAGAGAATTCTCCATACGATCAAAAGACCCCTAACTTTTGAAGTTGAATTAGACTTGAAGACTGAAGCTCTTTGGAACATAGATATTCTTTCAAGACTCCAACTTCAAGAACATCCATGTGCTCCACTTTCATACATCAAGTGTACGCATTCAACTGAGAGAGTCAGAGGATCAAGTACTAGAGATCGAACCACACACGCACCAAAACTACATCAACCTAAGTTCAAATCCACGAAACAAGTTTCTCCAGAAACCTCATGCGAACAAATTGGCACACCAAGTGGGACAACTCTACCTCTCATCTCTCTCTCAACAATCAAACTGATCAACGACCTCTAAGAAAGCTGCATCCAAAACTCCTATTGCCAGTGATACCTACACGGGACCTATCACTCGTATTCGCTCAAAGGGGGTCATGCAGGAGAAGGAACAAGGTTTCGTTGTTGGGGAGAACATGTGGAAGCGGTTGACGGAATCCCCAAAGGCGGGATCGTCGCTAAAGAGAATCCTTTGTTTAATAGTCCTGCTCCAGCTTCTGACCGACCCAAGAAGGAATCACACCCTGATGTTATGTCTGTCGTGATGGCCGATGCAACTACAAAGGCAGCCGTGGCGAACATGGAGAGGAAAATAAATCTCCTGATGAAAGCTGTTGAGGAGCAAGACACGAGATCACTACCTTGAGAGATCAAATGTAGGCTCGAGAAACTGCTGAGTCGAGCCAAACTCCCGCCGCCAAGGCAAATGACAAAGGAAAAACTTAGTTGCAGGAAGCTTAGTTGCAACAATCCACCTCTGTCACCTCTTTGTCAGTCCAGCAGCTGCAGGATATGATCGCCAATTCTATTAGAGCCCAGTATGGAGGGCCTTTGCAAGCTACTTTCATGTACTCCAAGCCATACACCAAAAGAATTGACAACTTCAGAATGCCTGCTAGGTACCAACCTCCCAAGTTCCAACTGAAGGGAATTGAATCCCGGTGGAAGCTTGTGATCGCGTTATTTGATTGAATTAAAAATACAAAAAGTTAAGAAAAGGTTAAGCAACGTACATTTGTTAATCAAAATCTTCCCTCAAACTGATAGCCTTCTCCTTGTAGTCTTCTTTTTCCAAGAGATCTTCCTTACTATGACTCTGGAAAGGATCTGGTTTGTGGGAACCGCTTCTTGAAGGAATGAGAAGAATTTTCTTAGAACTTTTCTAGGAAAATTGGGAGAATTTATAAAGGAAGAGTTTTAGAGTAATTGTAAAGATTATTCTTGTAAATAGTGTGTTTTCTATGAGGGCTCCCAAGGGCCCTATTTATAGACCTCTATAGGTTACTCCTAATCTTATTAGGATAACCAATATCCAAAGATTTTAAATTAAATATTTAATAATATCTAATATTAATAAATATCTATCCAAATAATATCTCATATTAAATGGTTTAAAATATTTATATCTCATTTAAATATTTATTTTTTGCAGAAGATCCAAATTAAATAATTAATTATTTGAATCCAATTTAAATTAATTAATTAATTCTCCATCTATTTATTTATATGGATTTCATCCAAATAAATAATTAATTATTTGAATCATATTCAAATAAATTAATTCTCCATATTAATAAGTTATAATTTGAATCTTATTCAAATAAATTTTATAATAAATCATGTAATTAACTGTATCCAATACAATTAATATTTTTCCTCAAAAACTTGAACATTTCAAATTTTTCTTTCAACATGGTTGATCCTTGTTGGTCCGTGGTGAGCTAGCAAGGGGACCTTATGGACCTACAGATTATAAGCTCTAATGATCCAAGATTAATTAATTGAACTTTTTAATTAAATTAATCTTCATTCATTAACTACAAGGCAAACCACTATAGACCTATAGTTGAACTCTTATGCACTGTAAGAAAGTTGTGTTGATGGATATAATCAGTATAAGCAAGTCGATCCTTCACGAGTTATTCATAATTACAACTAGGTCAAATGTTTGTTCTATTCCTAATTACCTCTTATTCTTAAGTACCACTGATTTCTCTAATAAACAATTTGTTTATAATCCAACAATAAAATAAGTCCATCTCAGGCCAGTGAGAGTGTGGGGCCTCTTGTTCAAGACCCAAAATCAGCACTTAAAGGAACTACTCATCTACTTTCCCTATCTGGGAAGGAGTGAATTCCATCTTGTGAAGTTGTGTTCCCAGCTCTTCATTTAGTCAAATCCCCAAAATGGTAGGCTTATTAAGTCGGCAACTCGGGCCACTCTCACCCATGCAGGAGTTCATAAGTCATTCAGGAATAAGATCGAGTCGCACATGATCATCCTATAAAATATTAATCTCATCAATTAACGGATTTACAAAGAGAGATTAAATATTTCGTGGTCTAGTCTTATACAAACTCTTTGTATAGGATACCCCAATTCACATATCTCCACATGAACGGTTTGGATCAAACCATTGGTAACTATTACAAAGTGAGTCATATCCATAGTGTCACTAGGATAAGGCACCCAACCTTATCCATATATTATAGACCTTTAGGTTATTTCTTGAACATGATCCACTTGTATGTCAACTACATACATGTTCAAGACTTCATGCAATAACCTTGGATTTTTTCGTTAATGGATAAATTAATATTTCATAATTAATAATTAATAATTAACTAATCAATTATGATACTTTAGGGCACAAATCCCAAAATAAACAGTTCGACAAAAAGGGCAACCTAAAGCAACATGTTGCCCACTTTGTCGAAACATGTGAGAACAGAAGAACTAGAGGAGATCTGTTAGTCAAGCAATTCGTCCAAATCGTAAAAGAAAACGCTTTCAACTGGTACATTGATCTGAGCCGGAAGTGATTGACAGCTGGGAGTAGTTAGAAAGAGAATTCTTAAACCGCTTTTACAGCACTAGGTGTACTGTGAGCATGATGGAGCTGACCAATGCCAAACAATGGAAAGGAGAGCCAATCATTGATTACATCAATTGATGGAGGGCTTTGAGTCTTGACTACAAAGACTGGCTCACCGAACTGTCCGTGGTGGAGATGTGCACCCAAGGCATGCATTAAGGTCTTCTTTACATTCTACAAGGGATAAAGCCCTGCACGTTTGAGGGTTGGCAACTCGCGCCCATGACATGAAGTTGAGCATCACCAATAGGGGGACAACAGATTTCCTAGTCCCCGTGGTAAAGAAAGAGAAGAGGGAGATGAAAGGCACAAAAAAGATCACGAAGAGTGCCACGAAGGAATCCATGGTGTTAACAAGACCCCGTTGAAATTTTCCTCCAAAGGAAAAGAAGAAAGGGCTGGAAGGAAAGACGATGGAGGCGAAAGGCGTTGCCTAATCTTAAAAGAAAGACAAGAAAAAGTTTACCCATTTCCTAACTTCTATGTTGCAGACATGTTAGAGCAACTATTGGAGAAGCAACTCACTTAATTGCCAGAGTGCAAGCGACCTGAGCAGTTAAGGAAGGTCAATGATCTCAACTACTACAAATATCACCGGGTCGTCAGCCATCCATTTGAGAAATGCTTCATTTTGAAAGAGTTGATTCTGAAGTTGGATCGTGAAAAAAAGATTGAGTTAGATCTGAATGAGGTAGCTCAGACAAATCACGTTGTCGTGGCAATGGCTTCAAGTGTTCTACCATCAACACCCTTCCATGAAAAAGAAAGTTTGATCCAGTTCAGGACCTTTGAGCCTATAATTGTTTGATTCTAACAAGAAATCATGAAAACAGGCTGCCAAAAGAAGGAAGAACATATCGAAGAAGATGACGAAGGGTGGACCATCGTGACCCATAAGAAAAAGAGGTCATCAAAGTCTACCCAAAAGGAATTGCGCTTCCATCGAAACTACAAAAGAGGAAGCAAAAATCAGAAAAACAAAAGCAAGAAGAAAGTGTGGATGCCCAGGCTTGTGAAGGAAGAGGACGAGAACTTTCCTCAACTTTGACGACCAATAACTCTAGCAGAATTCCTCCCAAGAAATTTCTTTGATAGTCATCTAGAGGAAGTACTGGAAATTGTCACGTGTCATGTTGTTAGCACAGCGGAAGGCGAGGGTAATCCTTCATGTTCAATGGGGACGGTAGCCGAATCAGGAGACCTACCATCATTTAGTGTAGATGACCTGCTATCCCTCCTTCAAGCAACTAAGATTGCCTTCATCAACGCCTGCTAGATTCAGGTGCATTGAATCAAACATCCTAACCTCACAACATGCACATGCACCTCTTGCTACACATCTATAGCCTTTTCAGATGAAGACTTATTGCTGGGATCCAAATCGCATAACAGGCCGTTGTTTGCTTGGGGTATATACGAGAACTAAGCCTAACTCTCAAAAGGGTGAGGCATCCACCAACTCTGCAAAGCCTAAAACCTCGAAAGATGACAAAGTTACGAGTTCTCCAGTCTTGCGTTATGTCCCTTTGTCGAGATGTAAGAAGGGAGAGTCTCCATTTGCAGATTGCTCAAAGGGTTTGAAGGTTGGCGATGTTGAAATCCTAAAAGAAAGTTTTGTTATGCCACATACTAGTATAACAAAGCAAGAAATTTAGGAACCGAGAGTGGTCATGACAAAAGCGAATCTACCCAAGAGATGGACGAAGGATGGCTTCGACCCAAAGGCTTATAAACTACTAGCAAAGGCAGGCTACGACTTCACTACCCACACTGAGTTCAAGAGCCTGAAAATTTATTAGCAACTTGAGCTTTCTCACTACCTACAGTGAGTTCAGACCATTTGTTGCACGTGCTTTGGTCTTTGAAAGACTAAGTATGATGGTAACGAAAGAAGAAAGCCAGCAGCCAACGCCCAGCCTGGATTAGCGATCGAACACCCCGTGGGTCAACCGTTGATTGTTTTAAGCGTGTAAGTGAAGTGCTCTAGCAAAAATGCATCTTGCGACATGAAAGCTGAAGAGGGAAGTGTTGCTAGTGCAACCATAAAGAGGAAAGGGCCAATATCCCGAGCATCAATTTGGCACCGCATTAGGCACAAGGATGCCGAAAACTATTCAAACGAGAAGCTGCCTCATGAGACAAAGGGTGAGGGAGAAATTCGCAGTGTTGTCCCTTCACGAATGAAAAGAAAGATTTTTGTTACCCTCGATTCAAGCAAAGGCTCATTGAAGGTAAAGAGACGTGACGTTATCTTTACTAATCCTAAAGACAAAAGCTCAGAATAGGCAAAAGGTGAAACTTCATGTCACCACATCACCATCATCGAAGAATCAGAGAGCGAAATGTCCAAAGAAGATGTGGAGGACACCTCGCTAACGCTTGAGGATGGTGGTCAATCCCAATTGTGAGCTCAAAGAAGTAAATCTTGGTAACATAGAAGAGTCACTCCCAACTTTCATTAGTGCATCTCTCTCAGGGGAGAAGGAGGGCGAATATATGAACTTACTCACTAAATACAGGTACATCTTTGCTTGGTCGTATAGAGAGATGCTAGGCCTTGATCCAAAAATAACAATCCATCATCTTGCAGTCAAGCAAGGCCATTGACCAGTTTAACGGCTCAACGACACTGTCGGCCAGAGCTTATCCCCAAATTGAAGCAGAAGTCAATAAGTTGATCGAGGCAGGATTCATCCGTGAGGTTAAGTACCCAACGTGGATAGCAAACATTGTTCCCGTTAGAAATGAGAACGTTCAGCTCTGTATGTGCATAGATTTTCGTGACCTGAATAATCTCTGCCTAAAGGATGATTTTCCTTTACCTATCATAGAGATCATGGTTGATGTAATCACTGGCCACAAGGCCTTATCTTTTATGGACGGGTCGTCCGGATATAATCAAATACAAATGGGTCTTGCAGACGAGGAAATAACGGCTTTTCAGACTCCAAAGAGAATGTATTGTTACAAGGTATTCCCTTCGGGCTAAAGAATGCTAGCGCTACTTACCAACGAGCCATGCAAAAAGTGTTTGATGATATGCTGCACAAACATGTCGAATGCTACGTCGATGATCTCGCAGTCAAGTCCAGAGAGCATTAAGACCACTTAAGAGATTTAAAAGTCGTGTTTGATCGCCTGCAAAAATATTAGCTAAGGATGAACCCCCTCAAGTGCGCGTTTTGTCACACCCCATCCCAGATACACTCTATACCTAGGAAGGAGCATGATCCTGTTTTCCCTTTATAAAACTCTATAGGATGGATACCATATAAATAGCAAAACAAAACATTTCCATTGACATATCAGAAGAAAATGCAACCTCTCAACAAACATAACTGTATATATACATATAAGGTGCAACACGTCCTCCTTTCTACCCTCAGAAATGTGCATAATACAAGATATATGTACAGTCTAAATATTTACAACTATCCCAGAGGTTCACTTCCAGATAGGCCCAGACGAGATTCTTCTGTAGGCTAGGCGTCCCAGACACGCTCGCTACCTGAAACAACAAACAACAACAAACTGAATGAGCAGAAAGCTCAGTGAGTGACTAAATCTACTAAACTATTCATAAGAAATATAAGCTAGTTTGTGAGTAGTAACCATCACATATCACATCCCAATGAATTACCAAGATTCACTTTCCACATTGCACATATAACTATCAAATTCTCATGTCTCACAGACTTGCAACTATTTAGTGCTTTCACTTCCCGTCCCTCAGCACTTACTCAATTGTAATTACAGTACCATGTGCCTTCACATGAAATCCCTCAGCACAGGTAACAAATTCTATCTTTGCTCAAGTGCCTTCACTCATGATCCCTCGGCACGAGCTAGTGTGTGATGGATTACTACATGCCTTCACTCATAGTCCCTGAGCATTGTAGTCCATTCCTTATTGTAATTCAAGTGCCTTCACAAAGTCCCTCAGCACTTAAGTCATGCTTACACACATACAAGCTTTCACCATAAGGTCCCTCAGCTACGATTATGTATGGACATTTATATTGATACTCTATAAAATCACTAAACATGACATTCATAAGGCATACTATAATGAATTATGTTCCCTCATCGATATGCGTACTAAATTTAACACAAGATATAACAAATAGTCACTCACAATTGGTCCCGGCTCTAAGTGGGTTATAAGCCTCCCCAAGCTCTTCTTGGCCTGAAAACACATAATCCTCAAGTTTAGTTTCCATAATCTCCATTTTTCTTTAACACACAATAGTAACGTTACTCTTTAGAAAATTGTAAGCTGCCAGCGTTACTCATTTGATACTTAAACTATACTAGCAATACTGCGTTGATTGAAACCAGCGAGACTACCTTGAGGAGCGATACCCAGCGATACTCTAGCAAGAATCGTGAGACGCAAAGCCTATCTTGCGTTGCACCGTTACTTGCTTCGCTGCCCTGTCTCTCGCTCACTCAGCAATACTTCCGCTGCAGCAGAACCGTTTCCTTCTTCCTTTCTTCTTCCTTCTTCAACCTGCTAACATTTCGTTTCAATCAATTTTAGTACTTCCTTCCTTCTACAAACTTGTTAAAATACAGGTCCTTCATCTTACCTCCAAATTTCATGAAGAACGTCCTCTCCGTTTAGGATATATCCTTCAATAACTCCAAGTTACCCCTAATCATCCGGCAGTTCAACTCCAGTCTCTTCTTCCTGAGTTTGACACACAATTATACAAATTTCAGCTCAAGCATCCTTCATGAAACCTGCTAGAAATCAAGTTAACTTACTAACCTCAAAGTTTCAGCCCTAACCTCCGTCTCTTCAATTTGTTCTTCCTCCAAAACCGAGTATCACGCTGAAGAGATATCAGCAGCTGAAACCTCTGCCAAACCCAAGTTTCTTCCACGAATATAATGAGATTTCCACTTCAAATCAGCATGAACATCTTCTTCTACCTCCTTCCGATGTTTCGTCTTAATATGGACCCAACTCGAGCTCTGAAATGCAATCAGAACAATTGAATTCTCAATCCACTTATATATATACTACCGACTTATCTTCCATTTCAACACTATACTATAATCCGTTCAACGCATACCTTCTATGCTCAGCTTCAGCAATGCACACGGCCTCTGATGATATTTCTTTTCAAACTCTCCCGCCAAATAGTTAGCAAACGCATTACTTTCTCCCGGCCAATACTCTTTGTCCAACGCATACCCACCTTCGACGCATGGTAGCGTTCACCGCATAATAGCCTCACCGCAGATCAGCTCCCAACTCCTCGTGGCCTTTACTTCCAACGGCACACTGCCTTCAATGCGTTTGCCGCATAATAATCCTTGGTACCAAGTGGTCCTCCACGCCTTATGTCCTCAACGCGTCACGACTTCAGCGCATGATAAACTTCCCTCACCTACCAAAACTGTTTCCACCACAACAGGTTGCCATTAACGCATAGCTGACACTTAGTCGTTTTCCCACTCCAAATGCAAGCCAGCCAACTACTCTTACACAATCACCCATCTCTCGGCCCCTTCTTACCTTGCGTTCTCAAAATATTAGGTGCGGGGCTTACACGTTTGGTGTAACCTCTGGAAAGTTTCTTGGTTTCATTGTAATGCATCGAGGAATTGAAATAGACTAATCTAAAATCGACGAAAAATTGCACGAAATGACCCATAAACGAAAAACTTATCTATGGATGACCCACTCTAAAAAACTTTATCATCAATGACCTTTTGGCCACATGAAATACCAATTTTACCCGAAATTAAAATAGCCCAAAACTTTCTCTCTCTCCCGAAATTGATTGCATTGAATATCGAAGCCTTCATCACTAGCATTTTCTAGAATCATTCAATGTTAACTACCATTATACCAACAAAATTGAATGCAAGAATACTAACGGACGGTCGATCTCACGCATTCTTCCATTATTCCATTATGTTCTGTGAGTATCATAAGCATCCAGACGAACTTATTCTTCCATTTTTCTCTATGAGTTACAGCGTCTGTCGCTTTTTCATCTTCGTCTAGTGTTCGTTTCAGAAACATCATGGGTTAGAATCAGAAACACAGAGAATGTAAGTGTTTCTCTTCCTATATCGTATAGTTATATATAAACTGTAACACCCCCACCCTAGATAATATATATATACTTCTATATCTATACCTAGGAGTGAGTGTTACCTAACCTGTATTCTATTATACCTTTTTATAAATGCATTTTTATTTTAATATCATAACTAGCCAGTGAAATGCTCAGCCTTATAACAGTTATACAAAACTTCTTAATAAGATCGCATCATAAGTAAGTTTTAAAAGACCATGTTTAGAGTTACAAGTATGCCCGGTGAAACTCACGTATGCCACTTAAAATAAGTTCAACCTCTACTAAGGGATGGGGTTTACAGATTTCCAAATTACAAAATTCTATTCTGGCACAGACGGATCTTGATGGTAGGCTAGGCACCCCGAACACGCTTGCTACCTGGAAAGGAAACATCAGAGAAACAGAAATCCATGAGCTACAATGCTCAGTGAGTGACTACTAAAATACAAACTCAATAAAATCATAACTACAATCTTTGGTATGAATTGCTCAAACATGCTTTATATCACGCTTCATGAACTTGTAAATGACTATAACCTGTAAAATCACTGTCATTACATAAATGATTGTCTTTTCATTAAACCTTTGTTGAGGAAGAGCGAACTCAACGCACCCAACATCAATAAGCCTTAGCTGGGTGAAGTAATCTTTACACATCAGCGTCAAGTATTTTCTATTATGTTCATAAGTCTATCTGATCTCGGGCTGCCCGTGTACCTTCTCATGTCCTTCGGTACCAGGGTCCCAGGGGATTACTTACTCACCGTCTTTAAATCCTTAGGTGAGAGTTTCATATAAATTAATTACTAGGGCTGCCCTTTTGCCTTCAACTAACCTTCAGCATTGGGTCCCATTCAATTCTCTCTAGTGCATAGGCACGTATAATACTTTTAACATAAATTAACTGTAATCATGATATCTCAAAATTCTCGAACATTCATCTGGTAACTATCTTGATAAAACTTAGAACGTTACTTGATACGTTTCAAGCTTAATCTCATATTTTATAAGATATGTGCTAGTTCATATACAAAAGTACATTTCAACTCATACTTTAAAGATAGTATTAAACATATAGAAAACAACACTGAATTTAAGCTTATCTTAAATCATAAAGTCACTCACGACTTATTCTGGGCTCCGAGCTGGTTATACGCTTTCCCTAGCTCCTCTTGACCTGTAAACATACCTTTTTCATGTTAGACATTTCTAACATTCCTCCTTATATTCTTTATGTTTACTTAGATATCTTAGATATGGGTTTTTATCACTAATCTTTCTTTCGTTTACAACTTCCTATAATGAGCGAGATTTTAGACTAACTGCTTCTAACCATGCGGCATCAGCGATACTCAGCCTCACTAGTTTAGCGATATTACCTTAATAAGTAATACTAAGCGAGAGTCAGCGACAGTTATGAGACGCAAGGCCCCTTACGTTACCAGCGACACTTGTCTTGCTGATCACCCTCCAATTCTTTAACGATACTCTTTTCCTAGCGACCCCGATGGTTATTGTTCTTCTTCTTCCTTCTCTAACCTGTTCTCAAACTGCTAAACATCGAATTCCAGCCAAAGAATCAGAGATATCTTTCCTCTACAAACTTGTAAAGAAGTGAGCTTCCTAACTTACCACGAGATTTCCAACTCTACCTCTTCTTCGCTAAGGAAACCATCTTTGAATAACTTCAATTGCTTCGTATCAGCTAACAGCTTTCACATTAGCACAATTCCAAATGTTTCTTCCTTTAAAACTTTGCGGTAGCTTCAACTTCCCAGCTTGCTCTTCTTCAGAACACCATATGATGTCTAAACTTTCGTCAACCGTCAAGCCTCTGGTTCAGTTCCAATTTCACCATGGAAATGGTCTGGTTCCTACTTAACTCCGGCTTAAACAGTTTCTTCGACCTCTCTTCGTTGTTCTTCTGTGAAAAAGGGGTAAATCTAGATTTGAACTATGTCTAAAAGTGTTGATTGAGTCGGCGTACTTACTTATATATATACATACCACCGACTCACCAATACGGCCATCACCTCCTTACTTAGGTTGGCTGACTCAACCTTCCGTGCAAAGCTTCAGCAACGCATAGCTTGTTTTACAATTGTTCAGCGCCCAGTCGTCGCATAGTTACTTAACGCATGATTCTCTCGACCCTTCTTCTAATGTACCAATACATACCAACCTTCAACGCATAGTGACTTCCAACACCTTGTGGCCCTCAACGCCTCATGGCTGTCAACGCCTAGTGACCTTCAGCAAATTCTCAACGCATAGCTTCACTAACACATGGCCAACACTTAGCCTCAAATACATGCCGTCAAGCGATTCTACCATGCGTCCAACATGGTTTTTCACTAAGTATGCGTCCAACTTCACTTACTTCTAAATTATTCTTTTTAACCCTGCCCACCACTTGATGAGGTTTCCTTTCTTCCAGAGGTCTTACTGCTAAGCTTAAAAATCATGGTTGCGTTCTCCTGATCCGTTTATCCTACGTAGAATAATTCTTGACTTCAAGAATTACTTTGATTTCAAGATTCAAAATTCGTCAACTCAACCTTTCTATCAAATCCTTCTAATTCAAATTCTATCTACGGCCTATGTAAACTAACACTCGAGCACAACCGTTCTTGTCCTACTTCTTTCCTTAATAAGCTCTTCCATGAAATAGTCTTAGAAAGAGGGTGTGACATAAACGGTCGCTTATGTAGAAGTAAACGATCGATTATCTTCATATAGTCGATCAATTATAGTTAACTAAGTTATTGCCTACACTATTCTTAGTGATCGCATACACGATATTAGGCGATCGCTTACACATTATGTATGCGATCACTTATTATGATACTAGACGATTGCTTAATCCATCACAAGGTGATCGCATACATGATACTAGGCGGCGATCGCATACATGATTCTAGGTGATCATTTACATTGGCCTACGTGATTGCTTACATTTTACTAGGCGATCACTCCGTTTTTTTATTTTCTAAAGACATTTTCTAACCAAAAACCTTAACTTCTCTGCAGATCAATGAATCTACTTTGCATCTTTGTGCGATTTGGTGGGAAATGGGATCAGTCCGGATGCAACTATGTTGGAGGTCAAATGAAAGGTCTGAAAATCAAAAGATATATCCTGTAGTGAATTAGTTAGCATACTACATGAACGACTGAACATTGATCCCTACCTGTTCGATATACACATCAAATGCTGCTATAATTTGTTGGTCCAAGTTTCTCCAATTGACATAGTAGACGATGAATATCTTAATCTTTTTCTAGAAGGAAGTGATGCATCTCGGATGCCATTGTTTGTATCACATACACCTCACAAGAGACATAGAGTACATGACATTCATGAAGAATGCAATCCAACGGCTGAAGCAGTTCCAAGCATTCCAACATATGATTTTCACACCACGTCATCATTGGAGGAGAATGTTGAGGCATGCAACCTGGGGGATGACAGAAGTGAAGAATGAGTTGGTCAAAGTATTCCGACATATGACATGTACGAATAGTGGTCAATACCACAGACAATCCCAACCCGATCTGTGGCAATACCATTCGTTCAAGTGCCCCTCACTGTCCTAACTCAACCATTCGTAGACACAACAGGACCATCAAATGGTCCATCGTACGATGATCTCATCACAATACCCCACGATTGTTTGAGCTACGAAGATATAAGGGAATGTTAGATTTTCTTCTCCAAATATGACATGTCAGTTAAATTGTCGATACTTGCTATAAAGAAGAACTTTGGATACCGTGTAAAGAAATCTACGAAGCGTTTGCTGACAGTGCGGTGTTTGGTTGAGGGATGCAATTGGAGAGTTCGTGCAAAAAATTTGGAAGGAAGCGGTTTTTTCAAAGTGACGAAGTATTCGAGTGCCCATACATTTTCCCTTGAGATGAGGACGGGTAATCACCAACAAGCCAAGAGTTGGTTATTGGACACTTAATCAAGTCCAAGTACGATCAAGTAGGCCGAACATACCGTCCAAGGGATATAATTGAAGATATCCGGCGGGATTATGGTGTGAATATAAGCTATGGGCGAGCTTACCGTGCAAGGGAGTAGGCTCTGGTATTTGCACAAGGGTCGCCAGAAGGATCATATGCTCTTGTCAATTCATATGGTGAAGCACTGAAACTTGCAAACCCAGGCACGGTGTTTGAGGTTGAAGTAGAAGATTAGCGGTACTTTAAGTACGTCTACATGGTGTTTGGTCCGTGCATTAGGGGATTCTTGAACTGCATCCATCTTGTCATGGTTGTCAACGATACTCATTTGCATGAGAAATATAAAGGTATATTGTTGATAACAACATGTATTGATGACAACAACAACATATATCCAATTGCTTTTGGTATCGTAGACGGCGAGAACGATGCATCCTGGATTTGGTTCATGACCCACTTGAAGGCCTCGATTGAAGACATCCCTAACTTGGTGATTATATCAGATCGTCACATATCAATCGGGAAAGCTGTATCAAGCGTATTCCCAAAGGCATTCCATGCATTGTGTATATACTACATTCGAAATAACTTGATGGATAAGTTCAAGAATAAGGACATAATTCCATATTTCTACCTAGCTGCCAAGGCGTACAGGATGTCTGAGTTTCAAATATATTGGTTTAAGCTTCAAAGATATCCCGGGGTGACAGCCTACCTTGAAGAGATTGAATTACAACGGTGGGCACGGGTGTACCAAGTCCATTGTAGGTATGACAAGATGACAATGAATATAGTAGAATGCCTCAATGGAGTCTTAAAAGACGCGAGGGAACTGCCTATTACGAAGCTTCTTGAGCATATTTAGGGTTGGTTACAAAGTTGGTTCTATGTCCGACGTACACATGCCATAGCATGCACAAACCTTGTAACCGACTATGCAATTACTATCTTGAAAAAGGTTGAATTGGTGTTCAAAACGTATCGTGTATCTCTAGTGGACATGTATGTGCTAAATGTCGACAATGGACATCTTGGTGGGCTGGTTGATCTCCGTTCATGAACATGTACGTGTATGGAATTCAATTGCATGGAGATTCCATGCTCACACGCAGTAGCTGCGCTAGCCATGCGGAACATTAATATCCAAACGTTGTGCTCAAAGTGGTTCACAGTAGAGTGTCTGCTTGCCGCTTATGCCGAACTGATATACCCAGTTGGCCATCGACAAGAGTGGAGACAAAGACCTGATTTCTATGACTTTGAAATCTTACCACCGCGAAAGGTGCCAAGCATAGGTCGACGGCAGACCGTTAGAATACCGTCTACTGGTGAGGAGCCACGACAAGTACATAAGTGTACGTGATGCAATCAAGGAAGACACAACAGAAAAACATGCCGGCAACCTGATGCACACTTCAAGTGTTAACCACAAGTGTACGGGTCAAGTTATAATATAAGACAGTGAAGTCCGAATATCGTTCCACTAGAGATCCAATTGTGAAGGTTTAAGTTACTTAGCTATTCTAGAGTTTAATCAATTTTATTTGAGGATTGGAATTGAAGTTGTTAATTATGGAAAATATAAACCAAATAAGGAAAGTAATAAAGTGAGAAACACAAGAGTCAAAGAGAGTTCTAGGGTAATGAATCCTTGTTTATTTCATCATGCAATATTATAGATTTCATGGATTTTATTGTAATTCATATGTCTAAGTCTAGAAACTTAATTCCAAGTTATTTTCTCTAAAAAACAACCCTTTCTCATGCAACTCGATTGTTACTAATCTCTTGAAACCAATACAAATTACATGGCATTAAGAATAGTCTTTGGCAACTTTTATTGTCAACCTAACTACTCTCGTGACAGATTAACAACAATTCATTGTTATAGATCAAGTTAATCATACAATCTCTCAATCATACATCTAACCTAACATGTGTAGATGGCCAATCCACAAGAATTAAACACAATAATAATGAAAAGCATAATCATTTAAACAAACCATGAAAGTCTACAATATCAACATAAATTCATAAACAATTCATCAAAACCCTAAAATTAAAGAGTTTAGCCACTCATAGCTTGAAGCAACATATTTAAGCAAAATAAACAAAGAAAGAGTGTGAAGAAAGGGAAACTCTACTGAAAAGAGGCTCTTGATTGAGGTAGCACCGTCACAATCGCCTTGGCTCCCACGTCGGAATTCGATTGGCACCACGATTATCTCGAACTCTTTTCCTCTTCCTTGCAACTAACTCACTCTTTGAACTCTTTTATGAACTCTCACTCAATTCTCTCCTTCTTGTGCCTCTTTAGGTCTGTAGATTGATGGTTGATTGATTGATTAAGATTGTTAGAAACCCCCAAATTTATAGAGTTGGCCACCCAAAAACTTACCTAAAATACCAAATTTTTATTTAAGGAAAACTAGCGCCGCGACGCTGGTCTATAGCGCTGCGACGCTAGGCTTGCATCCAAAATTGTTGCTCTCGGGTTTTAGTGCCGCGGCAGCGCCATCCAAGGGCCGCGGTGCTATGATGCGTTCAGAATGTGCGCTCGGGTTTTAGCGTCGCGGCAGCGCCGTTCCGGTGCCACGATGCTATGATTCGTTCAGAATGTTGTGCTCGGGTTTTAGCGCCACAACAGTGTCGTCCAGGTGCCGCGGCGTTATCCTAAATTTTGCCCTTTTGAGTTTTTCAGCTCTTTTTCGCCGTATTCTTGCTTGGTTTTGATGTTTTAGTCTTTTCTTCTAATTTTCCTCATTTTAACCTGAAAATCACTAGCAAACAAGTGAAATCTAATATAAACTCCTTTAATTTGAGAGGATAGAAAACACTTTTCAAGTGCTTATCAACACCCCAAACTTAAAGATTTGCTAGTCCCAAGCAAAGAATAAAATCAAATAATAGGGAGTTTAGATGAAGAAGTGTGTAATTGACTCATATCTCAGAGAATAGCATTTAGAGCTTAAGTAGAAACATGTAAGCATGTCTATATTGTTATAATCATTTAAGGCCAAATCTTGCTATCTCCCATGTGTGTGTGTGTAAGCCTCCTTCAATTTAAAATGCTAGAACTCAAATTAGGACTTAAGAGAGTTTCTTTAGTTTTTCCCCTACTATGGCTCATGCACCAATCTTCAAGCTTTCATACATTTCAAGTGAGTAATATGTCCACTAAGGTGCCTTTCTGATAACTTGTAGAAATACAAGTTGTGATAGCCTTTTTCTTAGATAAATAGAGATTAAATAGAGAAGCATGTGACAAGTTATGTTAACTTTTATTAAGAAATCTTCCTTTGCGTTATACTCTTATATTTTTAGGAAGATAATGATTTGACCACTTTTTGAGCCTAAAACGCATGTTTTGACGCAGGAATGCAAAACGATGCGTTGATGACTTCTTAACGCAGGACAACGCGTTAGCAATCTGTTCTTCGTGGACGCATGATTTGAACGGAATGCAAACAACCTGACGATGCGTTAACAACTATGCATGACTATGCATTAGCAACCTACGACGAGTTGACATCGGCCAAACTATTCATGGACGCATAGACGACCATCAATGCAAGGCGCTGAGAATTAAATCAGAATCTTGAGAGATTGACGGATGATTGACAAACATGATTTGTGGCTAAAGTGGTGGATCTTAATTGACCCGAGAATCACGCAATCAGGCGAGATGGACGCATGGTATCAATCTCGCCGCCAATCAAGCAGATTTGTCATTAATTGCGAACGCATCATCTATAAAAGGGCAACTCTGCGAGATGAGAAAGGGTTTTTGATTCTTGGAAGAACTCCATAAGTGACAGCAAAGTTCTCTCAGACTTCAACCGGAGACGAATAGCTCGAGAGAGAAGAGTCTTCCCTCCGCCGAACCACTTCACAGCAGAACCTCACGCTTCTATCCGGGCGACTCAAGACATTGACGTCTTTCCTGCTTTCTTTCTTAGTTTTTTTTCTTTCTTGATTTTAGATTTGTGTCAAGACATTGAGCTTATCTAAAGTTGTATTCCGTTTCATCAATATATATATCTTCCATGTCTACTCATTTCTCTATACTTTCCGCTTTTTACTTTCAAACCATGAGTAACTAATCACTCAATGGTCTAGGGTTGCGTTAGCATCTAACTAAGAACCATAGTGTAACTATTTCATCTTGTCAATTGCGATCTCTGATGCTTATGTCCATCTAACAAATCGATATAAGTAATAATAATCAAACTGCTCGAGAGGGTAAGTGATCGTGGAACTCAATTGAAAAGGGTCAAGAAGTGTTACCTGTCTATAGGAATAACCTTGGTTCTTAACACTCTCCTATGCGTTATAGACATATAACGCATAGCGGCTGACAACCGGGAGAAGAGTCGCAAGTATGAATAGAATACTATCATGCGTTTCCGATGTTAGATGTTAACCAACCCGAACCCTTTCTTTATCCATTCATTCACATCATTAGCTGAATTTGCTGTGTCGCATGCTTTCCATCTCTCATATTTTAGTCTAGTGTACAAACAATCGCTTTCCTTAGATTAAAAACAAACATTCTCAACTATTTCTTGGTTACCACTGCAACGCATGAAATCCACATAAATACTAAATCAATATAATCCCTGTGTTCGACCTCGAACTCACTGGGAAAACCTACTCCTTTGCTTATACTTGGGTAAAGGATAGGAAAACTTGACAAGATCACCAACGCATTGTAGTAAGACGCATAGCATGTTCAATGCATGATATGTAAAACGTATCATCATATCTTAATCACACCTTGCGTTTGTAAATTTCCAATTCCACAAATAATTTCCACAACACTTTCAATCATTTTTTTTTCATGGGCCCAAACTTGCATTCTTTTACTTAGAGGCACTAGCTTTCACACATTCACTGTAGGGACTCGTACCTAGTCAAAAAGGCAGCTCTTTTTACCCCTATCCATGCATACTCATTACAAGTTTAACATTTGAAAAGATAGACAAATAAAGCTCATACGTTTTGTGTACACTTTTTCTTTTCTCAAGGCATGTATACTCTTTTCTTTTTCCTTAGTCTAAGATTACAAGCTATCATGCATTTCCACTCTCTAATCGGTGGGGCCTTTCGAAGTGACAACCAAATACACCCAACTTAATCCTTTTTTCAGTTAAAGATTCTAAATTAAAGTGGCTACGTGCTCAAGAATATAAGAGATTTTAAGAGGGGCCTAAATGAATTTAACTCAAGATAGTGCTATTCTATTTCCACAATAAGTCATCTATCATGCAAATTTGAATCTCATCATGGGCAATCAACATCAGGGCACACGACCATAAACAACTTTCCCATTAACTTTGAAAGCTCCAAAATTTTTAAAATTTTTTTCAAAATTAACATGCATATGATCATTAAAACTTTCACTAACATGCATAGCAGGGTAAGAAAACACACAAAAGTACGAGAGACGCCTCCCACCCCAAACTTAGAGTCATGCATTGTCCCCAATGCATAAGAGCGTCTAACAAAGAAAGAACATGCCTGGGAGCAAGCGAGAAGCCACCAAACAGGCTTGGTATAAGGAGTACTTTGTGTGATAAACCAAGTTCCTGAGAGATAAAGCATATGAGTGACTCCAAGATTTATTGAAAATAAAATAAAAAGAAAAGTAAAAAAAGCAATAACATTGGGTTGCCTCCCAATAAGTGCTTGGTTTAACGTCTTCTAGCTAGACGGGGCTCGTGAATCACGGCAGATCCCAAGGTGGTTTCTTCCTTTCATGCTTTGGATCACCTACAACTTTTAGTATTGGCCCACATTAACACTCACAAACATATTCATTAGCATTTAGTGAGTTAGTCAACAAATCATTATCAAGTTGGACATCATCGTTTCTAATGTAGTCAAGTATCGTTAAAGAATCATCATGCTTAAATTTTACCGGACTCACCACTTCATTTTTAATATGCTTCTCCATGATTTGTTCATAATTCATTATAGGTTTGGGAGGCATGCAAGAAGAACTAGGAGAATTATCACAACTAGAAACATGTTTCATAGGATTTTCTAATTTAACATCAAGCATGCCATTAATCTTACCATTCAAAGGAGGCTTATCATGCATAGAGTTTTTATTCGAAGAGAGAGGCGATATTACCTTTGTGCTTGGCTCATGATGCTCATACCCTACATCTGAATGCTTAGGGTTTTATAGATGTCAAATGTTACCTTCTCATCGTTAAGGCGGAATGTGAGCTTTCCATCTTCCACATCGATGAGGGCCCTTCCGATGGCCAAGAATGGTCTCCCAAGGATTATGGGGACTTCGGCATCTTCCTCCATGTCTAATATTACAAAGTCTGTCGGGAAGATAAACTTGTCTACCTTAACCAAGACGTCCTCCACAATGCCAGGGATGAACAAATGATCGATCGGCCAAAAGCAAAGATATGGTAGTTGGTTGCATCTCTCTGCCATTAAGCTTCCTAAACATGGATAAAGGCATTAAATTAATGGAAGCTCCAAGATCACAAAGTGCTTTAGTAACCTTATTATTGCCTAAATGACAAGGGATAGAGAAACTCCCTGGATCCTTTAGTTTTGGAGGCAATTTCCTTTGTAGTGCCGCACTACATTCTTCGGTTAGTGCAACCATTTCATAATCTCCATACCTTTTCTTCTTAGACAATACATCCTTCATGAACTTGGCATACTTAGGCATTTGTTCTAATGCCTCTGCAAAAGGAAGGTTAATTTCTAACTTTTTGAATATGTCTAAGAACTTTGAAAATTGAGCATATGTTGGACTTTGAGGAAAAGATAAAGTATTAGGGATAAAAGAAATAGAGTTAGAGGTACTCCCTATGTTGGACTTTGATTTCTCCTTTTCCTTAGATGCACTCTCTTTTTGTGGAACATTCTCTATGATGGCTTCATCCTCTTTTTGTGGAAGCTCATCATCTTCATAATTGATAAAGGGGTGGATAACTTTTTCCCACTCCTCAAAGTCATAGCCTTGCACTCCTCCCTTGGGTTTCTCTCGGGGCAACTAGGGAACTTACCCTTTTGCATTGTTTGGAGGGAAGTGGCCATTTGACTAAATTTAACCTCCAAGTTTTGGCGTGCCTTACCTTGGCTTTGAACGGTGCTTGCAATTGTTTGGACAGAATTCTCCAATGTGGTTGTTCTTGCTCTTGACTCCTTAACAAAGTCAAGCATTATGTCCTCTGGTGATGATGTCTTTGCATTCCCCGCTCCATTGAATCCTTAAGGTGCTTGCAACACGTTTTTGTTGTTGGCATATGAGAAGTTCTCGTGGTTCCTCAAGTTAGGATGATAGTGAGTCGGGAGTTGTTGTTGACCTCGATATTGTCCTCTATCTACCTAATTGGCCACTTCTAACTCACTTGGCTCTTGTTGACTTGCCATGGCCGCAAGGGAAGCTATGGATGATGGACTTGCTTAGGTTTGGCTTCCTTGAGAAAATTTAGATAAAGCATTAGTGAGAGAAGCCAATTGAGCTTTTAGAGAGCTTACCTCGTCCCTCTCATATCGTCCGGTGGCTTTTGGGATGATTGGAGAAGACCGTTCATATGGCCAATTGTACGATGTAGTGGCCAAGTCTTCTAGTATGGTATACGCCTGTTGAGCATTCTTTGAAAAAATTGAGCCTCCGGCGGTTGCATCTAGTATGGATTTGGTTGAGCTTGCTAATCCATTGTAGAAGAGTTGAATTTGCAACCAATCCGGGTAACCATGTTGAGGACATCTTCTCAAGAGATCCTTATACCTCTCCCAAGCCTCATAAAGTTGTTCATCCTCAATTTGGTGGAATGTTCCAATCTCTGTCCTTAGTCTTTGAGATTTAGCCGGTGGAAAATATTTGTTCAAGAAAGCTTGAGCTAGGATCTCCCACGTTGTGATGCTATCCGGAGGTATGGTTTCCAACCAATCCTTAACACGGTCCTAGAAAGAGAAAGGAAAAAGTCTTAGTTTAATTGCATCGTTAGAAACACCATTCATCGTTACCGTCCCGCATATCTCTAAGAAAGATCGTAAGTGCTTGTGAGGATCTTCATTGGTTCTTCCTCTAAAGGCTAGCTCTCTAGCCATGTGGATCAACCCCGGTTTCAACTCAAAGTTGTTGACATTGATGGGTACATTCATAATACCGGGTTGATTTGCCGGTAATGTCGGTTGGAAGTAGTCTCGAATTGCCTTTGGTATCTCCTCCGCCATCTCCTCAATGTGATTGTGTTGAACCCTTAGGTTTCTTCTACACGTCCTTTCAATCTCGAGATCAAGAGGGAGAATATTAGTATTATCTCGAGGCATAAACCGACAAAATAAAATAAAGATAAAATAAAATAGAATAAAATAAAATAAAAAAGGAAAAAAATATAACATACAATAAAATAAAATATAAATAAATAAACAACCAAATAATATACACCTCAAATTAAGATCGATCAATTCTAATGAATATTAAATAACAAAAACCGTTCTTCGGATCCTCGGCAACGGGGTCAAAAACTTGATGCGTACTTTTAGTGTTAACCGCAAGTGTACGGGTCAAGTTATAATATAAGACGGTGAAGTCCGAATATCGTTCCACTGGAGTTCCAATTGTGAAGGTTTAAGTTACTTAGCTATTCTAGAGTTTAATCAATTTTATTTGAGGATTGGAATTGAAGTTGTTAATTATGGATAATATAAACCAAATTAGGAAAGTAATAAAGTGAGAAACACAAGAGTCAAAGAGAGTTCTAGGGTAATGAATCTTTGTTTATTTCATCATGCAATATTATAGATTTCATGGATTTTATTGTAATTCATATGCCTAAGTTTAGAAACTTAATTCCAAGTTATTTTCTCTAAAAAACAACCCTTTCTTATGCAACTCGATTGATTACTAATCTCTTGAAACCAATACAAATTACATGGCATTAAGAATAGTCTTAGCAACTTTTATTGTCAACCTAACTACTCTCGTGATATATTAACAACAATTCATTGTTATAGATCAAGTTAAACATACAATCTCTCAATCATACATCTAACCTAACATGTGTAGATGGCCAATTCACAAGAATTAAACACAATAACAATGAAAAGCATAATCATTTAAACAAAACCATGAAAGTCTACAATATCAACATAAATTCTAGCAAGTTCATATGGCGAAGGCACAAGTCTCACTCGGACGATCGTTTGTAATACAAACAACAAATCAATAAACGATCACCCAATAATAAAAAGGTGAGTAAACGATCGCATGGACTAATGTAAACGATCGCGTAGATAATCTAAACGATCGCTTATATCGCACTAAGCGATCGTGTACATATACTAGGCGATCATATAGACTATATGATCACTTATTATAAACTTTTCGATCGTTTAGATTATCTAAACAATCGCTTAGAATTACTAACCGATGAGTTACCTTTTCGGGTTGGAAGACATTCCTCTCCAATGACTTGTACGATGGAGGCTGAGAACATGTTCACCTCATAATTCGTGGAATGGCAGTTTTGTTTGATTTGGTAGCCACGAACTTGCTAGAAGTGGACAATATATTGTATGCCCACACCTATAACACAATATAAACAGATTAGCTATGGATTATGCTAAATATAGAAGTATAATTGAAGTATAAATTGGACTAAATCATACCTGGAATGCAAGCACATATCCTTTGATGCAATAGTATGTGATGTGCTTGAGGTTGTCTGCCTTCTTGATATCTTGCGCCTCCTTCTTTCCGCACATGATAATCTTCATGCTAGTCAACAACCGGTTGAAGAAGACAGACGACCAGTCGTAGTTGGCAAAGACTTCGGAGTCATCAACAATCCCAAGAGTCTTCATGTCGAATTGTGTCTTCTTGTCTTTGCCCATCATAACTGTCTCGATATATAGGGTGAGGGCTACCTGTTGGACCGGTATGGCAACCCTAGAGGGGGAGTGAATAGGGTTTAATTAAACTTATTCCTAAATATGCTCAAATTAAACTAATTGAATTTTTTTTTTTGAATTAAATTAATAAAAACCTTAATTGATGCTAAATATCAAGATTGATAAAAAAAATATATGAAACACAAGTTCAATCAATCTCAACAAAGAAGGATAGTCATCTATAACATGCTACTAAAAATTGAATGCAAAATAAATTGAGAAAGAGTTGGAGAAGAAGACACCGTGATTTTTATAGTGGTTCGGTCCAACTCGACCTACATCCACTTTCCCAAGCGCCTCTTAGGATTTCGATTAAAAAATCTCCTTTGACTCTTTCCACGGATGAGAGTCGAACCGCTACCTTGCTCCTTTTTCGGGTTCAAGAGCAAACCCGATCCTTTCCATGGGTTAGGATCCAACCGTTACAATATTCTTGAAATTTTAAATCACACACTAAAACTCTCTAAAAAGAGTAGATGTACAAATTTGAACTCACAATACTCAATCCTCACAATACAATGAAAGTATCTCTCTAGAATAAGATGAAAAGAAATAAATTTGAAAGCTTGGAGAGAGAGCAACAATGGTGACCTTTTTCAATTTTTGAGGATTGTAAAATTGTAAAAGTTAGGGAAACTTTTTGGAGAAGATGAAGTATTTAAAAAGAAATGAAAGTGAGTGAAAACCAAATTAATTTGAACCATTAGATTTTTGTAAAAGAAAAATTGAATGGTGGAGATTTAAACTTAACTAGCCGTTAGACACAAACATATAATAATATTAAATTAATCCTTTTAAAAAGGCAACTAGCCGTTAGATACAAACATATAATAATATTAAATTAATTCTTTTAAAAAAGCAACTAGCCGTTAGACACAAACATATATAATAATATTAAATTCATCTTCTTTTTAAGTTCATTTTCTTTTTAAAATCATTTTCTTTTTAACATTAATCCAAAAATAAAAGACCCACCAATTGTCACTTCTCCATTGCTTCAAATGTCACCTTTCAATTTGTCCACTTTGATTAAAAAAAATCTGCCACGTCATCAGCTCGAGATTTTTCCATTAAGCTTGTTTCGGTCATATCTTCTTCATTTGAACTCCGATTTGAGTGATTCAAATTGCATTGGAACCGTTGTTCCAGCTCCACACAATAGACACTTCAAAACACTCAAATGGTTAATAAATAAAATCAGGTTTGTTATCATCAAAACACTAATTAATCAATCCATTAAAATTAATTAATTTGAGATTAAGGGCCAAAAAGCCAACAATCTCCCCCTTTTTGATGATGACAAACAACTCAAGAAAAATGAAACCCAAATTGTTGTGCGATATAAAATATAAATTTAAATTGCAATCAACACACATACATAAATATAAATTTAAATTGCAATCAACACACATACATAATTTTAATTCACTTGTAAACAAATGATATATTTCAATAACAACAATTCACAATTCAATAGCAACAAAGATATTCAATACTAACATATTTTCATTTTTCTTATTACCTCTCCCCCTTTTGGAATCAATCAAAAATAGCAATTAAGAAAAATAAGCAATGACATGAAAGTTTTCCTTAAAAAGATGAACACATAATTTTGCAATTCTTCTCCTATCAACACGTCCTCTAAAAGAAATACAACAAACAACATTGTAAATTTAAGAGGCATCACAAAGTATCAACCAAGCTCAAGATAAAAACCAATTTCACAGATTTCTCCCCCCTTTTAAAATCAATTGAATACTCCCTCTTAATAAGGGATAAAAAGACATTTAACACATATCAACTTAAGTGTAGAAATATCAATTAATTTTTAAATTAAATTTTATTTCAGAGATAATTACTCCCCCTAAAATGATAAACAATATGCATAACTTCCCCAAGAGGATAAACTATATACATGAGAGGGACACACAACAATAAACCAATATGTAGGAATCAATTTCATTTTAACATGAAATTCATATATATGTTAAGTGAAAAGCTCCCCCTAAAAATATGAATTCTATAATAATATCAAGAGGCATCACAACGAATGATACCAAGTTCAAGCCTATTTTTGCAAAAACTTTCTTCATTCAAAGGCTTGGTAAAAATATCCGCTAATTGATTATTAGAACTCACAAATTCAAGAGTAATATGACCATTTTGCACATGTTCTCTAATAAAATGATGTCTAATATCAATATGCTTAGTCCTAGAATGATGTATAGGATTTTTAGTCAAATTAATAGCACTAGTATTGTCACAAAATATGGGCACACTATCAAATTTTAATCCAAAATCACATAGAGTTTGTTTCATCCATAGAATTTGTGCACAACAACTAGCAACCGCAATATATTCCGCTTCGGTAGTGGATAAAGCAACCGAATTTTGCTTTTTACTAAACCAAGATACTAAGGAACTACCAAGAAATTGACAAGTCCCACTAGTACTCTTACGGTCAAGTAAGCTACCGGCAAAATCCGCATCGGAATAACCTACCAAATTAAACTCAACATTTCTAGGATACCACAAGCCTACATCAATAGTTCCAAGCAAATATTTAAATATTCTTTTAACGGCATGCAAATGTGATTCCTTAGGACAAGATTGAAATCTAGCACAAAGACATACACTAAACATAATATCGGGTCTACTAGAGGTCAAATAAAGTAAAGATCCAATCATACCTCGATAAATCTTTATGTTCACACATTTACCTCTTTCATCTTTGTCAAGCTTAGTGGTAGTGCTCATAGGAGTTTTTGCAATTTTACCTTCATTGAATTTGAATCTCTTGAGCAAATCTCTTGTGTATTTTTCTTGACTTATGAAGATGCCATCCTTGAGTTGTTTGATTTGGAGCCCAAGGAAGAAACTAAGTTCTCCCATCATACTCATCTCAAACTCACTATGCATACACTTAGAAAATTCTTCACACAAAGATTGATTAGTAGAACCAAAAATAATATCATCCACATATATTTGCACTATAAGCATATCATTTTCTTTAAACTTAATAAAGAGAGTAGTATCAATTTTTCCTATTTTAAAGTCATTCTTAAGTAGAAAATTACTAAGCCTATCATACCAAGCTCTTGGAGCTTGTTTTAAGCCATAAAGAGCCTTTTTCAACTTATAAACATGACTAGGCAATTCAAAATTTTCAAAGCCCGGAGGTTGTTCTACATAAACTTCCTCGAAAATATAACCATTTAAAAATGCACTTTTCACATCCATTTGATAAAAAATGAAATTCTTATAAGAGGCAAAAGCAAGCAACATTCTAATAGCTTCTAATCTAGCAACCGATGCAAAAGTTTCTTCATAATCTATACCTTCTTCTTGACAATAACCTTGAGCTACAATTCTGGCTTTATTTCTAATGATATTTCCATGTTCATCCATCTTGTTTCTAAAAACCCATTTAGTCCCAATTATAGAAGCATTAGAAGGCCTAGGGACTAATTCCCAAACATTGTTCCTTTCAAATTGATTTAATTCTTCTTGCATAGCTAAAATCCAAAACTCATCACATTCGGCATCCTTAAAACTTTTAGGTTCAACTTGAGAAACATATAAATTGAGAGAAGAACGAGTTTTCACACCTTGTTCGGGATCACCAAGAATCAAATCCTTGGGATGGGATGGAGCATATCTCCATTCTTTGGGCATAGATGAAGAACCATCTTCCTTCTTTTCATTGATGTTCACTTCTTCCATACTTGGAACAATTTCTTTGCCTTTTTCACTTACAAGTAAATCTTCAAAATATTTTTCTAAATCATCACTATAAATAGACTCATTAGAAACAATATTACAAGATTCATCAAACACAACATGCATAGATTCATCTATAACTAAAGTTCTCTTATTGAAAACTCTATAAGCTTTACTAGTAGAGGAATATCCAAGGAAAATACCAACATCCGTCTTAGAATCAAATTTTCCAAGTTTTCCTTTATTGTTCAAAATAAAACATTTACAACCAAAAACTTTGAAATACCAAATATTTGGGCTTTTGTCATGCCAAAGCTCATAAGGAGTTTTATCTAAAGATGGTCTAATTAAAACTCTATTTAAAACATAGTAAGCGGTGTTAACGGCTTCCGCCCAAAAATATTTAGGTAAACCATACTCATGCAACATTGACCTAGCAAATTCTTGCAAAGTACGATTTTTACTTTCAACCACACCATTTTGTTGAGGAGTTCTTGGAGAGGAAAAATTATGAGAAAAACCATTTTCTTCACAATAAGCTTTAAAAGCATCATTATCAAATTCTCCTCCATGATCACTTCTAATTTTAGAAATAAAAAATCCTTTTTCGTTTTGAACTCTTTTTGCAAAACTAATAAAACTTTTCAAAGCATCGTCCTTATGTTTTATCATCAAAACCCAAGTAAATCTTGAAAAATCATCAACTATCACAAATGCATAATAGTTCCCTCCAAAGCTAGCAATTCTAGAAGGACCAAATAAGTCCATGTGTAATAGTTGTAGGGTCTAGTAGTAGAGATCACATTTTTAGACTTGAAGGAGGACTTAGTTTGCTTACCCATTTGACAAGCATCACAAACTTTATCCTTTTCAAATTTAAATTTGGGAAGACCTCTAACCAAAGAATTCTTGGAAATATTTGAAATTAAGTGCATGCTAGCATGTCCTAATCTTCTATGCCATAACCAAGAATCATCATGCAAAGCCGAAAGACATTTGTCACTAATAGGGAAATCATTCAAATCAATAATGTATACATTTCCATCTCTATTTCCAACGAACAAGATTTTTCTATCACTAGCATTTTCAATGATACAATTCTTTTTATCAAAAACAATTCTAAATCCTTTATCACATAATTGACTAACACTAAGTAAATCATGCTTTAAACCATCAACTAAAAGCACATTTTCAATAAAAATAGAAGACTCATTACCTATATCACCCTTACCAATTATTTTACCTTTCTTGTTATCACCAAAGGTTACCATGCCTCCATCTTTTCTAGAGAAAGAAATAAACTTGGATCGGTCTCCGGTCATGTGCCTTGAGCAACCACTATCCAAGTACCATCTATTTTTCTTGGAGGCTTTCAAACAAACCTACATACAAAAAATTCAAGTTTGATTCTTTGGTACCCATACTTGTTTGGGTCCAAAAGTGTTAGAATTTACAAACTTTGGGATCCATTTCATTTTTGCATTTGCATTAAAAGCATTGGATCTAGACAAGTAACAAGAATAAGCTTTATGTCCATACTTGCCACAAGAAAAACAAACAAGATTATGCAAGGATCTATCTTTGAAGACATATTTATGCACTTTACTTTTCTTGGAGAAATTCTCTCTTGGAACATTGTAGAACTTTGCTCTTTGAGAAAAATTTCTTCTTGAAGAAGTATTATGAGCATACTTCAATTTAAAGCACTTAGGTCTAATATGACCTTCAACACCACAATTATGACATATAGGCACAAAACTAGATTTAGCATTATTAGACACAACATTAGGCATATTAGGCACAATAGAAGATGCTTTAACAAATATAGTTTTAGAACTTGGAGTAGAGCATTCATCAATATAGCCTAAACCTCTCTTATCACCATAAGGCTTGCCTACTTCAATTATTTTGTCCAATTTTTGAGCACCTATTGTCAACTTTTTAATGGACTCTTTAGCTTTATCAAGTTCTTGTAAAGCATTTAATTCCTTTTCCTTAAGCAATTTAATCAAATTATCTTTCTCACAACTATCATGCTCAAGAAATCTAACTTTATCAAGCAAAGCATTTTTCTCATCACAAACACAAGCATGCTTATCACAAGAAACCTTCATTTCATCAATTTGCACAACATGCTCATTATTTTTAAAACAAGCAATTTTGTCAAGTAAAGGCTTATTTTCACTAGACAATGCATTGTATTTTTTTTTAAGCACAACATATTTAGAGCTAAGTTTTTCTAAATCATTTTGCATACTCTCAAAAGTTTCAAACAATTCATCGTAAGAAGGGGGTTCTAGATTTACCTCATCATCAAGTACATCATCTTTGTCACTATGAGCCATGAGGCAAATCCGTGCCACTTCTTCAACATCACTTCCACTTTCACTTTCACTACTATCATCCCAAGTAGCCTTCATTGCCTTCTTCTTGGATTTCTTAGATGATTTGAGGAGAGGACAATCCGTTCTTATATGACCCGGCTTTTTGCATTCATAACAAATCACCTCATCCTTTTTGCTCTTCTCACCTTTTGACTCTCTTTGGGTTGATAGGTGTTTCTTGAATTGCTTCTTCCTCTTAATGAAATTTTTGTACTTACGTGAAAAATAGGCAATGTCATCTTCATCAAAAGCATCCTCATCTTCGGAGTCAACTTCGAAGGAGATAGTCTTTAATGCAATACTCTTCTTCTTTTTGGCCTCATCCTCCAAGTGCTCCTTCATAGTGATTTCATGGGTCATGAGCGAACCAATGAGTTCCTCCAATGAAAGTTTAGTGAGATCCTTTGCTTCTTGGATCGCCGTCACCTTTGCTTCCCAAGTTTTAGGTAGAGACCTCAGAATTTTTCTAACATTTTCAAAAGTTGTATAGACTTTACCAAGGCCCTTCAAAGCATTTATGATGTTAGTAAATCTAGTAAACATATCCGTTATAGACTCATTAGCATCCATCTTAAACAATTCATAATTATGAACAAGCATGCTAATTTTGGACTCTTTAACTTGATTTGTTCCTTCATGAGTAATTTCAAGAGTATTCCAAATTTCTTGACTTGAAGAACACATAGATATTCTATTAAATTCATCTTTGCTCAAAGCACAATACATGCAATTTATAGCCTTAGCATTTAAAGAACACTTTTTCATTTCATTTTCTTTTTAAAATCATTTTCTTTTTAACGTTAATCCAAATATAAAAGACCCACCAATTGTCACTTCTCCATTGCTCCAAATGGCACCTTTCAATTTGTCCACTTTGATTAAAAAAAATCTGCCACGTCATCAACTCCAGATTTTTCCATTAAGCTTGTTTCGATCATATCTTCTTCATTTGAACTCCGATTTGAGTGATTCAAATTGCATTGGAACCGTTGTTCCAGCTCCACACAATAGACACTTCAAAACACTCAAATGGTTAATAAATAAAATCAGGTTTGTTATCATCAAAACACTAATTAATCAATCCATTAAAATTAATTAATTTGAGATTAAGGGCCAAAAAGCCAACACTACCTTCACGGCGTCTTGATCGTTCGTTAATTTTATCTTCTCGAAGGCAACCTCGACATCCTTGACCAGCTTTTTCTTCTTATCATTCGGGTCCTTAAGTCCAAGGATGAGACGCCGTAGTCTCTCGCCGCATGTATCTCGTTCAGCCGTTTCTTCAATCGGCCACAACCCAGTTATAAGATTGAAGTCTTCTTGGGTGAAGGTAACCTTCTTCCCCAGAATGTTGAAGCTGATTGAGTCGGCACTATCCTCCCTCACCTCCCGTAGCAAGAAGTGATGGAATAACTGTCCATTGAACACCAGGTCCACGTCTAGCAGTGGACCAAATGAGGTCTTCCTAAACATCTCCATCTGATCAATTGTCAGTTTGCTCTTGATCAGAGAGCTGGTTTTGTGAACCATGCAGGAGACGATGGCAGGAAAGTACTTATCCTCAGATACGGCCATTATCAACCTACAGAAAGGAAATGAAGTACAACATCAGTTTAACAGATTAAAAACGTCTAAATGATCGCTTATTAAACATTAAACGATCACTTATTAAATACTAAGTGATCGTTTAGATGACTACGCGATCGTTTAGATTACTACGAGATCGCTTAGTATCTAAGCGATCGCTTAGTCCATACTCTACGATCGCTTAGTAAACTAAGTGATCTCGTATCGAACTAAACGATCGCCTAGTAATCAAAGCAATCTCGTAGTAATCTAAACGATCGCGTAGTAATCTAAACGATCGCTTAGTCGTATAACCTAGACTGGGCGATCATTTATTCTAGACCAAAAGATCATTTCATCGAAGTTCAACGATCTCTTGAGTTATGCTAAGCGATCATTAAGCCCGTTGTGAGCAATCTTGAACCTAGTATGGGCGTACCTTTCAGATAAAGTAGAAGACGACGACGAGGAAGAAGACAAAGACGAACCGTCCGGGAAAAGCGAAAGGTCGATAGAGAAAGCGAAAGGTTCAGAAGGTTCAGAGAGAAAGCGGAAAGGTTCAGAGAGAAAGCGAAATGTTCAGAAAGAAAGCAAAAAGGTTGAAAGAGAAATTGGGGAAGTTCGGAGAGAAAGCGGGAAAGGTTGAGAGAGAAAGTGAAAAAGTTTTCTAACGGGTAGGAGGCGACTTTTAAAGAAAAAATGGAAAGGCGCGTTTGGGCTGTTTTAATTTCGGGGGGGGGGGGGGGTAAATTGGTATTTCACGTGGCCAAAAGGTCACTGATGATAAAGTTTTTGGGAGTGGGTCATCCATATATAAGTTTTTAGTTTTTGGGTCATTTCGTGCAATTTTCCAAAATCGACGCTATTTAGAAAATGCCAAGCCAAGAAATTTACATGAGTAAAGAAGTCTCCAAGGTCGTTTGGCTTACATACGGAGGTTTATTTCCAACCTAGCTGGTCGATGTCAACCTTTTCAAAAGCTGATGAGGAAGGGAGAAACATTCGAGTGGGATGAGGCTTGTCAGAATGCTTTTGACAGCATAAAGAAATACTTACTTAACCTATTTCAGGTGCTCCCTTAGCAGGTAAACTATTGATATTGTACATTATCGCACAAGAAAGATTGTTAGGAGCATTGTTGGCACAGGAAGAGGAGAAAAGGAAGGAACGTGCCCTTTACTATCTAAGCGGGACCCTAACTGGAGCTAAGATTAACTACTCCCCTATCGAGAAAATGTGTATGACACTTTTCTTTGCCATAGATAAGTTGAGACACTACATGTAGGCCTTCATGATCCACTTGGTCATAAAAGCTGACCCCATTAAATTTGTTCTGTCCAAGCTGATCATCTCTGGACGCCTGGCCAAATGGGCAATTTTGCTCCAATAGTACGACATTGTGCATGTTCTACAAAAGGCAATTAAAGGACAAGTATTGACTGACTTTTTAGCAAATCACCCAATTCCATCATATTGGAAGTTATGCGAAGACTTGCCTGATGAGGAAATTTTCCTGGTTGAAGTTATGAAGCCTTGGTCCATGTACTTTGATGGTGTAGCGCACAGGAGCCGAATGAGGTAGACATCTTCATCTCACCTGAGAAACATATGATGCCTTATAGTTTTGCACTTAGCGAACTATGCTTGAATAATGTTATTGAATATCAAGCTTTAATAATCGGTCTATAGACGACATTGGAAATCGAAATATCGTACATAGAAATTTACGGTGATTCGAAGTTGATAATCAACTAATTTTTGCTCCAGTATGAGGTAAACATGAAGATTTAAAGCTTTATTTCACCTATGCTAGACGATTGCTGAAAAAGTTTGACAACGTGATGTTGGAGCATGTCCCCAGGTCAGAAAACAAGAGGGCAGATGCTCTGGCCAATCTGTCCACTACCTTAACAGTTCTAGATGATGAGCCTCTAAATGTAGCTCTTTGCCAAAAGTGAGTTGTACCACCACTCGAGGCCAAATGTGAAGACACGAACGTGATATCAATCTACTTGATCGATGAAGAAGACTGGCACCAACCCATTATAGATCATCTTGAGCACAGCAAGCTTCCAACAGATTCTCGTCATAAAACAGGGGTGAGAAGGAGAGTAGCTCACTTCATTTCCTACAAAGGGACCTTGTACGGTCACTCCCTTGAAGAGCTCTTTCTTCGATGCCTTGGAAAAGAGGAGTCAATAAAAGTTTTAAAGGAAGCACACTCGAGCGTCTGTGGTGCACATCAATTTGAATTAAAGCTCCAATTTCTGCTAAAAAGAATGGGGTATTATTGGCTCAAGATGATTCAAGATTCGATGGAATATGCAAAGAAGTGTGAAGCCTGTCAATACCATGCAAACTTTATACATCAACCACTCAAACCTCTACATCCAACAGTGGTTTCATGGCCTTTTGGAGTTTGGGGACTTGATCTTGTTGTTGATGCGCACTTTTAGTGTTAACCGCAAGTGTACGGGTCAAGTTATAATATAAGACGGTTAAATCCGAATATCGTTCCACTGGAGATCCAATTGTGAAGGTTTAAGTTACTTAGCTATTCTAGAGTTGGCCGCCCAAAAACTTACCAAAAATAACAAATTTTCATTTAAGGAAAACTGGTGTTGCGATGCTAGGGTTGTATCCAAAATTGTTGCTCTCGGGTTTTAGCGTCGCGGCAGCGCCGTCCAAGCGCCGCGACGCTGTGATGCGTTCAGAATTATTGCTCTCGGGCATTAGCGCCGCAGCAGCGCCGTTCAAGCGCCGCGACGCTGTAATGCGTTCAGAATGTTGCGTCGGATTTTATAGCCGTGGTGCTATGATGCGTCCAGAACGTTGCGTTGGGGTTTTAGCGCCGCGGCAGCGCCGTCCAGGCGCCACGACACTATCCCAAATTTCGCCCTTTTAGTTTTTCAGCTCTTTTTTGCGGTATTCTTGCTCGATTTTGATCTTTTAGTCTTTTCTTTTAATTTTCCTCATTTTAACATGAAAACCACTAGCAAACAAGTGAAAACTAATATAAACTCCCTTAATTTGAGAGGATAGAAAGCACTTTTCAAGTGCTTATCAGTTGTTCCCATCACACCTAAGTCATTAGCATGACATTCTTGCAAAAACCGACTACTTTTAAAGGTGGGCTGAGGCTATTGCGCTAAGAGAAGCCAAGAAGAAAAATGTTGTAGACTTCATCCAAACTCACATCATTTACCGGTACGGTATTTCGAGCTAGACAGGAGATAAAACATCGAGGTTGTTCCAAACCTTCTGATGTCATCCCTCTATCTGCCTACACAAGGAAGTGATCTAAGCCAAATAGGCGATAGAACACCAAGGTTGTTTCAAACCTTTCGATATCATTCCTCTATTTGCCTACACGAGGAGGTGATCATGTACTAGAGATCGAACCACACACGCATCAAAACTACATCAACCTAAGTTCAAATCCACGAAACAAGTTTCTCTGGAAACCTCGTGCGAACAAAATGATCCTTGTTTTACCCTTAGTGAGCTAGCAAGGGGACCTAATGAACCTATAGATTAGAAGTTCCAATGATTTGAGATTAAATTAATTAAACTCTTTAATTAATTAAATCAACATTCATTAATTGTGGGTCACTCTACTAAAGACCCACAATTGCACTATTCACATTGTAGATATATTTATGTGTCCATCGATATAACCAGTCATCAATAAGTCAATCCTTCACAAATTGCTCGTAATTACAACTGGGTCAAAATTATCGTTTTACCCTTGTAATTACTTCTTTCTTCTTAAATCCCACTGATTCTCGATGAACAAACTGTTTACAGTTCTACCATAAACAAATCCCTCGCGGGCCAATGAGAGGGAGGTGCCCTATGTTCAAGATTCGGAGTCAGTACTTAGACAAATCCCTACTTAAGGTTGAGATTTATCTACTTTCCCTGAAAGCGAGAAAGAGTGAACTTTATCTTGTGTAGTTATATTCCCAACTCCCTACTTAGACAAATCCTCAAAGTGGTAAGCATATAAAGTTGGCAACTCAGACCACTCTCACCCATACAAATTAAAGGATTCTCCTCATAGACAAGAGTCCATGACTCACTCAGGATTGAGATCGAGTTATCTATGACCATCATGTGAAATGTTAGCCTCTTCAATTAACAACGTTATAAAGAAAGACTAATCATCTCATGGTTCGATCTTATACAAACTCTTTGTACAAGATACCCCTACTCACATGTCTCCACATGAACGATTTGGATCGAATCATTTGTAATACATACAACTCGTGTAATAATTAAAAAGTGGGTCATATCCATAGGGTTACCAAGAGAAGGCACCCAACTTTATCCATATACTGCAGACTTTTTAAGTTATTACTTGAATACGATCTACTTGTATGTCTATCACACATATTGTTCAAGTTACATTAAATAACTTAGGATCTTAGTTTATTGGATTTAGTTAATGCGATCTAAAAGTCAAACAAAATACTTCTTATTTTATAAATAAATAAACTATCATTTACAATATACAAACTATGAACCCACAAGATTTAGGGCACTAATCCCAACAAATTTCACATGGTATTAGAGGCCTAAGTCCATTGCCTCCCCAGCCACTATCACCTCTATACGATCTTTGACTCTGTTGATCTAGTGTTGGGCAGATCCATGCATAGATTCCCTGCCACCTATCTAACATCTTCTTTCGTCAACAACTGCCATCACTTGTCACCAACCAGACCCAACGTGAACACTTTGCTACTCAGGTTTGCGTTGCTCACATTTTGGCATATTGCTTGATGTTGCTGTTCAACGAGATTTCTGAAGAAATTTAATTCGTTGAATTTAAACTTTGTATTTGTATTAATTTCAGTGTTATGAGTACAATCTTTGACATTTGAACCTTTGATTCTTTCTCTGGACAAAATAAACTTTAATCCTTAGGTTTGTTGATTTTCTTGGACAATAGGCCTTTGGGCTTAATGATCTTCTTGGGTGATCAGCTTACAGGCTTGTTGATCTTATTAGGTGATCGGCCTTTGGGCTTGATGATCTTCTTTGGTGATCAGCCTTTAGGCTTGATGATCTTTTTGGATGATCGACCTTTAGGCTTGTTGATCTTCTTTGATGATCGGCCTTTGGGCTTGGGTGATCAGTCTTTAGGCTTGTTGATCGACCTTTAGAGTTTCTGACCTCAAGAGCTTCAGAGAAAGTCTTTTGATCTTCTGAATGTTCTTTAAGCTTTTGTCTTTAAATCTTCAAGAGAGTTATACTCTTCAAAGCTTCAGTCTCTTGATCTTCAAAGCTTCAAGAGTTTTGTATTCTTCAAAACTTGTATTCTTTAGATCTTTTGAGCTGAAGGGGTTGTGTTCTTCAGATATTTAGAGCTTCAATCTTTGGATCTTCGAGTCTTTGGAGCTTTAGTCTTCAGAGTTTGATTAGAACTTCAACGTCTTGGAATCTTCAGGATTTCGTCTTCAGAGCTTCAGAGCATTAGCCTTCCATTGTCAATGCTTCCCAATCCCCCAAAATGAAGAGATCAAGCCTTTATTTATACAGTTTCTATGAGCCTTCATAGGCTTGGGCCCAATTGCTTTTGGGCCCAAAATTTGGGCTTGGTCTTGGCCCAAAAAAAAAATCACAATGGACTTAAATTGGGTTGGGCTTTTGACCCAAGAAACTTTAATTATTCGGCCCAATCTGATTTATAAATTCCACAATGCATTTGAACTTTGTTATGATGACGTGGCAAAATTTGGTTGGCCGAAAATTTTCATTCAACAGCTGCCACTCAGATTTAAAAACCACGCTTTGCCTAGATCCGGCCATCCGTGACCAAATCTAGCACTCTGCCTTTTATCAACCTAGATCTGTTTGCCCCCATGGTTGCAGAAGAAAGGTTTGAGTCGTGCCTCCAACTGCTCGCCTAAGCACTCGCTGCATTGCCTAGATTTCCGTTTCACCGATTCCAGATCCACGCCCATCTCCGATTTGGTGCCGCTTGTGGGGTTCTCTGTTTGTGCCATTCGGTTCCATTTTGTGCGCTAGCCTGTTCCCTTTCTTCATTCAGATCTCAGTACGCCCTTAGATCTATACCTATCCAAGCTTGTTCCTCATCTCCATTCATGGGTTTCAGAGACTCGCATCAACCCTTTTCAAGACTAGTTCTTTTTCTTGTTAGACCGGTTCGGTTCAGTTCAGTTCAGTTAGACCAGTATGGTTCAGTGGTTCACTTGTTTAATTGGTTCTGTTGTTTAGTCTTTGTTTTTCATTCCTCAGTTTCAGACTCTATTCTGTTTTTAGATCTTTTGGGGTCTTTATTCGATGACATTTCGTGGGTTCTATTTTAGACCTCTATGTAGATCTTTGTTTCCAAGCTAGAAAATCTTTGTGGGTCTCTATTTCTGACCCAAAAGTTCTTCGTGGGTTCTGTTTTAGATCTTGAGAATTTCTGTTTTCCGCCTAGAAGCTTTCTGTGATCTTTGTTCCCTACCCAGATCTGTCATGGTTTCATTTGAAAGTTTTCTTCACAAACTCAAGTTGTCATACCACCTTGAATTTGAGGGAGAGTGTTAAAGTAAATTAGGATTTTTTTTTTCTTTATTAGTTTATTCCTAATTTCTATTTTTCCTTTCTTGGTTTATTTCCTTAGTTGAGTCTTGGTGGAGTTTATTTATTTGCATTTCTATTGTATTCCAAGTTTAACTAATTATTCAATAATATATAGCAATTTTACAATATATATAACGCTAAAACAAGAAAAAAAAAAAACGCATGCGCGCAGGCGGGGTAAACTGATTTGCCTATGACCTAATGCACGACCAACGTGTTTGTGCGACTAACTAAAGTCAAATTGAGCGAACTGCTCGGTTTGGCAATTGATGCTAGTGCGACTTTCCCTTAAAAACTAGTTGACTGGTTTTCACATTCCTTTTGTTATTTTAGCAGTTCAGTTTGGTTTTGTCCCTTAATCAAGCCAAACTAGCCCTTGAATGCCCTAATGCGTGGTGGTTATTTCTCATTATCAAAGTCTGATGGAGTATTTTTCAAAACTAAAATTTAAGGTAATTACATTGGAGAGCATTTTTAAAAATAATAATTAAGTGTATAATAACATTTTTTAAAAATTGTAAATATAGCAAAATCTATGAATGATACGCTCTGTTACGAAAGACTTATAGTCAGATAGATTTCTGTCACTCACGGACCCTACAATTAATATAGTCTATTGATAGATTTTGAAAGCAAAATTTAAATTTTACTATATTTACAAATATTTTTGCATTATACAATATTTTCAAATACTTTAGAGCATTAAAATTTAATTCAAGCTATATTCTCCAAATTTCTAGTTAATTCTGCTCTACCTTTTTGATTTATCGTCTCGGGGAACCACATTTTTGAATGTTAATATTGAAGCAGCTGCAGAGTTTGCAAAGTTTAGAGAAACTTCCATGGCGACCGACCCCTTTTCTTCTTCCTCCATCTTCAATCAGAGCAGCTTCAGGCTTCCTGATGACACCGTTTTCTACGCCATATTTTCCGACGCCTCTCTGAGCTCCGGCAACGCCGCCGAGGTATCCTCCTTCCTCCAATCCCTTCATCTTCAAATTATCAACAGCATCTCTACTTTCACCTCCAACTACATATGGCAGCACGAACCCTTTGCTCTCTCACTTTCTTCCATCCCCAAATCCCCCTGCATCTGTTCTACCCACCTTCCACACCTTCACGGGAAGCTTCGCTTTGGTGACAACCTTGAAGACGAATGGTTCACTGTGTTTCTTCTTTTCCACATTTCCAAGTGTTTTCCTTCTCTTTCAATCCGAGTTTGGGACACGGACGGTGAATTTCTGCTTATCGAGGCAGCTTTCCACATCCCTCGTTGGATTAATCCAGATAATAGTCTCAACCGCGTCTTCATTCGCAATGGTAGCCTCCATATTGTACCAAAACTCCGATTACCGGATCCTAATTTGTTTGATTCGCTGAAGTTCTTGGTGGATTTTGATCAGGAATCCAGGGCGTCTGAGTCGGTTCAGCTGGCTGTGAAGAAAAAGATTTCGGATTATCCCGGGAGAGCAGAGAGGAACATGCACAGAGCTAGGGTTAGGGTTCCTGTATCAGTTGCTCAGGTGTTGAAGCATGAGCCCTGCTTGATTTCGCTGGCGGTTGAGGGGTTCTACGATCGTGACATAGACACCATGAAGTTTGCCGCAAAGATGGAGAAGTTTTTGGGAAGAGGAAGAGAAGAAGAATTGGTATGCGTGTCCGTTAAGATGTCGAAGGCAATGTTTGCACAGTTGATGCAGCAGAATTTTCAAGCGCCCAAATGTTATCCGATGCCCAATAGGACCAATGCTTCAGTATACGCGGAAGCTGAATTGGGGATGAAAATAGCATGCGGATTTGAGATGATATATCAACTAAGAAGGCAAGAGGGGTCTGAAGGGAAAAGCAAGACATGGGGGGCGTTTAAGGAACGTTTAGAAAGTAGCGGATACTTCGAAGGCTTACTTCCAGGTTCAAATGAGTATGGGAGATTGATGCAGAATGCGGAGGAATATTACAGGAATAGCGAACTCTTTTCCAGAACCAGGTAATTGTACCCTTCTTACTCTTGAAATTTCCAACATTGGGCTATTTGGAGCTTAATATAGATTCAAGCAAACTACCTATTTTAACTTAGTTCGTCTGCAGTACAACCCTTGTGTAATGGGTCATTGATGGTATCTATAGTTTTATGGTGAATTTGATCTTTGCAGAGTCTTGTGTTTATGCATTTGAATTTGAATTTTGAACTCTCAGCATACCTGATTCCACATTCATTTGGGATTGAATAACAGTACAACAATGACTCTGCATTTGATTTATAAATGTGATACTGCAGAATAATCACATGACTCCCCCAACTTAACAATTGTTTCTGTGCTTTTATAGTGAAGTTTTTATTGAGTTCTGTTTTAATAGCACATACTGAGAAGTTCCGCTGTCTTGCAGCAACATGATGAGTGCTCCAGTAAGACGCATAGATGAGATTCTTGCTTCTCCCTACTCGGTGGAAAATTTCAAGGGTCCAGATGTTCCTCCTTCTGATGATGATTCTTGGCTTTACAATGGGGATGATGAATTGAATGCGGCCCTCTTAGAGAGACAGAAGGAAATGGAAATTTCTAATTCTAAATTTAACAAGAAGCAAAAATCTAAAGATGAGCAAGTTGATCCATCATCCAGCTGTAGTATGGATGAGTCTGATCTAGGTGATATATCAAAATCCATGCAGAAATTTGTTAAAAAGTTATCAAGCTATCAGGGAGTAGAGGTGTCTGATAACAGGTAAGCTGCATACGCATGAATCAAACTACTCATTTTCATATGATAACTGCAAAGTCCCTGGTTATGGTTCTTCCTTTCGTATCATCTTGCACAATGGGACAAACTCGGTTCTATATTGGTAATGCTAAAAATTTGATTTTCTGAATCCTTATGTCAATCTATTAATATAATATAACCTTTTATGTTTAAAGGGAGCCAGAAGATGTGAATCTCGATGTAGACCGCTTCATTAAAGAGATGGAGTCAGTGATGAACCACCACACATCCATGGAGACTGCTACTGATGCTGAAAATGAAGATGAATCCTCTTCTGATTTGGATTTTGGTAAATGGATTTCTACCATTCATAAACACTATTCAGTTTTGGCCAAGTTATTATCTTTCAATTATAAATCTAAAGGCTATAACTTGGAAGAGCCTCAATGCTTGTTCTGTTTGATGCATATATATCTTTATTTATTTATTTCCTTGGTAGCTCTACCATTTAACACTGGCTATATATACTGTTTCTGTATTCTTTTACTTCTATCGGTGTTTGCTGGCTACCTTGCTTTAAACAGTCTGGATTTTGCTCATAGATTAAGATGAAGTTTGATTTGGATTCTTTTAAATATTTTAATATTTATAATATATCCCTAGCTGGATTGTAAACATTTCCACCGTGGCCTGCAGGCTTGCTGCTGCGGGATTCCTTAACCCTGTTTTACATGCCTAACAGAATGTTTGTTGTCTTCAGTGAAATTATTTCTTACTAAAAAAAAAAGGTCTGATAGATTGTTCTAATCATTAAGTTGCAATTATTGCATGCTTTCCAGATGAATCTCAAGATGATGAGAGTGATTATGCCACAGATACGATTAGCAAAGATAGAGAGAATACGTTCATGGAATCCTATTCAGATACCTTGGATGAAGAATTGAAGAGTAGTACTCTGAAGAAAAGTTTTTATCGTGCTAGTGGAGAAACTTCCCAGAAAAATGAGGTAGTTTTCTTTCTTCTTTGTGCATGATGCTGTAAATTCCTTGTTTTCCCCGAGACCCTCATTCAACTAGGACTCTTCTTAACTCTGACCTTTCTAAGAATGACTTGATTAGCTATTATTTCTTCGTTTTAGATTTTGTTTTCACCCTCTCAATTATTAACAATGAGATACTTTTGTGGGGTTGATGGCAATGTGCCGTCTTTTCAAGATATTCTTTGATTCTGGAAATTTTAATCAGCTCCAGAATTTCATTAAGGGGTTTTCTTCGGAAGAAACTATCTGTACCAATTCTTTTTAGCTAAACTATCCAATAAGTTTAGTATATAACGTCAACTCAATAATTTCAAACCCATATGGGATTTTCACAGCTTTTGAGTACCCAGAGAATTCATTCTAAGAAAGAAAAATTCCTGGCCATGTTTAATGGTTTTGTGGAAAGAGCTTGTTTTTCTTCTGTGAGGAGTCAGGACAGTCATATCGTGGGGCTATATGTTCAATGATATGCTGTTGGGCGGCAAATGTCATTTATATACTGTTCAATTACAATTTGCAACGTTTTGTTTTATTATTTGTGTACTTCTCATATTTTCTATTAAAAAATTTTTAGGGAACATCAAATGCTACAGACCATGTGGAGGAGGATTTCACTCCTGTTGATGTGGACGTGAACCTTGTAAAGAGCTTTCTTGATTCATTTTCATCACAAGAAGGACTGCCTGGTCCTGCATCTAATCTTCTTGGACTCATGGGTATAAAGCTTCCGAGAGATGGTGACAAAGGCAAATAGAGCGCTAATTTCGTCTTTATATGAATTAATGTTCAAAAAGCAGGGTTGATCATCTTTGTAAACTCTATGACTGAACCTTCTCTTTCATCATATTTTACCATGCTTAGAGCTTTTAGATTATTGTTTAAAACATAGATAAATATATGAATCACATGGTGTTCAGATTGGCAAATGGTGTTTGTATGTGTTATCCTTTCTTTTAACAATCAACGGAAAATAGCATCGCAGAAGGAACAAAATCAGAGCCTCGCCTCTAAAACATTAGTTGGAAACAGAGTCCTCTTATTAGGTGAAGAACCAATCGCTATTTGCAGGTACATCTGCCATTCTTATATTGTGAACCAATCATGTTCTTTCGGCCTCCAGAATTTGAGTTTGAGTGGTGCTGTACCTTAGAAATTTGATAATTGATTTCCCAAGATTCCAAATTGAAATAATAGAACTTCTTCCATCACTCACAACTGATAAGAAACAAAGAATTTGAGGTATGTGTATTTTCCAAAAGAACTTAAAAACGGGCTTACAATTGTCTAGGAAAATCTCACTTCTGCCAAATATTGCAGACCAAAAAAATCTGAAAAGTGGGGGGGTTAAACAGCGTTCCAAGATGCAAAACATATAAAATGAAGGTTCATACATAATTTACAGAGGAGTTCCCGTTCTCAAAGCATAATACTTCTTTTGCATTACAGGTGCCATCCCAGAGAAGATGGATTGCTTTTGCTTCTTCGGTTTGACACCGAATATGAATGACCGTAGAGGAACTCTGTTTCGGCTCTCTGAGTGTCTCAGCTGTGGTGTTTCCTGTTTCTTTGACCCAGAAAGTCTAAACTCCTCATTCAACTTTGACAGGCTGGTCTCTACCTCAAGTTGAAGAGATGCTATGTGATCTAAAGCTGCTTGCAATTCATCAGCAACTTTGTTATTTTCTTGTTTCATGTTCAAAACCTCTCCTTGAAACTTTGCAGCTTGATAGCTTGTGAATGAGAAATCATCATCCTCGGCACTCGCCTTCAATCCAGCTGTTATTTCTTCTTGGATGTCGCAGAGTGATGAAAATCTGTTCTGCAGCTCCTCTTTCAATGCTGCACTTTTATCTGACCAGACGGTAAGTTCAGTCTGTATCTCCCTCAGGTGTTTATACAATGGCCGTGCTTCTGATTTCAAGGAGTATTTTCCACTGCCACTCTCATCCAGCTTCTTTCCTTTTTCTTGAAGTTTTGTTACTTCTGATTTTAGATCCTGTATCCCAGTTTCAAATTTCTGTATTTGATGGAAAGAAGTGCTGAATTTCAACCAGAAGTCTAAGTTCTCCTCCAAAAGTTCGTCAATTTTCATGCGGAGTCTTTCTTCGATCTCTGATGTAGTGGCAGGTTGTTGAACTAGAAGCTTACTGATGTCGAATCCTGATTCATAGGAGATTTGACGAGACAGTGTTTCAGACCGAGCTGAATCATCCGTTCTTTTCTGGGGTTCGACATTTTGATCCTCCCCTGTGCTTGAGGTTTTCTGGTGGTCTGAAGCACTTAAATCTAACGATTGTGTGCTTAGATCCATTGATTCCTTGCTTTCATAGAAACATTTCTGCATAAGATTCAATTTATGACGCAATGATCTGATTTCTTGATCCTTCAAGGCATTTGAAGTTTTTAATTCATTTAGCAGCTTTGATGTTTGAAGGTGGTGATCACGATTCTTTTCATCCATTTCATTGAGCTTCTTCTTGGCATCCTTGAAATTTCTAAGGGTTGTAGTGTACTCAGTCAAGAGGACTTTTTCCCTGTCTTCTATTCCACTCAAGAACAACTGCTGCCAATTTGGCTCTTCTACTTTATCCACTGCTTTCTGTTCTTGTTCTGCGCCAATTGCCTCTACAAATGTCTTGTTCTCTTCTTTGTTTTGTTCTTTCATCACATCCTCTGCTTTCTCTAAAGGATGTCCTGAATTTTTTGCCTGTTGGTTAATTTCTTCAACTTGACTCGTCAGAGTACCATTCACATTACCTTCTGAATACTGAGAATTAGCCTTGGTTTGAACCATTTCTACTGGATTTCTAGCAGAGCTATTATTGCCATTTTTCTCGGGATTGCCTTCAGTCTTCACTAACAAGCCTACAACAATCGCTTCCTGACTTTTGACAGTGTGGTCTGCATCAGATTTCTCGTGACTACCTTTTGAACTCTCTGATGTATCCTGGGTTTGAACAAATTCTACTTGACCTCTAGAAGTGACATTCAAGTCAGCTTCCTCATAACCACGCTCTGAGTATTGTGAATTACCCTCGGTTTGAACAATCTCTACAGGATTTCTAGCAGAACCATAAGCATCATTTTTCCCGGGATTTTCTCCAGTATTTAGTGACGAGGTTTGAGCAATTTCTTCCCCACTTTTGGCAGCAGCAACTGCATTGGATTTCTCGTAACTACCTTTTGAACTCTCTGATTTATCCTGAGTATCAACAACTTCTACTAGACTTTTAGAAGTGGCATTAACATCAAGTTTCTTAGAACTGCTTCCCAAATTTGGAGGATCCACCTTGGTTGGACTAATGTTCTCTTCATTTTTGTTCTCACCACTGGCGTCAGATTTTTCAGATTTACATTTGAAACTCAGTGATTCCTCTTCTTTATGGGATTGCAGCTTTGATGATTTCATTTCAATGACTGGTTCTTCGTTGTGTCTTGAATATGTTGTCTGGCGTGCTTCATCTGATCCCATTTGCTTTGGATCATCGGAACCTTGAGGAGCTTTTAACTTTTCGTCAGGTTGTTTGAGCTCTGTATGTATTTCACTTGCACCTTGGTTTAGACCTGAATGCTTCTCTGGCTGTTTGAGCTCTGTATATGCTTCACTTGCACCTTGCTTTACACCAGGAACTTCCTCTAGCTGTTTGAGCTCTGTATGTGCTCCACTTGCACCTTGGTTTACACTTGGAATGCCCTCTGGCAGTTTGAGCTGGACCGTGCTTAATGAAGAATTTGGCTCAGGCTCCTCATCTTGCTGTATGCTAGGCAATTTACCAGAAAGATGATCTAGATTACAATGTACCTCGATAACTTGGGATTGGAAATTGCTTTTCTCATTCTGAACCTTCTGATTCAGATTCTGAATCCCACCTAGTTTTTCCTCCATTTCTTTAAGCTTTTGTTGTAGAGTGTTCTTTCCATCAATAATTGATGCCTTATCATCTTCCAAGGTTCGTATCTGTGTTTGGAGCTCGTCGGTTTCTGATCTTAACTGCTTGACAAGAGCGGTCTGCGAAGACAGTGCTGTTTCTAAGCTGATCACCTTGTTCACAAGCTCATCAATCTTCTCTGCCATTTCTGTCATGGTAAGACATGTACTGGCCTCCAACTGCTCCTTGATTTGTTGGCGTAATTCCTCTGCTCTCTGTTTTGCTTCTGCTGCAGTGTCAACTTTATTCAATTGGTCAGGTACTTCTTTTTTCTTTGCAGCTTCGTTCTTCGCAAGCGACTTATCCTGGCTTGCTCCTTCGCCTTGAAGCTCACATTTGAGAGAATCTAATCTCTCTCTTACTTCTCTAATCCTTGTAGACTCTATTCTCGCTTCCTCAGCTGATCTTTCCTGTTTCTCCTGCAACTGAGCCAATGATTCTTGGCAGGACTTTAAAGCTGCTTTTGCCATCAAATTACGAGCCTCGTTGTCTTCAATAACCATTCCCTCACCATACTCATCTTGCAAGTTGAAAACTCTGTCTTGCATCTCCTTGATCTGATTCTCAATCTCCCAATACCTTGCAAGCGTGCCTTCATAAGAACTCTTCATGAACTCCTTCTCAGTTTGCAGTGTCAAAATCTGTTTCTGCAGCTTGTCAATTTCATTGAGTGCCTCTTGTTTGCTCAAACCAGATTTGGCAACCGAGGAAGCTGCGGCTGCCAGTTTTGCGTTCTTTTTGGACTTCAACTTCTTTGTTGCCGTTGTAATGACAGTCTTCAAATCAATGGGGGCCTTGGGGACTTTTGGAATGTTTCCTTTGGAGGTCTCAGGTAGCTTCTTAGTGAATTTAGGCATGGCTTCTTCATCTTCTTCGTCCATCGAAAACTGAACTTGCTCCGGAAATACCGAGGCAATTGTGTTATTTGCATTCTGCAGCTCAGTTGAAATGTGATCATAGCGTTCAGCCAATGCTCTATAAGCTCTATAAGATTCCTCCACAAAGTTTATCAGCTCTGGTCTCTTTTTATAATACATTTCAGCCCTCCTCGCAAATGAATCTCCATCTTCTTCTATCAGCTTCAACACATTTTGGACCTTTTCCTCCATATCTGCAATTTCCAGAAACTTTCATTTCTCCATGGTTTATTGATTAAAACTTGAATCAATGTGGGTATCGATCTTGTGATGTAATTGCACATGAGAATTCCTAAACTTTCAGAACAAAGCTTTTAGAATACCCCAACTAGATCTTACCCAACAAAATTCCCATTAAAAAGAAAACAATACACAATTCAATATGCAAATCAAATCACAGAGAAAAACAAGAAAAACCAGACGATAATTCAAGTTTCCAACAACCTTAAATATATTTTTCCACTCATGGATCAGAGAATCTTGAGACATAAATTCATATTCTGATTGATCTTTTAGAAAGAAATGGTAAAAGAGAGATGAACCTAGAAGATTTTGCTCCATCCATTTGGATTGTTTGGTTCTGATGTGGCTTGCCCACCACCATGAATAAGCATTGCTTGCAGCTCTCTGCAACATCTTGTTGATGGTTTCTGACGGATTTTCCTATCCTAATTTGGTTTCTCTCTTTAATCTTCAAACCTCTCCGTGTTTGTTCTGTTCTGTTATGTTCTCTGGTTTGATTGTCTTTCTCTCTCTCTCTAGGTGAAGAGAGAAGACATGGAATTACCTGGAAGCCCTTTGATGAAGCAGAAAACAATGGAAGAACAGAGAACTTTCAGAGACAGATGAGAGAGAGACAGAGAGAGAGAGAGAGGAAAGAAGAGAGAGAGAGAGAGAGAGAGAGATGAAGATTATTGAAAATGGAATGTACAGAGCAATCGCCTTTCTTACTAAATATGAGATCATGGAGGAGAGTAAACTTCGCTCCATTAACGTGTTTTTTTAAAAATAAAAAATAAGAAATAAGAAATCAACTTAAGATCTGTCCACCCTGTCCTTAAATTATTCTCACTTATTTTTCAAAGAAAATAATTATGAGTTAAATTACCATCCTAGTCTACTACTATTATTATTATTATTATTCAGAAAAAAGATTGGTCTCAAGATGAGCTAGGACATGCCAACGCAAGCTTAGCTTGACAGTGATTTACATAACCTTTCAATCTAAAAGTAGAAGGTTCGAATATCCCAACCTCTAATTGTTGTACTCAAAAAAAAAAAAAAAAAAAAAAACTAGGACATCAATGATATACCTAGTCTCCATCAAATCAAATTATCCAAAGGTGCGTGCATTTATGAGCTCATGCTAAAGTACGGTTTTGTTGAGTGGTTGTAAAAGTAACTTATCTGTTAACCTTTTTACTAACATTTGCATATGGTAATTGCAATTCCTATTGACCTTTAATGCATATACAAAAGCTAATCATAACGTCAGGGTGTATAGAGTTTCGCCTGACTTGTGGGTCTGCTAATGTAAAGTGAGGAGTTGAACTTGAAAAAATGATTTCGATTTCTCTTATTTACTATGGTGATAGAGAATCTTTAGCCATTGCAATATAAAGAATAATAAAGAAAAAAAACTTTTGTGTTTCATTCTTGGGCAAAAGAGAGGATATTGATAGAGAGAACATACCAATTCAATCTCTACAATTTTTATTTTAATAAATGTAAGGTACAAAACCAAATCTACAAGAAAGACAATAAATGTCTCATTTACTTCTTTATAGTAACGATCTTTATAGTGTTGTTTGATCCCTTAGAAGATTTTTGATATTATTAAAAGTTGACAATTGTATTACATGAATATAATTTTTTCCTTTTTCATTGGAGATTATTAAACGTTATCGAACAAATGATGAGTATCAACATGTAGTAAATTAATTAATAGTTTAAGAAATTTAATCAATATAAAAGATAATTTAAGTTACTGTAAAATTATCAAATTGAAGTTGACCACAAAATAAATCATAGAGACTAAAAAAGTAATTTCAATAATTCTTCTTATTATATCCAATAGGAATACAGACGTGGCATTTTAATGATATGTTGCCACTTGCCAGCGTGGAATTTGCAGGCCTTCCTTTTTCTCTTCGCCTTTTGAGTTTTTGACCAATTTTTTAAATCTTTATTTATGGACGTTGAATTCCAAGTGCAAACCTGTTGAAAGGGAAAGAAAATTGTTTAAATGACACGGCAGTGTCGCTTTTTTCTGTCACCGACCTCAAAAAAAAGGTAAGCCGTCGTGTTTAATTAATTTAATTTAATATTATTTTTAACAAAGGGGATTAGGATTACTTGTCTTTTAAGAAAACAAATGCTTGGCAACATCATGTTTTTTGTCGGTTTCTTGTTACGGGCGCCTCATCAGAAATGAAGGTGCGCGTATCAAATCCTTTTCGACAGGTAATTCCGTTATTTTTGGATGTTCCTAAGCCAAAGGAACAATTTGACGTTGTTATCAGGCTAAATTATAAAGAATTTCTTACTTTATGACAAAAATATCTTAACTTCTACGTAGTTTAAAATTTTAAAAAGAAATTCACTTATCGTTAGTTTTAAATGGAAACGGTTGTGTTTTATTTCAAAAATACTCTTAGACTTGTAAAAATATCAAAATTATCTTTAAACTAAAAAAAGTTAAAAAAGCAGAAGAAAAACCATTAATAATTTGTTGAAAAAATAATTTAATTTTTTTTAAAAAAATTAATTATTATTTATTTAATATAAATGCTCTCATTTTTCTCCTATTTGTCTAATTTTTTCCCCAAATTTCTCAACAACTAAAATAGAAACCAAAAATTTAAGTTAAAACATAAAATCTCACAAAATTTCAAAATCAAAATCTTTTTTTAAAACGTACCAAAACAATAAATGGCAAGATGCGAAAAAAGATGTATTTGACTACTAACACACGCTCAACTACTAATATACAACCTTGTTAAAACATTTAAGCCATGAGACAACTTAGTGCTTCCATTATCTTTTTTCTTCTTGTTATAGTTTATATATTATAATTAAATTGTGTAATTTTATTTATTTATTCATTTATTTTTATGTAAACAAAACAAAAAATGGAATAAGAGGGTATTGAAGAAGCAAAGACAGAAAAAAGAGGGAAAATAGAGAAGTAAGAGGATATTAAGAGTGCGTTTGGGGAGTGGGTTTCGGTTGGGCTGGGTTTTGAAGCCCATGTTTAGGCAGCTGATTTTGGGAAGGGTTTGTAATCCAAAACTGGTGTCCATCCCATTTCCAATTCCCACTCAAAACCGTTCCAATGACCAATCCATTCCTACTATTTTCTCCTTTTTCGTGGGTTTCCATCTTCTCACACTGTACGAAACACATTGACTCTCTCCTCATTCACTCCTCCCGACTACTTTCTCTCACCTTTTCTCTTCTATCTTCTTGTCTTCCTCATTCACTCCTCCCGACTACCTTCTCTCACCTTCTCTCTTTTGTCTTCTCATCTTCCTCATTCACTCCTCCATACCTACCTTCTCTCATCTTCTCTCTTTTGTCCTCTCGTCTTCCTCATTCACTCCTCCATACCTAACTTCTCTCACCTTCTCTCTTCTGTCATCTCCTTTTCCAATGTCGGTTCCAGACGCTGTGTCCTCTTCTCTCATGTCTCTTTCACTTTTCTCTAAAACCCTAATCGATGCTTGAGATCAGAATCGAAGGGACGTTGAAGTTCTCCCTTATCGCTCTAATGACCAAAATCGTGGCTCTTGCCACTGTTAATAGCTTGGTAGGAGACAATGTTATGCCGTTTTTGGGTTGGTAGGCGAGGGCTCCTTCCCACCTAAAAGGTGAGTATGTTACAGATTTGTTGTTTGATTTTTTGTTTCATCTTCGTCTGGGGTTGCTTGTTACAGATATGTTGTTCTTCTGATTTTTTCCTTTGTTTCCAACTTGGTTTGGGTTTGCATGTATTTGTTGTTGTTCTGATCTAAGATTTCTATTCACATGGGCTATTGTTCTTTCGAAAACTCGTTTTTATTACTAGGATATGTTTGGATTTAGTTTTTTTGTGAATAATCTGTTGTTGTTCTTACTTCGATTTGTTCTTCTTTCTATGTTATGGGTTTGTTTTTGGCATGTTTTCCATCGCCAAGTGTTACACACATTTTTTACAGCGATTTATTCTTCTGTAGTCAGTTTGGGTTGCATGTTACTGATCTGTATTTTTGGTCTTTGTTTTCATTCTTTAGGATCACTTCGTTTTGTCCTAGTTTGTAATCTCAAATTTATTCTGTTTTTGCATTATTTTTTGGCCAATGATGAGGAATTTGTCGAAATTTCATCTTTCTTCCACATTTAAAACACATTTTCCATTCCTTTTTTAGTTGTTCTTCTACTCCATTATATGTTCAGATCATCTATTGGATTGACCAGTTTTTCCCTTGTTTATTTTCTCCTTTAAATTAACATTATGAATTTTACCATTAACTCCAATGTTGTTTTCAATTTTTTTTAGATTGTTTTAAATGAATCTAATTCCTTTTCTGTGAAGCATGCTCTGTTTTATGTATTTCTCGAATCTGTTTCAATTTTTTATTTCAACTTGTTTTCTGATTTTGATTTAATCCACACTTGAGGCCAGTATTTTAAAAAAATAAAATTATTTGTTTGATGATCAATTGTATAATAAATGATGCCTTTGTACAGGTTCTCAATTGTTGGGTAATTGGTTTGATTCTAATCAATTTTGTTTTATCACTTTCATTAATATTTTAATATGTTATTATGGTTGGGTTGGTGATTGAGCCTTAATGGATGTCACTTCTACTAAAAAAAGCTATTGTTCCTCTTTTAATTTGGTGGTTGGGTTGTTTAATACTTCATTTTGACTCCATACTTATATATATACTCCCACTTCCCTCTCGTTAATCACACACCCCATTTGAAACAAACTTCACTTCCAAGGTGTGTTGGCTCTCCCATCACTTTCTAGTGGTAAGTTCTCAAGAAATTGAACTATTTGCTTATCATAATACATTCTTATATGTACTTAAGTAATTTTTATTTATGTTATTTGTTATCCTTACTTTTTATTTTCCTCTTTCGTGTGATGGGTGAATTTTTTCATTCTTTTATGCCACCTTCACTTCATATTATTCAATCAACTAGACCAACTACCACGGTTATCTTTGTGGAGGTACGTAGTATAATTATGTCTTTGTTTTGTTTCTTTGAATGTAAGTATTCTTATACTTTCCTTTTTTCTGTCAATGTAGGGTGGACATTAAGATCTAACTTTTTTTGTCTGATCTCCACGACTTAACACGTAACTCATTTGTACTACTCTTGTTTTTATTAAGTACATTATCTTACTTGTATTGGACATTGACTGAATGTAGTATTGTTGTTGTATCTCGTTTGGAAGTATTGTGTATAATTTTTTGGTTTTACCTTTTTGTGTGTAATAATAAATAACATTTTACTTATTTTCTGATGAATCAAACTTTTGTAACAATAGATGTATTTTACATTTTTATGATGAATCAAACTGTCATGCCAATAGACATATTTTACATATCTTTTTTATGAAACAAACTATTGTGCAAATGGATGATTCAAATTATTGTGCAAATAGAAGTTGAACAAATGTTTTCTTTTACATAATTTTATTACAAACATACTTTTCACAAAATTTTCTACTAATTCACAAAATAAAAAAAGTAAAAAAAAAAAACACATTTTATTATTAAATTTCAAACTTGTTAGTTTCATAAAGGTACTCAAAGAATTTTTGAAAATCAAATGCTAAAACTTGTTAGTTCATAAAAAAGGGGAATCAAAGAATTGGATTAAACTCAGATTTTAAATTTGCTTGTTTATGAAAAAGGGTATGGAAAACAGTTTTTAAAATTAAATTCGAAAACTAAAACTGTTTTCCATACCAAATTATAACCTTAAAAAAAGTTATAACCTTAAAAAAAAAGTATCTTTTACGATTAAATTCTTAAACTTTATCCCATTTAATCAAATAAGTAGTTGGGTAAAAAAAAAAAAAAAAGCAAACAAAAAAATAATTTTAATTTGTTTACAATAAATTGAAAAAATCGGTGTTTGAATAATTATTTTATAGCAACTTTCCAAAAAGAAAATATGCTTACAAAAAATTAAACTATTTTTTTGCAATTAAACTAATTTTCTTTTTTGTATAACAAATTAGTTTACACAATTGAGGGATATTCTAATAGAGTTACAAAGAAGTCATGACGTGAAATTGATTTTTTGTATGTTTGTTTGTTATTGCTATCTTTTTAAATATGTATTACTTACAAAAAATAAGAAATAAAAAATTGGGTAGGGTAGAAGGAACAATTGAGTAGATAGGAAGATTGAATAGATAAGACATCGAATAGATAGGAATCTTTAAATATGACCCCTATCTTGTCAGGTCCATTGTTCTTTAAAATAATCAATGGAAGACATGGACATTCAACTTGACGAGTTAATTGCGATACTCACTGCTGTATGTGCGGCAACCATTGCAATGGTGAATACTATCAGTACGTTGTTGCATTTGTAAGACAATCGTGAACATCTGTCTCCACTTATTAGACATCAAATCCAACAGTTGAATTTCTTTCGTCTCATATACGAAGATGATCAAATGTGTCGTGATAACACTCGTGGATATGAGAACGTTCACGATTTTGTGTCAACTACTTAGGACAATGTGCGGGTTGAGGCCAACGAAGTATGTAGATGTGGAGGAAATGGTGGCCATCTTCCTACACATACTTGCACATGATGTTAAAAATTGAGTGATGTGACGACAACTTGCAAGGTCGGGCGAGACAGTCTCTAGGCACTTCAATATCGTGTTGAATGCATTATTGAGACTTTACAAAGTCTTGTTGCAGACACCAGAGCTAGTCACTAAGAACTGTATAGATGATAAATGCTGATGGTTTCAGGTACCAAAAACATGTTTTCATGGTATTGTTGGAGGGTTTTCAAAGCACCTTAAACTTATTATTGAAACAACATTTCGTCACAGAATTGTTTAGGTGCACTTGATGGAACCCACATAAAGGTAAATGTCAGTGCAGCTGATCGACCACGATATAGGACTAGAAACGGTGATATCGCCACAATGTCCTCGTTGTAGGTAACCAAAATTGTGAGTTCATCTTCATTTTCGCTGGATGGGAAGGATCGACCGCTGACTCAAAGTGTCACACCCCCTCCCGGATTATCCTCCATTACCCGAGAGGAGATGTGAAGACAGCAACCTTGACTCCTTTGTAAGGTTCACTGTGCAACCATTTTCACCAAAGACGGCCCAGACGAGGTTCTTGCGTAGGCAAAGCATCCCGAACTCGCTTGCTACCTGGAAAATTTGAAAAACATGGGAAAACGTGAGCTAAAGCCTTGTGAGTGAATGGTTTGGTAAAACTATCTTTTATTCGAAAACAGGCATGTTACAGTAATACGCATTAAAACAAGTATTTAACACGATAATTCAACAGAAACAGATTTTCCACAAAACTTTATCAATCTCGTAAATCTGTTCCAAATCAATAGAATCGTTTTCTAGAATGATTTAACAGAAAAACGTTTGGTTTTTCAATCTTTTCCCTTAGTTGAGGCAGAGCAAGGCTCAACGCTCTCAACGTCAAAAACAACCTTAGTTGGGGTGGAGCAAGACTCAACACACCCAACGTCGAAATCATCCTTGGCCTGATGTGGAGCAAAACTCGACGCACCATCCAAATCAACCTCTATGTGCACATAGGAACATGGCGGGTTGCCCAAGTACCTTCTCATGTCCTTGAGTACTGGGTCCCGGGGAAACTCACGTGCCTTCTCATGTCCTTGGGCACTGAGCCTCCTCTAAAACATTTTATCAATCAGTTACATAAATAGTTCATATGAAACTTTTCCATGAAAAATCAGTTATAACACGATAAACAACATTTCACAACATGCCATTCAGCATCTTATAGAAAACGGATAAAACATGCCTTGTGAACAATGTCATCAAACATCATGCTTTTCAAGAAAACCGTTCATCTCAAAGCCATATCTCATAAGAAAAACCAAACTAAACATTTTTAATAAATTTTGTTTCAAAGAGAGAAAGGTGTCACTCACTGATTACTTAAGAAATTTCCTCTTTTTCCTTCAAATCCGGCTTCCCCGAGCTCCTTGAATGCAAGGCTTGCTTCTAGCCTGCAAGGTAACTGTTTCCACTCTCTGGTAGCTCAGTTGGACGCAACGTTCTAACTTTGGAATGCAAGGCTCCATTTTCCTCTGTCAGTTCGGTTGAACGCAACCCTGCCTCTCAACGCAAGGTGCAATCTAACTCCTCTTACTTCTTTTGTATGCATCGACCTCTCTGGGACGCAAGGTTTAACTTGAACGCATCGTCTATCTTCAAAAGCGGCGTTCACCTTGAACGTTGAATTTGTCTTAAATGCAAGGCCGACCCTTCTTCGACGCAAGACAACTTCTTCTTTAACACCAAATGACTAAGTTTTCAAGAATGTCTTTTTTCTTGGCCGCAGACCTCCTTTTACAGACGCAAGGGGTTCCTACTTTCTGCCTTCGTTCTCCTCTTCCTCTCAATGATTTTTACCTCAGTATCATCAATCGTTACTCTTCCCTCAGAGTCCTATTTATAGAGGGCTTGTCATCCTACTTCTCCTCTCTTTTTGCCACTTGATTGCCACATGTCACGCTGCATGTTTGACTAACCATGCATTAGTCCAAGTGTCACCTTGCATGAAACACTTAACATGCCTTTTTAACACCTCCTACTTCTAAGGTGTCAAGTCTGTAAGCACTGATTTGCGTTGTCAAGCATTGAGGTGTAGCCATGTGTTTGTGGCTATGCGTCTCAAAGGGAGAAGCGGTCGTGAGCGAGAGCAAGAATTTTTGGAAAGTAAAATTTTGGCTAAGTGTTGGCGAAGTCCATGCGTTGTGGTTGATTCACGGAGGTTAGTGAGCTGAAGTAGCTACCCGCGTTGAAGGATAAGTAACTCTGACAGGGGAAGAAATGTGGTTGAACCATGCATTTAAGTCGCTCTGCGTTGAGGACAGTTATGCGCTGAAGTCGATGCGTCGAAGACAGACATGTGTTGGAGTCACCCCGCGTTGAAGACAGAATGGTCTTGACGCGACGAAAGTAGTATTGAGTGACGGAAGGGTATGTGTCAAAAAAAAAAAGAATAGGAGCCGTGGAGGATGACACTATGCGTTGGGTGTGGTAAGTTAACTTGAGTGCCGTGCGTTGAGAGGAGAATCCTACACTAGTCTGCGGGTGAAAGGTAAATCAGCAGCATAAGTTCTGGTGTTTATGAAGGCTAAGTCGGTAGTATATATAGCTGGATTAATTAAATGTTTAATCATTTTTAAGACATTTCGAGAGCTTAAGTCGGTTCCATATTTCAGAAGAAGATTGAGGAAGGTGTTCTTGAGGGTTTTGGATGAAATTCGACTCATAGTGATGTTGAAAACGAAGCTGGAACAGAGGAATGACTGAAGTCACTTGGTTTGGTTGAGCAGTGCCTGATAATCGGAGTAGAATGTGAAGAGGAAACCGAGTTTAGAGCTGAAAATTTGAGGTTAGTAAGTTGACATAATTCCTAACAACTTTTGTAAAGGATGGTGATGTCGAAACTGAAGATTTACTATGTGAATCCTTAGGAAAAATAGAGTTTACAAGATTATCTCGCAATCCGAAACAGCAGGAGGTGATTCTGGAATACCGTGAGAACGAGGAGGAGTTAAGCCTTGAAACCTTGAGGTAAGCTATAGAACTTAATTTCCTATAAGTTTGTAGAAGAAAGGAAGTCCTGAATCCGTATGAAAATGTGACTTTTAATAGATTGAAGTAAGAACGAGAAGAAAGGAAGGAATAATAGTGCAGACTGCCGTTGAGACTCAAGTATCGGCACACTGTCTGAGTATTGATAGCGAGACAGGTGTTGCTACGACACAAAGGAGCCTTCCATCTCACAAATCTTGCTAGATAACGCTAAGTATTGCTGCTAAGGTAAGGTAACGCTAGTGTTGTTCCATCGAGTATCGCTAGTAACAGTCCTTATCGGCTAGTATCGCTGGGATTCTTACTTATAAGTCAGTAGAAAAAAGGAAGAAAATTTATGTTAATTACCGCAAGGTACATATCTTTTGCAGGCCAAGAAGAAATAGGAAAAGTGTATAACCCGCGTAAAGCCTAGAAAGAGTTGTGAAGTTATTTTATTCTTCAATCCTATTTTATTGAAAATGTTCTTATGAAGCATGATTTTCAATGAACTGTTTAATATGAAAAATGTTGATTGCACTTCTTAAAAGGCATGTTACATATTTCTAAGTTGATAGAAAGCATTTATGTGAAATGTTATTGAATAAAGTTTTGTATGATTTCTATGAAAGGATTTTCATATGAACTATTATGTAAACGAAATTCTAAAACGTTTTAGAGGAGGCTCAGTGCTCAAGGACACGAGAAGGCACGTGAGTTTCCCCGGGACCCAGTACTCAAGGACATGAGAAGGTACATGGGCAACCCGTCATATTCCTATGTGCACATAGAGGTTGATTTGCCTGGTGCGTCGAGTTTGCTCCGCATTGAGCCAGGGACGTTTTCGACGTTGGGAGTGTTGAGCTTTGCTCCACCCCAACTAAGGTGATTTTCGACGTTGAACGCGTAGAAGCATTGCTCCGCCTCAACTAAGAGAAAAGTTTGAAAAACTAAATTGATATTGATAAATTCCTTGGAAAACACTTTTGTATGATTTATGAATTGATTTATGAGATTAATGGATTTTATGGAAAGCATGTTTAGTTGAACAAATGTTAAACTCTTGCTTATACGTTATACGCAACATGCCTATTTTCAATGAATGCTCGTTTTACAAAGATTTGTCACTCACTAGGCTGTTAGCTTATGTTTTCCAATGTTTTCCTTTTCTCTCCCCATGTAGCAAGGACGTTCCCGGTGCTTAGCCTACTTCAGCTCACCCTGCCTAAGTCTCGAGTTCTCAAGATACAGTCAAGTCTGAGAGTTGTACGTTGCATATGTTTTATGTAAATGGCATGTAGATCATATAGTTTTGAGTGAGGATTGTTGGTGGAGTTGTGTACATTGTATTATGGATATGGAAGTGAAATTATGCTATGTAATTAAGCGTACCCTATACAGGGAATTGTATCAAATTATAAGTATGTGTAGTATGACTGAGTTCTATGTATGTATATGAGAAAATGTATGCACAGATAGGAAAAGATAAGAAGGGACAATATGCGTCACAAGAGGGGTGATGTTTATTGTCTTCACATTCCCTTTCAGGATAGGTAGGTAATCCGAGAGGGGGTGTGACAAGTTGGTATCAGAGCAAAAGAGTCTTGGGAATTGGATCATGCATTGTAGTGTAGGAACATGTATATTGTTAGTAAATGATAATGTCGTATTGTCCTATAGGAAACATGCCACCTCGAGGCAGGCGAGCTAGGCAAGCAGTAGCCGGAACTCCTGAAGCTACGTGGAACCAGGGAGATATGTCTGAGGGTGAATCTAGTCATCCTCAAGCTGAGGTCAATGTCGAGGAACAACTATTTACTAGAATTGCCCAGAGATTGGCTGCCAGTATCGGATCAGTGGAATCCGATCCAGAAAAGAAATATAGTATTGAAAGATTAAAGGCTTTAGGTGCTACTACTTTTGAGGGCACTGTGGACCCTGTTGAGGCAGAAGCATGGTTAAACTTGCTTGAGAAATGCTATCGTGTAATGAGATGTCCTGAAGACAGAAAAGTGGAGTTGGCAGTATTTTTGCTCCAAAAGGGAGCAGAAGATTGGTGGAAGATTGTGGAAAGCAGAAGAGGAGACATAGAAGGAATAGACTGGAATGAGTTTAAGAAGGTCTTCCAAGAAAAATATTGTCCAAGATCATTCCGAGATGCTAAACGGAATGAGTTCTTAAGGTTGATACAGGGATCTATGACGGTGGCAGAATATGAAAAGAAATATACAGAACTGTCTAAATATGCCACGACGGTTATTGCTGATGAGACTGATCGATGTAAGAGGTTTGAAAAAGGGTTACAGGAGGAAATACGAACTCCAGTAACCGCCAGTGTTGAATGGATGGATTTTTCTAAACTAGTGGAGTCAGCTATGCGTGTAGAGAGGAGTTTGATGGAGAAGAAGATGAAGCGTGATTCATCTAAAAGTGGACGAGCAGTCCACTCTTCTGGTGTTACTCCGGGACAGTCAGGAAGGAGATTTGTACCTGGCGTGTTTAAAGGAGGAAACTTCAAAACTAGATCTAGCGGACAGACTACTTTTAAGACCAGCACTAGTGGAGGTACACGGGGGCAAGGACCAAAGAATGTTGGTGGTCCAGCACAGTCAGTAGAAGGTTCTCGAAGTGGACGACCTGGTGAGTCTACAGCTAGTTCCACACAGAAACCACTGTGTCCCACCTGCGGAAAGTATCATTGGGGACAGTGTAGAGCCAATGCATGTTATAACTGTGGACAGACTGGTCATTTTAATCGTGAATGCCCTCAATTGATGCAAGAAGATAAACCTGAGCAGAAAACTGCCTCACATGTGGTGGGTCAGCCACAAAGAGTTACTGGAAATGTTGACGAGGGAACTAGTGGAACAAGGCAGAAAGGAGTTACCGGACGATCAAGACAGCAAGGAAAAATCTTTGCTATGACTCAACAAGAAGTCGATGATGCTCCTAATGTGGTTACTGGTACTATTTCTATTTGTAATACTTCTGCTCACGTTTTAATAGATCCTGGTGCTACGCATTCTTTTATTGCTAAAGTGTTTGCTAAAAGAGTAAATAGTATAATAGAACCATTACCTGAGGAATTGTCTGTTTATACTCCTGTTGGTGATGTGTTGATAGCTAGTGAAGTGTATAAAGATTGTATGATAGAAATGGATGGTGCGGCTATGATAGCCAATTTAATACCCTTAGACATTCAGAAATTTGATGTGATATTAGGGATGGATTTCTTATATAAATATCGTGCCACTATGGATTGCTTCCAAAAGGAAGTTGTGTTTAAAGGATTTGATGGAACTGAAGTTATTTTCAGAGGAGATAGAAAAATTCTTTCTACTTGTGTAATATCTGCAGTTAAGGCCAGAAAGTTATTGAGCAAGGGTTGTTCAGCATACCTTGCTTATGTGATCGATGCACAGGTTAGTAAGTTGAAACCAGAAGATATTCCAGTGGTAAATGAATTCTTGGATGTATTTCCTGAAGAATTACCTGGGTTGCCACCTGACAGGGAGATAGAATTCTCTATTGAATTAATCCCAGGGACTGCACCAATTTCACAAACTCCATACAGAATGGCACCAAAGGAAAGGAACTGAAAGTGCAATTACAGGAATTGATTGATAAGGGGTATGTACGACCTAGTGTGTCACCGTGGGGAGCACCGGTGTTGTTTGTGAAAAAGAAGGATGGCACACTTAGATTATGTATTGACTACCATCAGTTGAATAAGGTAACAATACGTAATAAGTATCCATTACCTCGTATTGATGATTTGTTTGATCAACTTAAAGGTGCTTCAGTATTTTCCAAGATTGATCTACGCTTTGGATATCATCAGGTGAAGATCAAAGGAACGGATATACCGAAGACTGCATTTAGAACGAGGTATGGACATTACGAATTTCTAGTAATGCCTTTTGGATTAACAAATGCCCCGGCTGTATTTATGGACCTCATGAACCATATATTCCATCCATACCTCGATCAATTTGTCGTGGTGTTCATTGATGATATACTAGTATATTCAGAGAATAAAGAAAAGCATACAGAACATCTTCGTGTAATATTAGAGACATTACGTAATGAAAGATTGTATGCCAAATTCAGTAAATGTGAATTTTGGCTTGATCATGTTATGTTCCTTGGACATGTGGTGTCGGCAGAAGGGGTAAGTGTAGATCCACAGAAAATAGAGGCGATAGTTAACTGGGAAAGACCGACTAATGTGACAGAAGTTCGAAGTTTTCTGGGATTAGCAGGTTATTATCGCCGGTTTGTCGAAGGATTTTCGAAAAGAGCACTGCCCTTATCAAGCTTAACTAAGAAGGTAGCTAAGTTTGAATGGACAAGTGAGTGTGAGCAAAGTTTTCAAAAGTTGAAAGAAAGATTAGTATCAGCACCAATATTAACATTGCCTACCCCTGGAGTAGGGTTTGAAGTGTATTGCGATGCGTCGCGACAGGGGTTAGGATGTGTACTTATGCAAAAAGAAAAAGTAATTGCCTATGCGTCGAGGCAGCTGAAGAAGCATGAATGTAACTATTTGATGCATGATCTGGAGTTAGCCGCAGTCGTGTTAGCCTTGAAGATTTGGCGACATTACTTATACGGAGAAAGGTGTCGCATTCTGTCTGATCACAAAAGTTTGAAGTATATTTTTGATAAAAAAGAACTAAATTTACGACAGAGAAGATGGATGGAATTAATTAAGGACTATGATTGCTTCATAGAATACCATCCAGGAAAAGCCAATGTGGTGGCCGACGCATTGAGCAGAAAGTCGAGACAAGTCAAGGCTTCAATGAACGCTATCAATGCGGAATTGACAATAGAGCTTAGGCAGTCAAACGCATCTCTATCAGTGGACAGACTTACTAAAACAGCCAAATTCCTCCCAGTCAAAGCGACTTCTACCTTGGATCAATTGGCTAAATTCTATGTTGATAGAGTAATAAGTCAATATGGAGCACCAGTATCAATTGTTTCTAAAAGAGATCCAAGGTTTACGTCTAAATTTTGGCCAAGCTTGCAGCATGCATTGGGAACTAAACTTAAGTTTAGCACAGCTTTCCATCCTCAAACTGATGGACAATCAGAAAGAACAATTCAAACGTTTGTACCTCATCGCGTCATACCATGCGTCCAACTCCTTCCTTATGTCCTTAACAACTTCTTCTCAAGCTCTTCCTCTATGCGTTGGTCCTATTGTGTTTACCTTCATCCTGCGTTCATGACCATCTTCCTATCCTTGGATATTCCTTGATTATTCCCAAGGTTACTCTTTTAACCTTTTTCCTTGCACTTAAACTATTTCTCTTAAGATAGATTAGCATGTGTCCACTACATGCTCCAGTTTTTATGTTTACTTCACAACCTTGTACTTTCCAACACTTGAATATCCTATGATAGAAATCTATGCGTCTTACTTCTTTCCCTTCAAGTTCTCGGGTACTTCCTATGCGTCCACCTTTACTTATGCGTTACCTCAGTCTTGACCATGTGTCCAACATAGTCTTTTATCCCTTTTCTTCAGACTTTTCAACGCATTGGTTGTTAAAAGTTGGATGTCACACAAGGATTCTACAAGATGCAGTGTCAAGGCCAACTGGATTGAAAGTCTCAAGGGGTTAGTTTCTAGATTACTTCATACCCTCACATACCATTGAAAAATCATCCGGTGGTAATTTTGCCAAAATTCACAGGATATTACTATTTATGCGATGTCGAGTATCCAAACGTCGAGGGGTTTTTGGCTCCTTATCAGGGATAAAGATACCATTTGACCGAATGGTAGGGAGGGAACCCGCCCTCAAGCCCTAAAGAAATTTTCAATATGAGACATTCCTTTGCACGAAACGTGATTAAGAGAGCATTCGGGATGTTGAAAGGTCAATGGCCATTCTTGAAGGAAAATCATACTCCCCGTTGACGTGCAGCGCAAAACCTTGCATGCTTGTTGCCTTTTGCACAATCTGATAATTCGAGAAATGGGTTAAAATTCATTACTTGAGGAAGGTCAGGGAAGTCAAGGAGCACCAATTGCAATGGACGCTGATAACATTGAATTTGTAGAGACATCTGATGCCTTTACTACATGGAGGGATGATCTCGCAAATCAGATGTGAGCTGAATGGAATGTAGATTAACAACCAACTAGTTATTGTATATAGTCTTTTTGTAACTTATTATGTGTTGGATTGATGTCAGATGTCTATATTTTGTCTTTTTTTGGTTAACTTATGTAAATATTGTTATGTATAGTGTGAATGGATTAATGCATGTTATATAAATACAGTTTACCACACTACACCGTTATGTTTAAGTCTTATTGTGTTAACACGTATTATTTTAGATGAAAGCATTAGGATCGCGCTCTAGAGCCTCCAAACATATATGGGTGAATGAGGAGGACAGAATTCTGGTTGAGTGTCTGGTACAACGTGTGTAGTCTGGACACTGGTGAGTTGACAATGGCACATTCCGACCTAGTTTTTTAGCAAACGTGCTAAGGATGATGCAACAAAAATTTCTAGGGTGTTCCATACAAGTAAGCCCAAATCTAGAGTCCAAGGTGAGGACGTTGAAGAGACAATACAATGCGGTCCCTAAAATGTTGGGCCCAGGGTGTGGTGGGTTTGGTTGGAACGCGGAGCAGAAATGTATCGACTATGAGCCTGAGATATTTGACGCATGCATCAAGGTAATGAACACATTTACTATTTGTTTTATATTATTTTAAATATATTTTAGCCAAAACATAACACATTTCATCTGATACAGAGTCATCCGAGTGCAAAAGAACTCAGGCATAAGTCATTTTCGATCTATGATGACCTGATGATTGTATTTGGCAAAGACAGAGCAACAAGGAGTCGTGCCACTACCACTGCTGAGATCGGATCTGAACCTGTAGTGGAAGAGGAGAACGACGACATTTTAAATAACCAATCCCCAGACTTTGATAATTTCTACATTCCTGATCCACCATTCGCCGACTTGCCCACATCAGAAGACCTTAAGAGGGGACCCGTTCATCCCTTTTCTTTCAAAAAGATTCTCCTGGAATTGGAATAGGAATAATGAAAGCTCTTGCAGTCGCATCTCTTCACAGAGGTAGCATTTGAGAAGTTTTTCGTGACCTAAGTACAATTCAATCCCCAAATTTTTTTTTATGTTAAAAGTTACTTTGAACGGTTCTTTTAATTATTTAAAAATCAATTGGATTGATTTTACACTTTTAAATACAATTTTCTATACCATCAAATTGATTTGATTTTAACTGGAAAAAAAGTAGTTTTAACTATTTAAGGATCCCTCTCATACATGTTTTGCTAATAGGAAAAATACAATTTTAGTTTCCCAAGTTTGGAGTTGATATATATTTGGTTCCTAATGTTTAAAATAAACACTTTAGTCTCTCAAATTTGTAAAATAATTTTATAATTTTAAATAGTCTCTAGCTTAACTTAAAACCAACTTAACTTAAACCTATCAAGATGATGACCACCATTATCTACTAGATGGAATAAAATGTTAGACTCTATTTGATTTCTTGGCAAATAATTTGAAATTGTAATTACAAAATGCAAGTTTTTAAAATATTGGGTAGTTTTCATCCTCTCCTACCGTGCCCTTGGTGTTGTCTACCTTTGCCAACACTAGGAAAACCAATAGGTGATATTAAAAGTGAGTTGATAATATATTTAACCCATAAAATTAGGTTGAATAAAATTCTATTGTTCAATAATTTACGAACATAATATATATATTAAAATTTTTGTATATACAAGAGGTGGGAATTTGAGTCTCTAACCTCGTGATCGATAATTCATATTTTATGTCATTTGAGATATATTCATGTTGTCAAAATGAAGCGAGTGTATAACATGAAATACTATATTTTCTAATATTTTTGTCATTTCTAAAAAATTATAGCTATGCACTTAAAAATTTCAGATTCGAAATTTGGATATATTGATTAAGAAATTACAATGTTTGAATTATAGAATTTAAAAATAATTTTAAAAAATATAATTTAAATTGTCTACTAAATGTATATTTGCTGAATTCAAAACAAAATTCATATTGCTTTTTGGTTCATTTCCCAGTTTATACACAAAACCTTAAAAACTTAGGAATTTCTTTAAAAAAATGATCTCTTTTAATTTATTTTCCTTTTTGTTTTGTACACATCATGATTCAACTCCTTGCATAACCTGTTTTTACTTTAGATTTGCTTTAAGTGATATGAATTTTAACAATAAACACTTGCTTTCTAAACAATAGAACTAATTTTTAAAGCTGATTAACTCTCGTAACTGAGTAACCCCCAACCATAAGGAGAGCAGCCAAAAGTAAGAAATGTTAGACGTATTTTAAATTAAAATACATATAATTAAAATATGGGCTATGTATGTGGATTAGTATTTTATCACATTGGGTTAGTTTATTAGATTGGGCCCTATTATGTGATTATTTAATTAAAAGCCCTAGATTCCCAATTGAGTATGACTTAATGGGTAGAAGCCTATTCCTAGATTGATTAGGCCTTAATGGGAACCTTAATTAAACTAGTATATAAAGATACCTTAAGCCATGCTTCCCAATACACCAAAACAATAAGCACTCAGTCTTTCTTAAATCCCATCTTGAGAGAGATCCCAATAAGGCATTCAGAGTTTTGGTTGAGGAAAACAATAGTCATTTGAAGCTATCATCAATTTTTCAATGGAGTCCGGTATGTTATTTATTCTTGTCAATTTGGCATGAATGATCATGAATGATCCTAGGGTCAATCTATTCAATATAGATTTAAAGTAATTATGCTAACAAGTGGTATCAGAGCCTTAATTTCATGTTGGATTGTTGGATTATATTTGGTTTTCCATTGGTATTGTAGTTCAATTTTTGGTTTGGTAACAATGGTTAAAGAATTAAAAAAAAAATTATTGATTTTATCAATAATTGGAATTATTCAATCCTACGTTGGTTCTTATTTAATCAGGAATTGCTTAATATTCTAGTTCTTAACTAATGATTTTGTGATTTTAAAATCTAGAGTTTTTAATGGGTAGTTTTGTGAATCCATTCTAAATTGATTGATCATTATTATTGATTTTATTTTAATTTTGATCAATCATGTTGTGGTTTTAAATTTGATTAATCATTTGTGGATTTAAGTTTAATTTTTGATTAATCATGTTCTAGATTCAAGTTTGATCCATCAAGTTGTGGATTATAGTTAGAATTTGATTGATTATTTTGCGGATATGAATTTGAATTTAATTGTTAATTTTGGTGATTTAAATTTAAATCTTATTGATAATTTGGTGATTTAAATTTTAAGTCTTATTGATAATTTGGAGATTTAGAATAAAATCATATCGATAAATTTTGGTGATCTTTTCCCATTGTGTACAATGATATTATTATATCATTATGTCTTATATTTTGGATTGAATTGATTGAAATAATATGTTACCAAAGTAGCCTCTGTTATCTAGATTAGTTTAATTCTAAAATATAAGATGTGCATATTCATAGATTTATGCGAATATTTATCGGCCCAAAGGAAGATAATTATTTGGCCAAATTGTGGGTATGCATGTGGTAATGAGTATATGACAATCATAAGGATTGCTCATGTGAAAAATAGTCGGTCCAAAGAAAGGCTATTTTTTGACAGAGTTTATGGTCAATACTTTGATAACTACGTTGAGAGTACCATTTTACAGTTGGTGTTTTTTGCCCAAAGCCTAGACATCAATATTGTGTTAGGTATCTTGTTAAATGGGCCCACCATATATGTAAATTTCTTTTTGTCATATTTGATTTATGACATATTGAATTAACTGAGTATATGTTTTATTTACTTGTTCCTTGTGGTCTTACTCAAATATCTGGAAATCTGAGTTCAATCCCTAAGTTGAATGGATCAAACTTCAAAATTTGGAAGGAAAGCTTAGAGATACTTCTCGGGTGTATGGATTTGGACCTTGCATTAAGGACTGATAAACCTACTTCTACTGAGGAACAGCCGAATACGGCTAATATTGAGAAGTGGAACCGGTCAAATCGCATGTGTCTGATGATCATTAGGCACTCCATTCCAGATTTGTTTCGGGGTTCTATCACGGAGAGTGAAAATGTCAAACAGTTTCTTGCTCAAATTGACAAATATTTTGCTAAAATGAAAAAGGGGAAGCAAGTAGTCTTTTGACTTCTTTAACTTCCATGAGGTACAAGGGCAATGGTAACATAAAGGAGTATATTATGGAAATGTCCAATCTCGCCAGTAAATTAAAGGCACTAAATGTCGAAATAAAAGAAAATTTACTCGTACATTTGGTACTGATCTCCCTTCCTGCACAATTCACTCAGTTTAAGATAAGCTATAATACTCAGAAAGATAAGTGGAGTATTAATGAGCTTGTCTCACAATGTGTGCAAGAAGAAGATAGAATTAAAAGAGAAAGGACAGAAAATGCTCATTTGGCAACTAACCCTCGTGATAAGAAGAAAAGCAAATCTACGGGTGCCGCAGAAGGGACATCTCAGCAAAATAAAAACAAGAAGCAGGCTACTGAACATCCTTGTTTTTTCTACAAAAAGGAAGGTCAGTTCAAGAAAGATTGTCCTAAATATGCCAAGTGGCGTGTAAAGAAGGGTAAACTTCTTACTTTTGTTTGTTCTGAAGTTAATTTAGCTTCTGTACCTACAGATACTTGGTGGGTAGATTCTGGTGCTACTACTCACGTAAGTATGTCTATGCAGGATTACCTGTGGAGCCGGCAGCAAAGTGATGCTGAAAGATTCATCTATGTGGACGATGGCAAAGCAATTCAAGTCGAAGTTATTGGGAATTTTAGATTGCTTTTAAAAACTGGATGTTATTTGGATTTGAATGAGACTTTTGTTGTGCTGTCATTTAGACGAAATTTAGTTTCTATTTCCAGTTTGGACAAGTTTGGTATTTCTTGCTCTTTTGGAAATAATAAAGTTAGTCTTTTTCAAAATTCCAAGCTTATTGGTAACGGTTCTTTAATTGATAATCTGTATATGCTTGATTCCTTTACTTTGTTTAACAAGATCCTGTTATCTGATTCATATGGTATAAAGCATAAATTAAATGAGAATTCTGCTACCTTATGGCACAAGCGTTTAGGTCACATCTCTAAACAGAGAATTCAGAGACTTGTGTCGGATGAAATTTTTGATTCCCTTGATTTAAACAACTTTAAAGTTTGTGTAGAATGTGTTAAGGGAAAACAGACAAACATAAGAAAATTAGGTGCCAACAGATGCTTAAACGTCTTAGAACTAATACATACAGACATTTGTAGTCCATTCCCTACGACTTCTTGGAATGGACAACAATATTTTATTACTTTCATAGACGACTATTGAAGATATGGGTACCTATATTTAATTCATGAGAAGTCTCAATCTTTGGACGTTTTCAAATCTTTCAAAGCTGAAGTTGAACTTCAACTTGGAAAGAAAATAAAAGCTGTCAAGTCTGATCGTGGTGGTGAATACTATGGTAGATATGATGGATCAGGTGAACAACGCCCAAGGCCCTTTACCAAATACCTAAAGGAATGTGGAATCGTCCCGCAATACACTATGCCTGGGAAACCTAGCATGAATGGTGTGGCGGAAAGGCGAAACAGAACACTTCAGGATATGGTAAGACGAATGATTAGTCATTCTTCTTTACCAGAATCTCTCTGGGGTGAGGCATTAAAGACTGCAACATATATCCTCAATAGGGTACCTAGTAAAGCAGTAGCTAAACCCCCAATGAGTTGTGGACAGGAAAGAAGTCTAGTATTAGGCATCTTCACATCTGGGGTTGTCCAGCAGAGGCTAGGCCTAACGAAAGAAAATTGGACTCAAGAACTATTAGCTGCTATTTTGTTGGGTATTCCGAGCGCTCTCGAGGTTTTAAGTTTTATGATCCCACCTCTAGATCATTGTTTGAGACAGGAAATGCCAGATTCCTTGAGAATGTTGAGTTTATAGGGGAAGATAACATAAGGAAAGTTGTCTTTGAAGAGAAATTAGTTTCTTTTCCTAGTGTGGTTATAGATGGCTCCTACTCCTGACTTCACTATTGAACCAATTATTGAACAAGACAACACTGTGGTCCCTGTTGTTGAACCTGAAGTTCAAACTCAACAACCTCAAGAATTGCCACTAAGGAGATCTACTAGAGAGAGAAGAAGTGCAATTCCAGACGATTATATTGTGTTTCTTCAAGAACATCAGGATGATATGGGTGTAATGGAAGATGATCCAATCAACTTTCAACAAGCACTACAAAGTTCTAATTCTCATAAGTGGATAAATGCTATGGAAGAGGAAATAAAATCCATGAAAGACAATGATGTTTGGGAGCTTGTCGAATTGCCATCAGGAGTGAAATCTATAGGTTGTAAATGGATATTTAAAACCAAAAGGGATTCACAAGGCAAAATTGAAAGATATAAGGCTCGTCTTGTTGCAAAGGGTTTTACTCAAAAGGAAGGCATTGATTACAAAGAGATTTTCTCTCCAGCTTCATTGAAAGACTCTTTTAGGGTAATCATGGCACTTGTAGCTCACTTTGATTTAGAGCTACATCAGATGGATGTAAAAACTGAGTTTCTCAATGGAAACATTAATGAGATAATTTATACGGTGCAACTAGAAAACTTTGTGTCTGGTAATTCAAAGTCTATGGTGTGCAAATTGAAGAAATCCATCTATGGTCTCAAGCAAGCCTCTCGTCAATGGTATCACAAATTCCATGAAGTAATTATCTCATTTGGGTTTGAGGTGAATGTAGTGGAAGATTGTGTATATCACAAGTTCAGTGGGAGTAAATTTATATTTCTGGTGTTATATGTCAATGACATATTCATAGCAAGTAATGATGTAGGTTTATTGCATGACACTAAGAAGTTTCTCAAAAGGAATTTTGAGATGAAAGATCTCGGTGATGCTTCTTTTGTATTAGGAATTGAAATACTGCGAGATCGTTCTCAAGGTATTTTGAGATTGTCACAAAAGAACTACATTGAAAAGATTTTGAGTAGATTTGGCATGAAAGATTGTGCACCAGGAGATACCCCTGTTGCTAAAGGTGATAAATTTCATTTAGGTTAATGCCCCAAAACCATACTCAAGAGTAAGGAGATGCAAAAGGTTCCTTATGCATTGTCTGTTGGAAGTCTAATGTACGCTCAAGTATGTACGCGACCAGATATTGCATTCATAGTTTGAGTGTTAGGCAGATATTTGAGCAACCCGGGGATGGATCATTGGAAAGCAAGCAAACGGGTTATGAGGTATTTGCAGAGAACAAAAGATTATATGCTCACTTATCGGAGATCAGATGTTTTAGAGATCATTGGGTATTCTGATTCCAATTATGCTGGATGTCAAGACACTTTGCGATCCACTTCAAGCTATATCTTCATGTTGGCTGGAGGAGCTGTATCTTGGAAAAGTGTTAAACAAACACTTATGGTTTCTTCTACTATGGTTGCGGAGTTTATTGCATGTTATGAGGCATCCAATCATAGAATATGACTGCGAAATTTTGTCACTAGGCTGCGGATAGTGGTAGGTGTAGAAAGACCACTAAAATTATTTTGTGACAATAAGTCGGCAGTGATGTATTCCAACGACAACAGAAGCAATACAAAGTCAAAGCATGTAGACATAAAGTTTCTAGTTGTGAAAGAAAGAGTTCAAAATGGTCAAATTTCGATAGAACACATAGGAACAAACTCTATGGTGGCAGATCCATTGACTAAAGGTTTACCACCTAAATTTTTTCTGATCCTATAGTTTAGTGGGAGTTTGTTATTACGGATGTTCTTTGACCTTAATTTGTTTGTTTTCTATATAGAATAAAGTTGATGGTTTATGTTTTATTATCTGAACTTGTTCAACATGCATGCGGTTAAGCATAAAGTTTTTTTTTTTTTTTTTTTTTTGGAATGATCTCACTAAGGGATTTGGACCAGTTGGAAACAGGCATGATCTAGATCACTTTGCATGTAGTTTCCATGCTATCCATCCATACTTGATCTATGTCACTGAATGTATTGAAACTGGTGATCAAGGAAAGTTCAGTTACAATGGTATTAACAAAAGCTACCTTGATTCCGTGTTGATACAGGAGATAGACCAGATTGAACTAAAGAGGAATTCTATTATTGAAATAACCTATTTATGCGCGCTTAAGGTTAATGTGATTTAATTACATCAAGTACACAAACATAGCCCAAGTGGGAGATTGTTAGACGTATTTTAAATTAAAATACATATAATTAAAATATGGGCTATGTATGTGGATTAGTATTTTATCACATTGGGTTATTTTATTAGATTAGGCCCTATTATGTGATCTATTTAATTAAAGGCCCTAGATTCCCAATTGAGTATGAACTTAATGGGTAGAAGCCTATTCCTAGATTGATTAAGGTTTAATGGGAACTCTAATTAAACTAGTATATAAAGAGACCTTAGGCTATGTTTCCCAATACACCAAAACAATAAGCACTCAGTCTTTCTTGAATCCCATCTTGAGAGAGATCCCAATAAGGCATTCAGAGTTTTGGTTGAGGAAAACAATAGTCATCTTGAAACTATCATCAATTTCTCAATGGAGTCCGGTATGTTATTTATTCTTGATAATTTGGCATGAATGATCATGAATGATCCTAGGGTCAATCTATTCAATATAGATTTAAAGTAATTATGCTAAAAAGAAAATGATATGCAAAGTGAGTCTTTTTTCTCTTCATAACAAGAGGGCTAAAATATCTCATCAAAACAAACTCCCTCAAGTTGATTAATGACCTTTGCAACTAAAACATCCGACAGAACCATTTGAATTGTACTTGGCGCGAAAACAAATTCTGTTGTTAGAAATTTATACGAAATATAAATATATGCATAATAAACTAAATGATATCTCAAACTCTCACTCCACAGGCTAAAACCAAAATAAATAATCTATCATCAAATTGTAAATGAAATGGATAAAGGAAAAAGAGAACGACATTGAAAAATATATCGGTTCACCTCAAATTTAGTGCTATGTCCAGTCTTCTGTAGCTGCAAGTTCTACTATGATGGAGATTGCAAAGAATCCTCAAACTCACGCTACAAATCTCTCCCAAATAGCACAACACAAAAATATTTAAATCCAAGTACCACAACTCGGTAACTTGAAATCCAGTGATTTTTGAACTGATGGATCTTGATCTAACCGATCAAAATTGGCTATCATTACTTTGTTGGCTCAATTGTATCTTTACACTTGCCATCTACATCTTTAACTGACATCCATCATCTCTTTGATCTTTTGGCAACATTAAATTGTATCTGTACAATGTAGAATGTTTGTAGGCAACTGCCACTACTTGGGCTTCTAACATGAGTTTACATGTTTCTTATACTTGTTTGTAACCGTTTTCATCAACTTCGCTGCACTAGTCTCACTATCCATAAGGCTAGCCACATTCATAGATAGACACATTTTGATGACTGCGGCTGCTTCTTCATTTAGGTTCTCCAAATCTTCATCTGACATCTCTTTTGGTCTCTCCTTCAATGCCTTGTGCATTTTCTCGTAAGTTAAGAGATCCTTAACCTGCATCTTCCAATACCCAAAATTTGTCCCATCAAATTTTGTGATACGCTCTCAAACTTTTTGGCTCTGATGATCCCATGACTCTTGAACCAAATAGGTCTAATACCATTTATTGGAAATTTATACGAGATATAAATAAATGTGGAATAAACTAAATTACATCTCAAACTCCCACTTCACAAGTTAGAGCCAAAATAAGTAATCGATCATAAAATTGTAAATAAAATGGATAAGGGAAAAAGAGAACAACACTAAAAAATATATCGATTCGCCCCAAACTTAGGACTACATCCAGTCTTCTGCAACTTGATGTTCTATTTTGATGGAGATTGCAAAGAACCCTCAAACTCACACTACAAATCTCCCCCAAAGAGCCCAACACTAACCATTTGAATCTAAGTACCACAACTCTGCTATTTGAAATAAACAATAAAGGGGTGTTTGTCTCACCAACATGAGTTAGGTTGAGTTGGTAAAAATTACCAACACAATGTTTGGCCCACCAACTTTAAATGTTGGTGGAGTTGAGTTGGTTTTTTTTTTTACCAACTCATCCCAACTCTTCCTCCCTTCAATGTTTTAATGGTTCCACCCATCAGCGACATTTTTGTGGACATTATTATTTCATTTGTAAGTGACAAACTAGACTTAACCATAAAAACTAACCATAAAAAATTTTGCAAAAAACGAGTTTGCACAAAAAGAAATATATCATTTTGTTGTATTTGTGTAAATGTAAATAATCAAATGTTTGCACAAAAAAAAAAAAAATCATTAACCATAAAAATTGAAATTCATATTTCGCAAATTGGCAAAAAACAAGATAAGAATGCACCAAATACCCCAACTCAGGATTGAGTGTTGAAAAATATGTTTACTTCGAATGAATTTGTTATGTTTCTATAAGAAAAAAATTAAGATTTTTTTAGTGTTAAAAATTTTATTCCAATCGGTATAGAAATTAAAAAGGAAAAAAAAAAAAAACAAAATCAATTTGTTTAGAAAAACTGCATCAAATATTCAATTCAACTCTGACCTCAAACACAAACTTTCCAATCCAACTCAATTCAACCTAGCATCACAAACATGGATATCCCAATTCAACCTTTCCAGACAGCAATCCTAGGAAAAAACTTGACAATACTCTGATTGCCACACTAAAATAACACTCTGGAATTTAAAGAAGTTCAAACGGAAGTCTTCAAATTGAAGTCTGGTGTATTTTCTTCTCTTTAGTGGCATACATATATACATACATATATATGCAGGCCAAAAAGCCCATTAACTTTTGAAGATTAATTTCCACCGCCTCATCCATTTCTTCTTTCAATAAATCACACCTCCCACAATAGCCAATTACAAACTTTGCTTAAAGGTTAAGAAAAGAGAAAAAAAAAAAAAAAAGAATGGGCTTTGAAGGAGTTTTGGCTCCACTTTTCTTGTACTTGTAACCAATAACGCTCTATTTTTTAAAAGTGGTACTTATGTATTCCAACTTTGAAGCAGTTTGGAGTAATGGAAAATTATTTTAAATGGCAAAACTGTTGAAAATATTTACAACTAATAGTAAAATACACATACTACAATAAAAACAAACTTTAATGACTCTAAAAGACTGTCATTAGCACATTTCTTGATTTTTTTTTTTTTAATCTTTGAATCCACCATCATCTAAATTGTATAGATGACACATGAGAAATCAATCATCATTGATAGTTTCATGACTTTTAAATACATTCAACAAAGGACATGTATTGACATTTATTATATGTCAAGAAAACCATTTTTAATAATAATTTTCCGCAGTCAATAAATGATCAAAACGTTGACTTTTTCTGTCAATCAAAACGTTACATTGACATTAAAATTTTGTCATTGAACAACAAATAATGTCACATTTACAGTGTCAATAATACCTTAATTATGACACTTTTTAAACGTCATTGAATAACGTACATTGTCACTTATTTATAGTCATTGAAATCTGATTGATGACACTATTCCCCTGTCATAAAACTATATCTCATGACTTTTGTCAAATGTCAAACAAACCATTTCAATGATACATGTTATTAAATCTGTATAAACATATTTATAGACTTTCACATATAACAATAGTGTTTGTAATATTAATACAAGGAAACTATATACAACAACACTAATAACCAAATTTGGGTAAGTCATTTACAAATTTAGTAATTACAACTAAGTGTTGGCACAATTCCAATTTTTTTTTTTTTTTTTTTTTTTTTTTTTTTTTTTTTTTTTTTTTTTTTTGCAATACCTATATAAACATCTTGCTTGGTGGGTTTCCTTGTTTCAATGGCCTTGTCTAAGAACCTAGTAAACAAAACATTTATTTCAGAATTTAACTCAATATAGCAAGGTGAACAATAATAACAATATATAGGTTATATATAACAATCGTAATGTTACAATATCATTCTGTTAAGTACATTTACATTCAAAATCTCATTTTAATCATACAAGTAAGCTTCAAATAATACTTTAAAACAAAAATGATACATAGAGTCACAATATAACCACATAAGTAGGCTCAAAATCACATTATAATCTCCAAATCAACTTTAGCATAGATAACCTCCAAATTTAACTAATTGCTTAGTTACTACAAAACTAACAAACTCTTGATATTTAATATTAACATAAAAATCATATAAGAAGTATTGTAACTTATCCAACTTTTTAAGAGTGTAACTACTAAAAAGTAGAAATACTCATACATTACTCTAGTAGAAAGAATAAGGGTCAAATTATTTAAGAATCAACTTCAAAAAGTACCTAAAAAGTGTCTAAATGACACTTTAACTCCCAAAACAACTTCAAATTGCCTAAGTATGACTTTCAAACTCAAAACCAACCAAAAAGTACCTAAAAAGAGTCTAAATGACTATTTAGCTCCCAAGACAACTTCAAAATACCTAAATATGAGTTTCAACCTCAAAACAAACCAAAAAGTACCTAAAAAGTGTCTAAATGACACTTTAATTTCCAAAACCTAAATAGTTCTCAAGTGTCTTCACAATATCCAAGACCAACTAAAAAGTACCTAAGAAGTGTCTAAATGAAACTTTAACTCCCAAAACAACTTCAAAATGCCTAAGTATGACTTTCAAACTCAAAACCCACCTAAAAAGTGTCTAAGTGACACTTTTACCCTAAAAAAGAACTTAAAAAGTTCCTAAAAAGTGTCTAAATGACACTTTAACTCCCAAAACAACCTAAATAGTTCTCAAGTGTCTTCACAATATCCAAGATGAACCAAAAAGTACCTAAAAAAGTGTCTAAATGACACTTTAACTCCCAAAACAAGTTCAAAATAAGTATGACTTTCAAACTCAAAACACGCCTAAAAAGTGTCTAAGTGACACTTTCATCCTCAAAACAACTTAAAAAGTTCCTAAAAAGTATCGAATAGACATATTAACTCCCAAAACAATCAAACAAACATAAAAGTACAACCAAACATAAGATGCATGAATTGGCTACCATAACTACAAGATAGCCACAACACATTATAACTTAAACACACACACACACACACACACACACATATATATATATATTCGAAAAGGAAATAGGTCTCTTTCATTCATATAATGAATTGAGACAATAACATATAATAAAGGTGCTAAATGCATGAATTGGCTACCATAATTGTAGGATAGCCACAACATAAATTTGAACTTTCATTTTTTTTAAAAAATACCTAAGTATTTGAAGATCCATCCCCTCCATGTCCTTGCGCCAACAATTTTTTGAACGTCGGTCCATCTATCTTCCCATTTGGAATGTTGAAAATGGCTGACAAAAACACATAAAATAGTTTGAATGACGAGCTTGTTTGTTTATAAATATCTCCTTTGGCTCTCTTTAAAACAAGAAAAGCCCTAATTGATGGCTTGTGCGCATTGCCAAGAAGATATTAGAGAAATGTCACTACTTAATTTTCTAACAAATTCAAGTAAAATCAATAAACTACTTAAAGACCCAACATTAAAAAACAAATGTTATATTTCTTATGCAAATTCACCCAATCTCCTTGCTCACTTCAAACTATTAAAAATAGAAAGCAACAAATCTATTAAAATCTTTTTTGGAAGTCAGTTGTAACAAACTTTGTTCAAGCAAAAGTAAATAGTTGGTATATAAAAACTTGTCGAAATCTATAGAGATATATGTGTGTGTGAAATTGTTCCCTATGTGAAAATTTGAGAGGGAGTGGGAGGAACTTATCTATAAAGTTCAAAAACTCTTGAAACTTTAATCACCGAAATCCTTGGGAGTCTTTTATAATAGATGTAGGTTTTAACATTGAACCACAATAAACAACTCTAGATCACTATGGAAGACAAAAAAAAAAAAAAAAAAAAAAAAAAAAAAAAAAAAAAAAACTCAATAAACAATTCACCCACGAGCGACAATCGACGACAAGCACGAGTAGCAAGCGACGGTGAGCGGAGCAACAATTGACGACGGTGCGAGCGAGCAGGAGCAGAATCTCTTTTCTCGTGCAGCAGCGGCTCGCGTGGGTTGACGACCGCAGGAGTTGTGACTCACGTGGGTCGGCAGCGGCAAGAGTGACAACTCGCGTGGGTCAACCACCGGAGGAGCAGCGGGAGTGTGGGTTGACGGCCGTAAGGGCAGAGGGAGCGTGTGTTACGTGGGGAGAAGAAAGAAAATGAAAAAAAAAAAAAGAAGAAAAAAAGAAAAAAGGGGAGAGAGAGAGGGAAATGAAAAAAAAAAAAAAAAAAGAGAGAAATGAAAAAAAAAAAGGGAAAGAAAATGTGGGTAGGGTTTTAAAAAAAAGGAGGGACTTAAATTTTTTTTCCTTCCCTTTTATTATTTTCCTTCTCCCTTTCCAATTCTTAACTTTTATGTACCTAAAATCCAAAATTTCTCCCTTCTAATTTAATTTAAAACTTCAAAATTGTTTATTACTTAAATTCAATTAAAATAGAATCTAATTTCCAAATATTTTATCGCTAACAATGTAAATTGAATTAACACTTAAATGACGTTCTAATACTTAAAACTCATCGAGAACTTGGGTCCTTATTGAAAAGTGCCCAAATAGTTCTAGAACTACTTAGAACCTACAAATAAGAGCTTCCAAGCATTAGAGACAAATCTAAATAACCTCAAATTGGTTCGAAAATTAATTTAGAGTATTATACCACTTATTCTTACTCAACACGACTCGAAACTTTGCTGGTTAGTATTTGAATAAATTTAAACCTCAAATTGGTTCGAAAATAAATTTAGAAATTAGCTTTGTAGACATTTTTTGTTGCGTTGGCAAAAAGAAATGTTGGCAGAGACAAAAATTCTTGTAGTGTTATTATCTTTTAGGAGACGTTTGTTGCGCATGGTTGAGTTGGTAATAATTATATGGAGATTTAGATTGTCTGGGAAAGTTAGATTGCATGTGTTTAGGGTGCAGAGTTGGGTTGAGTTAAGTTGGAATGTTTGTTAATTTTAGTCATAAATTGTTGACAAAAAAAAAAAAATAAATAAAATAATTTCCATCTTTTCCCTTCAAATTGTACTCCATTAAAATAAACATTTAAATAACCAATAAAGTAAAAAATAACCCAAATACCAAAATATTTAAAAGCAGATATCATAGTAAAGCCAAAATGACATCGTTTAACCTTTAAAAAGAAATGACGTCATTTTAAGTAATAGCTCAAAATGTTTAAAAGCAGATATCATAACAAAGCCCAAAATTACTTCGATTGTGCAGCACTCTTTAAGATGTAATTTTTGGTTAAAGCAATTTGCTAAAAAACTATTTTTTTTTTAAAAGGCTAAGGTTAGTTACAATTGAAAAAATATATTTTATAAACCTATATTTTTTTTAAGAATTAAAAAAGTTGAGTTAAAAAAAATTAAATTGAAAAGAAATATAATTATTTTTTTTTGCTGGCGCACAAACGCCAAATGCAACATGCGTGAGGAAAAAAACTCTTTTACTCCCAATCTCTCCACTTTTACAAGTGTTTAGAAGTGCTCATATATATATATATATACACTCTCACCATTCCTTAATTTTCCAACGTGGGACAAAGGTGATGTGAGTCATTCCCAACATGTTTTTTTAAAAAACACTTTTTTTTCTCTAGCCAATCCAAACATACCCTCAATTTATCTAACACTATAATTAGTTTTTTCTGTTTTAATGCTTTTTAGTGATAATAAATATGAGTCATAGATTGATGACACAAAAAAATAGTCAAAAAAATTGAAATATTAAAAAAATATTAATGACTGTTAAAAACTATCACTTTTTAATGACTGTTAATTGTAGTCATAATTTGGTGACACAAAAAAATGTCAAAATAGTCCAAAAAATCTGAAAATTAACGTCTTTTCCAGCCAAAACTGAGCTTTTTTTGTTTTCTTACACTTAATGACTGTTTTTTTCAATCATCAATTAATGACACAAAAAACAATCATTAATTCCAAAAAATCCAAAAAACTTCATTTTTTCCCTCAAAAAACGCGTGATTTTGGCTTTAATGACTATTTTTTTCTCTTTCTTCTCTATTTCTGCTACTGTACAAGAGTCATGGAAGGTGGAATTTGTTGGAGTGATATTCTATTTGTGATAGACTTTGATTGATCGTGATAGACTGTGATTGATCGCGATATATCACAGTCTATTGCAGATAGTGATGGATAAATGAGCATGTAGTGGAAGTTAATTTGATCAATTTTCACTCTAAGATGTTCAATTTAGAGGATTAAACATGCAATTAAAAAGAAAAACCAAAGTTTCAAGAACACTTACCCTTGAAGCTCCAAATTCTCGTTCAATTCTTGATGAATTTCAGCACCACTTGGCTGTAGACCAGCACAAGATTCTTCTCTACTATTCTCTAACCTTAGATTAGATGGTGGGATCCAAATTTGTGGTGAATTTGAGAAGGAATGAAGGTTGGGAAGAAGATGAACAATGGATGTAATTTTGCAAAATTAACCCTTTAATTTTACAAAATTCTTAACCATTTTTATGTCAAAATCATTCCTATTTATTAAAGAATAACATGCAATTCAATTGCACCAAAATCTAACAACATAAAATGTAACACCCTCATCCTAGATATTTATATATATATCTATATCTTTACCTAGGAGTGAGTGTTACCTAGTCTGTATTCTGTTAAACACTGTTACAAATACATTTCTACATCATAACCAGCTGGCAAAATGCTTAGGCTTTACAATAGTTATGCAAAAATTTCCTAATAAGATAGCATCATAAGTAAGATTTAAAAGGCTATGTCTAAAGTTTACAGGTATGCTTGGTGATCCTCACAAATGCCACTCAAAATAAGTACAATTTCTACATGAGGATGGGGTTTACAAGTTCCCAATTACAAAATTCTAATTTGGCTCAGACGAATCTTGATGGTAGGCTAGGCACCTCGAACACGCTCGCTACCTGGAAAGAAAACATTAGAGAAACAAGAATCTATGAGCTACAATGCTCAGTGAATGACTAACTAAAGTATAAACTCAATAAAAACATAACTACAATCATTTGTATGAACTGCTTGATCATGCTTCATATCATGCTTCATAAACTTGTAAATAACTATAACTTGTAAATAACTATCATTATGTAAATGGATATCTTTTTATTGAACCTTTGTTGAGGCGGAGCGAACTCAACGCACCCAACGTCAATAAGCCTTAGCTGTGTGGAGTAGTCTCAACACATCAGTGTCAGATGCCTTTTATTCTGCTTATAAGTATGTCTGATCTCGGGCTGCCCATGTACCTTCTCATGTCCTTCGGTACTAAGGTCCCAGGGAAATACTCAATCACCGTCTTTATATCCTTTGGTTAGAGCTTCATAAAAATACTAGGGCTGCCCATATGCCTTTACATGTCCTTCAGCATTGGGTCCCAATAGAATCTTTCTAGAGCACTAACTTGCACATCACATTTATCATAATTTAACAATAATCATAATATCTCAGGCTTCATAAAATACTAGGGCTGCCCATATGCCTTCACGTGTCCTTCAGCATTAGGTCCCATTCGAATCTTTCTAGTGCACAGACACGCACAATACATTTATCATAAATTAACTATAATCATGAGATCTCAAAATTCTCAGAACATTCATCTAGCAATTAGCTTGGTAAAACTTAGAACATTATCTGATACATTAACAAGCTCTATCTCACATATAAGATATGTGCTAGTTTCAAACATAGAAGTACACTTCAACTCATGCTTCAAAGATGTTATTAAGCATATAGAAAATAATATTCAAGTTAGCTTATCTCAAACCATAAAGTCACTCACGACTTATTCCGGGCTCCGAGCGGGTTATACGCTTTCCCTAGCTCCTCTTGACCTGTAAACACACATTTTTCGTGTTACACATTTCTAATATTCCTCTTTATATCCACTATGTTTGCTTAAATATCTCAAACATGAGTTTTCATCACTAGTCCCTCTCTTGTTTACAACTTACAATAATGAGCGAGATTCACAGGTATCAACGAGATTATTAGATTAAACTACTCATAACCATGCGGCATAAGCGATACCCAGCTTCGCGAGACTAGCGATATTACCTTAACAAGCGATACTCAGCGAGATTCAGTGAGAGTTGTGAGACGCAAGGCCCTTTGTGTTACCAGCGGCACTTGTCTCGTTTATCGCTCTCCAGCTCTTAGCGATACTTCTGCCCTAGCGACCCCCGATGGCCAATGTTGTCTTCCTTCTTTTTCTAACCCATTCTTAAATATGCTAAACATCGAAGTCCAGCCAAAATTAGAACTTTCTCTCTTCTACAAACTTGTAAAGAAGTGAGCTTTCTAACTTACCTCAAGATTTCAAACCCTAGCTCTTCTTCGTTTGAGAACTATTCTCAAATAACTCCAGCTGCCTCGAATCAACTAGCAGCTCATGTAGTAGCTCAACTCCGAATACTTCTTCCTAAAATTTAACATACTCTTGCTCAAATTTGGTTTAAACATCCTTTATAGAAGTTGCTAAGAATTAACTCACTCACCTTTAAAATTTTCGCCCTAGCTTTGACTTCCCCAGCTCACTCTTCTTCAAACATCGAATGATGTCTAGATTATCGTCCATAGTCAAGCTTCTGGTTCCAGCTTCAATTTCACCATGGAAGTGATTTGGTTCCTACTTAACTTCAACATAAATAGCTTATTCCACCTCTCCTCGTTGTTCTTTTACGAAAAGGGGTAAATCTGGGTTCGAAATATGTCTAAAGTGTTTATTTAGTCGGTGTACTTACTTATATATATACCACAGACTCACCAGTATGGCCATCACCTTCTTACTTAGGTTGGCCGACACAACCTTCCGTGCAAAGCTTCAGCAACGCATAGCTTCAACTTGCTGTTTTCCAATTGTTCAACGCCCAGTCGCTGGATAGCCGATTAACGCATGATCCTCTCTGCCACTCTTCTAATGTACCAACACATACCAACGTTCAACGCATAGTAGTCTCAAACGCATAGTGGCCTTCCAACGTATAGTGGCTTCCAACGCCCCGTGGCCTTCAACGCCTCGTGGCTTCCAACATATTCTCAACACGTAGCCCCACTAACACATGGCCAACACTTATCCACTTTTGCTCCTATACTACTCAGCCAACTTTCTCTAATCACTGCCCATTTCATAGTTTCTTCTTAACTTGCCAACTCCCAAATGTCAGGTAGGGGCTTACAGCGTTTCTCTACCGCATACAACCTGGCATTAAAGTCTCAAACGCATACTTCTATGCGTTTGTTCCTTACCGCATATACCATGCGTTTGCCTTAATTACATACCATCATGCCTTCTTTTATGCGTTCGCACTCTTTGCGTTTACCTTTATGTCGTTCTGTGTCCAAGACCTTCCTCCTATCCTTGAGGTTTCCTTGATTATTCCTTTATGCACTCTTGTGCTGTATTCCAAGGTCATGTTTCCAAATCTCTTCCTTATGTGAGCTATTTCCTCAATGACAAATCCTATCGTATATCCATCTCCAGCCTTCTTCCTTTAGGCTTACTTCTCAATCTTCCCTAATAGGAGTTGTGCGTTTACCATAGCTTGTCATTGCCTCTTTCCAAGATTCTACCTTATGCGTTTTACCTTTATCATGCGTTTCCTTCATCTCTACCATGTGTCCAACATGGTCTTCCACTAAGTATGCGTCCAACTTCACTTATCTCTCGGCTATTCTTTTTTAACCCTGCCCATCACTTGATGAGGTTTCCTTTCTTTCCATAGGTCTTCCTTCTAAGCTTAAAATCATAGTTGCGTTCTCCTGATCTGTTTATCCTACACAGTAGAATTCTCAACTTCAAGAATTACTTTGATTCCAAGATCCAGAATTCACTCAACGCAACCTTTCTATCAAATCCTTCTAATTCAAACTTCATCTACGGCCTATGTAAACTAACACTTGAGCACAACCGCTCTTGTCCTACTTCTTCCCTTTATAGGCTCTTCCACGAAATGGTCTTAGAAAAAGGGTGTGACACAAAATGGTTAATTTGTTGGTTAATTGTGAAGAAGACAACCAAGCTCCTAGCTTAGTTAGTGGGAAAATCAAATCTTCAAAAATCAATTTTAAAATCAATTTTCAATGAATTTCCAAAAATTGAATTCAATTTAATTTTTAATTTCAAAAAATAATTAAATAATTAAATACAAAATAATTTAATATTTAATTAATTAAATATTATTTTAATATTAAATAATAAATAATATTATTTTTCCAACTTGTCCTGATTTTTCTAAAAATCGATATAAATCCCTATTCATATGATTAATATTTAAATCATATTCAAAGATTATAATTAACTCTATTTGTACGTTTAATTCGTAATTAAACGTCGATATATCGTATATATTTGACTTTCATTCTTTAAGCCAAGATTTGCACAATTCAAACTTATTCACCACACTATCTAAGATTTTAGTCCATTTATGAGCTAGTAAAGGGACCTAATAAACCTATAGATCATGAGCTCCGACGATCCAAGATTAACCGACCAAACTCTTTAACCTAATTAACCAACATTTATTAACTAATGGGACACTCCACTAAAGCCCGTAGCTGCACTCTTCTTTCTGTAGATATATTTGTGTCCATTTGATATAACCGTCATCGATAAGTCAATCCTTCACAGGTCGTTGGTAACTTCAACTAGGTCAAATACCGATATACCTCTGAGTTACATCTTTTCTCCTTAAGTACCACTGTCCCTCTAATGAACAATTGATTTAGGATCTAATCACTAAATCCATTCCCTCTCGAGCCAGTGAGAGGATGGGGCCCCTTGTTCAAGTCCTGGGAACAATACTTAAGAGAATAACCTCTCTACTATCCCTAAGTTGGGTAGGAGTGAATTCTGTCTTGCAAATTCTATGTCCCCAACTATCTACCCGGTCTTATCCCTGAAATGGGAGGAATGTTGAGCAGCGCTATTGAGCTTTCTCTCATCTATGCAGATCAAGGGATAATTATAAATAAACAGGAGTTCAAAGATAGCTCAAGATTCAGATCAAGTTATCTAGGTCATCGATAAGTGAAATTAATCAGTATTAATCGTAAACGGTGTTAATACGTAACAGTGATTATTTCAAGGTTAGTCTTACACAATCTTATTATGTAGAATACTCCTACTCACATGTCTCTACATGAACAAACCAGGATCACTTCATTTATGACACCTTACAACATTTGTAACAATCATGAAGCGGGTTGTATTCAATAGTGTCTCCAGGAAGAGGTACCCAACCTGATCCATGTACTATAGACTTATTTAGGCTACTTACTCGAAATTGATCCTGTTTATGTCTCCACATAAAGTCCAAGTATTCATGATAATAGCCAAGGGTTTGTAGTTTAATTGGATTTAAAGTTAATAAATAATTAATTCACTTGAACAACTTCATATGTACTAAAATTCATTTATTTACAAAAACTACGAATTTTTAGGACATACAACCCAACAAACTCCCACTTGGACTAAAACTCCTAATGGGTTACAAAAAAGTTGAGTACAGTAAGAGAAATCTAAATACAATAAAGTAGGGCATCCCATACCCACAGATAGACAGTGAAATTTTGCTATATTTGTAAATATTTTGATTCTTTTGCTATATTTGAAAAGAGCCCTATTTGAACCATATTCAAATTTGTATTTCTCTCCTAATCTATAGTTTTAATATGAATCTCATTCATATAAATTTATTATTCGCATATTTTATATAGTTTAATTTTGAATCATACTCAAAATTAACTATATAATAACGTATCTACATACATTGTATCATTTAAAATTAACATATGTTTCCCTAAATTAATTTGAAATTTTCAAATTATTATTTAAAAATTTTGGTCCTTGTTGATCCGTTGTGAGCTAGCAATGGGATCTAATGGACCTACAGATTATAAGCTCCAATGATTTGATTTTAATTAATTAAAGTTTTTAACTAATTGACCAAATATTAACTATGAACCACTATAAAGTAATAGTTGTACTATTATGCACTTCAGAACAAGTTGCGTCCATGGATTTAACACTACACATAATTCGATCCTTCACAAATTATTTGTAATTGTAGTTGGGCCATGAAGGAAACGAATTTCCAGCAGAAACGAGTAATCGCTTTGTGCCATTAAATTTGTTTTAGAAAACAAAAATTATAGAGAACAAAAATATGATAAATAATAACCAATCAGCATGTTTTAAAGAAGAGTTAAGGATTAGGAGTTTTTCCTACCTTTGAAGACCTTTTTCAATGTGGAAATCTTCTTTTTCTAAGTCACAATCTGGTGAGAAAACTCCAATGGAAATACAAGAACTTTTCTTGTCTTGGGAACATCACCACAATAGCAACCTTGCTATTCTCCAGGTATAATCAAATAGAGGAGTTTCATGGGCTCTTTGTCCTTTTGGCAAAGGAGAAGAACTTTTGTGTGGAAGAGAGAAGAATAGAGAAGAATAGAGAAGGATAGCACTTGGGAGAGAAAATACAGAACTTCTATAAAAATTAACTTCCTCTCCCCTTCCCTTTAATTTTACGTAACCTGTAAGAGAGTGGAATTAACTCCCCTTAAACATGGGGAGTTATAATAATATAATAATATTAATTAAAATTAATATTAATTTACTTATAATTTATTAATTCATCTTTGATAAATATAATAAAATAAAATAAATTAATTAATTAATTTCTCATATTTAATTTGAATCATATTCAAATAACCTCCTCTCACATAACCTTTAGTTTTAATATGAATCTCATTCATATTAATTTTAACATATTGTTTTTATATAAATCTCATTCATATATATCTCTCTTATAATAAAAAGTATAAATTTTGAATCTCATTCAAAATAAAGTTTATATTATATGTTGAGCTTTATGCCCTAAAACTCGTAGATTGTAAATGTAATTATTTGACCGTCATTAAATCATTAATAAAGAGTTATTGATTTGTTACTTCAATAAGCGTTATTGAGTGTTTTTGTTTGTGATAACCCTAAATCCAATAAACTGACACCTTAGGCTGTTTTATAAGTCTTGAACTATATGTGGAGACATAAGAAGATCAATGTTCAAGATATAGTTTAAAGGGTCTATAGTATAGGGATAAGGCTGGGTACCTTATCTTGGTGACACTATGGATACGACCCACTTTGTATTTGATACAAATGCAATAATCTAACGCTTTCGTATAGGTGACATGCAAGTGGGGGTGTCCTATGGAATGAGTTTGCATAAGATCGGACCACGAAATAGTAATCACTAGATGTAACTTCGTTGACTAGTTAAGTTTCTATTTCAATAGGATGACCTAGGCAACTTAGTCTTAATCCTCAGTATATTATGAACTCCTATCCACGAAGGATTGTCCTTTGATTTGTATGGGTGAGAGTGACCGTTTGCCAACTCAATATGCCTACCATATTAGGGACAAGACCGAGTGGGGAGCCGGGGACATAATTATAAAAGATGGAATTCACTCATTCTCATCTTTAGGGTAAGTAGATAAGTATTCCCTAAAGTGGTGTCTCCGAAACTTGAACAAAGGGTCCTACTCTCTCACTAGCCCGGGAGGCATTTCTGTTTAATGGTTGGACCATAAACAGGTTGTTCATTAGAGAAGCACCGGTATTTAAGGATTTAGAAGTTACCATGGGGTAAAACGGTAATTTGACTCAGTTGGTGTTACAAACACTTTGTGAAGGACTAATTTGTTGTTATTGGTCTATATCCATGGATAAAAATATATATTTGCAGTGAGAAGAGTGCAGCTATGGGTCTTTAGTGGAGTGTACCCACAGTTAACGAATATTGATTAATGTGGTTAATAAGTTTAGCCAATTAATCTCATATTGTTGAAACTTCTGATCTGTAGGTCCATTAGATCCCCTTCCTTGCTCGTAAAGAGTGATGAGGCATTTATGTCTTGAATGAAATTTGAAATGTTCAAATTTACTTAGAGAAATAATATAATGTATCAATACATTATAATATAAAGTTTATTTTGAACTTTATAATATAAATTTAATTTTGGATATGATACAAAATTATTTTTTTTAGAGAATTAAATATTTGAATGAGTTCAAATATTAATATGAATTAGATTCATATTGAAACTATAAGTTAAAATTAATGTGTATTAGATGCACATTAAAACTATAAGTTATGAGAGAATAACAATTGAATATGATTCAAATGTAGGTTAAATTAAATATTAGATATTTAATTTGAAAATTAATTAATTAAACAATTAATTTTCTTAATTTATTTTAATTAAATTTGGTTTAATTAAATTAAATGAATTTAAATTATGGGTTATTTGGGAGATGATCATTTAAATATGATTTAAATGAAATAATTAATTAAATTAGATTTATTTATTTATTTATTTGTTAAATTAATTAATTAAAAAGATAACTCCCTTACATGGGAGTTACGCTTTATGTGGTTTAATCCTATGTCTCCTATTCTCTATACCTAAATAAGTATGTAAAAGAAAAGAAACAAAGAAAAAAAAAATAGTGATTCTCTTGATAAAATTTCTCTCTGGTGCTCTCTCTTTTTCCCACAGATCAAGATCAAGGATCCAAAATCCTTATCTCATCCTCAGAGAATAGGAGAGGTTCGTGGTGGTGGTGTTCAGAGTCGCCAACGAAAGTAAATTCTATATCTAGATTTTATCTCTAAAGCATGTTTAACCTAGAATTAATACAATAGGTTTTCTGTAATTTTTCCCAATATATTGGTATTTCAAAATCCAATTTATTACAAATTTGGTTCTGTATTGCTTTCACTGTGTTAGGGATTTCAACCTTTTCATTATAATGTATCTATATACATTATGCTAATTGTATCACATACAACTAATTCTCTTATTAATTTGAACGTTTCAAATTAAACCAAAATGTTTGATTCTAATACTAATTCTTTATGAGCTAGCAAGGGGACTTTATGGACCTATAGTTAGAAGTTCCAATGATTTGAGATTAATCAATTAATCTCTAAATTAGATTAATTAATATTCATTAAGTGTAGATCACTCCATAAAGACTTACAATTGCACTCTTCGCGCTATAGATATATTTTTGTGTCCATGGAATTTACTAATCAACAGTAAGTCGTCCCTTCACAAATTATTCATAACTACAGCTGGGTCAAATTACCGTTTTATCCCTGTAGTTATATCTAACTCCTTATGTACCACTAATCCCTCTAATGAACAAACTGTTTATAGTCCAACAATAAACTAACCCCTCTCAGGCCAATGAAAGGATGATGTCTCATTGTTCAAGACCCGGAATTAGGCCTTAGGGGAGTAATTTATCTATTTACCCTAAACACGGGAAGAAGTGAATTCCATCTTGTGAAGATATGTTCCCAGCTCCCTAATTAGACAAATCCCCAAAATGGTAGACTTATTGAGTCCGCGATTTGGCCACTCTCACCCATACAGATTAAAGGATTGCCCCCATAAATAGGAGTTCATAACTCATTCAAGATTTAGGTAGAGTTACCTATAGTTCTCCTATGAAATGTTAACTTCTACAATTAACGGTGTTACAAAGAGAAATTAAACATTTCGCGGCTTTGTCTTATACAAAATCTTTGCATAAGATACTCCCATTCACATGTCTCCATATGAACGATTAGGATCAAATCGTTTGTAACACTTTACAACTCCTTGTAACAATTACAAAGTGGGTTGTATCCGTAGTGTTACCAGAATAAGGCACCCAACCATATTCCTATACTATAAACCTTTTTGGTTATTACTTAAACATGATCCAACCTTGTATGTCAACCACATACATGTTTAAGTTTACATAAAATAACCATTGAATCTTAGTTTATTGGATTGAGTTAATGCATAAAATATATAAAATAACTTCTTATTTTATTCAATAAATAAGATGTGTATACAATTTACAAAACTACAAGACCCAAGAGATTTAGGACACACCAGTCCTAAACATTGTACACAACATGACATACATAAGGCTACCAATAGCCAATGCATAGGGAATCTGTCTCATTTCCTCAACCTCTTGAGGAGTCTTAGGACATTGTTTCTTAAACAATATAACTCCATGTCGAAAAGGCAATAAACCTCTCTTTGAATTCTGCATCAAACACCTGACAAACATCTTGTCAATATATGATGTCGGAGACAAGGCTAACGTTTTGTTCTTACTATTCCTTATGATGTGGATCCTAGAACAGACTATGCCTCGCCCAAATCTTTCATTTGGAATTGGGCAGCTAGCCATTTATTTACATGTGTCAGTACACCTACATCATTCTCAATGAGTAAGATATCATCCACATACAACACTAAGAAAACTACTAAACTATGATGATTTTTTTGTAAACACAAGGTTCATCAAGAATTTGGTCAAAGCGACTTGATCGCAATATCAAATCTTATATTCCAAGATCGAGATGGTTGTTTCAATCCATAAATGGACCAATTAAGCTTGCAAACCGTTTGCTCTGGAACTTGTTGAATGAACTCTTCTGGTTATTTCATATAAATGGACTCTTCAAGATTACCATTCAAAAAGGCAGTCTTGACGTCCATTTGCCATATTTCATAGTCATAATATGTGACAATAAACAAGAGAATTTGGATAGACTTAATCATGGCAACAGGTGAGAAAATTTCTTCATCGTCCACTCCCTCAACCTGGGTATAACCCTTTGCCATAAGTCTAGCCTTAAAGGTTTGCACCTTTCCATCTACACCTCTTTTCCTCTTGTAGGTCCATTTGCAACCTATAGGTTTTACCCCATCAATTTGATGTACAAGCTCCCAGACTGAATTGAAGTACATTGACACTCCATTTTAAGATCCATAGCTTTAACCTATTCTTCTTTGTCCACATCATTCATTGCCTGATTATAGGTCAATGGATCCTTAACTTCATCATCTGGTATGACGTCTTGAGTTTAAGTTAAACCTAAATATTGAGTAGGTGGGTTTATAATCCTCCCACTATGATGAGGCTCCCTTAACTCTTGAGGAGGATGTGTACGACTTGATGAAGCCCCATCAACAACTCTTGTCGATTGATGCGCACTTTTAGTGTTAATCGCAAGTGTACGAGTCAAGTTATAACATAAAAACGATTAAGTCCGAATATCGTTCCACTAGAGATCCAATTGGGAAGGTTTAAGTTACTTAGCTATTCTAGAATTGAATCAATTTTATTTGAGGATTGAAAGTGAATATTATGAGTTATGGAAAATAACAAATCAAGTAAGGAAAGTATCAAAGAGAGAAACACAAGAGTCAAAGAGAGTTCTAGGGTAATGAATCCTTGTTTATTTCATCATGCAATATTATAGATTTCACGGATTTTATTGTAATTCATATGCCTAAGTCTAGAAACTTAATTCCAAATTATTTTCTCTAAAAAACAACCCTTTCTCATGCAACTCGATTGATTATTAATCTCTTAAAACAAATACAAAATTACATGGCATTAAAAATAGTCCTTAGCAACTTTTATTGTCAACCTAACTACTCTCGTGATAGATTAATGATAAGCACTTGAAAAGTGCTTTATATTCTCTCAAATTAAGGGAGTTTTATATTAGATTTCACTTGTTTGCTAGTGATTTTAAGGTTAAAATGAGGAAAATTAGAAGAAACGACTAAAAGATCAAAACCGAGCAAGAATACGGCGAAAAAGAGCTGAAAAACGCATCCTTGTTAAATGCATGACAGCGTCGCGACGCTAAGATGGTGCTGCCGCGGCGCTGAAGCATAAACGCATCAGTCTGGACGCATAGTAGCATCGCGGCGCCGAGATGGCGCTGCCTCGACGCATCCTTGGTAAATGCATGATAGCGTCGCGGCGCTTGGACGACGCTGTCGTGGCGCTATGGGACAGCGCCACGACGCCAGCGTTACTTAAATGAAAAATTTGTATTTTAGGTTAAATTTTTGAGCGGCCAAACTCTATAAATTTGGGGGTTTCCAGCAGCCCAAGAGAGGGGGAAAAATCAAGAAAAAGCAAGGAAGTTGCAGACCTAAAGAGATACAAAAAGGAGAGAATTAAGTGAGAGTTCAAAGAGTGAGTTAGTTGCAAGGAAGAGGAAAAGAGTTCGAGATAGTCTTGGTGCCCTTCGAAGTCCGCCGTGAGAGCCAAGAAGATCGTGACGGTGCTATCTCAATCAAGAACCTCTTTTCAGTAGAGTTTCCCTTTTCTTTACACTCTTTCTTTGCTTATTTTAAACATGTTGCTTCAAGCTATGAGTGGCTAAACTCTTTAGTTTTAGGGTTTTGATGAATTGTTTATGAATTCATGTTAATTTTGTAGACTCATGGTTTTGTTTAAATAATTATGCTTTTCATTGTTATTGTGTTTAATTCTTGTGGATTAGCCATCTTCACATGTTAGGTTAGATGTATGATTGAGAGATTATATGTTTAACTTGATCTATAACAATGAATTGTTGTTAATCTATCACGAGAGTAGTTAGGTTGACAATAAAAGTTGCTAAAGATTATTTTTAATGCCATGTAATTTTGTATTGGTTTTAAGAGATTAATAATCAATCGAGTTGCATGAAAAAGGGTTGTTTTTGAGAGAAAATAACTTGGAATTAAGTTTCTAGACTTAGGCATATGAATTACAATAAAATCCATGAAATCTATAATATTGCATGATGAAATAAACAAGGATTCATTACCCTAGAACTCTCTTTGACTCTTGCGTTTCTCCCTTTGATACTTTCCTTGTTTGTTTTGTATTTTTCCCTAATTTATAATATTCAATTGCAATCCTCAAATAAAATTGATTCAATTTTAGAATAGCTAAGTAACTTAAACCTTCCCAATTGGATCTCCAGTGGAACGATACTTGGACTTAACCGTTTTATATTATAACTTGACCCGTACACTTGCGGTTAACACTAAAAGTGCGCATCGATTAACAATAATTCATTGCTATAGATCAAGTTAAGCATACAATCTCTTAATCATACATCTAACCTAACATGTGAAGATGTCCAATCCACAAGAATTAAACACAATAACAATGAAAAGCATAATCATTCCAACAAAACCATGAGTCTACAAAATTAACATGAATTCATAAACAATTCATCAAAACCCTAAAACTAAAGAGTTTAGCCACTCATAGCTTGAAGCAACATGTTTAAGAAAAATAAACAAAGAAAGAGTGTAAAGAAAGGGAAACTCTACTGAAAAGAGGCTCTTGATTAAAGTAGCATCGTCTCGATCTCCTTGGCTCTCACGTCGGACTTCGAAGGGCACCAAGACTATCTCGAACTCTTTTCCTCTTCCTTGCAACTAACTCACTCTTTGAACCCTCACTTAATTCTCTCCTTTTTTTATTTCTTTAGGTCTGCAACTTCCTTGCTTTGCCTTGATTTTTCGTGATGAATTGGACTGCTGGAAACCCCCAAATTTATAGAGTTTGGCCGCCCAAAATTTTCCAAAAATACAGATTTTTCAATTAAGGAAAGCTGACAGCGCCACGGCGCTAGGGTTGCATTCGAAAAAGTTTGCTCTCGGGTTTTAGCGCCGCGGCAGCGCCGTCTAAGCGTCGCAGCGCTAGAATGCGTTTCAGCAAGGATGCGTCGAGGCAGCGCCATCTTGGCGCCGCAATGCTACTCTGTGTCCAGAACCATGCGTTGATGTTTCAGCGCCGCGGCAGCGCCGTCTTGGCGCCGCTGCGGCGCTATCCCCAAAATTTTCCCTTTTTGGTTTTTCAACTCTTTTTCGCCATATTCTTGCTCGGTTTTGATCTTTTCATCGTTTCTTCTAATTTTCCTCTTTTTCACCTGAAAATCACTAGCAAATAAGTGAAATCTAATATAAACTCCCTTAGTTTGAGAGAATAAAAAGCACTTTTTAAGTGCTTATCATCGATGTACTAGCTTCTTCAACCACTCTTGTTAAAGTTTTGGTAATTTCATTGGAAAGTTCATTTAACACTACTTATGCTCTCTTATGTGGTCTTCTTAAAAAATGTAGCATTTGTCGATACGAATACTTTATTCAATTTTGGGATGAAATTTCATGTTCTATCATATAGTTCTATAAATTTAAATCCATATACTCTCCACCTCGATCTGATCGAAATGTTTTAATGGTCTTTTCTAACAAGTTTTCAACTTGAGCCTTATACTTTTTGAACTTTTCAGACTTGTGTTGCATTAGGTAAAGATATCCATATTCATACCCTCCTCTTGTCTTAACATTCATGGGACCATAAAGGTTTGAATGTACAAGTTCTAAGGGTTTGTTGGCTCCATAACCTTTTCCAGTAAAAGGTCTTTTGGTCATTTTTCCTCCAAGACAAGATTCATATACAGGTAATGAGCTTTCTTCTAACTCACTTAGAAGTCCACTCTTAACCAATTTCTCAATCCTATTGAGATTTATGTGACATAACCTTAGATGCCAAAGATATGCTTTTTTTTTTTAGGAGAAATTTTTTGTCTTTTATGTTGCGTTTTTGCAGTTCTGAACATTTCAGTATTTGGAAGCAACAGCCTTAGCACATATAAATTACTCTTTAAGTTTGTAAAACAAATAAGAATACCATCTTTATAAATAAATGTTTTATTTACATTAAAATTGATGAAATAAAATTGTTCTCACAAATATTGTACAGAAATCAAGTTCCTTTTTAAATTAGGAACTACATGTACATTTTGTAAAAAAAGAAAAGATTTCTAGAAGTGTAATTTAATGCCACTGCAACTGCTAAGACGACCTGCCCTATTCGAACCTGCAAGGTGATCTTGCCAGTCCCAAACTGCTGCCAAGAACTAATCCCCTGAAAAGAAGAACACACATGATTAGTAGCTCCTGAATGAATTATCTAGGCAGAATCATCATTCTCCACTGAACAAGTTTCCAAAACTAGTAAATCATATTTACCTTGTTTGGCCTTCTTTTTTCTGCCAAATATTTGGGACAGTTCTGCTTCTAGTGCGCACCCTGATTGCAATGGAAATAATTTTCTTTTGCAACCTTGGCCTTTTGCTAGCCCTTTTGGTCTGTAGCTTGGTTAGTTTTATTACCTCCCTTATTACCCTTCTTCTTCTTACATTTTTTTTTTTGGCAGAGAAAGAAGCAAACTTAGTTCTAAAGGTCAAATCTCTGTGAAACTTCTTAGAGGAACTGGAAACATTTGCCTCCCCTTCTAGTCCTTTGCTTTTATGCATTGACTCATAAGTCTGCAGCTCGTTAAGGAGGGTAGTAAGAGAGTAGTTCAGTTTGTTCATAACAACATTGGTCTTGAACTAAAGGAAACTCTCAGGTAGAGATTCTATAATAAATTAACTTGACTAGCCTCATCGATTATGGCCCCATTCGTTTAAGTCACGTTGAAGTGGACCATCATATTGAGAACATGTTCTCGCACTAAGGTCCCCTCATTCATACATGCATTATAAATAAATTTCAGAGCATCATGCTTGATATGTGAGAACGATTGTCCAAACATCTCTTACAATGACTCCATGATCTCACAAGCAGTGACCATGATTTCATACTTCTTTGCCAAAACTTCAGATAAGTTTGCAATAATATATGTTCTAGCCTTTTCATTTTCCTTCATCCATTTCTTATATGCATCACGAACATTTCATGACGAATTGTGAGTAGGAACTTGAGGACACTCCTCAGTGATGGCAAACTTTAGGTCCTCCACGATGAGTATAGTGTTAATTGTATTTTTCCACGAAGTGTAGTTATCACCATTCATTTTATTGGCACTAAGAAAAGTTATAAAAGCACTTGACATTTTGATAATATTAAAACATACAATTTATTTCTTATTAGTAACGTGCATAACTCATATAACCCAATCAATGTTTAGCAAAATTTTAATGTACCCAAATTTTAACATCTAATTTCGCAATGATGCTTAAGTGATTTAGGATAAAAGCCATCGAAGGGTAGTTAGTCACTCCTTCATTGAATTGAGACACTCTCAACCAATTATTACACCAACATAACTCTTATTCTTATAATAATTAGTCACCATTATTCGGTCAAGAAATCATTAATTTCTTTAACAATTTGTGTAACACAGCTTCATTTTAGATCCTAGAGTTCTGCCCCAATGAGCCAACCGAAGGGAAAAACTGATTGGGCAAAAACTAAAAGTGACCCTATCCTTAACAGGAGTTTGAGATAACTTCATCTGAAGAGGGACACAAATCGAGGTGCCACGAGGCCAAGCATGAAAGTTATCTAGCAAACCAATGAAGGAGACCGCAGGATGTGTTGACACACGTCCTTCTCCCACTTACTATAAACACTCTCTCCATTCACCTTGATATTGACTTATGCAAACACCATCCGAAGGGGGGGCACAAATCGAGGTGCCACGAGGCTGAGTATAGATCTCACGGTGTAAACTTTTAGGGAGAAACGTGGGAAGAAAATGACATATCAAATATATCTTTTTCCTCCCACTGAGTGTTTTAAACATAGGGTTTTTTACTTAGGTAAATTTGGCTAATTAATTTATCAGAGTCCTTCATAAATATGCACAATATAACTCTTATATTGCCTAGTTTAACAATTTTGATTATCATTTATTAAACACTTTAATAAAATCAAATCAACCATTGCATGCTTATAAAATATTTGACTAATTCAGCTTCCAAGTCGGTTTCCAAGTAGGGGTGTTCTGTTTCCGTTAGCTGAAATACCCTAGCCTTAGACAAAACGTTCCTTAAACAAAGGTCCCTTATAGGTATATATTTTATAAATTTAATTTCTTATATCATTCATTTTAATCCTATTAAAATAAATATAAAAGATGAACCTATCTCTAATCATATTAGAAATATGAAACATAAGTTTAGGTGAACCAATTTTAAACCATTTAAAACTAATTCATAACTTATGTTTGCATGCAACTCTTTATTATAGATTTTGATCTATTTCATTAAATGTATAACCCTTATATTTTAATGAATAATTAAAGTCTATGACATGCATTCTAATGACATTAACCAAATATAACAATTATATTTTACTAAGGTAATATCATGCTCAATGCAAATTTGTTTTCATTAAACAATATAACATGCATTTATATTAATAATGAAAATTAAGCATATCGTATCATGCAATATAACATTTATATTATGGTATGATGCATGAACATGCTTATTCATACATACAACTATATAATATAAGACTTATATTAAAGAGAATGCATGTTCATGCTAATAATATTATACATCCAAATGATATAGCACTTATATCAAATATGATGCATGATTGTGCAATATATCTGAAAATTATTTTAATCATACATCTCATGCAAAATTAAATTAAATAGAAAAAATAGACCAATTTTAACACCATTAAAATTAATTAAATTAAAATAATCAAATTATATCAATTTAATTAATATAATAAAATAACATTACAAAAAACTAGGAAAACACCAATATGATCAACTTGAACCCACAACCTATGGCATTCTATACATGTGCTACAACCATCAAACCATCACAATGCTATTGGCTACCATTGCTACACGCTGGCTTTTAAAGTGGTAGCGTAGCGACGCTCAAGACGAGTGCCGCTACGCTTGCGCCTCTGTGCCTTATATTATTATAACTGCCACGTAGTGAGGAGTTATTTGGTTCTCATTCTCACATTTTACAAAAAAGAGGAATTAAAGAGAAGAGGGAAGTTACGTTCTTTTACAGAAGAAGTTCTGTGTTTCTCTCCCAAGTTTTCTCCCTCTCCAACACTCTCTTCGTTGCTAAAAAAGAAATCTTCTCCCTTGCCAAAGTAATAGAGAGCCCACACAAGTCCTCTTTTAGATTCTTCCTTGAGAATGACAAGGTAACATTGTGGTGGTCATCCAAAGAACAAGAAGAGTTCGTTGGAGAAGTTTTCAAGTTCGTGACTTGGAAAAGAGGAATTCCTACATCGGAGACAGTCTTCAAAAGGTAGGAAAACTTCTAATCTTTAATTCTTGTAAAAATCATGCTAATATATAATTTTTTATCCTTTTGCATGTTCTCTGTATTTTTGTGTTTCAAAACAAATTTAATGACACAAGGCGAACATTCGTTTCCGTTGGGAATTCAATTTCTTCCATTGGTATAAGAGCCAAGTCGTGCTTTAAAGTTCGTTTTTGAAAACAAAATTTGGAGAAAAGGTGGGTGTGAATTTTTGCATTATGAATGTGGGTTTGCAAAATAGATGTTTCAATTTTGGCACCTTATTTTTACTATTTTGATGAGATCAAAATATGTAAGGGCCCGTTGTTTTGGGCATTTTAATTTTTCTATCGAGTCTATAAGTCCATGTCGTTCGAAAGGCAAGAGTTGTTGAGGAAGAAGATCGAAAATAGAAAAAAAAACAGAGTAAAAATGAAGCAGAAAATGCAATTTGTTCTTCAGCGTAGAGCATAGCATCGCAACACTAAACGCTACGCTACGGCACAGAGGTGTAAGTGCCACATCGCTCACCTTGAGCATTGCTGCGCTACAACTTCAAAAGCCAGAGTGCATTGTTGCCTAATAGTGTCACCATGCTTCGATGGTAGCATGCACGTTTGAAAATGTTTAGGTTGTGGGTTCAAGCTTGGCAAGTTTAATTAATTTGATTATATTGATTTAATTATTTTTAGGGGTGCCCAAAATTGGCCTATTTTTGATATTTAGTTTAATTTTTGCATGAGATGTATGATTAAATTAAAGTTGAGATATGTTGCATAATGTATGCCATATAGTTTAAAATCCCACCTTCGGATGAACATTATCATGCATCATATTTAATATAAGTGTTATATTAATTGGATGTTTTATATTATTAGCATGAACATGCATTCTATTTAATATAAGAGTTATATTATATAGTTGTATGTATTAATAAGCATGTCCATGTATCATACCATGATATAATTGTTATATTGTATGATATGATATGCTTAGTTTTCATTATTAATATAAATGTTATATTGTTTAATAAAAATAATTTGCATTGAGCATGACATTACCTTAGTAAAATATAATTGTTATATTTGGCTAATGCATGCAATAGATTTTAATTATTCATTAAAATATAAGGGCTATACATTTAATGAAATGGATTAAAATCTATAATAAAGAGTTGTATGCAAACATAAGTTATGAATTAGTTTTAAATGGTTTAAAATTGGTTCACCTAGAATGTTTAATATTTCTAATATGATTAGAAATAGGTTAATATTTTATATTTATTTTAATAAGATTAAAATGAATGTAATAAAAGATTTAATTTATAACTATAAGGGACCTTTGTCTAAGGAAGGTTAAGGTTTTAAGCTGACGGAAACGGAACACCCCTACCTGGAAACCGACCCAGAAGGCAAATTAGTCAAATATTTTATAAGCATGCAATAGTTGATTTGATTTTATTAAAGTGTTTAATAAATGATAATCAAAGTTGCTAAACTATGCAATATAGAAGTTATATTGTGCAAGTTAACAAAGTACATAGATAAATTAATTAGCCACATTTACCTAAGTAATAAACCCTAGGTTTAAAACACTCAGTGGGAGGAAAAAGATATATATGATATGTCATTTTCTTCTCACATTTCTCCCTAAAATTTCATACCCTTAGATCTATGCTCGGCCTCGTGGCACCTCGATTTATTTTCCACTTTGGATGGTGTTTGCATAGGTCAACATCAAGGTGAATAGAGAGAGTGTTTATAGTAAGTGGGAGAATGACGTATCTCAACACATCCTATGGTCTCCTTCATTAGTTTGCTAGATAGCTTTGATGCTCAGCCTCGTGGCACCTCAATTTGTGTTCCCCTTCGGACGGTGTTTGCATTAAATTGATCTCAAACTCCTATTAAGGATAGAGTCACTTTAGTTTTTGCCCCATTCAGTTTTTCCCTTCAGTTGGCTCATTAGGGCAGGACTCTAGGATCTAAAATGAAGGATTACACTTACAAGAAATTATTAAGGAAGTTAATGATTTCTTGACCAAATGATGGTGACTAATTGTTATAAGAATAAGAGTTATTCTAGTGTAATAATTGGTTGAGAGTGTCTCAATTAAGTGAAGGGGTGACTGACTACCCTTCGGTGGCTTTTATCCTAAATCACTAAAGTATCATTGCAAAATTAGATGTTAAAATTTGAGTACATTTAAATTTTTAAAAATATTGATTGGGTTATGTGAGTTATGCATTTTATTAATAAAAAATAATTTGTATGTTTTGGCATTTTCAAAATGTCAAGCGCTTTTTTACTTTGCTTAGTGCTGATAAAATGAATGGTGATAATTACACTTCCTGGAAAAACACAATTAACACTGTACTCATTGTGGAGGACCTAAAGTTTGCCATCACTGAGGAATGTACTCAAATTCCTGTTCAGGATATGTCATGAAATGTTCATGATGCTATAAGAAATGGATGAAGGCAAATAAAAAGGCTAGAGCATACATTCTTGCCAGCTTGTCTCAAGTTTTGACAAAGAAGCATGAAACCATGGTCACTTCTCGTGAGATCATGGATTCATTGCAAAAGATGTTTGGACAACCGTCCTCACAGATCACACATAATGCTCTGAAATTCATTTGTAATTCATGTATGAACGAGGGGGCCTCAGTGCGAGAACATGTTCTTAATATGATGATCCACTTCAACGTTGCAAAAATGAATGGGGTCACTATTCATTAGTGATAACTCTCAAGAAGAGTTATTTTTATGTCTCTAATCTCACTTGCTTATTTAGTATGATGTGTTTAAATGTCTATTTCTGTAGGAATTTGAGCAAATCATGCACCTCAGAGTGTCACGGGCCGTTCGGGGTTGATTTGGAGCTATCGAAAGTGAAATCAGGCACCCGGAGCTTAAAGACGCAAATTTACGAGAATACCCTTGGGGCAAGTGTAGAGCAGAGCGCAGCTACGCTATGCTCCACGCTTAAGGCAGAGAGCAACTTTGGCGAGAGCGTAGTGATGCCCCAGATTTTGACACAAAGGGGAGGCAGGTGCACATAGAGCGCAGCGCAACAATGCTCAAGACCTACCCTCCGATTTCTACCCAGACCACATCGACGCTCCATTAGAGCACAACGATTCTCTGAGGCAGATTTATTACCCTTTTAGCTTAGGATTTTGATTTTATTTTGGGTTGTAGCCATGGATTGGATGCTCTCTTCCTCACTTTCTTTGTCTATGAAGATGTTGAGGTAAGTTGATTTCTTGTTCTTGAGAGAAAATCTATGTAATTACTTGAGACTTCATTTTTGTATAAATCTCCATATTATGGTTGTGTTTCATTGAATCTTGTGGAAATTTAGATGTATGTTCTTGAATGGATTGACGTCCCTCCCCTTGAATGTAAATCTCGGCTAATCATTTTCGCTCTCACGTTTCCTTCATGTTCGTCTATGCTTAAAATCGATAAGTAGTAAGGGTCTTAGTATGCATGCTAGGTGTATTGGTTGTCCATGAGTTTAGAATGTATGCTTAACCTAGGTTCAATGAAAATTGATTAATTAAGTTAGGGCTTTCCCATTAATTAATCGCGCACTGGAACTCTTAAGCTTAATGCACTTGTTCTTGGCCTTAATTGATCGCTATCAAACCCAATTAGGACCCAAGGCTTGTAGTTTAATTGAGATTTAGGCTTTAATTGATAATTAGGGTGCTTGTTTATCTTAATTCGATTTGTTAGTTGCCTGTAGCGTTGGCGAATTCAATTAAGTTAAATAAGTCTGTGTGTAAGAAATCTAATATGTGTTTAAAAAAAAGTCGGTGATAGAAATTGCATAGGAATTGATGTGCCAAGTGTTACTGCAAGTGTATGGGTCAAGTTATAATATAAAACGGTTTAAGTCTTAGTATCGTATCCACTGGGGATTAAATTGGATATATTCACTTAGCTATTCAAGAATGGAATTGATTTTATCTAAAGGATGGAAATCAACTTTTGATTTTGAAAACAAGAGAACAAGAAAACAAGAACAAGTGAAAATTTAAGGGATAAGAGTGTTCTAAGGTGTTGATGTCATTAATTACTTCATTAAGTCATGCTTTAGGTTTTCATGGAAGTATGTGCAAACAATATGGTTAAGTCTAGAAACTAATATCCGGATTACTTTCTCTAAAAAACAACCAATTCTTATGCAACTTAATTGATTACTAAATTCTTGAGACCAAGTTAGCATAGCATTAAGATTAGTCATTATCAATGTTCTTTAATAACTTAACTATTTTCATGAAAGATTAGTAGAGATTCAATACTAGAGATCCAATTAGATGTACAATTACGCAATCATACATCTAACCTAACACTTATTGATGATCACTCAATAAAGAATAAACACAATAGCATTGAAAAACATATTATTCAACAACATCCATGAAAAGTACTAAGTCATTGACATAAATTCATAATTAAATCATTCAACACCCTAAAACAATGAGTTTAGCCACACATAGCCATCAAATACATATTTGCATATGAGTTCTCAAGGATGAAAGTAAAAGGGAAAGAGAAACTTAGGAAGAAAAACTCTCGAATTGCAACCCAACGTTGAACTCCTTCGATCTTCCCTTGATGGTAGCAAACTCACACCTTTTGGGCTCTCTTCTATCTCTAATTTCGTGTACCTCCTTTTAGGGACTCTCTTGTGTCTTTTCTTGATGATTTCTTGATTTCTAGGGTTGCTGAGAACCCTTCAATATATAGAAGTGGCTACCTAAAATCTTTTCCAAAAGTAAAGATTTTTCAAAATAGGAAAGCTGCGTCGCTGCACTCTAAAAGAGCGCAGTGACGTTGTCCATTATCAAAACCAAGCGATGTGACACTCTCGGACAACGTTGTTGTAAACCCTAACTCTTATTTTTCTTTTGCTTAAGTTCAAGTTAGAAACAAAGGTTAAAGGTTGGCTTAAATTGAGTATAAATGTAAGTGGAAATTCTAGTGTATGTTTAAGTAATTATGATTTTTTCATTAGCTTTTAATAAGGGGTAAAGGGATGGAGACAATTGTGTATTTGATTAAGGAAATGTGGCTGAGACTTAGGAAAAATTTTGCTAAGTGTTGGAGAAAATTTCAAGTCAAAGTAGGTCAAAGATTGTATTTAATTAAGGAAAAATAATAAATAAAAGAATAAATATTAAAATAAATTAAAATGATCATTTTAAGGAAATAAAAGAGATGGAGCCACGTTGAAACAAAGAGCTTGGTGGCTAAAGATGATTGGTTGGACTGGGCAGCAGCTTGGTCCAGAAGCAAGCAGCTAAAAAAAGACATCGATTCCCCCAATTCACTCTTGCTATTTCTGCAATTTTTGCATTAGATGAAGCTCTGTGAGTCAGGATTTTAACCTAGGACTTTCGAATTAGTTTAGAGTTGGGAAGGTTGAAAAAACGTGAAGAAACTGAAGGTTGTCACTGAAACCGAGCAAACCATACAGGTTAACTTTGGGGAATTTTCAAGGGTGCTCCGGAAGGTTTTTGAAGTCCATCTTTTTGGTAAGTCAGATAAGAGGTTATCCTTGAGTTCCATCAAATTTATTTCAAAGGAAAAGATGTTTTGGAGCTCTAAAAAATCTAGTTGAAAACAAGTGATTGCTAGCCAAAGTCAGCTGGTGAATGCCCAAGGTTGTCGGCCACGCCTGCTTACCCTCAGCCCCCACACGTGTGTGCCCAGCGCCCCACCTGTGTGGCTTGCGCGCTGCCTGACGCCCTCACTTGCATGCCTATGTGGTAGATACAACGACCCCGACGCCTCTGTGTGGCAAGCCACGCCCACGCCCTTGTGCAGCAAGCCATACCCACAGCCTACCCTCAACGTCGTTCTTTTGAGGTTTCGAACCAAATTCTTTGTATGCATGATTTGATCCAGATTTTCTAAGTGTTATAATCAAATTATGACGCTGGTGTTCATTTGATTTATTGCTTTGATTGTATTACTGTTCGTGACACTGTTGTATGATAGGTTAGGTTAGCTTGCAAATCTAAATTTTGGTGCGCATTGTTTTAATCAACTTAGGATTAAATCAATAGAACATTTAATCTAGGCATTTCCAGTTAGATGTTCCGCCTAATTTCCCTTGAATTTAATGCGCTTAGATTTAGTACAGATTTTGCATGCCTTTCATCGATTTGTCTTAAGTGTAACTTGTCGACTAGGACAATTTAATTCTGGCCTTTCCAATTGAATTGATTAGGTGCTAGCTTCAATAAATTTAGTAATAATGAACCAATGAATAAGGACATTGAACGAAGGAAATCCTGTGTAACCCAAGCTAGAGCCTCCATTTGAATTTTAACTTCTTTTAATTTGTGCAATTTACTTTTATGCAATTTAAGTTTCTTTGCAACCAACCATCGCAAAACCCCCCTCCAGTTACCTTGAATTGTCAACTGTGAAAGTCGAGGGCTCCCTGTGTTCGACCTGGCTTACCACCACTACTGTTGGTTAAGTTCGAAAAATTTATTTGGCACGGAAGTGGTGACGAATTCCGTCCGCTAATAGTTAAGTAAAGTAATCAAACTTGCATGCGAGAAATGATAAAAAAAATTTCAAAATTTGTTAAAAAATAAAACATGCTTTCTATTGGTCTAGTTTCATGCCAACATGATCGAAAAGAGTGTATTATCAACTAGTCATGGCAAGGAACACAATAACAAAGCAAGTCGATGTGCAATCACCACAAGCATTGTTTGAGCACAACGCTCAAGGACCCCAAGCAATAGAAGCATAAAAATTTAAAAAGGACAACCAACAAGCACCAACAAGCAAAGCACCCCACCCCCATCTTTAGAAATGCACAATATCCCAAATGTGCAAGAAAGTTAAAGCAGAGGGATCAGAAAACGTTCTTGAGCTATGGAATGGTGGGACGGCTTGGGACCTTATGAACTTCTTCCAAAATTCCATCAATGGACTATAAACACCTACCAAGCAAGAAATATGGAAATAATTAGGCTCAAAAGAAAAGAGAAAATGACTAAAAGAAAATCTAAACTATGAAAGCAATTTAAAATTTTGATGCCCGGCTGCCTCCATTGGTTGCTCAACCATTTCGATTTCTTTTAGATGTAAACCGATGAGTCCAATCGGTAAGCGGGGATGAAACATGTTGGCTTTTTGGCCCTTAATCTCAAATTAATTAATTTTAATAGATTGATTAATTAGTGTTTTGATGATAACAAACCTGATTTTATTTATTAACTATTTGAGTGTTTTGAAGTGTCTATTGTGTAGAGCTTGGAACAACGGTTCCAATGCAATTTGAATCACTCAAATCGAAGTTCAAACGAAGAAGATATGACATCCGAAACAAGCTTAATGGAAAAATCCCGAGCTGATGATGTGGCAGATTTTTTAATCAAAGTGTACAAATTGAAAGGTGTCACTTGGAGCAATGGAAAAGTGACAATTGGTGGGTTTTTTATTTTTGGATTGATGTTAAAAGAAAATGATTTTAAAAAGAAAATGAATTTAAGAAGAAGATGCATTTAATATTATTATATATGTTTATGTCTAATGGCTAGTTGCTTTTCAAAAAGATTAATTTAATATTATTATATGTTTGTGTCTAACGGCTAGTTGAGTTTAAATCTCCACCATTCAATTTTCTTTTACAAAGATCTAACGGTCCAAATTAATTTGGTTTTCACCCACTTTCATTTCTTTTTAAACACTTCATCTTCTCCAAAATTCAAAAACAACTCTTATTATTTTCAATCCTCCATAATTCACCAAGCCACCATTGTTGCTCTCTCTCCAAGCTTCAATTTTCTTCTTTTCATCTTATTCTTGAGAGAGAGATATTGTATTGTGAGGATTTATTTGTGAATTGCTAAAACTTGTAAATCCACTTTATTTAGAGAGTTTGTCAAGTGTGCTCTTTGTTTTTCCAAATTTTTGTATGGGTTGGCTCTTGATCCCAAGAAAAAGAGTTGTTGTAACGGTTTGATTCTTAACCATGGAAAGGATCGGGTTTGTTCTTGCGCCCGAAAAAAGAACATTCTAGTGGTTTGACTCTAAGCCGTGGAAAGAGTCAAACTTCTAGTGAAGTACCCAAGAGGAGCTTGGAAATGGACGTAAGCCGGTTTTGCCGAACCACTATAAAATTCACGGTGTCATTTTCTCTATCCCTCTCCTAATTTATTTTTGCAGTTAATTTTTATTACTATATTTTATTGCAGGAAATTAATTGCAATTTTTAATTCTTGAAATTAATTGCTCATATTGGTTGTTCTTAAATTTCTATATTCATTACCAATGTTTTTTATTAGAATTAAACATGGTGTTTTAAGGTGTGATTGTTAATTTCTTTTTTAATTCAAAGTGAATTTGTTTGCATAAAAATATTGTTTAAACTACTTATTTGCAAAGAGTTTATTAATTCGCTTAATTGGACCCACATTAGTAAAAAGTTTAAATTAATTTTAATAAACCCTATTCACCCCCCCTCTAGGGTTGCCATACTGATCCTACAAAACACTCCAATGAATCCCCCTCATGAAAAACCTTCAGTCGATGCCCAATCACCTTAAACGTTTTCCTATCTCAAGATTCACAATATCTACTACACCATAAAGATAAATGTGAGAAACACCAAACGACCTAATCCATTTGGATCAGATTTTTCTAGGCATTAATTTCAAACGTGAATTGTACATAAGTACCATTTATCCTACTTGGAACTCCTAGGGTGCAATCATCTTATCATGAAAATCTTTCATCTTCTATTTATAAATCAAAGATTTTTCAAAAGATTCTAACTTTAGCTCTTTCAGTTTTTAGAGCTACAGAAGTCTAGCCTCGCTTGTTGCCATGTGATCCTAGTTGCACTTTTTCACTGCCCAACATGCCTTATGCTGGATCTCAACCGGTAAGTAAGAGGCCTTTCCATAGACTATTATATAGGGGGACATCCCAATAGAAGTCTTGAAGGTCATCCTATACGCCCACAATGTGTCGTCAAGTTGGAGGCTCCAATCTTTACTTCCTGGGTTTACAACTTTCTCCAATATGGTCTTCACCTCCCTGTTTGAGACCACCCCCAACCCATTCATCTGAGGATGGTATGGGATGTCGATACGGTGCTAAATGTTGGACCAGTATGACAACCCTAGAGGGGGGTGAATAGGGTTTAATTAAACTTATTCCTAAATATGCTCAAATTAAACTAATTAACATTTTTTGAATGAAATTAATAAAAACCTTAATTGATGCTAAATACCAAGATTGATAAAAATATATGAAACACAAGATTCAATCAATCTCAACCAAGAAGAATAGTAACCTATAATATGCTACTAATTATTAAATGCAAAATCAATTGAGAAAGAGTTGGAGAAGAAGACATCGTGATTTTTATAGTGGTTTGGTCAAACTCAACCTATATCTATTTTCCCAAGCACCTCTTGGGATTTCGATTAGAAATCTCCTTTGACTCTTTCCACGGATGAGAGTTGAACCGCTATTTTGCTCCGTTTTTGGGTTCAAGAGCAAACTTGATCCTTTCCATGGGTTAGGATCCAACCGTTACAATATTCTTGAAGCTTTAAATCACACAATAAAACTCTCTAAAAAGAGTAGATGTACAAATTTAAACTCACAATATTTAATTCTCACGATACAATAAAAGTATCTCTCTAGAATAAGATGAAAAGAAAGAAATTTGAGAGCTTTGAGAGAGAGCAACAATGGTGGCTTTTTTCCATTTTTGAGGATTGTAAAGTTGTTAAAGTTAGAAAAACTTTTTCAAGAAGTGGGATAAAAAGTGACTTTTAATTTGGGTTATTGGATTGATCAAAAAGTAAAACTAAAGGTGGAGATTAAAAGTAAAAAGTATTTTTTTATTATTATTTTAAAGACAACTAGCCATTAGACACAAACATATATAATATTAAATTATTTTTCTTTTCAAACCAACTAGCCGTTAGACACAATAAAAAAATACTTTCTTTTTAAATTCATTTTCTTTTTAAATTCATTTTCTTTTTGAAATCATTTTCTTTTTAAAACCAATCCAAAAATCAAAACTCAACCATGTGTCACTCACTCCATAGCTCCAAGTGGGAATTTCCAAAATGGTCCAACTTGATGATTTGGCCGCCACGTCACCATCTTGGGTAATTTTTCGTTAACCTTATTTCCACTTAACTTCTTCGTTTGAACTCCGATTTGGGTGATTTAAGAGGCATCATAATCGTTTTTTCGAGCTCTACGCTATGGACTATTCAAAATAATAAAATTGTTAGTAAACAAAATCAGGTTTGTTATCATCAAAACATTAATTAATTAATTTGAGACTAAGGGCCAAAAAGCCAACAATCTCCTCCTTTTTTATGATGACAAACTATTGAAGAAAAATAAAATGAAATGCACATAACCATGACAACACATATGGTCAATTAATAAACTAATATCAACATACATCACCATAAAGTCCATGCCTAAAGTTCATTTGAAAGAATTAACTTCTCCCCCTTAATTAATTCTCCCTCTAAAATTATCCAATAGAACCAATCATGCAACACAAATCATAATACATATTTTCTTATACTTCTCCCCCTTTGGAATCATAAAAAAGAATAATAAACATATAAGTGCTCCCCTAAAAATATGAACACATACAAAAATTCCAATTCTCCCCCATCAATATGCATTCTATAATAATATATAGTACGATAGGAAATCAAGATATATCACAACGAATGATACCAAGTTCAAACCTATTTTTGCAAAAACTTTCTTCATTCAAAGGCTTGATAAAAATATCCGTTAATTTATTATTAGAACTCAAAAATTCAAGAGTAATATGATCATTTTGCACATGTTCTCTAATAAAATGATGTCTAATATCAATATGTTTAGTCCTAGAATGATGTACAAGATTTTTAGTCAAATTAATAGCACTAGTATTGTCACAAAATATGGGCACACTATCAAATTTTAATCCAAAATTACAAAGAGTTTGTTTCATCCAAAGAATTTGTGCACAGCAATCGCAATATATTCCGCTTCGATAGTGGATAAAGCAACTGAATTTTGCTTTTTACCAAACCAAGATACTAAAGAACTACCAAGAAATTGACAAGTCTCACTAGTACTCTAACGGTCAAGTAAATTACCGGCAAAATCCGCATCAAAATAACCAACCAAATTCAACTCAACATTTCTAGGATATCACAAGCCTACATCAATAGAAATATAGCACAAAGACATACACTAAACATAATATCGAGTCTACTAGCGGTTAAATAAAGTAAAGATCCAATCATACATCGATAAATCTTTATGTCTACATATTTACCTTTTTCATCTTTGTCAAGCTTAGTGGTAGTGCTCATAGGAGTTTTTGCAATTTTTCCTTCATTGAATTTGAATCTCTTGAGCAAATCCCTTGTGTATTTTTCTTGACTTATGAAGATGCCATTCTTCAGTTGTTTGATTTGGAGCCCAAGGAAGAAACTAAGTTCTCTCATCATACTCATCTCAAACTCACTATGCATACACTTAAAAAATTCTTCACACAAAGATTGATTAGTAGAAAATAAAATAATATCATCGACATATATTTGCACTATAAGCATATCATTTTCTTTAACCTTAATAAAGAGAGTAGTATCAATTTTTTCCATTTTAAATGTTGGGTTTTATGCCCTAAAACTCGTAGATTGTAAATGTAATAATTTGACCGTAATTAAATCATTAATAAAGAGTTATTGATGTGTTACTTCAATAAGCGTTATTGATTATTTTTGTTGTTTTGTCTTAATAACCCTAAATCCAATAAACTAACATCCTAGACTATTTTATGAGTTTTGAACTGTATGTGGGGATATATGAAGATCAATGTTCAGGATACAGTCTAAAGGGTCTATAGTATAGGGATAAAGTTGGGTTCCTTATCCTCGTAACACTTTGGATACGACCCACTTTGTATTTGATACAAACGCAATATGATCTAACACGTTCGTGTAGGTGACATGCGAGGGGGGGTATCCTATACAATGAGTTTGCATAAGACCGGATCACGACATAGTAATCACTAGATGTAACTCCATTGACTAGTTAAGTTTCTATTTCAATAGGATGACCTAGGCAACTTAGTCTTAATCCTCAGTATATTTTGAACTCCTATCCACGAGAGATTGTCCTTTGATTTGTGTGGGTGAGAGTGACCGTTTGACGACTCAATATGCTTACCATCTTGGGGACAACACCAAGTGAGGAGTTGGGGACATAATTATACAAGATGGAATTCACTCATTCCCATTTTTAGAGTAAGTAGATTAGTTGTCACACCCCCTCCCAGATTACCCACCTAACCTGAAAGGGAATGTGAAGACAATAAATATCACCCCTCTTGTGACGCATATTGTCCCATCTTACTTTCCTATCTCTGCATACATTCTACTCATACATACATAGAACTCAGACATACTACACATGCATCTAGCATTATATGGTTCCCTGTATAGAGTACACTTTTATTACATAGCATAGTTTCAGTTCCATATCCATCACATAATGTACAAAATCCCACTGCAATCCCCACTCAAAACTACATGGTCTACATGCCATCTACATAAATCATATACAACGTACAACTCTCAGACTTGACTAAGTTTTGAGAACTCGAGACTTAGGCAGGGTGAGCTGAAGCAGGCGAAGCACTGGGAACGTCCTTACTACCTGGGGGGAGGAATGGAAAACATTTGAAAACATAAGCTAACAGCCCAACGAGTGACAAATCTTTGTAAAACGAGCATTCATTGAAAACAGGCATGTTACGTATAACGAATAAGTAAGAGTTTAACATTTTGTTCAATTTAAACATACTTTCCATAAAATCCATTATTTTAATAAATCAAATCTCAAATCATACATGAGTGTTTTCCAAGGAGTTTATCAATATCAATTTAGTTTTTTTTAAAACTTTTCCCTTAGTTGAGGCAGAGCAACGCTTCTACGCACTCAACGTCGAAAACTACCTTAGTTGGGGTGGAGCAAGGCTCAACACTCCCAACGTCGAAATCGTCTCTGGCTCAATGCGGAGCAAACTCGACGCACCAGCCAAATTAACCTCTATGTGCACATAGGAACATGATGGGATGCCCAAGTACCTTCTCATGTCCTTCAGTACTGGGTCCTGGGGAAACTCACATGCCTTCTCGTGTCCTTGAGCACTGAGCCTCCTCTAAAGCGTTTTAGAATTTCGTTCACATAATAGTTCATATGAAAATCCTTTCATAGAAATCATACAAAACTTTATTCAATAACATTTCATAAAAATGCTTTCTATCAACTTTAGAAATATATAACATGCCTTATGAGTAATGCAATCAACCTTAAGCATATTAAATAGTTCATTATAAATCATACTTCATAAGAACATTTTTAATAAAATAGAATTGAAAAATAAAATAGTCACTCACAACTCTTTCTAGGCTTTACATGGGTTATACGCTTTCCCTATTTCTTCTTGGCCTGCAAGAGACATTTACCTTGCATTATTTAACATTAAATCTTTTTCCTTTTCTAAACTAACATTATAAGCGAGAATCATAGTGATACCAACCAACCAGAGCTGTTACTAACAATACTTGATGGAGCGACACTAGCGTTACCTTACCTTAGCAGCGATACTCAGCGTTATCTAGCGATATCTGTGAGACGGAAGACTCCTTTGCGTCTCAGCGACACCCGTCTCGCTATCAGTACCCAGACAGTGTGCCGATACTTGATTTTTAGCGGCAGTCTGCACCGTTATTCCTTCCTTTCTTCTTGTTCTTACTTCAATCTATTAAAAGTCACAATTCCATATGGATTCAGGACTTCTTTTCTTCTACAAACTTATAGGAAATTAAGTTCTATAGCTTACCTCAAAGTTTCAAGGCTTAACTCCTCCTCGTTCTCTCGGTATTCTAGAATCACCTCATGCTGTTCCGGATTGCTTATCAATCTTGTAAGCTCTGCTTTTCCTAAGGATTCACATAGTTAATCTTCAATTTCAGCATTACTATCCTTCACAAAAGTTGTTAGAAATTATGTTAACTTACTAACCTCCAAATTTCAGCTCCAAACTCGGCTTCCTCCACACGTTCTACTCTGAATATCAGTCACTGCTCAAACTGTGTGACTTCAGTCATTCCTGTGTTCCAGCTTCGTTGTCAACATCAATATGAGTCGAATCTCGCCCAAAATCTGCAAGAACACCTTCCTCAATCTTCTTCTGAAGTTTGTCTGAATTATGGAACCGACTTAAGCTCTCAAAATGTCTTAAAAATGATTAAACATTTAATTAATCCAGCTATATATACTACCGACCTAGCCTTTACAAACACTAGGACTTATGTTGCCGACTTGCACTTCATCCGCAGACTAGCGCAGGGTTCTTATCTCAACACGAGGTACTCATGTTAACTTCTCCTCCAACGCCTCCAGCAACTGGCCACACCCAACGCATGGTGTCGTCCTCAACGCCTCCTATTTTTGACGCATACATTTCCGTCATACAATACTACTTTCGTCGCGTCAAGACCATTCTGTCTTCAACGCAGGGTGACTCCAACACATGTCTGTCTTCGACGCATCGACTTCAGCACATAACTGTCCTCAACGCAGAGTGACTTAAACGCATAGTTCAAGCACATTTCTTCCCCCACCAGAATTACTTATCCTTCAACTCGGGTAGCTACTTCAGCTCACTACCCTCCGTGAATCAACCAACAACGCATGGACTTGGCCAACACTTAGCCAAAATTTTTCTTTTCAAAAAATGCTTGCTCTCACTCACGACCACTTCTCCCTTTGAAACGCATAGCCACAATTGCATGGCCGCACCCCAATGCTTGGTAACGCAATCAGTGCTTACATTAGTGTTCCCTTAAGTGGTGTCTCTAGGACTTGAATAAAGGGCCCTACTCTCTCACTGGCTCGAGAGGGGTATCTGTTTAATGGTTGAACCATAAACAGGTTGTTCATTAGAGGAGCACTGGTACTTAAGGATTTAGAAGTAACCTAGGGGTAAAACGATAATTTGACCAAGCTGGTGTTACGAACACTTGTGAAGGACTAATTTGCTATTATTGGTCTATATCCATGGACCCATAAATATATGTATAGTGAGAAGAGTGCAGTTGTGGGTCTTTAGTGTAGTGTACCCACAGTTAACGAATATTGATTAATGTGGTTAATGAGTTTAGCCGATTTGTAAGCAATGATTGCGTTACCAAGCATTGGGGTGCGGCCTGCGATTGTGGCTATGCGTTTCAAAGGGAGAATTGGTCGTGAGTGAGAGCAAGCATTTTTTGAAAAGAAAAATTTTGGCTAAGTGTTGGCCAAGTCCATGCGTTGTTGGTTGATTCACGGAGGGTAGTGAGCTGAAGTAGCTACCCGCGTTGAAGGATAAGTAATTCTGGCGGGGGAAGAAATGTGCTTGAACTATGCGTTTAAGTCACTCTGCGTTGAGGACAGTTATGTGCTGAAGTCGATGCGTCAAAGACAGACATGTGTTGGAGTCACCCTGCGTTGAAGACAGAATGGTCTTGACGCGACGAAAGTAGTATTGTATGACGGAAATGTATGCGTCAAAAATAGGAGGCGTTGAGGACGACACCATGCGTTGGGTGTGGCCAGTTGCTGGAGGCGTTGGAGGAGAAGTTAACATGAGTACCTCGTGTTGAGATAAGAACCATGCGCTAGTCTGCGGGTGAAGGGCAAGTCGGCAACATAAGTCCTAGTGTTTGTAAAGGCTAGGTCGGTAGTATATATAGCTGGATTAATTAAATGTTTAATCATTTTTAAGACATTTTGAGAGCTTAAGTCGGTTCCATAATTCAGACAAACTTCAGAAAAAGATTGAGGAAGGTGTTCTTGCAGATTTTGGGCGAGATTTGACTCATATTGTGTTGACAACGAAGCTGGAACAGAGGAATGACTGAAGTCACACAGTTTGAGCAGTGACTGATATTCAGAGTAGAAAGTGTGGAGGAAGCAGAGTTTGGAGCTGAAATTTGGAGGTTAGTAAGTTAACATAATTTCTAACAACTTTTGTGAAGGATGGTAATGCTGAAATTGAAGATTAACTATGTGAATCCTTAGGAAAAGCAGAGCTTACAAAATTGATAAGCAATTCGAAACAGCATGAGGTGATTCTAAAATACCGAAAGAACGAGGAGAAGTTAAGCCTTGAAACTTTGAGGTAAGCTATAGAACTTAATTTCCTATAAGTTTGTAGAAGAGAAGAAGTCCTGAATCCGTATGGAATTGTGACTTTTAATAGATTGAAGTAAGAATAAGAAGAAAGGAAAGAATAACGGTGCAGACTGCCGCTAAAAATCAAGTATCGGCACACTGTCTGGGTACTGATAGCGAGAAGGGTGTCGCTGAGATGCAAAGGAGTCTTCCGTCTCATAGATATCACTAGATAACACTGAGTATCGCTGCTAAGGTAAGGTAACGCTAGTGTCGCTCCATCAAGTATCGTTAGTAACAGCTCTGGTTGGTTGGTATCGCTATAATTCTCGCTTATAATGTTAGTTTAGAAAAGGAAAAAGATTTAATGTTAAATAATGCAAGGTAAATGTCTCTTGCAGGCCAAGAAGAAATAGGAAAAGCGTATAACCCACGTAAAGCCTAGAAAGAGTTGTGAGTGACTATTTTATTCTTCAATTCTATTTTATTAAAAATGTTCTTATGAAGTATGATTTACAATGAACTGTTTAATATGCTTAAGGTTGTTTGCATTACTCATAAGGCATGTTATATATTTCTAAAGTTGATAGAAAGCATTTTTATGAAATGTTATTGAATAAAGTTTTGTATGATTTCTATGAAAGGATTTTCATATGAACTATTATGTGAACGAAATTCTAAAACGTTTTAAAGGAGGCTCAGTGCTCAAGAACACAAGAAGGCACGTGAGTTTCCCCGGGACCCGGTACTGAAGGACATGAGAAGGTACTTGGGCATCCCGTCATGTTCCTATGTGCACATAGAGGTTGATTTGGCTGGTGCGTCGAGTTTGCTCTGCATTGAGCCAGAGACGATTTCAACGTTGGGAGTGTTGAGCCTTGCTCCACCCCAACTAAGGTGGTTTTCGACGTTGAGTGCGTAGAAGCGTTGCTCTGCCTCAACTAAGGGAAAAGTTTTAAAAAAAACTAAATTGATATTGATAAACTCCTTGGAAAACACTCATGTATGATTTGAGATTTGATTTATGAGAATAATGGATTTTATGGAAAGTATGTTTAAATTGAACAAAATGTTAAACTCTTACTTATTCATTATACGTAACATGCCTGTTTTCAATGAATGCTCGTTTTACAAAGATTTGTCACTCATTGGGCTGTTAGCTTATGTTTTCAAATGTTTTCCTTTCCTCCCCCCAGGTAGCAAGGACGTTCCCAGTGCTTAGCCTGCTTCAGCTCACCCTGCCTAAGTCTCGAGTTCTCAAAATTCAGTCAAGTCTGAGAGTTGTACGTTGTATATGATTTATGTAGATGGCATGTAGACCATGTAGTTTTGAGTGGGGATTGCAGTGGGATTTTGTACATTGTGTGATGGATATGGAACTGAAATTATGCTATGTAATAAAAGTGTACTCTATACAGGGAACCATATAATGCTAGATGCATGTGTAGTATGTCTGAGTTCTATGTATGTATATGAGTAGAATGTATGCAGAGATAGGAAAGTAAGATGGGACAATATGCGTCACAAGAGGGGTGATGTTTATTGTCTTCACATTCCCTTTCAGGTTAGGTGGGTAATCTGGGAGGGGGTGTGACACGATTAATGTCATATCGTTGGAGCTTCTGATCTGTAGGTCCATGAGGTCCCCTTGCTAGCTCACTTCGGACCAACAAGGATCAACTATGAAAGAAAAATTTGAAATGTTCAAATTTATGAGGGAAAATATTAATTGTATTGGATACAATTAATTGCATGATTTATTATAAATTTTATTTGAATGTGATTCAAATTATAAATTTATAATATGAAGAATTAATTTATTTGAATATGATTCAAATAATTAATTATTTATTTGGATAAAATCCATATAAATAAATAGAGGGAGAATTAATTAATTAATTTGAATTGGATTCAAATAATTAACTATTTAATTTGGATGAGATCCAAATTAAAGATTCTGCAGGAAATAAATATTTAAATAAGATTTAAATATTTTAAACCATTTAATATGAGATATTATTTGGGTAGATATTTATTAATATTGGATACTATTAAATATTTGATTTAAAATCTCTATAGAGGGTTTATCCTAATAGGATTAGGAGTAACCCATAGAAATCTATAAATAGGGTCCTTGGGAGCCTTCATAGAACACACACTCTAAGAGAATGATCTCTACAATTACTCTAAAAATCTTCCTCTACTAATTCTCCTATTTTCTTAGAAAAATTCAAAGAAAATTCTTCTTCCCATTCTTTCAAAGAAGCGGTTCCCACAAACCGGATCCTTACTAGAGTCATAGCGAAGAAGAGGTCTTGGAAAAGGAAGACTATAAGAAGAAGACTATCAGTTCGAGAATTATAGATTGGCAAAGGAATGATGCTTAACCTTTTCTTTACTTTTTTGTATTTCTAATTCTTTCATTTAATAAAAGAATGCAATCACACGCTTCCACCGGGATTCAATTCCCTTTATTAAAGTCATTCTTAAGTAGAAAATTTTTAAGCCTATCATACCAAGCTCTTGGAGCTTGTTTTCTGCCATAAAGAGCCTTTTTCAACTTATAAACATGACTGGGCAATTCAAAATTTTCAAAGCCCGGAGGTTATTCTACATAAACTTCCTCCAAAATATAACCATTTAAAAATGCACTTTTCACATCCATTTGATACAAAATGAAATTCTTATAAGAAGCAAAAGCAAGCAACATTCTACTAGTTTTTAATCTAGCAACCGGTGCAAAAGTTTCTTCATAATCTATACCTTCTTCTTGACAATAACCTTGAGCTACAAGTCTAGCTTTATTTCTAATGATATTTTCATGTTCATCCCTCTTGTTTCTAAAAACCCATTTAGTCCCAATTATAGAAGCATTAGAAGGCATAGGGACTACTTCCCAAACATTGTTCCTTTCAAATTGATTTAATTCTCCTTGCATAGCTAAAATTCAAAACTCATCACATTCGGCATCTTTAAAATTTTTAGGTTCAACTTGAGAAACAAAAGCAAGATTACTAAATAAATTGAGAGAAGAACGAATTTTCACACCATGTTCGGGATCACCAAGAATCAAATCCATTCTTTGGGCAAAGATGAAGAATCATCTTCCTTGTTTTCATTGATGCTCACTTCTTCCATACTTGGAACAATTTCTTTGCCTTTTTCACTTACAAGTAAATCTCCAAAATCCTTTTCTAAATCATCACTACAAATAGACTCATTAGAAACAATATTACAAGATTCGCTAAGCACAACATGCATAGATTCCTCAATAATTAAAGTTCTCTTATTGAAAACTCTATAAGCTTTACTAGTAGAGGAATATCCAAGGAAAATACCAACATCCATCTTAGAATCAAAATTTCCAAGTTTTTCTTTATTGTCCAAAATAAAACATTTATAACAAAAAACTTTGAAATACCCAATATTTGGAATTTTGCCATACCAAAGCTCATAAGGAGTTTTATCTAAAGATGCTCTAATTAAAACTATATTTAAAACATAGGAAGCGGTGTTAACGGCTTCCTGATGCGCAATTTCTGTGTTACCGCAAGTGTACGGGTCAAGTTATAATATAAGACAGTTAAGTTCCGAATATCGTTCCACTGAGGATCCAATTGTAAAGGTTTAAACTACTTAGCTATTTTAGAATTGAATCAATTTTATTTGAGGATTCGACTTCAAGTTGTGATTTAAGGAAATTTAATAAGAAAAACAAGTAAATTTGAAATACAAGATTCAAAGAGAGTTTTAGGGTATTGAATCCTTGTTTAATTCATTATGCAACATTCTAGGGTTCATGGATTTTATTGCAATTCATATACTTAAGTCTAGAAACATAAATCCAAGTTATTTTTTATAAAAAATAATTTTTTCTCATGCAACCTAATTCATTACTAACATCTTGAAACCAATATAAGTTACATGGCATTAGGAGTAGTCTTTAGCAATTTTCATTGTTAACCTAACTATTAGCATGATAGATTAACAACAATTCATTGTTATAGATCCAATTAAACATACAATTACTTCAATCACACATCTAATCTAACATGTATGGATGACCAATCAACAAGAATGAAGCACAATAATAATGAAAAGCATATTCATTACAACAAACCATGAAAAGTCTACAATATTAACATAACTTCATAACCAATTCATCAATACCCTAAAACTAAATAGTCTAGCCACTCATAGAAAGAGTGGCACAGAAAGAGAGAAAAGTCTACAATACACACATGTTCAAAACTAATTTCAGCATAGAAAGAGTGTAAAGAAAGGAAAACTCTATTGTAAGAAGCTCTTGATTGAGGAGGAACCACCAAGATATCCTTGATCTTCACGTCGGAAACTCGAACGACACCAAACTCTCTCTCAAACTCTTTTCTCTCTTCCTTGCAGCCAACTCACTCTTTGAGGCTATGTATTGTGTTGTTCTCTTTGCCTAGGGTTGCTGGAAACCCTTCAATTTATAGACTTGGTTGCCTAAATTTCTTTCCAAAATTGTAGATTTTTCAAATAAGGAAAGCTGTCGCCGTGGCGTTATGAGATGGCGTTGTTGCGCTAACCGACATTAAAAGGTGGCGCCGTCGCACTATAAGAAGGGGTCGTGGTGCTGTGTGTCATTGATTCCTACCGTCAACGCGAGTCGCAACGCCGTGCTAGCGCTGCTGCGCTTGCTTAAATAGGATAGTTAGATGACATTTTACAAGGTCCGGTGAGACAGTATTGGGACATTCAGTGCTAATCTCCTCGTAGTCTTTAGACTCCACGAAGTCTGTTTGAAGCAACCTGAGCTAATGACCCATTCATGTACAAACAAGAAGTGGTGATGGTTTCATGTATATGAATAAGCTCACCCACTACTTTACATTGGAGATGTGCGTGTATGGAATGACGAATAAAAAGCTTTTTACCCCTTAACATAATTGCCTAGTTGCGTTAGATGGTACGCCTATCAAGATGAATGTAAGTGTGAGTGACCGCCCAAGGTATAGGAATAGAAAGGGTGATGTTGCCACAAATGTACTTGGTGTGTGCTCACAAAATGGTGAGTTCATATTTGTCATGCCTAGATGGGAAGGGTCTACATTTAGAGATGTACATTTACCCATGGGGCCCCAGCCTTGCAGAGACCCACGCAACAAAACGTAGTGAATTGCCGATTGGACACAGAATGGAGAAGAGAGCAGGAAGAAATTTCTCCTCGTTGACTAAAGAGGGATTGGGGACAGGGATTACATTCCCCATCCCCACCTCTCCCCGATGGGAAAATATATATATTATTTTCTCATATATGTAGTTTTGTTTTTATAATTTTACATTCAACGAGTTCATTAAAAACACATAGTGAGTTTAGGGATGTTTTCAAAAATAGAAAGTCGGTTGAAAATCATTACAAATATAACAAAATTTTACTTTCTATCTGTGATAGACCGCGATAGATCCAAATAGACATCTATCACTTTACCAGTTAGACACGAATAGATGTCTATCTCGATCTATCCCGGTCTATGACATATAGAAAGTGAATTTTACTATATTTGTAAATAGTTTGATATTTTTTCTATTTATAATAATTTTTTGTGAGTTTAGTTAATTAATTTTTTCTAATTAGTTTTAATTAGTTTATTTTAAAATGCTTCTAACCATTGTAAAATTTTTACAATTCAAAATTTTCTTAAAAATTGATACATGATACAATCTAAGTTGTACAATTCACAAAATAACCACAAAAAAAGAAAAAAAAAGCTAAACCCAGGAATTCAAAACGAGTACCCCAAACACAGGTTTCAGAAACCTAGATTTCCAAATCCTGCACCCCAAACACATGCATTGTGAAGGAATGGAATTCTAGAGCCGAAGCGTGTAGATGCACGTGCCAATATAATTCATTTTAGAAAACTTGAAAAATAGAGAAAAACACATAATAGGATAAACATGAAATTAGAGCATGTTGTAAAGAAAGAGATGAGGAGAATCTATTTGAAGACTATTTTCTAACGATTCTTCTCCACGTCACAAACACTTCGTATTTCAAACATCGTTCACAAAGAAAAATCCCTAACCCAAGATAGAAAAATGTGTACCTTAGCTAATAATCGGCATACCGATTAATGGGTTCAAGTTCTGAGGTATAGAAAGATGAAAAGAAGAGGAAAAATAAAGACAATTTGAATCTTTGGTGGCTGGTGGCTGATCCCTCGACCTAAAAGTCGAGAGATCAATTTATAGAAATCGTCAGAGCGTTGTAGCGCTGACGCTAATCTACACCTGAGGTCCTCTCCGAAGCGCTGCGGTGCTTGCTGTGTTTCACCAGCAAAAGCTCTCGGGAAAAAGCACCATAGTTGCGCCCAGGGAGCACCGCTGCGCCATGACTTCAGGGGTATTTTGGTCATTTTGGAGTTCTCTTTCATGGTTAATGCCATAGAACTTCGTTTTGGTATGTTTTAGCTCGATTTTGTTGCTAACACCCCGTTCTATCTATTAAGTGCTTGAAACCTACAAAATAACATAATAGACACATTATATAGCACAACGATCTCGAGTTAAGTTGAGGAAGATAGCACATTTTAGGTGCTATCAAACACCCCCAACTTAATTCTTTATCGTCCTTGAGCAAGGTAGAATAATGCACACAGTTAAACAAAATTATGCTAACTCAATCATGCAAGGTTCGTTACTCAAGTCTCAACAGTCCACTAGGATTCAACTTGCATTCATAATGAGATCGGTTCATAATCAATCAATGAAGCACAATTTAAAACTAATTCTAGACCAGTTCATGCAAGGGTGAGTTCAAAGCCCTTCTAATTAAGTTCCTAGCACCCCAGAATGGCATTAAATTGTTCTTAATTTGTTTTCCCCCAATGGTAGCTCATGCACAAATCGTCAAGTGTCTAAAAAAATCAAAGTGGTAATATTTCAACTAAGGTGCCTGAATTCAAACTCTAGGGCCTTAAACTGCATTTATTTTACCTAGGGGCATTAACTTTCATACATTTACTGCAGGGAACTATACTCACTCTTTTCTCGCGAGTGTTCTAACTAATCACAGCAAATGCAACTCTTTCTACCCCTAGTCATGCATATCATTACAAGTTTTCTTTTTCTTTTTCTTTTTCTTTTTTTTTTTTCTCTTTTCTTTCTTCTTTCATAATATTTCTTTTTAAACACAACATTCCCTCTTTTCTTTTTTTCTTCAACAGGCATATAAATATTTTTCCTCCTCGGTATTACATTACAACCCATCATAAAAGACACTATCAAATCAGTGGAGCCTATCGTGGTAACAACAAAAATACAAACTAAGTAATATGATTCTAAGCATGCAGGACCTAATATAGGCAGACAAAGAACTTAAGTGTGCATGAAAAATCAGAAATTTTTTTAAAAAGGGCTAAAAATCATGATTACTCACTTCAAAGTATTGCATCAAGCAAGAGAATAAAAAAGAGTGCGTCATCAACCAATCATCATAACAAACCAAGCAAGATGAGCAAGCAAACATGAAGGCACACAATATTTAGTTTGAGCGTAGATGCTCAAAGACTCTAGCCAGAACACAGACATTCCCTACCCTCAACTTAAAATCTAACACTATCTCCAATGTGAGAAAAGAAAAGAAAAACAAGGGACAAATGAGAAGGGAAACAGAGAACTTCCCTAAAATTTGGCATGAAAGATGGTAGTCACGTTTGGCTCATAAAAGTAATCTCCTTTCCAACTCCCTTCAAGCAAGCAAAACCTAAAAGATCAAGAAAGATATGAAGCATTAAGCTTAATAAAAGCTAAAACAAGAAAAAGAAAATAACAAAAAGGATAAATCCTGGCTGCCTCCAGGTAGCATCATTGTTTTTTCTAAGATCGTTATGCCCGACCACACTCGGCTTCATCATCCGTATCCACCTGGGACCACCGAGTCCCCATCCAACACCCTCAACTTAGGGTGTTAATCACAATCCTGAAAAATCACAGAACTAAAACACACAAGATTAGTGGTGGAAAAATCATTAGAAATAAAAAATGTTTCGAAGTTGTTTCTGTGCCTTAGAGTTAGGGACCCTTTGATAAGCACTTGAAAAGTGCTTTCTATTCTCTCAAATTAAGGGAATTTATATTAGATTTCACTTGTTTACTAGTGATTTTCAGGTTAAAACGAGGAAAATTAGAAGAAATGACTAAAAGATCAAAATCGAGAAAGAATACGGCGAAAAAGAGCTGAAAAACTAAAAAGGGCGAATTTTGGGATAGCGTCGCGGTGCTAAAACATAAACGCATCATTCTGGACGCATAGTAGCACCTCGGCGCCGAGACGGCGCTACTACGGTGCTGAAACATAAACGCATCATTCTGGATGCATAGTAGCATCGCGTCGCCGAGATGGCGCTGCCTTGACGCATCCTTGTTGAACACATGACAGCGTTGCGGCGCTTGGACAAAGCTGCCGCGACGCCAATGCCCGAGAACAATTTTTCTGAAACGCATCACAACGTCGCGGCGCATGGACAGCGCTACCGCGACGCTAAAACTCGAGAGCAACAATTTTGGATGCAGCCCTAGCGCCGCGGCGCCAGCTTTCCTTAAATGAAAATTTTGTATTTTTGGTAAATTTTTGGGCGGCCAAACTCTATAAATTTGGGGGTTTCCAGTAGCCCAAATCATCCAGGAAAATCAAAGCAAAGCAAGGAAGTTACAGACTTAAAGAGGCACAAAAAAGGAGAGAATTAAGTGAGAGTTCAAAGAGTGAGTTAGTTGCAAGGAAGAGGAAAAGAGTTCGAGATAGTCGTGGTGCCCTTCGAATTCCGACGTGAAAGCCAAGGAGATCGTGACGGTGCTACCTCAATCAAGAGCCTCTTTTCAGTAGAGTTTCCCTTTCTTTACACTCTTTCTTTGTTTATTTTGCTTAAACATGTTGCTTCAAGCTATGAGTGGCTAAACTCTTTCGTTTTAGGGTTTTGATGATTTGTTTATAAATTTATGTTGATTTTGTAGACTTTCATGGTTTTGTTGAAATGATTATGCTTTTCATTGTTATTGTGTTTAACTCTTGTGGATTGGCCATCTTCACATGTTAGGTTAGATGTATGATTAAGAGATTGTATGTTTAACTTGATCTATAACAATGAATTGTTGTTAATCTATCACGAGAGTAGTTAGGTTGACAATAAAAGTTGCTAAAAGACTATTTTTAATGCTATGTAATTTTCTATTGGTTTTAAGAGATTAATAATCAATCGAGTTGCATGAGAAATGGTTGTTTTTGAGAGAAAATAACTTGGAATTAAGTTTCTAGACTTAGGCATATGAATTACAATAAAATTCATGAAATCTATAATATTGCGTGATGAAATAAACAAGGATTCATTACCCTAGAACTCTCTTTGACTCTTGTATTTCTCACTTTAATATTTTCCTTATTTGATTTATATTTTCCATAACTTATAATATTCAATTTCAATCCTCAAATAAAATTGATTCAACTCTAGAATAGCTAAGTAACTTAAACCTTCCCAATTGGATCTCCAGTGGAACGATATTCGGACTTAACCGTCTTATATTATAACTTGACCCGTACACTTGCGGTTAACACTCAAAGTTCGCATCAAGTTTTTGGCGCCGTTGCCGGGGATCCAAAGAACGGTTTTTGTTATTTAATATTCATTAGAATTGATAATCTTAATTTGAGGTGTATATTATTTGATCATTTTTTATATTTTTTATTTTTATTTTTATTTTATATTATTTGTTTATTTTATTTTATTTTATTTGTTATTTTTTTATTTTCCTTTTTTATTGTTTTATTTTATTTTATTTTTTCCTTTTTTATTTTATTCTATGTTTTTTTATTTTTTTTTTTTATTATTTTGTCGGTTTATGCCTCGTGATAGTATAACCTCCTCCCTCTTGATCCCGAGATTGATAGGACTTATAGACGAAATCTAAGGGCTCTACTCAATCAAACTACGGAGATGGCGGAGGAGATACCCAAGGCAATTCGAGACTACTTCCAACCCATGTTACCGGCAAGTCAACCCGGAATAATGAATGGCTAGAAAGTTCAAACAACTCAGCTCTAATTTCGCTTACCTCTCGTGAAGACGTGACATTGTAGGGAGCTCATGTCTCGAACTGTTATGCATTCTTCGCCATGGTGGAGATGAGGGCTCTAGCCTCTGTGGGAGTTTTGTTAACCAAGGCGCCACCACTGGCTGCATCAATAGTACTCCTATCACTAGGGACAAGCCCTTCATAGAAGTAGTGGATCAATAGCGCATCCAAGATCTGGTGGTTGGGAAAGCTAGCGCACAAGCGTTTGAACCGCTCCCAATTCTCGAATAATGTTTCCCCCGCCGTCTGGGAAATTCCGTAAATTTCCTTCCTAATTCGCGCGACACGCTATGTGGGAAGGAACTTCCCCTGCATCTCCTTCCAAGTGGTTACAGAACCTGGAGGAAGAAAGTAGAGCCAATCCATGGCATCGTCTTTCAGGGAGAAAGGGAAGGCTCTAAGGTTGATCTGCTCCTCATTTACGCCATGTGGTCTCATCCCCTCGCACACAATAATAAACTCCTTCAGATGCTTGTCACCTGTACGTCCAGAAAACGAAGGGAGTAAGTGAATTAAGCCCGATTTTAATTCAGAATTACCTGTTGTAGCAGGATAGGTAATGTATAAGGGCTGTCGATGAACGTTCAGGGCCGAGAGGTCCCGTAATGTACGCTCTTCTAGCTGAGCCATTGGTGGTTCTTCTTCTTCTAAAACTTCTTTGAATGTGCCTCCTACACGAATGTGTTCCTTTGAAGCTCTCCGTTCTCTAGCTTTCCTTCTGCGTCGCCATTCCTCTCTACTCATGTCTGCAAAATACAACAAATTGTTTCGATCCTAGGAGGATCAGGTCATACAAAGGGGGAAAAACTAAAGAATGATAGAGAATTGTAAACCCCATAAAATTGAAATTTCTTGGCTCCCCGACAACAGAACCAATTTGGCAGACGGAATTCGTCGCCACTTCCGTGCCAAATAAATTTTCTGAACTTTACCAATAGTAGTGGTGGTAAGTCGGGTTGAACATATGGAGCCCTCGACTTTCCCAGTTGGAAAGTTTACAATTCAAGGTAACCGGAGGGGGGTTTTGCGATGGTTGGTTGCAAATAAACTTAAATCGCATAAAAGTAAATTGCAAAAATTAAAAGAAGTTAAAATTCAAATGGAGAAAGCTCTAGCTTGGATTACATGGGATTTCCTTCGTTCAATGTCCTTATTCATTGGTTCATCATTACTAAATTCATTAAAGCTAGTACCTAATCAATTCAATTGGAAAGACCATAATTAAATTGTCCTAGTCAACAAGTTAGACTTAAGACAAATTGATGAAAGGCATGCAAAATCTGTACTAAATTTAACCGCATTAAATTCAAGGGAAAATTAAGCGGAACATCTAACTGAAAAGGCCTAGATTAAATGTTCTATTGATTTAATCCTAGGTTGATTAGAGCAATGCACATTACAATTTAGATTTGCAAGCTAACCTAACCTATTGCTCCTATGATTGACATACAACAAGTGTCACGAACAGTAATACAATCAAAGCAATAAATCAAATGAACACCGGCGTCACAATTTGATTATAACACTTAGAAAATTTGGATCACATCATGCACACAAAGAATTTGGTTCAAAACCTCAAAAAACATCGTTTACAAAGAAAAATCCCTAACTCAAGCTAGAAAAATGTGTACCTTAGCCAATAATCGACATACCAATTAATAGGTTCAAGTTTCGAGGTATAGAAAGATGAAAAGAAGAGGAAAAGTAGAGACAATTCGTATCTTTGGTGGCTGATCCCCCGACCTAAAAGTTGAGAGATCAATTTATAGAAATCGTCGGAGCGTCCCTAGCGTTGCAGCACTGTCGCTAATCTGCACTTGATGTCCTCTCCGTAGCGTGCGGCGCTTGCTGTGTTTTGCCAGCAGAATCTCTCGGGAAAAAGTGTCGCAGCTGCGCCTAGGGCGAGCCGCTGCGCCATGACTTCAGGGGTATTTTGGTTATTTTGAAGTTCTCTTTCCCAGTTGATGCCATAGAATTTCGTTTCGGTCTATTTTAGCCCGATTTTGTGGCTAACACCATGTTCTACTTGATAAGTTCTCGAAACCTACAAAATAACATAATAGACACATTAAATAGCACAACGATCCCAAGTTAAGGTGAAGAAGATAGCACATTTTAAGTGCTATCAATTATCTGGGGCCTTGCTAATGTAGAATGGTCTTATCTAGCGTATAGAGTTGTTGTCACCTTGAATGGCCTCATTAGTTGAGAGGATGCCTTGCTAGAGGGAGAGTAATTCAAAACTAGGTAGAAGAAAAGTGTCTAAAGCTTGTGAAAATAAAAAGAATAGGGTGTGAAGAAAAAGAAAAGAGAAGAGTCTATTAAGAAAGAAGAAATTTTGAAGTAAAAAAAAAAAAAGAAAAAAAAAAGGCAAAAGAGGCGTGAGTGAATGGATAAGAGTTAAAAAGAGCTACATCCTCTGTGATCAATTAGGACGCCCATGAGAAAAGAGGGGGTATGAGTCCCTACAAGCAAAGTGTGAAAGCTATTACACTCCTAGGCAAAAGAAATGCCCTTTAGTTTTTGTGTGTGTGTTTGAGGCGCCTTAGTTGAAGCATTGCTCCCTTTGATAGTTTAGATGGCTTATTGATTGGTGTCAGAGCCAAGAGTAGAGGGAAAATGAGTTAAGGGCTTTAGAAAACCATTTCGGGCTTTCTTGGGTTTAAAATAGCTAAGTTTTGTACTCATTCATGCATGTTTACATTCGATAAAATATTTTCAAAACTTGTCTCAAATTGATTAATTGTTTTTTAGTGGTTTGGTTAATTGAAAGCATGATCCTATATGACTGTTAAAACTGGAGTAGGGAATTGAACAACTTAGCAAGCAACATGTTTGTATGATTAAGTATTTTACTTTGCTCGAGGATGATCAATAATTAAGTTGGGGGTGTTTTGATAGCACATGAAATGTGCTATCTTCCTTAGTTTAATTTGAGGTCGTTATGCTATCTAATGAGTTTAAAGTGCAATTTTATAAGTGTTGAGCATCTAAGGGGTAAAACGGAGTCTTAAAAGCAAAATAATGCGAAAATAGAGAAAATTGGACCTAAAATACATCAAGGGAGAAATAAACCTCCTTCGATTACTTAAGAACGATTAGTGATTTGATTGAGAAATACTCGCCTCCTTGAGGACTCGACCCATACTACCACTGTATTAAGCTAAGTAGGCATGAAAATTATTTGATAGCTAAGGCCTTTGACAAGCTTTTGGATATCAAAGGTACATTTCTAAAAATTTTTCCAACTCCATTTTTGGGAAACAAAGTGACAAACCTGCAAAATCTTAATTTAAAGCTAAGATAGGAGGTGATAAACCTAAAGAGAAGGGAGAGTCCTCGTCGAAGGTAAAACCAAAGGTGGAGGCATTGATGGGTAGAATAGTAGAGACCTTAAATGTTGGAAATGTCAAGTAGTGAGACATATAAGTGATAGCACCTAAAATGTGCTCTCTTCCTCAGCTTAACTCAGGATCGTTGTGCTATTTAATGTGTCAAATATATTATTTTGTAGGTTTGGAGCACTTACCAAGTAGAGTAGGGCGTTAACAATGAATTGAAGCTTAAACAAATCAAAACGAAGGTCTATTGTATCAACTAGGAATGAAAGCTCCAAAATGACCAAATCACCCCTGAAGCAGCAGTCTAGCAGTGTCATCGTGATGCTTTTTCCCAAGGGCAAATAGGCTGGTGAAGAGCAACAGCGTCGCGACACTCGAAAGTGTTGTAGCACAAGTACGGGCGACAGCGTCGTGGCGCTCCTAATTTATAAAAGGTTGGCATTCAATTTTTAGGTTACCTCTTTAGTCACCAGCCGACTTCGACGACTCTTCTCTCCCTTTTCATTCTTTCTTGTATGAACTTGATCCTCGGATGTATATAACGATGTATTGAGGCTAAGGTACAATTTTCTAGCTTTGGTATTAGAGATTTTCTTTGCATTTGATGTTCTTATGAGGTTTTGAATTGGATTTCATTGTATGCATGATTTAATTCCGAAATTTAAGTTATTACAATCATCTTGTGAACGCTGGTGTACGCTTTGATTATAGCTTAAGATCAATTTACGATTCATGACACTAGATTGTATGTTGAGCATAAAAGCAATAGGTTAGGTTAGCTTGCAAATCTAATTTGTTGGTAAGCATTGTTCTAATCAACCTAGGATTAAATCAATAGAACATTTAATCTAGACCTTTCCAGTTGAGTGTTTCGCCTAATTATCCCTAAAACTTAATGCAATTAGGTTTAATTCGAATTTTGTATGTCTTTTATCGGTTCATTTCAATTCTAATTTGTCGATTAGGACAATTTAATTTTGACATTTCCAATTTAATTGATTAGGTGCCAACTACAACGAATTTGGGAGTGACAAATCAATGAATAAGAACATTGAACAAAGGAAATCCTTGTGTAACCCAAGCTAGGACCTTCTCCACTTGAATTTTATCCCTTTTAATTTGTGCATTTCCTCTTATGCAATTTAAATTTTCTTGCAACCAACTTTTTCATAACACCCCCATTTGGTTACTAGAATTGTAAACTGTCCAATCGTGAAATTCAAAGTGCTCCCTATGTTCGACCCGACTTGCCACTACTACTGTTGGATAAGTTTGGTAATTTATTTGGCACGAAATTAGGTGACGAATTCTGTCAGCCAATAAAGAGAGAATACCCTAATAAGAGGACGATGACCATTAGAGAAAGAGAGATAGTCACTGACATGAGTGAAGATGATGAAAAAAACATAAAGGTTAATGAGTGACCAAGTAGGGAGGAAGAAGTGGAGGATACTGCATAGTTATCCCTAGTCACTAAGAGGGCCAAGTACACACATTAAAAAGGATGATTTAGAGAGTAGGAGAGTGAATCTTTTTCATACACGTTGCCTTGTAGAAAACTATACCATGTAGTGTAGTGATTGATAGTGAGAGTTATATAAATGTCCTGAGCTCTAGCTTGATCTCACGATTAGCCTTGGATACTACACCTTATCCACAACCTTACGAACGATAGCAGCTTAATGATTGTGGAGAACTCAGGGTGACTAAGCAGATGAAGGTTCCTTTTGCCAATAGGTAGATACAAGGATGAAGTACTGTGTTATTTGGGGCTCATGCATGCAGGTGACACACTCCTTGGTAAGCCTTGGAAATTTGATAGGAAGGTTATCTATGACGGTTTTCTTAACAGTTACACTTTCACACATAATGGTAGGAAAACTGCACTTATACCCCTACCCCCCTAAAGAAGTGTTTATTGATCAAGAGAAGTTGGAAAAAAGAAAAAAAAAATGGTTGCAACGAAAGAAAAAGAAAAAAGAAAAGAAAAAGAAAAAGAAAATGAGAGATCGAGAGAAAATGAGGGATCAAGAGAAAAGTAAGAGCATAACTTGAGGTTAGTAAGAGAGAACATTAGTAAGTTGGAGTGCCAAATCTTGTGAGGTTAAGAAAACTGTGTTTTAAAAAAGAATCATAGTCATGGTTACATTTAAAGAAGTTTACTTGTTAACCAAGATATAGAGTCCTCTTTGCCTAGTGTTTTTGTGTCTATTTTTCAGGAATTTGAGGAAGTCTTTTCCAAGGAGTTATCTAAGGAGTTATCGCATTTAAAAGGCAGATAGCATAAGATTGACTTTATTCTAAGTGCTTAGATTCCAAACAGACCAACCTACCAGACCAATCCACAAGAGGCCAAAGAGATTTAGAAGCAAGTTGATGAGTTGCTTGCTTTGGTATGCATGTGAAAGTAAGTCCTTGTAGTGTTCTTGTCTTACTTGTACCTAAAAGAGATGGATCTTGGATAATTGTGCAGATTGTAGGGCTATTAATAAAATTACAATTAAGTATATACATCATATCTCTAGATTGGATGACATGGTAGATGAATTGTATGGTTGTAGCTTGTTTACATAAATTAACTTAAAATCTAGATACCATAAAATTAAGATGAATGTTGGAGATGAATGGAAAACCACTTTATAAAACTAAGCATGATTTATATGAATGACTAGTTATGCCTTTTGACTTAACTAATGCACCTAGTACTTTTATGAGACTTATGAATCATGTATTGCATGAATTTTTAGGAGAGTTTGTAGTGGTTTATTTTGATGACATCCTAAAATATTCTAAGACACTAGAGGATCATGTTATTTAGGTTTGTTCCGATTGCATTTAGAAAGGAAAAACTTTATGTTAATCTTAAAAAGTGTATTTTTTGCATCGATGAAGTTGTGAGCTCTTTGATTTTGGTAAGGGAAGGAAAAAGCTTGAGCGAGAGAGATTCTTGGTGAGAACAATTTTGCAGAGAAAAGTTTTTGTTAAAAATTCTGTGTTTTTTTTTCTCAATCTTTGCAACACACGCATTAAAAGAGAATGATGAGTGGATGGGATGGAAGTTACCCCACTCACAACTAGTACATAGAAATAACTCCCAGGGAGTTATTTTTAAATTTAATTTAGGGCAAAATACACTTTTTGTTCCTGGGGTTTTAATAGGTATCTATTTGGTTTATGAGGTTTTATAAAGGGCATTTTTAGTCCCTGAAGTTTGAATAATGGTTTTAAATGATCCCTCCACTCATTTGACTGTTAGTTAACTTAACGAGATGCTAACCGAACTGTTAAATGATGAGATGTACCTGCTTATGTGTCAATTTTTAATCTAAAATTATATGAATTTGAAATTTATTATGTTAAAATTTTAGACAGTTCAAAAAGATTTAAAAAAAAAACAGAAAAATAAAAAACAAATCTTTTATTTGTTTGGAGAATATCTTTCTTTGACAACCATCAAACGGCAACTTTCTTCAACAGCATCAGAATGACAAGCATTGGAAAACCAAAAATCTTTTTTTGACAAGCATCGGATGACAACTTTCGATCACTTTGCGGCAACTTCCAAGGTTGTTGGGGGACTGAGGATGTGTTGACTGCTAATAGGGATATGTTGTCAATCATTGAGCTAGATAATTTTATGATAGAAGCAAATGTACTTAACGTCCGTAGCTACTAGTAGCTTCAACCTAGTTTCGAATTATCTTGTGGTTTACGTTTGCTAAGTGAGACTAGCGAGAGCAAGAGCGAGACTAGTGAGAGCAAGAGCGAGACTAGTGAGACCATACCAAAGAGAGCGAAATGAATGCACCAACTCCGGTAAGCAAGACTAGTGAGAGCAAGAGCGAGACTAGTGAGACAATACCAGAGAGAGCGAAATGACTTGACGTGACCAACCCCAGTGAGCAAGACTAACGAGAGAGAGGGCGAGACTAGTCTTTGTAAGTTATTTTGGTTACATCTTTAATTGAAATAGACACTTCCTCCTTGAATCCTCTGCTTTAATTCTCGACGTAATTAGGATAAGGGAATTAAAAACCTAATTTTGAACAAAATTTTAGAGAAAAGATAATAGAAAACCCAATCTTGAACAAAATTTTAAAGAAAAGATGAATAAAAATCTTTTGGTCTTCCGATACTTGACGTCCAATGCTTGTCGAAGAAAGATTTTCGGTCTTTCAATGCTTGTCTTCCAATGCTTGTCGAAGAAAGTTGTCGTTTGATGCTTGTCGAAGAAAGATATTCTCCAACTGTTACTTTTGGTTTTCAACGCAAGATATACAACAAATAAAAGATTTGTTTTCTATTTTTCTATTTTTTTTAAAAAAACTTTTTAAACTATCTAAAATTTTAACATAATAAATTTCCAATTAATATAATTTTAGATTAAAAATTAATACATAAGAAAGTATACCTCATCATTTAACAGTCCAGACAGCATCTTGTTAAGTCAACTAACGGTCAAATGGGTGTAGAAACCATTTAGAACCATTATTCAAACTTCAGGGACTAAAAATGCCCATTATAAAACCTCAAGGACCAAATAGACAGCTAGTTGAAACCTCAAGAACCAAAAGTGTATTTTACCTTTTAATTTAATTAAATATATTAAATATAATTTAATACATATTATTAAATTAATAACTTAATATTAATTAATTAACAATTAAATATCATATACTTAATGTCATTCTCTCACATAACTTATAGTTTTTATATGAATCTTATTCATATATCTAATATTTGAATCTTATTCAAATATTTATCTCTCTCATAATATAAAGTATAATTTTGAATTTCATTTAAAATAAACTTTCTAACGTATCTACAAACACTATATTAATTGTATCATATACAAGTAATTCTTTTATTTAATTTGAACAATTCAAATTAATCCAAAATTAACTAATTCTTATTTAACCCTTGATGAGAGAGCAAGAGGACCTCATGGACCTACAGATTAGAAGCTCTAATGACATGAGATTAATTAATCAAACTCTTTAATTAAATTAATCAATATTCATTAACTGTAGGTCACTCCACTAAAGGCCTATAATTAATCAATATTCATTTTCGTGTCCATGGATATAACCAATCAACAATAAGTTGACACTTCATAAATGCCCATAACTACAACTAGGTCAAATTACCATTTTATCGGTGTAGTTACATCTAACTCCTTAAGTACCATTAATCCCTCTAATGAACAAACAGTTTATAATCCAACAATAAACTAACCCCTATCGAGCTAGTGAGAGGGTGATGCATCATTGTTCAAGACCTGAAATCAGCCCTTAAGGGAGCAATTTGTTTACTTACCCTAAAGATGAGGAGTGAATTTCATCTTGTGAAGATATGTTCCAAACACGCTACTCAATGGTAGGCTTATTGAGTCGGCGATCTGGCCACTCTTACCCATATAGATCAAAGGATTGTCTTCATAGACAGGAGTTCACAACTCACGAAAGATTAAGATTGAGTCACCTATGGTCATCCTATGAAATGTTAGTTTTTTCAATTAATGTCATTCTAAAGAGAAATTAAACATTTCGTGGTTCGGTCTTATCCAAACTCTTTTCATAGGATACCCCTAATCATATGTCTCCACATGAATGATTAGGATCAAATCGTTTGTAACACTTTACAACTTTTGTAACAATTACAAAGTGGGTCATATCTATAGTGTCACTAAGATAAGACACCCATCTTATCCTTATACTACAAATCTTTTTAGTTATTACTTAAACATGATCCAACCTTATATGTCAACCACATACATGTTTAAGTTTACATAAAATAACCACAGATCTTAGTTTATTAGATTGAGTTAATGCACAAACAAATAAAATAACTCATTATTTTATTGAATAAATAATTTATATTTACAAAGATTACAAACTACGAGAACCCTAAGAGATTTAGGACATCAGTCCCAATAATAAGAAAGGTAAGGAAAATGTAGTAGTTTATGCACTATCTAGGAGGTATGTTTTACTGAACACACCTTCACACTAGGATGGTTGGTTTTGAACATATTAAGACATTGCATTCACAAGACATCTACTTTGCATCTATTGTTGAAAATCTAATGCAAAAACGTGTTGTGATTGGTTATATTATGTTTGATGGATTTCTGTTTAGGAAAAATAAGTTTTGCATTCCCACTTGTTCTATCTGTGAGTTATTAGTTAAAGAGGTGTGGGGGACGTTAATGGTACATTTTGGGGTAGCTAAGTCATATAACATGTTTAATGAACATTTTTATTGGCCTTCGATGAGACATGATGTGCATAAGGAGTGTGAGAGAAGTATTTCATGTATGGAAGCTAAGACCATTGTAGGTTATACCACTAAAAAGCACCTAAAATGTGGCTTTCTTGCCTTTGATTTAGGGATGTTTTTATTAGATTTAATGTGTTTGCTAGTGGTTTTCAGGTAATATTGAAGAAAATAAGATTTAGAAGCAAAAAGACCCAAACTGAGCCAAAACCAAAAGAAAAAGAGCAAAAACCCTAAAACCAGGGCAGTGCAGCCGAGAGTGTAGCTGCGCTGCCCCGCTATGGTCTAGGCTAGAGAGCATCAATTTGGAAATTTGCTGAAGCGTAGCTGTGTTTGCTGAGAGTGTTGCTATGATGCTTGGGAGGGAGCATTGTAGCGCTGCGGCGCTGCGCTTGAAACTGGGATTCCATGACAGACAGTATCGTGACGCTCTCCAAAGGCGTCGTTGCGCTTGCCTTTTATGACAGACAACATCACTACACTCTCCAAGAACACAGCGATGTCAACTTTCCTATTTTGAAAAATCTTTATTTTTGGAAAGGATTTTGGGTGGCCACTTCTATATATTGACGGGGTTCTTAGCAACCCTAGACATCAAAAAAATAATGCATCAAGTTTTTGGTGTCGTTGTCAGGGATTGGAGAAATGGTATTTTCACTTAATATTTAAAGAGTTGATAGATCTTGATCTAAGGTGTATTTTACTTTATTTTTCTTTTTCTAAAATTGGTTGGTTGTGTGAAATCACAAAGATTAAGGACGGAGATAGGCACATTCCGTCAACTTGAAGATGAGCAACTCTTTGAGGCTTGGGAACGATATAAGGATCTTTTGAGGAGATACCCTCAACGTAGCTACCTGGATTGGTTGCAAATCCAATTGTTCTATAATGGGTTGTCAAGTTCCACCAAATCTATCTTGGATGTTACTGCCGAAGGTTCGATATTCTCAAAGACTGCCCAAAAAGCCTACACAATACTTGAGGATTTGGCCAATACATCATACAATTGGCCTTGTGAAAGATCATCTTCAATCAAGCTTGCTGAAGTGTATGGGTGGATGAGGTAAGCTCACTAAAAGCTCAATTGGCTTCTCTTACTAATGCTTTATCTAAATTGTCTCAAGGAGGGCAAGCCCAAGCAAGTCCACCATCTATAGCTTCTCTTGCGGCCATGGCAAGTCAACAAGAGTCAAGTGAGTTGGAGATGGTCAACTATGTGGATATACGACAATATCGAGGCCAACAACAATTTCCAACTCACTATCACCCCAACTTGTGGAATCATGAGAATTTTTCATATGCCAACAACAAGAATGTGTTGCAAGCACCTCAAGGATTCAATGGAATGGGGAATGCAAAGACATCATCTTTGGAGGATATAATGATTGACTTTGTCAAAGAGTCAAGATCAAAGATGACCACGTTGGAGAATTTGGTCCAAGCTATAGCAAGCACCATCCAAAGCCAAGGAAAGACAATTCAAAAATTGGAGGTTCAACTTAGTCAAATTGCATACTTCTAATTCTCTTCCTTTTGTCCCTAACACTTTACCTTTTCCTCAAATTTCAAAAGAAAAAGATTGATGCTCAATTTTCTAAATTCTTAGACATATTCAAAAAGTTTGAAATTAACCTTCCTTTTGCAGAGACTTTGAAACAAATGCCTAAGTATGCCAAGTTCATGAAGGATGTGTTGTGTAAGAAAAGAAGGTATGGAGAATATGAAACGGTTGCACTAACCAAAGAGTCTAGCACGGAACTACAAAGGAAATTGCCCCAAAAATTGAAAGATCCAGTGAGTTTTTCTATTCCTTGTCATTTAGGCAATAATCTTGCTACTAAGGCCCTTTGTGATCTTAGAGCTTCTATTAATTTAATGCCTTTATCCATGTTTAGGAAGCTCGATGGTGGAGAGGTGCAACCAACTACCATATCCTTGCTATTGGCCAATCGATCATTTGTTCATCCCTATGACATTCTGGAGGATGTATTAGTCAAGGTGGAAAAGTTTATCTTTCTGGCGGATTTTGTGATACTAGACATGGAGGATGATTACTAGACATGGAGGAAGATGCCGAAGTTCCCATAATTCGTGGGAGACCCTTCTTGGCCACCGAAAGGGCCCTCATTGATGTGCAAGATGGAAAGCATACATTCTGCTTTAACAGTGAGGAGGTAACCTTCGACATTTATAAACTCCTTAAGCAAGCGGATGATGAAAAGCTTGAACATCATGAACCAAGCACGACGGTAACATCTTCTCCTTCTTCTAGTAATAGCTCTTTGAATGATGATCCTCCTTTGAGTAGTAAGACTAATGACATGTTTGATGTTAAGTTAAAAAATCATAAGAAGCATGTTTCTAGTTTTGATAATGCTTCTAATTCTTCTTACATGCTTCCAAAGCCTGAAATATGAAAAAGTCATGGAGAAGCATGTTAGACATGATTTGGTGAGTTTGATAAAACTTCAACATGATGATTCTTTTATGATATTTCACTATACTAGCAAAGATGATGTAGAAATTGATAATGATCTGTTAACTGGCAAGTTAAATGTGAATGATTATGTTTGTGAGTGCCAGTGTGGGCAAAAACTTAATATTCAAGGTGGTTCGAAGCATGGAATGGAGAAACCACCTTGGGATCCGCCATGACTTATGAGCCCCGTCTATCTAGAAGACATTAAACATAGTGCTTCTTGGGAGGCAACCCAAGTTTATTGCTTTCTTTTATTTTAGTTTGTTTGATTTGTTTGTTTCTTTTATAGGAAGCCATGCATATGCCTCTAATTATTTTTCAGGAAATTGGTGTAAAGTACTCATTCCGCCAAGCCTTTTGGTGGTCTCTCGCACGCTCCCAGGCTTGTATTTCTTTGCTTTATTCTTTTATGCATTAAGGAAAATGCATCATTCTAAGTTTGGGGTGGGAGGCATTCTTCGTACTTTGGTGTGATTTTATTTTGCTATGTGTTGGATTTCATAGCTTGTTGCACATAAAGTATATTAGATGTTATAATTTCCATACAAAGATGCATCGAGAATTACTCAAGTATGATCATTAATAAGCAAGTTTTCCTATAAAAGCCCAAGTATAAGCTCTATAGGTTTCCTGGTGAGTCCAAGGTCGAACGTAGGGATTTGTAATAACTAGGCATTGAGAATAGCTACAAGACTATGCGGTGACTATACATGTATTATGTGCATGAGTTGTATGTACCTAAAACTATACAAAAAGAATGAATAAAATTTCCTACAATTAACAATGAGGTGGACGCGGAGAAGGTTAGTCAAATGTCATTTAGAGTCAGATAGCATGCATTGAGAATGACGGTGGAACCATGTAATAAAAAATAGAGTCAATGCAGGAGCTAGTTGTTACTTAAGCATATCTAAGTATATTTACGTACCTACAAACTTTGGGTTTGTGAATCCATCTCTCGATGTTTCGACGCCACATTAATCTTATCTCTAAGACGTATGGTAAGTTTGCGTTGGCAAAAGATGAACTACATCTCTGAACCTCATCTAGTCTTGATAAATGCTAAAGATTAACCATCTACTCTCTCAAGCTAGACAGCCGTGCTTGTTAAATTTGTTTGTCAGACAAAGCTATGCAAGCTAATGATATGCATTAATCAAGATGTAACATACTTAATATTGCTTAAGAAAACCTAGCTTCTAACATCTAACTCATTTAACATTCAAACAACATGGTGTAAAGTATTTAATATGGAAATAAATGGAAGATAATCGTCAATGAAACTTATATTAAGAAAATAAACCATTCTCTCGAATGTCATTAATAAAACATAAGTAAGAAGGAGGGAAATGGAGATAAAACAGAAATGGAAGACCTCAAGCCGCCACTAGCAACGTCTTGCTTCATGGAGGCTTGAGATGGTAGCTATCTGATACATAAATAACATAGGGTGAAGGTTCTCACTCACTAGGAGACGACTCTGAAAAATCTCAGAATTCTTCTCACAGAAGAGCTTGAAATGGAGGCTGGTTATGGTGAGGGAGAATTTGTGCAGAGCTTTCGCCTTTTGAACTCGTTTCTCTCTTCCTTTGAATGAAGAAGCTTTGGGCTATTTATAGGCGTCGAAAAGTTAAACTCATGATGACCTGACACCTTTACATTAAATTCCATGCGCTGCTGCGCAGACTTTTCACATCGTCGGTCCATTGGTTCTGCCATGATTTGATAACGTGTAACCCTTTTGCATATTGACATGACAGCTATTGCCCATGCGTCTGTATCTACTTTTCTTCTCAACGCATGGTCTCGATGCTTGAGTTTCCACTTCTTTTGTTCTCGCAGCAGCTTCCTCTCTGGTACTTGGGTTATTTGTGCTTCTTTGCTTCTTAATCCTGTGTTAAGAACAGAAAAGCTCATAGATTTTTTAGGTATTTTCTTTTGTAAATGGTGTCAAAGCATGTTAATACATATTACATAATTCACTGCCAAAATCATACGTTTAACCCTAAAGTTACTCTAATTAATTCAAATAGTGACTATAATAACTTGTATTTCTACAAGTTATCACTATGCATGCTAAGTTGTATTCAATGATTATATGCATGTTTAGTGAATTTTGGAAAAATTTGAAATTTTTTCAAAAGATTTGAGCTTTAAAAGATAATGGTAATGTTTTTATAGTTGTCTACTTGTGATGTTGATTGCAAATGATGAGACTTGAATATGCATAATGGATGACTTATTGTGAAAATAGGATAGTATTATCTTGAGTTTGATCTATTTAAGTCCCTCTTGAAGTCTCCCATATTCTTGAGACGTTAGTCACTTTGATTTAGAAATTTTAACTTAGAAAAGGATTAAGTTGAGTGTATTTGGTTGTCACTTCGAAAGGCCCCACCGATTAGAGAGTTGAAATGTATGACGGTTTGTAATGTTAGACTAAGGAAGAAAAAAAAGGAAAGATTATTTATGCCTTTGAAAAGAATGTGCACAAAAATATATGAGCTTCAATACTTATCTTTATATCATTCAAAATTTTAAACTTGTAATGAGTATGCATGGATAGGGGTAGAAATAGTTGCCTTTGATGTGATCAGTAAGGATGCCGGGGAATTGACTAGGTACGAGTCCCTACAGTTAATATGTGAAAGCTAGTGCCCCTAGGTAAAAGAATGCAAGTTTAAGCCGACAATGAAAAAATCTTGAAATATTAAGGTACCTTAGTGGACATATTACTTTCTTGAAATGTATTAATTCTTGAAGATTGGTGCATGAGCTAAAGTAGGGGAAAAACTAGAGAAGCTCTCTTAAGTCCTAATTTGAGTTCTTATTTTTCAATTAAAGGAGGCTTGCACACACACACATGGGGGATGACGAGATTTGGCCTTGAATGATCTTAATAATATATATATGCTTAAATGCTTCTACTTAAGATCCTAATATGTTATTCTCTGAGGCATGAATCAATAGCACACTTATTTTGAACTCCCCTATGTTTAATTCTCTTATTTGCTCGAGACTAGCAAATCTCTAAGTTTTGGGTGGGAAAAAGCACTTAAAATGTGTTTTTCTTGCCTTTAATTTAGGGATGTTTTTATTAGATTTAATGTGTTTGCTAGTGGATTTTAGGTAATATTGGAGAAAATAAGGTTTATAAGCAAAAAAAACCAAATGGAGCCAAAACTGAGGAAAAACCGAAAGAAAAAGAGGAAAAACCCTAAAAACAAGGTGCGTAACCGAGAGCGTAGCTACACTGCCTTGCTGCGCTCTAGACCCGAGAGCATCAATTTGGAAATCTGCTGAGTGTAGCTGTGTGTCGAAAGTGTCATTGTGCTTCCATGATGGACAGCGTCACAACACAATCTGAGAGCGTCGTTGTGCTTGCCTTTTATGACGGACAATGGAGAGCGCAGCGATGCTAGCTTTCCTATTTAGAAAAATATTTATTTTTGGAAGGGATTTTGGGCGACCACTTCTATAATTGAGGGGTTCTCAGCAACCCTAGACATCAAGAAAATACACAAGAGTGTCCTCACAAGGAGGCACACGAAATTAGAGAGAAAAGAGAGCCCAAAAAGTGTGAGTTTGCTACCATCAAGTAAAGATCAAAGGAGTGCAACGTTGGGAAGCTTTTCGAGAATTCTTCTTCCTTAGTTTCTCCTTCTCTTTTACTTTCATGCTTCATAACTCATATGCAAATAGGTATTTGATGGCGAACGTAGATAATTGTAACCATATACATATAAAATGACTGCAATGGAATGCCATTCTTCGGGTTTTATTTGTAATGTGTCTATTCCTTGGTAATCGAATCTATGGATGTGATAGGGCCATTTGTTTTTCTTTGTGATGATAAATGACCTACTTAACTCAGTGGTTATAGTATCGCTTTCATACGACGGGAGTCATTGGTTCAAATCCGGGATGCTCATTACGACCTAGCTTCGGGGCATTTCCCTACCATTAGCTTAACTTGACTTTGTGATCTCTTTCTTTATCATTTCATTCTGACAATGATCTTCATCTCAATGATGCTATGTTGGTTCCTAAAGTCAGACTCTAAAAAAATGGGATCGGTTGGACAAGTTTGTGATGATCGCCAAAGCTATGCCATCTTTACTCTGATTTCCTCTTTGTTGTCAAGGATCTACACAAGCATAATGTCATAACTATAGAGTGCCGCTCGTAGCCAACCCATATATGATTTAGACCTGCATCAGTCCCCTCTTCTTTCTTTGTGGCTTCTTCATAACAAAGAGCTTCCTGATCTTTGAGAGCGAATGGAGCTAAAGGAATGATTTTAGACTAGACTTACACGATATTCCCTCTGATTCCTCTATTTTAATAGAGATAATATCCTAGCTATAATAGCAATAGGATATAGGCGAGACTAGGGAATGATTGGTCTTATTGATTCCCTTCCCATAAAAGGATCATTGCCAACATATTCTCTAGCAAAAGAAATGACTTAGACTAGACCTCTTCTACCTCATCAAGAGGAAATCCCGATCCCGCATTTGAGAAAGTTTAGCTATGCCCATAGCTCTTCTTTTAATGTGAGGGGGCTAAACTCATTGTTTTAGGGTGTTGGATGATTTAATTATGGATTTATGTTAATGACTTAATACTTTTCATGAATGTTGCTATTGTGCTTATTCTTTATTGATTGGTCATTAATAAGTGTTAGGTTAGATGTATGATTGAGTGATTGTATATTTAATTGGATCTATGGCATTGAATCTCTATTAACCTTTCATGAAAATAGCTAGGTTATTAGAAAAAGTTCGATCATAACTAATCTTGATGCTATGCTTCTTAATTTGGTTTCAAGAAATTAGTAATCAATTAGGTTCCATAAGAAAGGGTTGTTTTTTAGAGAAAGTAATTTGGACTTTAGTTTCTAGACTTAAACATATTGTTTGCATATAATTCCAACCTAAAGCATGACTTAATGAAGTAATTAATGACATCAGCACCCTAGAATACTCTTATTCCTTGAAGTTTCACTTGTTCTTGTTTTCTTGTTCTTTTGTTTTCAAAAATCCAAACTCGAGGTCCATCCCTTAGATAAAATCAATTGAATTCTTGAATAGTTAAGTGAATTTATCCAATTCAATCCCCAGTGGATACGATACTCAAACCTAAATCGTTTTATATTATAACTTGACCCGTGCACTTGCAGAATCATGCATCAAATTTACACATCAACTGCCATACTTACTGGGTGGTAAGCCGCATGGCTAACTGATCTTAACAAGTAAGTATATCTTCATCTTTCCTCTTCTTTGGACTGCCTATGACTGACTGTCGACCTTCTTGTCTTCTATCAGTCTCACTTTTTGTTTCTAATTAATGAACTTTTGTAGGTTTGTGCCTACATTGGATCCCTCTGATCGACTGGCTTTTTGGACTATAGACTGCTCAAGGTGGATCCACAATCTCTGGGATTACCTTCTTTGATGATTGTTGATCGTCTACTGCTTTCTTAGGTTTGGATGCATTGTCCTCTTGTCGTTTCCTCATAACATCAACTTTTCCATTGGTCGTTGACCTCTAGGTTAGGACACTTTGACTGCATCATCCTCTGAACCCTTTCCCTTGGCCCAATCTTGAATAATTAAAAATGTACTTTCAATTATCAACACTGATGGATTTTGCTCTTGCTAACCCCAGTGTCGACTCCCTAGGTGTTCCTTAACCATTCTTGCCATGAGTGGATTCGAATAGCTAAGTAGCTCTAGGATTTCACTCAAGCTTTACTTTAGTTTCTTCACCTTGTCTGCTAAGGTAGCATACTCATCCGTTGATTTTTCCATCGGTTGAAGGGTACCAGTCGATGCATCCACTAAGCTCACTTTAAGCTCACAAACAGGTTTGTAGTCTAAATCCTCATACCTGTTGATCTACCAACTGTGTATGATAGTTGAAAAATATAAATAAATATGGTAGAGTGCAAGCATGCACTGTCGATGAAGTAATAATCTCAGAGTATTCCAATAGTCAAATCCCACGAGACTAGCTATCTAATTAGGTTTGTTTTAAAGCATGCAAGCAAGTAACCAAAGTAACCAAGGTGAAATAGTTGTGAGTTGGTGTGAATAAAGCTTAAAAGGGTAAAGATAATCAATGATGGAAGTAGGGTTTCAACTATGCTTTTACCTAAGTTCATTTCTGACTCAAGTGATGTGGCTGCATTATACTAGCACATTGCCTAACTCATGGACAAAATCTTCACTTATTTTGCCTTGTATCAAGTCCCTTTAAGTGTCTAAGGAGCTAAGCCTATATGCCTATGGTTAGCTACTACTTAGATTAATTTGTGTTCTAATTATTTATACTATGGTGTCCCTTATACCTAAGGTGACATGGTATTCCTACACCTAGGCCATTATCCCATATTCCCTTGTGAACTTCGCTTATACCCTAACCTTCTCAACATTATAACTTCGGTAGAATGCGAAATCAAGTGGCCAGTTTAACTTAATATTATTTAACTTTAAAATCAACTAGAGAAAAGAACAAGCAAGCATGGTATGACACTTAAGCAAATGATCAAGTCCTAAATCCCTAGGGCATCCACATAACTGAACGTGTTAGTTAATTTAGCTCATATTAAAGAATGAATGAAATACTTTCTGTCACACCCTTCCCGGATTATCGTCCATAACCCGAAAGAAGATGTGAAGTCAGCAACCTTGACTCCTCTGTAAGGCTCACTGACCAACCATTCCTTTTACCAAAGACGGCCCAGACGAGGTTCTTGAATAGGCAAAGCATCCCGAACTCGCTTGCTACCTGGAAAATTAGAAAACATGGGAAAACGTGAGCTAAAGCCCCGTGAGTGACAAGTTTTGTAAAACTATCTTTTATTCGAAAACAGGCATGTTACAGTAATACGCATTAAAATAAGGATTTGACATATTAATTCAACAGAAACAGATTTTCACAAATCTTTGTCAATCACGTAAATTCGTTCTAACTGCATAGAATCGTTTTCCAGAATATTTAAATAGAAAATCGTTTGGTTTTTCAATCTTTGCCCTTAGTTGAGGCGAAGCAAAGCTCAACGCTCTCAACGTCGAAAACATCCTTAGTTGGGGTGGAGCAAGGCTCAACACATCCAACGTCGAAATCATCCCTGGCTTCAAGCAGAGCAAGCTCGATGCACTAGCCAGTTTAACCTCTATGTGCACATAGGAATATGACGGGTTGCCCATGTACCTTCTCATGTCCTTGAATACTGGGTCCCGGGGAAACTCACGAGCCTTCTTAAGGAGATGAGCATTGAGCCTCCTCTTAAACATTTTATCAATCAGTTTGAATAAATCATTCACATGAAACCTTTCATAGAAAACAGGAAGTTTCTTGATAAACCGTTTCTTGCAACATGCCTTTCCATATAGTAAACAATCCGATAAAACATGCCTTTTTAAACATTAAGTTCAAACATCATGCGGTTCATGAGATCAGTTATCATAAAACCATATCACATAAAAATATTTTCAACAAAGTTCAGTTTTGAAAGAAGAAGAGTCACTCACAATTACTTAAGATATTTCCTCTTTTCCTTCCAATCCTTGTCTTCCCGACTCCTTGAACGCAAGGGTTTGGGCTTCTAACCCGCAAACTATCTCTGGTAACCGGTTGGACGCAACCCTGCCCTTAAACGCAAGGTGCAGACTAACTCTTCTTACTCTTTCGGATGCGTCGACCTTCCTTGGACGCAAGGTCTAACTTGATCGCATCGTGGTGTCTACCCTTATGTTGAATTCGGATTAAACGCAAGGCTCACCCTTCTCGACGCAAGCCAACTTCTTAACAACAGATGACTTGAGTGTCAAGGTTGTCTTCCTCTTTGGCCGCAGACTTCCTTCTTCAAACGCAATGTTTTCTTCTTTCATCTCTCTTTCTTTCCTTCTCTCCAGGATTATTATCACCGAATCATCAGTCATTACTTTTCCCTCAAGGTCTTATTTATAGAGTACTTGTCATTCTACCTTTCCTCTTTTGCTGCCACTTGCTTGCCACATGTCATGTTGCATGCTTAATTAATCATGCATTAGTCCAAGTGTCACTTTGCATGAAATGATTATCATGCTTTCTAACACCTCCTACTTAATGAGGTGTCCCAATCATGTGTAACCACCTGGCACATAGGCTTACCTTATGCGTCCGTTATGTTCCAATATACAACTACCCAATCATTCCTGTGTTCCTATGCGTTTAGGGACCCTTCTTCCAGATTTAACTTCTTTACTCCCTTTTACCACTCTCAGCTTTGCTACCTTTATTTCCATTTCTCTACCACATTCAATTAGGTATACAAATCTTAAACGCATGCTACTATGTATTTTGGCTTACCATAAAATATCATACATCAATCTTAATCGCATACTATATGCGTTCAACTTTCTTTTCTTATATTTTTTCGCAGCTACAAATCTCTCTTTTGTACAATTACACCCTTCTGACCATGTGGTTTACTCTTGACTACCACATCCAACTCAAGTTCTTTCTTTATGCATTTATCCTCTTGCATTCATCTTTATATCATTCCGCGTTCATGACCTTCCTTTAAGTCCCTTGATTTTACCCTATGCGTTCTCAAATCATATACCAAGGTTATTCCTTTAACCATTTCCTGCTTTAACTTTTCCTATGCATTTACCCGAGATCTTGATAACATTTTTCATTTATTATAAAGTTAAGCTCTTCCGCGTATAACTTATTAACCAATGGTAGTCACCATCGACTCATAAACCCCTCGTCGCATAGCTAATAGTTGTCCTTAACACAGAACTCCTCAATGCATAGCTAATGGTTCCTCACCTCGTAACTTCCTCAACGCATAGTAAGACCTTACTAATCACTGAAGTCCTACTAGCATATAATAATCCTTTAACGTTTAACATCTCAATTATTAACTATTTAGAATTTTAGTTTCCTCAACGCGTCGCTTTGCCATCGCATAGCAATTCTTCAATGCATAGAAATTTCCCAATGTAATAACCTTCAACGCTTAAAGGCCTCTTCCGCACATGCTATACCGTATTCAGGGACTTCTTGATTAGCCCAATGAACCTTCATAGCACATAGCAAACTCCCAACGCCTATCCGTTGCTCATCGCATAGTTTTTCAATCCATCGCTAACCTTCAGTGCATAGTTACAGCTTATCGCATGGTTTACCAACGCATAGTCGTGATCAGTACTTAATAGTTCTTGTTTCTTTTTCCTCCGTACTATTGCTTCATAACGCCTAATGCATTACTTTCCTTCACTTTACTTTCCGACGCGTTGCCAACCTTTCCAACGCAAAGTACTTTTCCCACGCGATGGTTCTACTCCATTTTACATCATCGACGCATGGTACTTCACCTCATTTTACTTGCCATTATTAACATTTAATCTCGTAACTTGGTAACTGATAAGCACTTGAAAAGTGCTTATTATTCTCTCAAATTAAGGGAGTTTTATATTAGATTTCACTTGTTTGCTAGTGATTTTCAGGTTAAAACGAGGACAATTAGAAGAAACGACTGAAAGATCAAAACCGAGCAAGAATATGGAGAAAAAGTGCTGAAAAACGCATCCTTGCTTGAAACGCATGGTCCGCCGCGGCGCTGAGGCAGAAACGCATCAGCATGGACGTAGAGCAGCAATGCGGCGCTGGGAAGGCGCTGCTTCGACGCGTACTTGGTGAATGCAAGACAGCGTCGCGGCGCTAAAACCCGAGAGCAACTTAATTTTGGTCGCAACGCTAGCACTGCGGCGCTATGCGTCAGCGCCGCGGCGCTAAAACCCGAGAGCAACTTAATTTTGGTCGCAACGCTAGCACCGCGGCGCTATGCGTCAGCGCCGTGGCGCCAACGTTAATTTAAACGCAAGTTTTGTATTTTAGGTTAAATTTTGGGCAGCCAAACTCTATAAATTTAGGGGTTTTCAGCAGCCAAGAGGGGAGGAGAAAATATCAAGAAGATCAAGAAAGTTGCAGAACAAAAGAAAGATTCAAAAAGGTGAGAATTAAGCTAGAGTTCCAAGAGTGAGTTAGCCGCAAGGAAGAGGAAAAGAGTTCGAGATAGTTTTGGTGCCCTTCGAAGTCCGACGCGAGAGCCAAGGAGTTCGTGACTGTGCTGCCTCAATCAAGAACCTCTTTTTAGTAGAGTTTCCCTATTCTTTACACTCTTTCTTTGATTCTTTTTGATCAATATGTTGCTCTACGCTATGAGTGGCTAGACTCTTTGGTTTTAGGGTTTTTGATGAATTGTTTGTGAATTCATGATAAATTTGTAGACTCATAGTTTTGTTCAAATAAATATGCTTTTCATTGTTATTGTGTTTAATTCTTGAAGATTGGCCACCTTCACATGTTAGATTAGATGATGTATGAATCGAGAGATTATATGTTTAATTTGATCTATAACAATGAATCGTTGTTAATCTATCACGAGAGTAGTTAGGTTTACAATGAAAGTTGCTAAAGACTAGTTTTAATGCCATGTAATTTTGTATTGGTTTTAAGAGATTAACTATCAATCAAGTTGCATGAGAAAGAGTTGTCTTTGAGAGAAGATAACTTGGAATTAAGTTTCTAGACTTAGGCATAAGAATTAAATCCATGAAATCCATAATTTTGCATGATGAAACAAACAAGGATTTGAAACCCTAGAACTCTCTTTGACTCTTGCAATTCTCCCTTTGATACTTTCTTGGCTTGATCTTTCTTTTTCCCAAAAACAAAATTTGAATTCCAATCCTCAAATAAAATTGATTCAATTCTAGAATAGCTAAGTAACTTAAACCTTCCCAATTGGATCTCTAGTGGAAACAATACTCGGACTTAACCGTTTTATATTATAACTTGACCTGTACACTTGCGGTAAACACACAAAAGTGGCACATCAGTAACTCAATATTAACTATTACATGCGTTATAACTTATCCATCTATGCGTCAGCCTGATTTCCAGAATTATATCTACTCTTTTCTTAATACCATTCATTTCAACGCACAAAATTTGTTGGCCATAATTTAGTAATTACACAAATCTTAACTTTTCATTTACACGTTCAACTAATCCACACTCTTTATCCTTTTATCCTTACCAATTATATAAATACTTAGGTTTTCAGGGACAGGGTATTACACTTTCATTACTTCCAAAGTAATAATTATACAAGATTAATATGAACGGAATAGATACAACAAAAGAAGAAATGAAAGTAGATGCTAGAGTTACAGTAAACACTCTCTTGGAATGTGTCTCACTCTCTTTAACTCCCTAGGAATGGATTGTCCTTTCCCAAGGTTTAATCTTTACTCTTTACAAACACTTTTGTAGTGTAAGGGGTCCTAGCTCTAACTTCTCCAAGAGAACTCCCATTTTTTTGGAGTGGATATGAGATTTGAATGATAAATCTTCTAGGATTGGTTGTATTTCGTGATGGAGAAGCTAGCTTGCTTGAGTCGAAGGCTTCTCTCCTTTAAATAGGTTTCAGGGATCGTAAAGAGGGCCAAAACACCAATCCAAAGCTACCCAGCCAATTTTGACACTGAAAACGGGCTGGAGACTTGGTAAATCGCGCCTGCAGACAAATTGTCAACATTTCTAGAATTTAGGGTTTTGATGCAGGCTCATCACATTTTGGCGATGCAAGCGCATCAACGATTGATTCTACAAAACAATTGAAAACCAATGTAAAAACTCCCAAAACAAGTCCAAAATGATAGAATTACGTCACTTTTAGCAATTAGAAACCAAACATGCATTCATTTATCCATTTGAAACATAATATGAGCATTTTAACATGCAAAAGACTACTTTTGATAAGAAAAGATACTAAAATGAGCCTTAAAAACATACATTTTGCATGTATCACCCATGGTGTAAAATTTCAATAATTTTGGGATTTTGAAGTGCTTGAAATTTTGTGAGGGGGAATTTTGTTTTCCATTCCATTTCAATAGAAACTTCAAAATTTTGAGATTTTAAAATTTTGAACAAAATGTCTAAAATATCAAAACAAAATGTCCATGGATTTGGGATTATAGGAGAAAATTTGTAGAGTTGTATGATTTGATAGCTAGTTTACTTCGAAAGACAAATTCTTGGAAATTGATTATTGTTTCTGTTCTCAATAATAATATATTTGTGGATCGTTCCTTCTTTCTTCATTGTTTGAATCTAGGGGCACTTGCAAGAAGAGTAAAACAAAATACATTAATTAGGTCTATAGCCTTGACTTATTACTTTTGCAAAAATGATACACGTTATACACACGATACACTTGATACACACTTGATACACTTAATACCCTTTGATACACTTGATACATTGTCTTAGGTCTGATATATCATTGATATACGCATGTCTTAGGTCTGATACACTCATGTGTTACTTCAAGTATTTATTAATTGATGTTTGATACACTCATGTCTTTTCACTACTCAAGTTCCTAAAATTTTTTATTTCATTCCTGTTTTGTTACTTTTCCTCTCCCCAATTAATTTGAAAAAAAAAATCAACCAATTTCTTCGAAGTGAAATATTTTTTTTATGTGCACTTTTCGTGTTAACCACAAGTGTATGGGTCAAGTTATAAAGACGGTGAAGTCTAAATATCGTTTCACTAAGGATCCAATTGTGAAGGTTTAAGTTACTTAGCTATTCTAGAATTGAATCAACTTTATTTGAGGATTCGAATTCAAGTTATGATTTTGCAAAATAAAACTAAAAAATGAAAGCAAAAAGAAGAAACACAAGAGTCAAAGAGAGTTTTAGGGTAATGAATCCTTGTTTACTTCAACATGCAATATTTTAAGGTTCATGGATTTTATTGCAATTCATATGCTTAAGTCTAGAAACATAAATCCAAGTTATTTTCTCTCAAAAACAACATTTTCTCATGCAACTCAATTGATTACTAATTTCTTGAAACGAATACAAATTACATAGCATTAAGAGTAGTCTTTAGCAACTTTCATTGTTAACCTAACTATTTTCATGATAGATTAACAACAATTCTTTGTTATAGATCTAGTTAGACATACAATTATCTCAACCATACATCTAACCTAACATTCAAATATAGCCATTCAACAAGAATTTAAGCACAATAACAAAGAAAGGCATAATCATTACAACAAAACCATGAAGAGTTTACAATATCAACATAACTTCATAAACAATTCATCAAAACCCTAAAACCAATGAGTTTAGCCACTCATAGCTTTAAGCAACATGCTCACAACAGTATAAGCAAAGAAAGAGTGTGAAGAAATGGAAACTCTACTGAAAAGAAGCTCTTGATTGAGGAAGAACCGTCAATATGTCCTTAGTCTTCACGTCGAAACTCGAACGACCCTACGACTCTCTTGAACTCTTTTCTCTCCTCCTTGCAGGTAACTCATTCTTTGGACTCTCTAATGAATTCTCTCCATTCTCTTCTTCTTGTGTCTCTATGTGTGTAGATTCGTGATTAGGGCTACTAAAAACCCTCCAATTTATAGAGTTAGCTGCCCAAAATTTCTTCAAAAAATATAGATTCTTCAAAATAGGAAAGATGGCGCCGCGACGCCATAGAATAGCATCGATGCATTGACCGTCATTGAAGGATGGCGTCGCCGCGCTACTAGATGGCGCTGCGGCGTTGTGTGTCATAATTTCCTACCCTCTGCACCGTGCTGCAGCGTTGCGGCGGAGCTACTATGCTGAAGTTAGAGGTCGCTCTCGGGAAAAAGCGTCACAGCGCTGCCCTGTTTTTTGCAGATTTGTATTTTTTTTCTTCTCTTTATCACTGGATTTTGGCTCGTTTTGATCTTTTGACTTTCAATTCTTCTTTTCTTTATTTTGACCTGAAAACCACTATCAAACACGTGAAATCTAATATAAACTTCCTTAATTTGAGAGAATAGAAAGCACTTTTCAAGCGCTTTTCATTTTTCAACCAATTAATTTTTTTAGAAACGTACTTCAGTTGATGATGTATTGATGTTGAAATATAATATTAATATATTGTTAATATACTGCTAATAAACTTCATTGAATATATGTTAATATACTTTATAATGATATACTTATTTATATTGTTGATACATTTGATTAACATACTATTAAAATTCTTTATAATGATATTGCTAATAAACTTTATGATATACCGTTAATACATTCATAATGATACACTCATTTATGCTGCAAATATACTTGATTGACATACTATAGATATACTTTATAATGATACACATGTTTATATTGTCTATACACTTGATTAATATATTGTTGATATAGTTTATAATGATTCACACATTTATACTGTTGATGCATTTGATCAATATATTATTGATATAATTTACAATATTACACTCGCTTACACTACAGATACACTTGACTAATATATTGTTAATACGCTTTATAATGATATGCATGTTTATACTATTGATACACTTGACTGATATATTTTATAACTATACACATATTGATTAATACTAAGTAATTGGTGATTTCTATCCAATTTACTATCTACCTTATGGGCACTTGTTAGGCTTAAACCCAAAACTTTCAGGCTACCCAAAAAGATGATGTCTTTGTAGGGCTGAAATCCCTCATGCAGCAGAAGAAATACATAACCAAACTCAAAATTAATTGGGATTTTTTGAAATACCCATACAATGAAAAAAAAATACGGAAAACCTACTGTTTTAAAGAGTTAAGCATGCTTTTCTAGAATTAGAAGCCTTACATTTGTTGTCGACTCTAAATCTATGAATCTTCTTTTGACTTCTAGATCACTAACACCACCACCACGAACCTCTCCCATTCTCTGAGTGATAAAATGAAAGATTGTGGATCCTTCTCTTGATGTTTGGGGGGAAAAGAAAAGAGAGAACCGGAGAGATTTTTTATTGAGAAAAAAATTTTCATCTCTGTTTCTTTTGCAAGCCTATATGGAGAGAGAAATCATGAGATGTGGGATTAAATCACATAAAACATAACTCCCACGTATGGGAGTTACCTTTTTTTTCTAATTAATTAATTAATAATTTAATTTAACAAATAAATAAATAAGTAATAATTAATTTAATCTAATTTAATTAAATCAATAATAATAATAATTAAATAAAAAATTAAGTAAATAATATTAATTAATTTAATTAATTATTTTATTTAAATCATATTTAAATGAACATCTACCATATAACTAAGATTGGCAACGAGGCCAGGGCGAGGCAGGTGGGGGGTCCCCGTCCCCCCGATGGGGTAATTTCCCCCCATCCCCGCCATTTTTAGGCGGGACGGGGGCGAAAATTCCCCGTCGGGGAAACAGGTCCCCACGTGGGCCCTATTTCCTGCAAGACTTGAGACAAAGCGAGACTAATAGAGAGAGCAAGAGTTAGTGAGACTGAGAGAGAGAAAGCGAGATCTAGCGAGAGAGCGAGGCTGAGAGAGAGAATGAGATTGAGTGAGAGCAAGGCTGATTGAGAGAGAGAGCGATACTGTGAGAAAGGCAAGGCGGAGAGAGAGAGCGATGCTATGGGAGAGAGCGAGACTGAGAGAGAGAGCGATACTATGAAAAAGAGCGAGACTGAGAGAGAGCGATACTATGAGAAAGAGCAAGGCTGAGAGAGAGCGATACTATGAAGAGCGAGACTGAGAGAGAACGAGGCTGATCCGCACTTTTAGTGTTAACCGCAAGTGTACGGATCAAGTTATAATTGATGTGCCACTTTTATGTGTTTACCGCAAGTGTACGGGTCAAGTTATAATATAAAACGGTTAAGTCCGAGTATCGTTTCCACTAGATATCCAATTGGGAAGGTTTAAGTTACTTAGCTATTCTAGAATTGAATCAATTTTATTTGAGGATTGGAATTCAACTTTTGTTTTTGGGAAAAAGAAAAATCAAACAAGAAAATATCAAAGGGAGAATTGCAAGAGTACAAGAGAGTTCTAGGGTTTCGAATCCTTGTTTGTTTCATCATGCAAAATTATAGATTTTATGGATTTAATTCTTATGCCTAAGTCTAGAAACTTAATTCCGAGTTATCTTCTCTCAAAGACAACTTTTCTCATGCAACTTGATTGATAGTTAATCTCTTAAAACCAATACAAAATTACATGGCATTAAAACTAGTCTTTAGCAACTTTCATTGTCAACCTAACTACTCTCGTGATAGATTTACAACGATTCATTGTTATAGATCAAATTAAACATCTAATCTCTCGATTCATACATCTAATCTAATATGTGAAGGTGGCCAATCTTCAAGAATTAAACAAAATAACAATGAAAAACATATTTATTTGAACAAAACCATGAGTTTACAAAATTATCATGAGTTTACAAACAATTCATCAAAAACCCTAAAACCAAAGAGTTTAGCCACTCATAGCGTAAAGCAACATATTGATCAAAAAGAATCCAAGAAAGAGTGTAAAGAATAGGGAAACTCTACTAAAAAGAGGTTCTTGATTGAGGCAGCACCGTCACAAACTCCTTGGCTCTCGAGTCGGACTTCGAAGGGCACCAAAACTATCTCGAACTCTTTTCCTCTTCCTTGCGGCTAACTCACTCTTGGAACTCTAGCTTAATTCTCACCTTTTCGGATCGTTCTCTTGTTCTGCAACTTTCTTGGTCTTCTTGATAATTCTCCCTTTCTTTGGCTGCTGAAAACCCCTAAATTTATAGAGTTTGACCGCCCAAAATTTAACATAAAATACAAAACTTGCGTTTAAATTAATGCTGGCACCGCGGCGCTGACGCAGCTCTAGCATTGCGACCAAAATTAAGTTGCTCTCGGGTTTTAGCGCCGCGGCAGCGCCGTCCCAGCGCCGCGACGCTGTCTTGTGTTCTTCAAGGATGCGTCGAGGCAGCGCCTTCCCAGCGCCGCGTTGCTACTCTGCATCCATGCTGATGCGTTTCTGCTTCAGCGCTGCCTTAGCGCCGCGGCGCACCATGCGTTTCAAGCAAGAATGCGTTTTTCAGCACTTTTTCTCCATATTCTCTCTCAGTTTTGATCTTTCAGTCGTTTCTTCTAATTTTCCTTGTTTTAACCTGAAAATCACTAGCAAACAAGTGAAATCTAATATAAAACTTCCTTAATTTGAGAGAATAATAAGCACTTTTCAAGTGCTTATCAACACCCCAAACTTAGAGATTTGCTAGTCCCGAGCAAAGAATAAAATCAAATAATAGGGAGTTTTAGATTAAGAAGTGTGCAATTGACTCATGTCTCAGAGAATAGCATTCAGAGCTTAAGTAGAAACATGCAAGCATATCTATATTGTTATAATTATTCAAGGCCAAATCTTGCTATCTCCCAAGTGTGTGTGTGCAAGCCTCCTTCAATTTAAAATACTAGAACTCAAATTAGAGCTTAAGAGAGTTTCTTTAGTTTTCCCCCTACTCTAGCTCATGCACCAATCTTAAAGTTTTAATGCATTCAAGTGAGTAATATGTCCACTAAGGTGCCTTTCAATCATATATTTTTTCATGGGCCCAAACTTGCATTCTTTGACCTAGAGGCACTAGCTTTCACACATCCACTGTAGGGACTCGTACCTAGTCAATTCCCAGGCGTCCTTACTGATCACAGCAAAGGCAGCTCTTTTTACCCCTATCCATGCATACTCATTACAAGTTTAACATTTTAAAAAAATAGACAATTAAAGCTCATATATTTTGCGTACACTCTTTCTTTAGGCATGTATACTCTTTTCTTTTTCCTTAGTCTAAGATTACAAGCTATCATGCATTTCCACTCCCTAACCGGTGGGGCCTTTCGAAGTGACAACCAAATACACCCAACTTAATCCTTTTTTAGTTAAAGATTCTAAATAAAAGTGGCTACGTGCTCAAGAATATGAGAGATTTTAAGAGGGACTTAAATGAATTTAACTCAAGATAGTGCTATTCTATTTCCACAATAAGTCATCTATCATGCAAATTCGAATCTCATCATGGGCAATCAACATCAAGGCACACAACCACAAACAACATTCCCATTACTTTGAAAGCTCCAAAATTTTCAAACAATTTTTTTTTTTTTTCAAAAATTGTTTTAAAAAATTTGATATGCATATGATCATTAAAACCTTCGCTAACATGCATAGCAGGATAAGAAAACACACAAAAGTAGAAAGACACCCCCCACCCCAAACTTAGAATCATGCATTGTCCCAAATGCATAAGCACATCTAACAAGGAAAGAGCAAGCTTAGGAGCAAGCGGGAAGCCACCAAACAGGCTTGGTGTAAGGAGTACTTTGTGTGATGAGCTATGTTCCTGAGAAATAAAGCGTATGAGTGACTCCAAGATTTATAAAAATAATAAATAAATAAACAAGAGTAAAGAAAGCAATAAAATTGGGTTGCCTCCCAATAAGCGCTTGGTTTAACGTCTTCTAGCTAGACGGGACTACTGGATCATGCAATGAAAGTCAGGTTCTCAAGTCCGCGTTCTTCATCACCAATGTAGTGCTTTAATCGTTGACCATTCACTTTAAAGGTTGTTCCATTGTTACCTTGTAGTTCCACGGCTCCGTGTGGGGATACCTTGACAATAACAAAGGGTCCCGACCATCGTGTCCTAAGCTTACCTGGAAACAAGCATAAACGTGAGTTAAAAAGTAATACTCTTTGTCCTGGAAGGAAGGTTCGTGATGTGATCTTCTTGTCATGCCATCTTGCAGTGCGTTCTTTGTAAAGTTTGGCATTCTCATAAGCTTGAGCACGGAACTCCTCCATCTCATTGAGTTCTAAGAGGCGTTTCTCACCAGCTTTCTCAAAATCCATGTTCAGCTTCTTGATGGCCAATAAGCTCTATGCTCGAGCTCTACCGGTAAGTGACAAGCCTTTCCAAACACCAACCTATACGGGGAAGTACCAATTGGGGTTTTGAAAGCTGTGCGGTAGGCCCACAGTGCATCATCGAGCTTAAGGGCCCAATCCTTCCTGTTGGTCTTGACTGTCTTTTCCAAAACTTGTTTGATTTCCCTGTTAGATAACTCAGCAAGGCCATTAGTTTGAGGATGATAAGCTGTAGCAATTTTATGATTAACATTATATTTTTGCATCATGGATTTAAACAGTTTATTGCAAAAGTGAGAGCCCTCATCACTAATAATAGCTCTAGGTGTACCAAAACGTGTGAAAATGTTTTTATGCAAGAATTTTAAAACAGTGCGAGCATCATTGGTCCTAGTAGCTATGGCTTCTACCCACTTAGATACATAATCTACTGCAACTAGAATGTATAGGTAACCATTAAAAGAAATAGGAAAAGGTCTCATAAAGTCAATACCCCAAACATCAAATAACTCCACTTCCAAGATAGGTTTCATTGGAAGCTCATGTTGTCTAGAAATATTGCCAGTACGTTGGCACCTATCACATGACTTAACAAAGGTATAACAGTCTTTAAAAAGGGATGACCAATAAAATCCTGACTGAAGTACCTTAGCTGCAGTTCTGGTGGGTCCAAAATGACCTCCATAGGGTGAGGAATGACATGAATTTAGAATACTTACCACTTCCTCTTGAGGTACACACTTTCTTATCATATTGTCAGCACAAACCTTGTAAAGAAGTGGGTCCTCCCAATGGTAAGATTTAACGTTGTGCAGGAATCTTTTCTTTTGTTGATAGTTCATGTCAGGTGGCAAATGTCCTCCTGCAAGATAATTAACTATGTCAGCAAACCAGGGCAAACTATCTTTTACCTGATACAGTTGTTCATCAGGGAACTTCTCAACAATTGGGGGCCATGATTTAGCTTCCTCATTCTTAATTCTAGATAAGTGGTCTGCAACCACATTTTCACATCCTTTCCTGTCTTTGATTTCTAGGTCAAATTCCTGTAACAATAATATCCACCTCATTAGCCTAGGTTTAGAATATTTCTTAACAAACAAGTACTTTAAAGCAGCATGGTCAGTATGCACTATTATTTTAGAGCCAAGCAAGTATGATCTAAATTTATCAATGGCAAACACAACAGCTAGTAGTTCTTTTTCAGTACTAGTGTATTTCTGTTGAGTATTATCAAGAGTCCTACTAGCATAATAAATTGCCCTAAACATGTTATCTCTACGTTGGCCTAAAACAGCTCCTAAAGCATAATCACTAGCATCACACATGATCTCAAAAGACTGACTCCAATCATGTACAACAATAATAGGTGCAACAATTAGTCTTTCCTTCAGAGTATTAAAAGCTAGTAGACATGCATCATCAAAAATAAATTTAGCTTCCTTTTCTAACAAATTACTCAAGGGTTTAGCAATTTTAGAAAAATCTTTAATAAATCTCCTGTAAAACCCTGCATGCCCTAGGAAGGTTCTGACTCCTTCCACATTGGTGGGGGGTGGTAATTGTTCAATGGCAGCTATTTTAGCCCTATCCACCTCCAATCCCTTTTGAGAGACTTTGTGCCCCAAGACGATGCCTTCTGTCACCATGAAGTGACATTTTTCCCAGTTTAGAACAAGGTTAGCATCTTGGCACCTCTGCAAAACACGAGTTAGATTAACAAGACAAGAGTCAAATGAAGACCCAAATACAGAAAAATCATCCATAAAAACCTCCATTATGTCTTTAATGAGCCCCTGAAAAATAGACATCATACAATGTTGAAAAGTAGCAGGAGCATTACATAAACCAAATGGCATTCTTTTAAAAGCAAATGTCCCATAGGGACATGTAAATGTCGTTTTTTCTTGATCCTCAGAAGCAATGACAATTTGGTTATAACCTGAATATCCATCTAGAAAGCAATAATGAGAATAACCTGCAAGTCTATCAAGCATTTGATCTATAAAAGGAAGGGAAAAATGATCTTTTCTAGTAGCTTTGTTCAACTTCCTATAATCAATGCATACACGCCATCCTGTCACAGTTCTAGTGGCTATCATTTCATCTTTTTTATTTTTAACCACAGTCATGCCACCTTTCTTGGGTACCACTTGAACAGGACTTACCCATGGACTGTCAGATATGGCATATATGATTCCTGCATTCAAAAGCTTGAGCACTTCTTTCTTAACTACCTCCTTCATGGTGGGATTAAGTCTCCTTTGGTGCTCTATTGATGGTTTAAAGGTATCTTCCATCAAGATTCTGTGCATACAGACCGATGGACTAATACCTTTAAGGTCCTCAATAGACCAACCAATGGCAGATTTATGGTCCCTCAATACTTTCAATAATTTTTCTTCTTCCACATAATCAAGATTAGAAGATATTATAACAGGTAAAGAAGATAAATCATCTAAGAATGCATATTTTAAATGAAGAGGTAATACTTTTAATTCAAGCTTAGACTTCTCAATATCATTCACAACATGCAAGGGAGCTAAAGGTATAGGTTTATCTACTTTAGAACATATTGGCAACCTATCTAACCACCTAGCATAAAATGCTATTTCATCAAAGATTGTATCTGCATTTTCAACATCTATCATGCTTTGTTCTAGATGATCATTAGCTAACATAACCTCTACATGCTTAAAAATAGTACGATCAATTATGTCTATAGCATGGCAAGGACTACTCTCATCATGATGACTCAAGGACTTGTAAATATCAAATACTACATTTTCATCATTTACCCTTAGAGTCAACTTCCCTTGTTGGACATCTATGATAGCCTTTCTAGTTGCTAGGAATGGCCTCCCAAGTATGATAGGAATCTCAGAGTCCTCCCAAGTTTGGTTCATCTTCTAGAATTGGCTCTTGGATATTGCCATCTACCTCTTGCTCTTCATCCTCATCAATGATCAAAGGAGTGGACAGCTTTTTCCCACTCCTCAAAGTCATGGCCTTGCACTCCTCTTTTGGATTTATCTCGGGACAACTAGGAAATTTTGCCTTTTGCATTGTTTGAAGGGAAGTGGCGATTTGGCTTATTTGTACCTCGATGTTTTGAATGGCCTTACCATGACTTTGTACGGTGCTTTCCAATGCGGTTGTCCTTTCTCTTGATTCTTTTATGAACTCTATCATCAAATCTTCTAAGTTGGACTTCTTTTCAGTGTGGGATGGACCTACATTGGATAAATCAGAAGAACCTTGCAAAACATTCCTTTTGTTAGCATAAGAAAAATTTTCATGATTCCTCAAACTAGGATGGTAGTGAGTTGGAAGTTGTTGATGTTGGTGACTCCTATAATGTCCTCTATCAACATAACTAGCCGTCTCATTATCTCCATGAACGCCCATTTCCGATGCCAAAGCAACAAGAGAAGCTATAGATGGTGGATTTTGAGCTTGGCCTCCTGCAGTTAATTTAGAAAGAGCATTAGTAAGTGAAGCCATTTGAGCTTTAAGAGAATTTACCTCATCAACTTCATATAATCTAGCGGCTCTTGGGATGTTTGAAGAAGACCGTTCACATGGCCAATTGTAGGATGTATTGGCCAAATCTTCTAATATGGTATAGGCTTCTTGAGCATTCTTTGAAAAAATTGACCCTCCGGCAGTTGCATCTAGGATGGATTTGGTTGAGCTTGCCAATCCATTGTAGAAAAGTTGAATTTGCAACCAATCCGGATACCCATGTTGAGGGCACCTTCTCAAGAGATCCTTATACCTCTCCCAAGCCTCATATAATTGTTCATCCTTGAGTTGGCGGAATGTTCCAATCTTCGTCCTTAGTCTTTGAGATTTAGCCGGTGGAAAGTATTTGTTCAAGAAAGCTTGAGCTAAGATCTCCCATGTTGTAATACTATCCGGAGGGATGGTTTCCAACCAATCCTTAGCACGGTCCAGCAAAGAAAAAGGAAACAATCTTAGTTTAATTGCATCGTTAGAAACACCATTCATTTTTACCGTTCCGCATATCTCCAAGAAAGATCGCAAGTGCTTGTGAGGATCTTCATTAGTTCTTCCTCTAAAGGCTAGCTCTCTAGCCATTTGGATCAATCCCGGTTTCAACTCAAAATTGTTGACATTGATTGGCACATTCATAATTTCGGGTTGACTTGCCGGTAACGTAGGTTGAAAGTAGTCTCTAATTACCTTAGGTATCTCCTCCGCCATCTCCGTAGTTTGATTAAGTTGAGCCCTTAATTTTCATCTACACGTCCTTTCAATCTCGGGATCAAGAGGGAGGAGGTTAGTATTATCTCGAGGCATAGACTAACAAAAATAAATAAAATTAAAAAAAAACAATTATATAAAATAAACTAAATAAATAAACAATCAAATAATATACACCTCAAATTAAGATCTATCAATTCTAATGAATATTAAGTAACAAAAACCGTTCTTTGGATCCCCGGCAACGGCGCCAAAAACTTGATGTGCCACTTTTGTGTGTTTACCGCAAGTGTACGGGTCAAGTTATAATATAAAACGATTAAGTCCGAGTATCGTTTCCACTAGAGATCCAATTGGGAAGGTTTAAGTTACTTAGCTATTCTAGAATTGAATCAATTTTATTTGAGGATTGGAATTCAACTTTTTTTTTTTTGGGAAAAAGAAAAATCAAACAAGAAAATATCAAAGGGAGAATTGCAAGAGTCAAAGAGAGTTCTAGGGTTTCGAATCCTTGTTTGTTTCATCATGCAAAATTATAGATTTCATGGATTTAATTCTTATGCCTAAGTCTAGAAACTTAATTCCGAGTTATCTTCTCTCAAAGACAACTCTTTCTCATGCAACTTGATTGATAGTTAATCTCTTAAAACCAATACAAAATTACATGGCATTAAAACTAGTCTTTAGCAACTTTCATTGTCAACCTAACTACTCTCGTGATAGATTAACAACGATTCATTGTTATAGATCAAATTAAACATCTAATCTCTTGATTCATACATCTAATCTAATATGTGAAGGTGGCCAATCTTCAAGAATTAAATACAATAACAATGAAAAGCATATTTATTTGAACAAAACCATGAGTTTACAAAATTATCATGAGTTTACAAACAATTCATCAAAAACCCTAAAACCAAAGAGTTTAGCCACTCATAGTGTAAAGCAACATATTGATAAAAAAGAATCCAAGAAAGAGTGTAAAGAATAGGGAAACTCTACTGAAAAGAGGTTCTTGATTGAGGCAGCACCGTCACAAACTCCTTGGCTCTCGCGTCGGACTTCGAAGGGCACCAAAACTATCTCGAACTCTCTTCCTCTTCCTTGCGGCTAACTCACTCTTGGAACTCTAGCTTAATTCTCACCTTTTCGAATCGTTCTCTTGTTCTGCAACTTTCTTGATCTTCTTGATAATTCTCCCTTTCTTTGGCTGCTGAAAACCCCTAAATTTATAGAGTTTGGCCGCCCAAAATTTAACCTAAAATACAAAACTTGCATTTAAATTAACGCTGGCGCCGCAACGCTGACGCATAGCGCTGCGGCGTTAGCGTTGCGACCAAATTTAAGTTGCTCTCGGGTTTTAGCGCCGCGGCAGCGCCGCGACGCTGTCTTGCGTTCTTCAAGGATGCGTCGAGGCAGTGCCTTCCCAGCGCCGCGTTGCTACTCTGCGTCCATGCTGATGCGTTTCTGCTTCAGCGTCGCAGCAGCACTGCCTTAGCGCCGCGGCGCACCATGCGTTTCAAGCAAGGATGCGTTTTTCAGCACTTTTTCTCCATATTCTTGCTCAGTTTTGATCTTTCAGTTGTTTCTTCTAATTTTCCTCGTTTTAACCTGAATATCACTAGCAAACAAGTGAAATCTAATATAAAACTTCCTTAATTTGAGAGAATAATAAGCACTTTTCAAGTGCTTATCAATAATATAAGACGGTTAAGTCCGAATATCGTTCCACTGGAGATCCAATTGTGAAGGTTTAAGTTACTTAGCTATTCTAGAGTTGAATCAATTTTATTTGAGGATTGAAATTGTATATTATGAGTTATGGAAAATACAAATCAAATAAGGAAAGTATTAAAGTGAGAAACACAAGAGTCAAAGAGAGTTCTAGGGTAATGAATCATTGTTTATTTCATCATGCAATATTATAGATTTCATGGATTTTATTGTCATTCATATGCCTAAGTCTAGAAACTTAATTCCAAGTTATTTTCTCTAAAAAACAACCCTTTCTCATGCAACTCGAATGATTACTAATCTCTTGAAACCAATACAAATTACATGGCATTAAGAATAGTCTTTAGCAACTTTTATTGTCAATCTAACTACTCTCGTGATAGATTAACGACAATTCATTGTTATAGATCAAGTTAAACATACAATCTCTCAATCATACATCTAACCTAACATGCGTAGATGGCCAATCCAAAAGAATTAAACACAATAACAATGAAAAGCATAATCATTCCAACAAAACCATGAAAGTCTACAAGATCAACATGAATTCATAAACAATTCATCAAAACCCAAACTAAAGAGTTTAGCCACTCATAGCTTGAAGCAATATGTTTAAGCAAAATAAACAAAGAAATAGTGTAAAGAAAGGGAAACTCTACTGAAAAGAGGCTCTTGATAGAGGCAGCACCATCACGATCTCCTCGGCTCTCACATCGGAATTCGAATGGCACCACGACTATCTCGAACTCTTTTCCTCTTCCTTGCGACTAACTCACTCTTTGAACTCTTTTATGAACTCTTACTCAATTCTCTCCTTCTTGTGCCTCTTTTGGTCTGTAGATTGATGATTGATTCGTCTTTAAGTCTGCTGGAAACCCCGAAATTTATAGAGTTGGCCGCCCAAAAACTTACCAAAAATACAATGTTTTCATTTATGGAAAATTGGGGCAGCACCGCGGCACTCTCCAACAGCGCCGCGGCCCTGCCCCAACTTTTGCAACTTTGTGTTTTTCATCTCTTTTTCGCCGTATTCTTGCTCGGTTTTGATCTTTTGGTCTTTTCTTCTAATTTTCCTCATTTTAACCTGAAAACCACTAGCAAATAAGTGAAATCTAATATAAACTTCCTTAATTTAAGAGGATAGAAAGCACTTTTCAAGTGCTTATCAGAAGCTGAAAGAGAGAGTGATATTGTGAGTGAGAGCGAGACGGCGAGAGGGCGAGAGCAAGGCATCTTTTATATATATATATATGGATATATGTGTGAATATATATGTGTGTGTGTATATATGTGTATATATATGTATCTGTATGTACATATATGAATCTATCTGTATGTACATATATGTATCTATATGTATGTACATATATATATATATATATATATATATATATATATATATATATATATATGTATTATATATGGGTGGGGTTCGGGATTAATCGGGGTTGGGGGCAGGGATACCCTCCTCGTCCCCTGACAGGTACCTAGGGAATGTCCCCCGTTTGACCCCCGTCCCCGGTCAAACCAGGAATTCCTTGCCCCGATCGGGTCGGGGCCTTGCGGTTTTTTTGCCATCCCTACATATAACCTATAGTTTTAATTCATTTAATTTAATTAAATCAAATTTAATTAAAATAAATTAAGAAAATTAATTCTTTAATTAATTAATTGTCAAATTAAATATCTAATATTTAATTTAACATACATTTGAATCATATTCAATTGTTATTCTCCCAAAACTTATAGTTTTAATGTGCATCTAATACACATTATTTTTAACCTATAGTTTTAATATGAATCTAATTCATATTAATATTTGACCTCCTTCAAATATTTAATTCTCTAAAAAATTAATTTTGTATCATATCCAAAATTAAATTTATATTATAAAGTTCAAAATAAACTTTATATTATAATGTATCATCATACAATATATTATTTCCCTAAGTAAATTTGAACATTTCAAATTTCTTTCAAGACATAATTACCTCATCACTCTTTATGAGCTAGGAATGAGACCTAGTGGACTTATAGATCAGAAGGTCCAACAATATGAGATTAATCGGCTAAACTCATTAACCACATTAATCAATATTCGTTAACTGTGGGTACACTCCACTAAAGACCCACAGTTGCACTCTTCTCACTACAAATATATTTCTGTGTCCATGGATATAGACCAATAATAGCAAATTAGTCCTTCACAAGTGTTCGTAACACTAGCTGGGTCAAATTAATGTTTTACCTCTGGGTTACTTCTAAATCCTCAAGTACCAGTGCTCCTCTAATGAACAACCTGTTTATGGTCCAACCATTAAACAGAAACCCCTCTCGGGCTAGTGAGAGGGCAGGGCTCTTTGTTCAAGTCATAGGGACACCACTTAAGGGAATACTTATCTCCTTACCCTAAAGATGGGAATGAGTGAATTCCATTTTGTATAATTATGTCCCTAGCTCCTTACTCGATCTTGTTCCCAAGATGGTAGGATATTGAGTCGACAAACGACCACTCTCACCCATACAAATCAAAGGACAATCCGTCTTAGACAGAAGTTCCTAATATACTCATGATTAAAACTAAGTTGCCTAGGTCATCCTATTGAAATAGAAACCTAACTAGTCAACGGAGTTACATCTAATGATCACTATTTCGTGGTCTGGTCTTAAGCAAACTCATTACATAGGATACCCCCACTTTTATGTCACCGCATATATATATGAATTTTTATATTAATAAAAACATATAGTCTCATTTTAATATATAGTCTCAGTTCATAATTTTTGGAACTTATTCTCAATAAAGTTGTTATCGAGATTTATTTAGTAAAAATGTTATTAAATATATGAATTGCTTTTTTAAAATCCAATAAACTAAAAACCCCTGGCTATATAGTGAATACTTAGACTTTATGTGATGACATAAAAGTGGATCAAGTTTAGGTAATAGTCAAAACATGCTTTAGTATATGGATAAAAGCTAGGTACCTTATCTTGAGGACACTATGGATATGACTCACTTTGTATTTGATACAAACAATATGATCTTATATCATACATGTAGAGACATGTGAGTGGGGGCATCATATGCAATGAGTTTGCATACGACCGGACCATGAAATAATCACTTTTACTTTATAACACCATTTACTACTAAAACTGATTATTTCAACCTAATGACCTAGGTAACTCAATCTTAATCCTGAGCTAACTATGAACCCTTATCTATTTGAGATTATCCTTTAATCTGCATATGTGAGAGTGGCTCGTGTTGGTTAAGTGGAGCATGAAATTTGAGTCCAAGGTTCACCTTATATATTTGTATATTATTTTAATTTTCAACTTTTCTTATGAAGCAATAATTTTCATTTTTCTAAAAGTAATTTCCTTTTTCATATGCATTGAACGTGTTGTGCTTACACATATTATATAGTCCCTAAATCTTGAGAATTGTGAGTAATAGATTTATAAATTTTCAATTTTTTACTCTTAAAAATGTTGTGCAATACATCTAAATTTACAATTTCATATATAATAAGATCTAAAAAAAATATTAAAATTGATCATTTTATTAGACCTTTTTTTTTTTTTTTTGCAAATCTTAAATTTTCTATTTTGTAGTTAATAGATAAATTATAATTTAATTTTAATATAATTTTCAAATTTTAGGAAATATAAGAGATCTATTGGATGCAAAATTAGTTAGGTTTTATGTCCTAAAACTCGTGGTTTGTAAACAATAAACATATTCTATTTTCAATAAAGTTGATATTGAAGTTTATTCAGTATAGATGATATTGAATATGTGAGCTACCTATAAATCTAAAATCCAATAAACTAAGAACCCCTGACTATAGCATGAATACTTAGACTTTATGTGTAAACATAAAAATGGATCAAGTTTAAGTAAAAGCTAAAACGATTTATAGTATAGGGATAAGTTTGGGTACCTTATCCTGGAGACCCTATGTGTTGTGATGTATGTCCTAAAGCCTCATAGTTGAGGAATAACTTGAAATATTGGTTGATTATTTTATATATGCAATTATCTGTTAGATAAAAATCTAAGGTTTATTTTATGTAACATACAAGTGGATCATGTTTAAGTAATAACCTAAATGGTCTATAGTATAAGGATAAGTTTGGGTACCTTCTCCTGGTGATACTATGGATACAGCCCACTTTGTAAATGTTACAAAACGATTTGATTCAAATCATTCATGTGGAGACATGTGAGTAGAGGTATCCTATACAAAAAGTTTGTATAAGACCGAACTGTGAAATGATTAATCTCTCTTTATAACACCATTGACTGAAGAGATTAATATTTCAGAGGATGATCATAAGTGACTTGACCTTAATCCTAAGTGAGTTATGAACTCCTGTCTATGAACACAATTCTTTAATCTGTATGGGTGAGAATGGCTAGATTCGCCGACTCAATATGTCTACCATTTTAGGGATTTGTCCAAGTGGGGAGTTAGGAACATAGCTACATAAGATGGAGTTCACTCCTTCCCATCTTTAGGGTAAGTAGATAAATTGTTCCCTTAAGTGCTAGCTCCGGGTTTTGAACAATGAGACCCCTCCCTCTCACTAGCCCGAGAGGGATTTGTTTATGATAGGACCATAAACAGGTTGTTCATTAGAGGATCAATTGGACTTAAGGAGTTAGATGTAATTACATGGATAAAACGGTAATTTGACCCAGTTGTAAATTATGAGCAATTCATGTAGGGTCCATTCGCTGTTAATTGGTTATATCCATGGACACAGAAATATGTCTACAGTGCGAAAAGTGCAGCTATGGGTCTTTAGTGTGTTGGGTTATATGCCTAAAACTCGTAGATAGTAAATATAATAATTTGACTGTAATTAAATCATTAATAAAGAGTTATTGATGTATTACTTTAATAAGCTTTATTGATTGTTTTTGTTTGTTTTGTCTTAATAACACTAAATCCAATAAACTAACATCATAGGCTGTTTTGTGAGTCTTGAACTATATGTGGGGACATATGGAGATCAATGTTCAAGATACAGTCTAAAAAGTCTATAGTATAGGGATAAGGCTAGGTACCTTATCCTAGTGACACTAAGGATACGACCCACTTTGTATTGGATACAAATGCAATGATCTAACGAGTTAGTGTAGGTAACATGCGAGTGGGGGTATCCTATGTAATGAGTTTGCATAAGACTGGACCACGAAATAGTAATCACTAAATGTAACTCCATTGACTAGTTAGGTTTCTATTTCAATAGGATGACCTAGGCAACTTAGTCTTAATCCTGAGTATATTAATAACTGTCCACGAGGGGCTGTCCTTTGATTTTTATGGGTGAGAGTGGCCGTTTGCCGACTCAATATGCCTACCATCTTGGGGACAAGCTGGGGACATAATTATACAATATGGAATTCACCCATTCCCATTTATGAGGGAATATATTAATTGTATTTGATACAATCAATTGCATGATTTATTATAAATTTTATTTGAATGAGATTCAAATTATAACTTTATAATATATAAAGAATTAATTTATTTGAATATGATTCAAATAATAAATTATTTATTTGGATAAAATCCATATAAATAAATAGAGGGAGAATTAATTAATTAGTTTGAATTGGATTCAAATAATTAATTATTTAATTTGGATGAGATCTAAATTAAAGACCCTGCAGTAAATAAATAGAGGGAGAATTAATTAATTGATTTGAATTAGATTCAAATAATTAATTATTTAATTTGGATGAGATCCAATGTCACACCCCACCCCGAACTAACCCTCCCGTAGCTCGTGACGGAGTGTGAGGACAACAATTACCGACTACCCTGTCGCATAACCCACTGTCAACTTTACCTCACTTACGTATAAAACCCTTCCTAGGACGATAATACCATTAACGCGCTCTTGACAAACCTTGACTTCGATCGGTAAAGGGAACTGTCATGCTACCTGAAAATGGAAAACATATAAAAAGGGTGAGCTAACAGCTTAGTGAGTAACGGTTTTCTGAAAACAATATATTTTAACTGTAAAACTGGTCAAACTCGCATAGAACATAACACTTCAAGTCATATTAAATTATATTCAAATACCATTGTGAAAACATGCTTGCCCGTTTCAGAACACATACTCAAAAATCTCATTCTTTAAAAAAAAAAAAATACTTTTTCCTTAGTTGAGGCGGAGCAATGCTCAACGCTCCTCAACGTCGATTTTCCTTAGCTGTATGGAGTAATCTCAACACATCAGCGTCGTATATACTTCTATGTGCACATAGGTACTAGAATTCAGGCCGCCCTCAATGCCTTCTACGAGTCCCTGAGCATTGGGGTCCCATTTCTATATCCAGGTTACCCATATGCCTTCTACGAGTCCCTGAGCATTGAGTACCTTTATAATCCGGGCCGCCCACAATGCCTTCTATAAGTCCCTGAGCATTGGGGTCCCATTTCGATATAACGGCTACCCTTTGGCCTTCTCCAAGTCCCTGAGCCTCGGGTGCCTTTTCAAGTTTAATATAACACAATACATATTTTTGAAACATTATATCAATAACTCATAAATTAACCGTTTCCAAATCTCACCTCATCATCATGCTAAATTCAATTTCCAGTTTTATTATCAAACTGCATGCTTTTCATAAAGTTTATTTTCAAATCTTTCTTGAAATCATATAATACCATGCTTTTCAGAAAAGTCATGAAAACAAGTATCAATCATTCACCATGCGTTTTATAACTCATAGCAAGTAACCAGCATTCTCAAAGTTTTCAAGTAAAACACATGCTCTTATCTCTATAAACCACATATTCATATGCTTTATATATGAAAACGCATGCATTATTTCATTAGAAACCCATAAAATCATATTCATAAAGAACTCATTTATATATTGTAAAACACAGCTGTTCCTCACCTGTACTTGCCAAAGAATACTTCTTCTTCCTTTCCTCTATTTCCTCTTCCCGAGCTTCTTGAACGCAGCGTTCTAATCTCAGAAACGCAAAGCTCCATTTTCCTCTGTCAGCTCGGTTGAACGCAACCCTGCCCTTCAACGCAAGGTTGATAACTACCGCAAACCCTGCCCTTCGATGCAAGGTTGATTACTTTCGCAAAGTGCATCCCAACTCTTCTTACTTCTCTTTCAGATGCGTCACCCTCACTTGGACGCAAGGTCCAACTTGAACGCATCACCTAACTTTGGACGCCGCGTTCATCTTGAGCGTAGTGTTTGTCTTCAATGCAAAGCCGACCCCCTTTTAACGCAAGACAACTTCTTTTACATAAAATAGCTAACTTGTCAAAATACCTTCTCTCTTGGCCGCAGACTCCTACTACGGACGCAAGGATTTCTCCTTTCTTCCTTCTTTCTTCCCTTTCTCTCCATAATTCTTCTTCCAGAGTCATCAGTCGCTCCTTTTCCCTCAAGGTTCTATTTATAGGGAGCTTGTCATCCAACTTTTCCTCTCCTTTTGCCACTTGTTTGCCACATGTCACGTTGCATGCTTAATTAACCAAGCATTAGTCCAAGTGTCACCTTGCATGAAATACTTAACATGCCTTCAACACCTCCTACTGATAAGGTGTCAAATCTATACGAAACCACCTGGTCTTAATAAACTTATCTTATGCGTCCAACATTTTCAATGAACAACTTTTCATTCAACACAACGTCCTCATGCGTTCGTTGAGTTTTCTTTGAGGTTTGAACTTCACTACTCACTTTTCTAACTCTCAGCCAACTATACTATTGTCTTTGACGCATAGAGATAACTCTGTCTTCAACGCATAGGGATCTCAACGCATAACAACCTTACCAACGCATGGTAAGCCAAGTACGTTCCTTCCCCCGCCAACGTGGTGACTACTTCAGCTCACAACAACCATTCGTGATCACCTTCAATGCATAGCCGCACTATTATAAACCAGTGCTTACACAACGCCACTAGGCGTCAATGACAACAAATCCTTCTCAAGCTCTTCCTCTATGCGTTGGTCCTGTTGCATTCACCTTCATCCTGCGTTCAATGACCATCTTCCTATCCTTGGACATTCCTTGGTTATTCCCAAGGTTATTCTTTTAACCTTTTCCTTGCACTTAAACTATTTCTCTTTAAGATAGATTAGCATGCGTCCACCACATGCACCAGTTTTTATGTTTACTTCACAACCTTCTCCAACACTTGTGAACATTCCTTGCTATAAGTCTATGCGTTACTCAATTTGCTATAATATTCTATCTTTCCAAGACTTAGATTTCTTTCAACACTTCACAACATAACTTTATTCCTTTCTTGCTTAAGCGTCTTACCATCGTCAATGCGTACATTTTCTCTTATGCGTTTCACTTCTTTCTCTTCTCGGTTTATTTCCATGCATCCACCCATACCATGCGTTACCTAGTCCTGACCATGCGTCCAACATGGTCTTTTACCTCTTTTCTTCATAGACTCTTCAACGCATCGGTTTCTTAAAACGTAGGGTGTGACATCCAAAGCAAATATTCTGCAGAAAATAAATATTTAAATAAGATTTAAATATTTTAAACCATTTAATATGAGATATTATTTGGGTAGATATTTATTAATATTGGATATTATTAAATATTTGATTTAAAATCTCTGCAGAAGGTTTATCCTAATAGAATTAGGAGTAACCCATAAAGTATCTTCCTCTACTAATTCTCCCAATTTTCTTAGAAAAATTCTAAGAAAATTCTACTTCCCATTCTTTCAAAGAAGCGGTTCTCACACCGAATCCTTGCTAGAGTCATAATGAGGAAAATTTCTTGGAAAAGGAAGACTTCTACCGGGATTCAATTCCCTTCAATTAGTATCAGAGCCAATCTTTGATTCTTGATTTGAATTAAAAATCTTTTATGGTCGATGGTTTAATTGTTCATATATGAGATATGTGAAGGTTTGCAAAATTGATTGTTTAGATATGGGCATTAGATCTTAAAGTTTTGATTATATCAATTGTAAAACCCTCAAGGGTTAGGGTTTTCTTTTAATCTTTTTGATGTAAAAGTGCTGTAAATTCTTGAAAAAACGTTGGTTTTTTCGAAATATTGAAATCTGAAAAATCTAGAATTTTTTCAAATCTAGAAATTCTGTTGTGCGTCATCTATTGTGCGTTATCAAAGCATCTAGCAAATTTCATCAAATCATGTGCGGCTGAAATATCAAAGGATTAAATTTAGGTGTTTCAAACCCAAAATTTTGATGGTCAAAGAAGAAATTGAAGACCAAGATATGTCTTGAAAATTCAAATTATTGTAATTTTAATTTTTTTCTTTAATTTATAGGATATGCAAAATATGGCGGTCAATTTTGTTTTATTTAGTTTAATTATGCTTGTGATGTATGTTTTAAATTGAATTGAATGTTGCATAAAATATGTCATTTAGATTAAAATCCCACCATAGGTTAAGCATGTTCATGCATCTTAATATATTATAAATGTTATATTATATGGTTTTAATGCATGATGATAATTTCATGAGTTATTTAATGTATGTTGATATATTAAATATTTGAAATTGGAAAAGTATGATGTATGACATTAATTAAATAAATATAAATAATTATATTTATTAATGTTTTGTTAATGTATAATTGATTTATTTAATATAAGTGTTATATTTTAAATGAAAATCAATTTGCATTGAGCATATCCATAGAATAACATAATTGTTATATTATGTCATGAAATGCATGTAATATGGTTGGTAAATTAATCAGAATTTGATAGTTAATTAATTAAACCATAGAAAGCAAATTATATGAATAAGCATTAAAATTCATAATAGTTATAAAATTTATGATTAGAAACCGTCAACCTACAATTAAGAATTGCATGCAAACATAAGATCTTAGGAAATTTGTTTTAAATTGTTTGAAATTAATTTAGATCTAAGATCACATTAACTCTAATAAGATTAGAATTTTGTCTTACTTTGTTTTAAAATAGTTTTAAAATATGATTAAGTAGGACAAATAAGACTTTAGGTTATAAGGACTCTACCACTTCAGTTTTGTCAAGACTTAGGGTATTTAAGTTGACGGTTTATGGAACACCTCCTAACTGAGAACTGAATTGGAACCTAAGTTGAATTAACTTAAGGCCTATTAGTATGCATTGTCACTAGGTTAATTAAATGATTTAATTCACCAAGAACATTAGTGTAAAGACCTTTTATAAGAGTTATAATAGGCATAGACTTAGATAGATTGACTTAGCCGAATTTATCTAAGTTAAATAACCCTAAAATAAGGTAGGACATTTTAGTGGGAGGAAAATTACAAAACGAGATGTTTATATCAAGTTTTGCTCCTACGTCTCTAATTATTCATACCGTGAGGTCCATACTCGGCTTCGTGTCGCCCTGGGAGCGGCCTCCCTTCAGAAAGTGTTTGTATGGTTCAATAACAAGGTGAATGAGAAAATGTTTATAGTAAGTGGGAACGGGACGTGTGTCAACATATCCCTCGGTCTCCAACCCTAGGTCGCACCGTAAGATTCTTATGATCTGCCTCTGTGTCGTCTTGGAGCGACAATCCCTTCGAAGGGCCTGAACATAGGTTTCAAAACACCGCAGACTCCTAAAAAGGATAGGTTCACTTAGGTTAATTACCAACAATTGTCTTTCCTAACGGTAGCTTGTTGGTGCGTACCTCTGGGATCTGAAAGTGGGAGAGTTAAGAGTTAATGAATCCTTGACCAAACAATGGTGGCTAATGTCTATAGGAATATGAGTTATTCTGGCAATAGAATTAGCTGAGAATTGTCTCATTTCAAAGGAGTGGCTGATCACCATTCAGTGGCTATTGCTCTAAACCTTTGAAGCATCGTTGCAAAAACTAAATCAATAGTTTATCAGGGTTTCTTTGATTGCTTGTTTTTGCTGAATTGATTGGATTACTTGCAATTTTGTTTGCTTGTGTAATGGGTCAAGGCAAAGATAACTAAACAGTTAATTGTTTATAATTCTGCATTTCGTCCTCAATCGTCGCACTATTTAAAAATGAAAAACTAACTGGTGTATACACAACGTGGAAATCTAACCTGAATACGATTCTGGTTTAGATAATCTACGGTTTATCTTAACGAAGAAGTGTCCTCCTATCCCCGCTCGTAATGCATCCCAATCTGTTAGGGATGCATATGATCGTTGGACAAAGGCAAATGACAAGGCCCGAGTCTATATCTTGGCAAGTCTGTCTGACGTACTCAACAAGAAACATGAGGCCATGATGAATGCACGACAGATCATGGAGTCCCTCCAGGAAACGTTTGGACAACTATCCTCACAGATCCGGCACGAGGCCTTCAAGTACGTTTATAATGCACGTATGAAAGAAGGCCAATCAATGAGAGAACATGTTCTCGACGTGATGGTCCAATTCAACGTTGCTGAAATGAACGATGTAGCCATTGACGAGCAAAGTCAGGTGTCTTTTATTCTAGAATCTCTTATGAACAGCTTTCTTCAATTCCACAGCAATGCGGTTATGAATAAAATTGTGTAAACCATAACAACCCTCTTGAATGAGTTTTAGACTTATCAGTCTCTTATGAAAAATAAGGGACCGATCGATGGAGAGGCAAATGTTGTCCATTTCAAGAAGTTCCACAAGGGTTCATCCTTTGGAACTAAGTATGTTCCCTCATCTTCTGATTTTAAGAAAATCCAGAAAAGGAAAGGAGGAAAGGGGAAGGCTCCTGCTGCTGGAAAAACAAGGGTAAGGCCAAGGTAGCGAACAAGGACAAGTGCTTCCACTGCAATGTGGATGGTCATTGGAAACGCAATTGTCTTAAGTACCTTGCTGAGAAGAAAAAGGAAAAAGCAGGTAAATATGATTTACTTGTTTTAGAAACTTGTATAGTGAAAAATGACTATAATGTCTGGATACTTGATTCGGGTGCCACTAATCACGTTTGCTCTTCTTTATAGGGAATTAGTTCCTTCCAGCAGCTCGAGAAGGGTGAAATGACGCTCAAGGTTGGAATGGGAGACGCCATTTCAGCTCATGCAATGTGAGCTGCAAAGTTGTTTTTTGGAAATAGATTTTTATTGTTAGAAAATCTATATATAGTTTTTGAAATAAAAAGGAACTTAGTATCTATTTCCTGTTTAATTGAACAATTGTACTAAGTTATTTTCTCTGTTAACGAAGTGTTCATTTTGAAAAATGGTGTACTTATTTGTTCTGCTAAATTAGAAAACAACTTATATGTGTTAAGACCAACTAAAGCAAAAACACTTTTAAATCACGAGATGTTTAAAACTGCTAATACTCAAACTAAAAGGCAAAGAATTTCTCCCAATAACAATGTACTTATCTTTGGCATTTGAGATTAGGTCACATAAATCTCGATAGGGTCGGGAGATTTGTAAAAAATGAACTTCTAAATGAGTTAGAAGATAATTCATTACCTCCATGTGAATCTTGTCTTGAAGGTAAAATGACTAAAAGACCTTTTAGTGGAAAAGGTTATAGAGCCAAAGAATCTTTAGAACTCATACATTCGAATCTCTATGGTCCAATGAATGTAAAAGCTCGAGGAGGATACGAATACTTCATCTCTTTTATAGACGATTATTCGAGGTATGGTTACTTATACCTAATGGAACATAAGTCTGAAGCACTTGAAAAGTTCAAGGAGTATAAGGCAAAAGTTGAAAAACCTGTTAGGTAAAACAATTAAAATACTTCAATCTAATCAAGATGGAGAGTACATGGATTTAAGATTCCAGGATTATTTGATAAAACATGGAATCCAATCCTAACTCTTAACACCTGGTACACCTCAACAGAACGGTGTATCAGAAAAGAGAAATAGAACCTGATGCGCACTTTTAGTGTTAACCGCAAGTATACGGGTCAAGTTATAATATAAGACGGTTAAGTCCGAATATCGTTCCACTAGAGATCCAATTGTGAAGGTTTAAGTTACTTAGCTATTCTAGAGTTGAATCAATTTTATTTGAGGATTGGAATTGAAGTTGTGATTTAAGGAAAATATAAACCAAATAAGGAAGGTATTAAAGTGAGAAACACAAGAGTCAAAGAGAGTTCTAGGGTAATGAATTCTTGTTTATTTCATCATGCAATATTATAGAATTCATGGAATTTATGGTAATTCATATGCCTAAGTCTAGAAACTTAATTCCAAGTTATTTTCTCTCAAAAACAACTCTTTCTCATGCAACTCGATTGATTACTAATCTCTTGAAACCAATTCAAATTACATGGCATTAAGAATAGTCTTTAGCAACTTTTATTGTCAACCTAACTACTCTCGTGATAGATTAACAACAATTCATTATTATAGACCAAATTAAACATGCAATCTCTCAATCATACATCTAACCTAACATGTGAAGATGACCAATCCAATATAATTAAACACAATAACAATGAAAAGTATAATCATTCCAACAAAACCATGAAAGTCTACAAGATCAACATAAATTCATAAACAACTCATCAAAACCCTAAAACTAAAGAGTTTAGCCACTCATAGCTTGAAGCAACATGTTTAAGCAAAATAAGCAAAGAAAGAGTGTAAAGAAAGAGAAACTCTACTGAAAAGAGGCTCTTGATTGAGGTAGCACCGTCACGATCTCCTTGGCTCTCACGTCGGAATTCGAAGGGCACCACGACTGTCTTGAACTCTTTTTCTCTTCCTTGCAACTAACTCACTTTTTGAACTTTTTTATGAACTCTCACTCAATTCTCTCATTCTTGTTCCTCTTTAGGTCTGTAAATTGATGGTTGATTGATTCCTGATTTGATTTTGATTAAGGCTGCTGGAAACCCCCAAATTTATAGAGTTGGCCGCCCAAAAACTTACCTAAAATAACAAATTTTCATTTAAGGAAAACTGGCGTCGCGACGCTAGGGTTGTGTCCAAAATTGTTGCTCTCGGGTTTTAGCGTCGCAACGCTGTAATGCGTTTAGAATGTTGCGTCGGATTTTGGCGCCGCGATGCTATGATGCGTCCAAAACGTTGCGTTCGGGTTTTAGCGCTGCAGCACTATCCCAAATTTCGCCATTTTGAGTTTTTCAGCTCTTTTTCGTAGTATTCTTGCTCGGTTTTGATCTTTTAGTCTTTTCTTCTAATTTTCCTCATTTTAACTTGAAAATCACTTGCAAACAAGTAAAATCTAATATAAACTCCCTTAATTTGAGGATAGAAAGCACTTTTCAAATGCTTATCAGAACATTATTAGACATGGTTCATTCTATGATGAGCTGTGTTGAATTTCCCAGCTCGTTTTGAGGGTATGTAGTAGAGACTGCAGTTCATATCTTGAACAATGTTCCCTCGACGAGTGTTTCTGAAACGCCTTTCGAGTTATGGAGGGGACATAAACCTAGTTTGCGTTACTTCAGAATCTGGGGTTGTCCTGCACATCTGCTTGTGACAAATCCTAAGAAATTGAAACCTTGTTCAAGATTATGCCAATTTGTTGGTTAACCTAAGGAAATGAGAGGTGGTCTTTTCTTCAACCCATAAGAAAACAAAGTGTTTGTATCGACAAATGTTACATTCATGGAAGAAGGCCACATGAGAGATCATAAACTATCACACCCTCTTTCTAAGATTATTTCGTGGAAGAGCTTATTAAGGAAAGAAGTAGGACAAGAATGGTTGTGTTCGAGTGTTAGTTTACATGGGCTGTTGAGGGAATTGGAATTAGAAGGATTTGATAGAAAGGTTGAGTTGAACGAATCTTGAATAGTTGAGAAGTGAAGTTGGACGCATGGTAGAATCGCTTGACAGCATGTAATTAAGGCAACGTATGGTATTATGCGGTAGAGAAAATGCGGTGAGCCTATCGAACATTTGGCAAGTTGAGAAGAAACTATGAAATGGTCAGTAATTAAAAAAAAATGGCCTAAACAATATGAAGCAGAAGTGGCTAAGTGTTGGCCATGCGTTAGTGGAGCTATGCGTTGAGATTTTGCTGAAGATCACTAGGCGTTGACGGCCATGCGGCGTTAAGGGCCACAAGGTGTTGAAAGTCACTATGCGTTGAAGGTTGGTATGTATTGGTACCTTAAAAGAAGAGCCGCGAGAGTTATGCGTTAAGTAGCTATGCGACGACTGGGCGCTGAACAATTGTAAAACAAGTGTAAGCTATGCGTTGCTGAAGCTTTGCACGGAAGGTTGAGTCGGCCAACCTATGTAAGGAGGTGATGGCCGTATTGGTGAGTCGGTGGTATGTATATATATAAGTAAGTACGCCGACTCAATCAACACTTTTAGACATAGTTCAAATCCCGATTTACCCTTTTTCACAGAAGAACGACGAGGAGAGATCAAAGAAACTGTTTAAGCCAGAGTTAAGTAAGAACCATACCATTTCCATGGTGAAATTGGAACTGAAACCAGAGGCTTGACGGTTGATGAAGGTTTAGATATCATATGGTGCTTTGAAGAAGAGCAAGCTGGGAAGTTGAAGGTGGCACGAGTTTTTAAAGGAAGAAACATTCGGAATTGTGCTACTGTGAAAGCTGTTAGTTGATACGAAGCAATTGAAGTTATTCAAAAATGGTTTTCTTAGCGAAGAAGTGGTAGAGTTGGAAATCTCTTGGTAAGTTAGGAAGTTCACTTCTTTATAAGTTTGTAGAGGAATGATAGATTTGATTCTTTGGCTGGAATTCAATGTTTAGCAGTTTGAGAAGAGGTTAGAGAAGGAAGAAGAAGAACAATAACCATCGGGGGTCGCTAGAAAGGGAGTATCGTTAAGAATTGGAGGGTGATCAGCGAGACAAGTGTCGCTAGTAACGCAAAGGGCCTTGCGTCTCACAACTCTCACTGACTCTCGCTTAGTATCGCTGATTAAGGTAATATCGCTAATCTAATGAAGCAGTTAGTCTAAAATCTCGCTCATTATAGGAAGTGGGAAATGGAAGAAAAGTTAGTGATAAAAACCTATATTTAAGATATCTAAGTAAACATAAAGAATATAAGGAGGAATGATGGAAATGTCTAACATGAAAAAGGTATGTTTACAGGTCAAGCAGAGCTAAGGAAAGCGTATAACCCGCTCGGAGCTCGGAATAAGTCGTGAGTGACTTTATGACTTGAGATAAGCTTAAATTCAGTATCATTTCCTATATGTCTAATGCTATCTTTAGAGTAGGAGTTGAAATGTGCTTTTGTATATGAACCAACACTTATCTTGTTAGATATGAGATTAAATTTGAGACATAACAGATAACGTTCTAAGTTTTATCAAGATAGTTATTAGATGAATGTTCAAGAATTTTGAGATATCATGATTACAACTAATTTATGTTAAATGTATTATTTGTGCTTCTGTGTTAGAGAAAGAGTCGAATGGGACCCAATGCTGAAGGTTAGATGAAGGCATATGGGCAGCCCTAGCAATTAAATTATATGAAACTCTCACCTAAGGATTTAAAGACGGTGAGTAAGTAATTTCCTGGGACCCTAGTACTGAATGACATGGGAAGGTACACGGGCAACCCGAGATCAGATAGATTTATGAGCAAAATAGAAGGGATTTGACGCTGATGTGTTGAGATTACTCCACACAGCTAAGGCTTATTGACGTTGAGTGCGTTGAGTTCGCTCCGCCTCAACAAAGGTTTAATGAAAAGAAAATCATTTATGTACCGATAGTGTTTTACAGGTTACAGTCATCTATAAGGTTATGAAGCGTGACATAAGGCATGATTAAGCAGTTCATTTCAAAGATTGTAGTTATAATGTTATTGAATTTATATTTTAGTAGTCACTCACTGAGCAATGTAGCTCATAGATTTTGTTTCTTTGATGTTTCTTTTCCAGGTAGCAAGCGTGTTCGGGGTGCCTAGCCTACCATCAAGATCCGTCTGTGCCAAAATAGAATTTTGTAATTTGGAAATCTGTAAACCTTATCCCTTAGTAGAAGTTGCACTTAGTTTGAGTGGCATATGTAAGTTCACCAGACATATTTGTAAACTCTAAACCTAGTCTTTAAAAACTTACTTAAGATGCGATCTTATTACGAAATTTTGTTATAATGTTGTAAGGCCGAGCATTTCATTGTCTAGTTGTGATATACTAATGCATTTACAACAATGTATAATAGAATACAGATTAGATAACCCTCACTCCTGGGTATAGATATAGAAGTATATATAATATCTTGGGTGGGGGTGTTACATAAACCACAAAGCAAAATGATATTAAATGAAGCCATCGAAGAGTCGACAAGAGTTGTTGATGAGACTGGTCATTCATCAAGAGTTAATGAAGAAGCCAATACTTTTGGTCAGTCTCGTCCTTCTCTATCGTTGGGAATGCCTCGATGCAATGGGAGGATTGTATCACAACCTAACCGTTACTTGGGTTTAATTGAAACTCAGGTCATCGTGCCAAATGATGGTGTTGAGGATCCATTGTCCTATAAACAGGCAATGAATGATGTAGACAAGAACCAATGGATCAAAGCCATGGATCTTGAAATGAAGTTTATGTACTTCAATTCAGTATGGGAACTTGTAGATCCACCTAAAGGGGTTAAACCCATAGGGTGTAAATGGATCTATAAACGAAAGGGAGATGTAGCTGGGAAGGTACAGACCTTCAAAGCTAGACTTGTAACAAAGGGTTACACCCAAAGGGAAGGGGTTGACTATAAGGAAACTTTTTCCCCTGTTGCTATGCTTAAGTCTATAAGAATTCTCTTATCTATAGCCTCATATTATGACTATGAAATTTGACAAATAGATGTCAAGACTGCTTTTCTGAATGGCAATCTTGAAGAGAGTATCTTCATGTCTTAGCCCAGGGGTTCATAGCCCAAGGTCAGGAGCAAAAAGTTTGCAAGCTAAATCGATCCATTTATGGGTTGAAACAAGCATCCAGATCTTGGAATATTAGGTTTGATACTGCGATCAAATCTTTTGGTTTTGAACAAAATGTTGATGAGCCTTGTGTATACAAGAAAATCATCAAAAGTAAAGTAGTTTTCTTAGTACTTTATGTGGACGACATCTTACCCATTGGGAATGATGTAGGATATCTTACTAATCTTAAAAATTGGCTGCCAGCTTAATTCCAAATGAAAGATTTGGGAGAGGCGCAATATGTACTTAGGATCCAAATCATTAGGGATCGCAAGAACAGAATGTTGGCCTTGTCTCAAGCAACTTATATCGAAAAAATGTTGACTCAATATTCGATGTAGAAATCTAAGAAGGGTTTATTACCTTTTAGGCACGGGGTTCATTTTTCTAAGGAATAGTGTCCTAATACACCTCAAGAAATTAAGGATATGAGACGTATTCCCTATGCCTCAGCTATAGGCAGCTTAATGTATTATGTTATGCATTGCACTAGGCCAGACATTTGTTATGCAGTGGGAATAGTCAGTAGGTACTAATTCAATCCAGGGTTAGACCATTGGACTACGATTAAGAACATCCTCAAGTATCTTAGGAGAACGAGGGACTACAAGTTGGTGTATGGAACTAAGGATTTGATCTTTACGAGATACACTGACTCTGATTTTCAAACTGGCAAGGATTCTAGGAAATCCACGTCAGGATCAGTGTTCACCTTAAATGGAGGAGCTGTAGTATGGCGTAGCATCAAGCAAGGATGCATGGTAGAGAAAGTTCCTTAATGAGGAGCTGTAGTATGGCGTAGCATCAAGTACGGAGGAGCTGTATTATGGAGGCTGAGTATTAGCTGCTTGTGAAGAAGCAAAAGAAGCAGCTTTGCTCAGAAAGTTCCTAAATGATTTGGAAATCATTCCAAACATGGAATTGCCCATCACGTTATAGTGTGACAACAGTGGGGCAGTAGTCAACTTTAAAGAGCCTTGTAGCCACAACAAGGAAGCATATTGAGAGGAAGTATCACCTGATACGGGAGATTGTGCAATGAGAAGATGTGATCGTCACAAAAATCGCTTCGGAGCATAATATTACTGATCCATTTATGAAGGCTCTCTCAGCTAAAGTGTTTAAGGGTCATCTAGAAAGTCTAGGTCTGCGAGATATATACATTAGGTAATCCAGGGCAAGTGGGAGATGTGTAATGGGTATATGCATGCCCTACTTTATTGTATTTACATACTTTCCATTCTCACTTCTCTTTATGTACAACCCACTAAAGTTTTAGTTCAAGTGGAAGTTTATTAGGTTATATGCCCTAAAACTCGTAGATAGTAAATGTAATAATTTGACCATAATTAAAACATTAGTAAAGCGTTATTGATGTATTACTTCAATAAGCGGTTTTTGTTTGTTTTGTCTTAATAACCGTAAATCCAATAAATTAACCTCTTATGCTATTTTATGAGTCTTGAACTGTATGTGGGGACATATGGAGATCAATGTTCAAGATACAATCTAAATGGTCTATAGTATAGGGATAAGGATGGGTACCTTATCTTGGTGACACTATGGATATGACCCACTTTGTATTTGATACAAACGCAATGATCTAACACGTTTGTGTAGATGACATGTGAGTGGAGGTATCCTATGCAATGAGTTTGCATAAAACCGGACCACGAAATAGTAATCACTAGATGTAACTCTGTTGACTAGTTAGGTTTCTATTTCAATAGGATGACCTAGGCAACTTAGTTTTAATCCTAAGTGTATTATGAACTCCTATCCACGACGGACTATCCTTTGATTTGTATGGGTGAGAGTGGACGTTTGCTGACTCAATATGCCTACCATCTTGAGGACAAGACCGGGTGGGGAGTTAGGGACATAATTTTACAAGATGGAATTCACTCATTCCCATTTTTAGGGTAAGTAGATAAGTGTTTCCTTAAGTGGTGTCTCTGGGACTTGAACAAACTACCCTACCCTCTCACTACCCCAAGAGGAATTTTTGTTTAATGGTTGGACCATAAACATGTTGTTCATTAGAGGAGTACTAGTACTTAAGGATTTAGAAGTAATCTAGGGGTAAAACGGTAATTTGACCTAGCTTGTATTACGAACACTTGTGAAGGACTAATTTGCTATTATTGGTCTATATCCATGGACACAGAAATACATCTTTAGTGAGAAGAGTGCAGCTGTAGGTCTTTACTAGAGTGTACCCACAATTAACGCGAATATTAATTAATGTGGTTAATGAGTTTAGCCGATTAATCTCATATCGTTGGAGCTTTTGATTGGTAGGTCTATAAGGTCCCCTTGCTAGCTCACTACGGACAACCAAGGATCAGCTATGTTGAAAGAAAAATTTGAAATGTTCAAATTTATGAGGGAAAATATTAATTGTATTGGATACAATTAATTGCATGATTTATTATAAATTTTATTTGAATAAAATTCAAATTATAACTTTATAATATAAAGAATTAATTTATTTGAATATGATTCAAATAATTAATTAATTATTTGGATAAAATCCATATAAATAAATAGAGGGAGAATTAATTAATTAATTTGAATTGGATTCAAATAATTAATTATTTAATTTGGATGAGATTCAAATTAAAGATTCTGCACAAAATAAATAGAGGGAGAATTAATTAATTATTTAATTTGGATGATATCCAAATCAAAGATTCCACAGAAAATAAATATTTAAATAAGATTTAAATATTTTAAACCATTTAATATAGATATTATTTGGGTAGATATTTATTAATATTGGATATTGTTAAATATTTGATTTAAAATCTCTGCAGAGAGGTTATCCTAATAGAATTAGGAGTAACCCATAAAGTTCTATAAATAGGGCTTTTGGGAGCCTTCATAGAAAACACTCTCTAAGAGAATAATCTCTACGATTACCCAAAAAATCTTCCTTTACTAATTCTCCCAATTTTTCTTAGAAAAATTCTAAGAAAATTTTTCTTTCCATTCTTTCAAAGAAGCGGTTCTCATAAACCAGATCCTTGCCAAAGTCATAGCGAGGAAGACCTCTTGGAAAAGAAATACTACAAGGAGAAGACTATCGGTTTGAGAATTATAGATTGGCAAAGGTATGATTCTTATCCTTTTCTTTATTTTTTTATTTTTAATTATTTCAATAAATCAAAGAATGCGATCACACGCTTCCGCTGGGATTCAATTCCCTTCATAGTGGAGTGACCCACAGTTAACAAATGTTGATTAATTTAATTAAAGAGTTTAATTAATTAATCTCATATCATTGGAGTATAATATGAGAGAATAATATATTTGAATAAGATTCAAATATTAAATAATATGAATGAGATTTGTATTAAAACTATAGATTAACACATAATATGAATAAGATTCATATTTAAACTATAGGTTATGGAGGGAAATACATTTGCATATGATTCAAATGTAATATTAGTTAAATATATGAGATTTAATTAATTTGTATTAATTAATTAGATTAAGTAAAATTTAATTTAATTTCATTTCATTTAATTTGATTTAATTTAACTTTAGTTAAATTTTAACTCTTAAGGGGAGTTAAAAGGATGGTTAAAGGGAAGTTAATCATAATTAATTTCCCCTATCTCTCCATCAATTGAATAATACTCATTCATAAAAACTTTTTTCGAAGGATGGATGAACAATCTCTCTAAAGAATTCTCTCTCAATCTCTCAACACTTCAAAGCTACAAAAAAAATATTTTTTTGTAAAATCTCTTTGTAATCTTCCAAAAGAGGTTCTTGTCAGAGAATAGCGGGAAGACTTGTTGGTAGTGTCTTGTTCGAGATCCAAGAAGATTGAAGAGATCGTGGATGCAGTGAAGAATTGGAGAAGGTTGAGGAGTTTTCTTCAAAGGTATTTTCTTTCTTCTTGAATCTCTTCTAAGTAAAACATGCTTAATTAAAACATGTTTAAATTTCTCTCTATTTTTTTTTTAATTCAAAACATTAAAAGTACACGCGTTCATGTGCTTCTACACCGAATTCAATTCCCTCACTATGGAGGCGGCCCACTTTGTATTTGATACAAATGATGTGATCCTATATCGTTCATGTAAAGACATGAGAGTGGGGGTCATCCTATGCAATGAGTTTGTATAAGACCGGATCATGAGAAATCGCTTTTACTTCATAACGTTGTTTGCTGTTAAGACTGATTATTTCAATATGATGACCTAAGTAACTCGATCTTAATCCTGGACTAACTATGAACTCCTGTTTATTTGAGATTATTTTTTGATCTGCAAGGGTGAGAGTGACTTGAGTTCTTCGACTCAATAAACCTACCATTTTAGGGATAAGACCCGGTAGATACCTGAGGATATAGTCTTACGAGATAGAGTTCACTCCTACCTAATTCTAGGATAGTAGAGAGGTTGTTCCCTTAAGTACTGACTCCGAGTCTTGAATAAGGAGCCCTACCCTCTCATTGGCTTGAGAGGAACTCGGTTTGGTGGTTGGACCACAAACTGATTGTCACACCCCCTCCCGGATTATCCTCCCTAACCCGAGAGGAGATGTAAAGACAACAACCTTGACTCCTCTGTAAGGTTCACTGTCTTACCTTTTATCACGAAAGACGGCCCAGGCGAGGTTCTTGCGTAGGCAAAGCATCCCGAACTCACTCGCTACCTGGAAAATAAAATAAAAATAGGAAAGCATGAGCTAAAGCCCCGTGAGTGACAAGTTTTGTAAATCGAGCTTTTGTTTGAAAACAGGCATGTTACATTTGTACATATAAAACAAGAGTTTAACATGATAGTTCAACCAAAACATATTTTGTACAAATTTTATCAATCTCATAACACCGTTTTCAAATCGTATAGAATCGTTTTCCAAAATGATTTAAACAAAAAACCGTTTGGTTTCTCAATCTTTTCCCTTAGTTGAGGCGGAGCAAGGCTCAACGCTCTCAACATCGAAAACAACCTTAGTTGGGGTGGAGCAAGACTCAACACACCCAACGTCGAAATTATCCCTGGCTCGATGCGGAGCAAAACTCGACGCACCAGCAAAATCAACCTCTATGTGCACATAGGAATATGGCGGGTTGCCCAAGTACCTTCTCCACGTCCATCAGTACTGGGTCCCGGGGAAACTCACGTGCCTTCTCCTGTCCTTCAGCACTGAGCCTCCTCTAAAACATTTTATCAATCAGTTTACATAAATAGTTCATATGAAACCTTTCATAGAAACAGAATGTTTCTTGATAAACAACATCTTCCAACATGCCTTTCAATATCGTATAGCAATCAGATAAAACATGCATTGTGACAATATAATCAAACATCATGCTTTTCAAGAAAACAGTCATTTCAAAGCCATATTTCATAAGAACATTTTCAATAAATTTCGTTTTCAAAGAAAGAAAAAGTCACTCACAACTTATCCATAGGCCCTGAGCTGATTATATTCCTTCCCGAGCTCTTCTTGGCCTGTAAATACACATTTCTCACATTACGCTTTCCTTAAACTTCCTTTACATGATCGTATGCATAATTAGACTCTAATCCTAAATCATCACTGAGCCTCCCCTTTTTCCAAAGTGATATAATAAGTAAGATTTGTGTTATTAGCAAGATATCTAACGATATTTCACATTTCCAGTGAAATTACTAGCGATACTACCCAACCGGACACAATATTAATGACACCAGGGTAAGTGAGACTAGCGTAACTTTACCTGAGGAGCTGATAACTTGTAGAAATACAAGTTATTATAGTCACTATTTGATTTAATTGGAGTAACTTTGGAGCTAAACGCATGATTTTGGTAGTTGAATGATGAAAAATGTATCACCATGCGTTGGCACTATTTACAAAAGAAAATACCTGAAAAACGATGAGCTTTTATGTTCCTAACGCAGGGTTAAGAAGAAAAGAAGTGCAAACAACCAAGTACGAAGAGACGAAACTGCTGCGAGAACAAGTGGAAACCCATGCGTCGAACCTATGCGTTGAGCCCATGCGTCGTGACCATGCATTGAGACCATGCGTCGAGAAATAGACAGACGCATGCTCAAACAGCTGTCATGTCATTATGAAAAAGGACAACACCCAATCAGATCATGGCAGAACAAAGAAGTTGACAATCTGAAAAGTCTATGCAGCATGGTTGAAATTTAATGCACAAGGTGTCAGGTCATCATGATATCAACTTTTTGACGCCTATAAATAGTCCAAAAGCTTCTCCAAGAAAGGGAGGAAGAGAGACCAGTTCAAGAGGTGAAAGCTCTACACTATTTCTCCTTTACCATAACCAGCCTCCATTTCGAGCTCCTCTGAGAGAAGGATTCTGAGCATCTTCAGAGTCGTCTCCCAGTGAGTGAGAATCTTCACCTTATGAAATTTATGTATCAGATAGCAACCATCTCAAGCCTCCATGAAGCAAGACGTTGCCAGTGGCGGCTTGACGCCCTTCATTTCTATTTTATTTCCATTTCTCTCCTTCTTGCTTATATTTTGTTAATGACATTCGAGAGAATGATTTATTGTCTTAATATGAGTTTGATTGACTATCATCTTCCATCTATTTCCGTATTAAATACTTTACACCATGTTGTCTAAATGCTAAATGAGTTAAATGTTAAAAGTTAGTTTTTCTTGAACAATTCTGAGTATGTTACATCTTGATTAATGCATATCTTTAGCTTGCATAACTTTTTCTGACAAACAAATGTAGTAAGCATGACTGTCGAGCTTGAGAGAGTGGATAGTTAATCTTTAACATTAATTAAGACTAGATGAGTGCAGAGATGTAGTTCATCTTTTGCCAACGCAAACTTACCATGCGTCTTAGAGATAAGATTAATGTGGCGACGAAACATCGAGAGATGGATTCACAAACGCAGTTTGTAGGTATGTAATTGTACTTAGAAAGTTTAGGTAACAACTAGCTCTTGGGTTCAACTCTACTTCTATCGCATGATTCCATTCATTCTCAACGCATGCTATCTGACACTAAATTACATATGACTACCCAACGCCGTGTCCACCTCATTATTAGTAGTAGGAAATTCTTTTCATTCTTTATGTATAGTTTTACACATATAATCAACAAACGCACATATTTACATGTACATTCACTGCATAGTCATGCATTTATTCTCAATGCCTAGTTATTACAAATCCCTGCATTCGACCTTGGACTCACCAGGAAACCTATAAATGCTTATACTTGAATCTTTATAAGAAAACTTGCTTAATCATGATCATCTAGAGTAATTCTCGACACATCCTTGTACGGAAATGATAAATCTATTTTTGTGCAACGAGCTAAGAAACTCAATTTAATTTGAATAGAAATTCACACGAACAGGAGCGATACTAGCGATACCCAACGAGTTTTGTGAGATGGAACGCTCCCTTGCGTCTCAGCGACACTCATCTCGCTACCTTTACCTTATCTACTCAGCGATACCCGCATCTTGGTGGCACTCGATAACCGAGATTTCTTCTTTTCCTTTTTGTTCTTACTCTTATCTGTTAAAAGTCATACATCCAGATAGATTTAGAACTTTTTCCCTTCTACAAACTTGTAGGATCTAATCACTAAATCCATTCCCTCTCGGGCCAGTGAGAGGATGGGGCCCCTTGTTCAAGTCCTAGGAACAACACTTAAGAGAACAACCTCTCTTCTATCCCTAAGTTGGGTAGGAGTGAATTCCGTTTTGCAAATTGTATGTTCCCAACTATCTACCCAGTCTTATCCCTGAAATAGGAGGAATGTTGAGCAGCGTTATTGAGCTTACTCTTACCTATGTAGATCAAGGGATAATTCTGAATAAATAGGAGTTCATAGATAGCTCAAGATTTAGATCAAGTTATCTAGGTCATCGATAAGTGAAATTTATCAGTGTTAATCGTAAACGGTGTTAATACGTAACAGTAATTATTTCAGGGTCAGTCTTACACAATCTCATTATGTAGAATACCCCCGCTCACATGTCTCTACATGATCAAATCAGAATCACTTCATTTATGACACTTTACAATATTTGTAACAATTATGAAGCGGGTCGTATTCAATAATGCTCCAGGAAGAGGTACCCAACCTAATCCATGTACTATAGACTATTGAGGCTACTTACTCGAACTTGATCCTGTTTATGTCTCCACTTAAAGTTCAAGTACTCATGATAGTAGCCAAGGGTTCGTAGTTTAATTGGATTTAGAGTTGATAAATAATTAATTCACTTTAATAACTTCATATGTACTAAAAATCACCTATTTACAAAAACTACGAGTTTTAGGACATACAACCCAACAAACTCCCACTTGGACTAAAACTCCTAGTGGGTTACAACAAAGTTGAGTACAGTAAGAGAAATCTAAATACAATAAACTAGGGCATCCCATACCCACAATTTATTGTATTTCACTTATCGATGACCTAGAAAACTTGATCTGAATGTTGAGCAGTGCTATTGAGCTTACTCTTACCTATGTAGATCAAGGGATAATTCTGAATAAATAGGAGTTCAATAGTCTATAGTACATGGATTAGGTTGGGTACCTCTTCCTGGAGACACTATTGAATACGACCCGCTTCATGATTGTTACAAATATTGTAAAGTGTCATAAATGAAGTGATTCTGATTTGATCATGTAGAGACATGTGAGTGGGGGTATTCTACAATCATGTAGAGATTGTGAAAGACTGACCCTGAAATAATTACTGTTATGTATTAACACCGTTTACGATTAACACTGATTAATTTCACTTATCGATGACCTAGATAACTTGATCTGAATCTTGAGTTATCTATGAACTCCTATTTATTCAGAATTATCCCTTGATCTACATAGGTAAGAGTAAGCTCAATAGCGCTGCTCAACATTCCTTCTATTTCAGGGATAAGACTGGGTAGATAGTTGGGAACATACAATTTGCAAAACGGAATTCACTCCTACCCAACTTAGGGATAGAAGAGAGGTTGTTCTCTTAAGTGTTGTTCCCAGGACTTGAACAAGGGGCCCCATCCTCTCACTGGCCCGAGAGGGAATGGATTTAGTGATTAGATCCTAAATTAATTGTTCATTAGAGGGACAATGGTACTTAAGGAGAAAAGATGTAACTCAGAGGTAAATCGGTATTTGACCTAGCTGAAGTTATGAACAACCTGTGAAGGATTGACTTATCGATGACGGTTATATCAAATGGACACAAATATATCTACAGTGAGGAGAGTGCAACTACGGGCTTTTGTGGAGTGTCCCGTTAGTTAACGAATGTTGGTTAACTAGGTTAAAGAGTTTAGCTGGTTAATCTCGGATCGTTGGAGCTCATGATCTGTAGGTCCATTAGGTCCCTCTACTAGCTCATAAATGGACTAAAATCTTAGATAATGTGGTGAATAAGTTTGAATCGTTCAAATCTTGGCTTAAGGAATGAAAGTTAGATATATACAATATATCGGCGTTTAATTACGAATTAAACGTACAAATAGAGTTAATTATAATATTTAAATATAATTTAAATATTAATCATATGAATAGGGATTCATATCGGTTTTTTTTTTTTTAGAAAAATCGGGACAAGTGGGAAAAATAATATTATTTTATTATTTAATATTAAAATAATAATATTTAATTAATTAAATATTAAATTATTTTTTATTTAATTATTTAATTGTCTTTTTGAAATTAAAAATTAATTTTAATTCAATTTTGGAAATTCTTTTAAAATCATGAACAATGGATAGAATTTTGCAAAATTAACCCTTAATTTCACAAAATTCTTAACACTGTTCATCTTCTTCCCAACCTTCATTCTTTCTCAAATTCACCACAAATTTGGATCCCACCATCCAATCTAAGCCTAGAGAATAGTAGAGAAGACTCTTGTGGTGGTCTACAACCAAGTGGTGCTGAAATTCATCAAGAATTGAAGTAGAATTTGGAGCTTCAAGGGTAAGTGTTCTTGAAACTTTGGTTTTTCTTCTTAATTGCATGTTTGATCTTCTAAATTGAGCATCTTAGAGTAAAAATTGATCAAATTAACTTCTGCTGCATGCTCATTAATCCATCAATTGGTATCAGAGATAATTAATTTCACTCAATTTGCTTTGGTGGGGTTTAATTCATGAAATGAATGTTTATGGGAGCTAAATTGGTTTTTCTTGTTTTGGCATTTATTTACCCTTCAATTTGTGGTCAATTATTGTAATTAATCTGGGTGTTTTGCTCGTTAATGAGTCGGGAAGAGTCTGTAATTTTTTCGGGATTTATCGAGTTGTAATTTGGCCGAATTTCGAAGAAAACCGAGAAGTGTTCATGAAGAAGGAAAAGAGAGAAGCAGCAGTTTTTTTTTCTCTCTCTTCTGGTTCTTCCTCCCGTGCAAAATTGAAGATGATGAAGTTGACCGGTCAACCTTTGACCGGTTCAGTCAAAGTTTGACCGATTCAACCCTTTTTCAGCCGGTTCAACCTTTTTTTCAGCCGGTTCAGCCCGTTTTCGAGGTGTTTCAAGCCGGTTCAAGCTGGTTCGAAGTGTTCGGGACTTGTTCGAGCAGTTTTTTAAATTATTATTGTAATAATTTAGTTTTTTGCTTGTAAAAAATGCCAAAACTAGTCCAATTTAGTGTGTTTTAATTATTTATGCATTATGAATGTATGTTTAATTAATTTAAATTTATTTATGCATATAGTATGCCATATAGATTTAAATCCCCACCATAGGATAAGCATGTTTCATGCATTTTATTTATGTTATAAATGTTATAATATATAGTTTGCATGATTATTTTAATTTCATGAGTATTAATATAAATTAGTTATATTAATTGATGAAATGTATATATATGTTATGATTTTTTGAATTGTTTATTTTATAATTGTTATAAAATAAATTAGAATTTTAAAATCTATAACAAAGATAATTGCATGCTCACCTAGGGTAAAACCGGTGCAACTCAAATCAACCTCTTTTAATAGTTAAAATTAGGTCGATATCTTGTAAAATTGTGTTTACAAAACTCACCCAACAAAATCCTGTCTAAGGCTGGAGGTATTTAAGTTGACGGTTTACGGAATACCTCCTACCTGGGGATAGAGTTGGCGTCTAAGTTGAGTTAACCCGATTTTATGAGCATGCGAGAGCGGTGTAAGGTGAGTTAAATTGGCTTAAATCACTTAAACATCATAGGTTAAAACAAACCAATATAAATGTTATACTTGAATTGTTCACCTAGACTTAGGTTGTATATATTTAGCCGGAATATAACCAAGTAAATACCCAATTAAAATTACAATACTTCAGTGGGAGATTAATAATGTATACGATACGTTATTATTAGCTCTCACGTCCCTAAGAGTTCACAACGTGAGATCCCATGCTCGACTTCGAGTTGCTATTTGGGCAACCTCCCTTTGGAAAGTGTTTGCATGGGTCAATAGCAAGGTGAATAGGGGAAGTAGTTCATAGTAAGTGGGTGAAGGGTGTGTGTCAACATGTCCTATGGTCTCTTCCATTAGGTCACACCGTGAGATTCCTATGTTGCACCTGCTTGGCGTTTATAGACGCATATCCCTTCAGAGGGTTTGTAACATGGGATTCGAAACTCCGTGAACTCCAAAAATGGATAAAATTACATAGGTCCGTTTTCAAGCAATTGTTTCTCCTTCGAGGGCTTGTTTGATTCTGATCTTTGTGATTCGAAAATGGAGGGTATAAACTTACAAGACTTACTAAGTGTTAATAAAGTTCTTGACCAAAGAAACGGTAACTAAATACTATAAGAATAAGAGTTATTTTGGTATTAGTATTTAGTCAAGAGTATCTTGATTCAGTGAAGGAGTGGTCGATTACCCTTCGGTAGGGGCCATTCTGACTCACTGAAGTATCGTTGCAAAATAAATAATGAAATATGGGTACATTATTACTTGCTAAATAAATTAGATTAAAATTTAGAGTACATTCACTAATTTGTTCATTTTTTCCAGCAATGAATACATCTATAGTTCAACTATTAGCTTCGGAAAAACTTAACGGCGATAACTATGGAACTTGGAAATCTAATTTAAATACTATACTAGTTATCGACGATTTGAGGTTTGTTTTAACGGAGGAATGTCTTCCAGTCCCTGCTCAGAATGCAAACCGAACTGTTCGGGACGTTCATGACAGATGGACCAAAGCTAATGAAAAAGCCAAAGTCTATATTTTGGCAAGTATATCAGATATACTATCCAAAAAGCATGAAAAAATGGTCACTGCTAAGGAGATCATGGACTCACTGCAAGCTCTATTTGGACAACCGTCCTCCTCAGCTATGCATGATGTTATCAAATATGTTTACAATTGCTGGATGAAAGAAGGAACGAATGTTAGGGAACATGTTCTGGACATGATGGTCCACTTCAACATCGCGGAAGTAAACGGGGCTGTCATGAACGAGAAGAGCCAAGTAGGATTCATCATGGAGTCTCTTCCGAAGAGTTTTTTCCAGTTTAGAACTAACGCCATGATGAACAAAATAGATTATAATCTTACCACCCTTCTTAATGAGTTACAGATTTACTAGTCCTTATTGAAAAATAAGGGTTCTGAGGCAGAGGCAAATGTTGCTACTAACTCAAAAAGGAGATTCCAAAAGGGCTCTGCCTCTGGAAATAAATCTGTCCTAAAGAATAAAGGTATTCAGAAGAAGAAAGAAAAAGGGAAAGGGACAACACCTCCTACTACTACTGCAAAAGGCAAAAAGTCCGTTGTAGAGAAAGGAAAATGTTTCTACTGCAGCGGTGATGGGCACTGGAAAAGGAACTGCCCAAAGTACCTTGCCGATAAGAAGGCTGGAAAAGAGAATCAAGGTAAATACGATTTAATGGTTCTAGAAACATGTATAGTGGAGAATAATGATTCTACTTGGATACTGGATTCAGGGGCCACTAATCATGTTTGTTCTTCTTTTCAGGAAACTAGTTCCTGGAAACAACTAGAATATGGTGAGATAACTCTCCGGGTTGGATCAGGAGAGCTCATCTCAGCTTTGGCAGTGGGAGATGTAAAGTTATTTTTTGGAAATAGATATATATACTTAGAAAAGTGTTCTGTATGTACCCTCTTGCAAGAGGAATTTAATATCTATTTCTTGTTTGATTGAACATATGTACAAAGTTTCTTTTGAAATTAATGAAGCGTTCATTACTAAAAGAGGTGTACAAATTTGTTCTGCAAACTTAAATAATAATTTATATAAGTTAAAACCAACCAGAGTTAAGGCTATTTACAATACTGAAATATTTAAAACAGCCGAAACTCAAACAAAACGACGACGTGTTTCTCAAAGTACCTATCTTTGGCACTTAAGACTTGGCCACATTAATCTCAATAGAATTGAGAGATTGGTTAAGAGCGGACTTCTAAACAAGTTAGAAGATAACTCTCTACCACCATGTGAGTCTTGTCTCGAGGGAAAAATAACAAAGAGATCTTTTTCTGGAAAAGGTCTTCGAGCCAAAGAACCCTTAGAACTCGTGCATTCGGACCTTTGTGGACCAATGAATGTAAGGGCTCGAGGAGGGTATGAATATTTCATAAACTTTATTGATGATTATTCAAGGTACGGTTATATTTACCTAATGCATCATAAATCTGAAACCCTTGAAAAGTTCAAGGAATTTAAGACCGAGGTTGAGAACCAATTAGGTAAAACTATTAAAACACTTCGATCTAATCGAGGTGGAGAATATATGGACTTAAAATTCCAGGACTATATGATAGAACATGGAATTAAGTCTCAACTCTCTGCACCTAGTACGCCACAGCAAACGGAGTATCTGAAAGGAGAAACAGAACCTTGTTGGACATGGTTCGTTCGATGATGGGTTACACATCGTTGCCTAACTCGTTTTGGGGATTCGCAGTGGAGACCGCGGTTTATATTTTGAATAATGTTCCTTCTAAGAGTGTCTCAAAAACACCCTATGAGTTATGGATAGGGCATAAAGCTAGTTTACATCACTTCCGGATCTGGGGTTGCCCAACACATGTGTTGGTGCAAAATCCTAAAAAAATTGGAACGTCATTCAAAATTATGCCTATTTATAGGATACCCTAAAGAAACGAGAGGTGGTCTATTTTATGATCCTCAAGATGAAAAGGTAATTGTATCGACAAATGCCATATTCCTAGAGGAAGACCACATACGTGATCATAAACCACGTAGTAAACTAGTATCGGAAGAGATTTCAAAAGATGCTACAGATAGATCACAAAAAATTGCTGATCAAACTAGCCAATCAACCAGAGTTGTTGATAGACCAAGCACATCTAGTCTGTCACGTCCATCTCAAGAGTTGAGAGAGCCTCGACGTAGTGGGAGGGTTGTTAGACAGCCCAACCGCTATTTAGGTTTAGCTGAAACCGAAGTCACCATACCTGATGATGGCTTAGAGGATCCATTGACCTATAAACAGGCAATGAATGATGTTGATCGAGATCAGTGGATCAAAGCCATGTACCTCGAAATGGAGTCTATGTACTTCAATTCAGTCTGGGAACTAATAGATCAACCTGATGAGGTAAGACCTATCAGTTGTAAATGGATTTACAAACGTAAACGAGACCATATGGGGAAGGTACAGACCTATAAAGCCCAATTAGTAGCAAAGGGTTATACCCAGGTAGAGGGGGTAGATTATGAAGAAACCTTTTCACCTGTTGCTATGATAAAATCAATAAGGATACTCTTATCCATTGCCACTTTTTATTATGAAATTTGGCAAATGGATGTCAAGACTGCCTTCCTAAATGGCAATCTTGAAGAGAACATCTACATGGTCCAACCAGAAGGGTTCATAGAACAAAGTCAGGAGCAAAAAGTTTGCAAGCTGAATAGATCCATTTATGGATTAAAACAAGCATCCAGATCTTGGAATATGAGATTTGATACTATAGTCAAATCTTATGGCTTTGAACAAAACGTTGATGAACCTTGTGTATATAAAAGGATCATCAATTCCACTATCGCATCTAAGCACAACATTGCTGATCCATTTACAAAGGCCCTCCGGCTACTGTTTTTGAGGGCCACCTGAAGAGTTTAGGATTACGAGTAGAATAAATAGGGCAAGTGGGAGAAATTGTGGGTATGGGATGCCCTAGTTTATTGTATTTAGATTTCTCTTACTGTACTCAACTTTGTTGTAACCCACTAGGAGTTTTAGTCCAAGTGGGAGTTTGTTGGGTTGTATGTCCTAAAACTCGTAGTTTTTGTAAATAGGTGATTTTTAGTACATATGAAGTTATTCAAGTGAATTAATTATTTATCAACTCTAAATCCAATTAAACTACGAACCCTTGGCTACTATCATGAGTACTTGGACTTTATGTGGAGACATAAACAGGATCAAGTTCGAGTAAGTAGCCTCAATAGTCTATAGTACATGGATTAGGTTGAGTACCTCTTCCTGGAGACACTATTAAATATGACCCGCTTCATGATTGTTACAAATATTGTAAAGTGTCATAAATGAAGTGATTCTGATTTGATCATGTAGAGACATGTGAGCGAGCGTATTCTACATAATGAGATTGTGTAAGACTGACCCTGAAATAATTACTGTTACGTATTAACACCGTTTACGATTAACACTGATTAATTTCACTTATTGATGACCTAGATAACTTGATCTGAATCTTGAGCTATCTATGAACTCCTATTTATTCAGAATTATCCCTTGATCTACATAGGTAAGAGTAAGCTCAATAGCGCTGCTCAACATTCCTCCTATTTCAGGGATAAGACTGGGTAGATAGTTGGGAACATACAATTTGCAAAACGGAATTCACTCCTACCCAACTTAGGGATAGAAGAGAGGTTGTTCTCTTAAGTGTTGTTCCCAGGACTTGAACAAGGGGCCCCATCCTCTCACTGGCCCGAGAGGGAATGGATTTAGTGATTAGATCCTAAATTAATTGTTCATTAGAGGGACAATGGTACTTAAGGAGAAAAGATGTAACTCAGAGGTAAATCGGTATTTGACCTAGCTGAAGTTATGAACAACCTGTGAAGGATTGACTTATCGATGACGGTTATATCAAATGGACACAAATATATCTACAGTGAGGAGAGTGCAACTACGGGCTTTTGTGGAGTGTCCCGTTAGTTAACGAATGTTGGTTAACTAGGTTAAAGAGTTTAGCTGGTTAATCTCGGATCGTTGGAGCTCATGATCTGTAGGTCCATTAGGTCCCTCTACTAGCTCATAAATGGACTAAAATCTTAGATAATGTGGTGAATAAGTTTGAATCGTTCAAATCTTGGCTTAAGGAATGAAAGTTAGATATATACGATATATCGGCGTTTAATTACGAATTAAACGTACAAATAGAGTTAATTATAATATTTAAATATAATTTAAATATTAATCATATGAATAGGGATTCATATCGGTTTTTTTTTTTTTGGAAAAATTAGGACAAGTGGGAAAAATAATATTATTTTATTATTTAATATTAAAATAATAATATTTAATTAATTAAATATTAAATTTTTTTATTTAATTATTTAATTGTCTTTTTGAAATTCAAAATCAATTTTAATTCAATTTTGGAAATTCATTGAAAATTGATTTTAAAATTGATTTTTGAAGATTGGATTTTCCCACTAACTAAGCTAGGAGCTTGGTTGTTTTCTTCACAATTAACCAACAAATTAACCATTTTGTGTTGTCAAATTTTGATGCAATTGGTTGCATGTTATTCTTTAATAAATAGAGATGATTTTGACATAAAAATGGTTAAGAATTTTGTGAAATTAAGGGTTAATTTTGCAAAATTCTATCCATTGTTCATCTTCTTCCCAACCTTCATTCTTTCTCAAATTCACCACAAATTTGGATCCCACCATCCAATCTAAGCCTAGAGAATAGTAGAGAAGACTCTTATGGTGGTTTACAACCAAGTGGTGCTGAAATTCATCAAGAATTGAAGGAGAATTTGGAGCTTCAAAGGTAAGTGTTCTTGAAACTTTGGTTTTTCTTTTTAATTGCATGTTTAATCCTCTAAATTGAGCATCTTAGAGTGAAAATTGATCAAATTAACTTCTGCTGCATGCTCATTAATCCATCAAATTCTACGATTTGTTTAAAAGTATGATCATGTAGTTATGAATTAAATGATAATGGAGAGTTGAAAACAATGATAAAACACGCGAATCGAAGCCGAACCATGCGTTGAGAGCTAAACCAACGTGAACTGCTTGCTCTGAAATCACGCTGATGTCATAATGACTTGAGTGTGACGTCAGCCCTCATTTCCCAGCACCTCGCTAACATCATTGTGACATCAGCCCTTCTTCTTCCTTCGGCCGCACGATTTTTTTCCTCGTATAGTGCCGAAAAAATCTCAATTCCTCAACCTCCGTTCACCCGGTTTTTGTAAAAATGGTGTCGAAATTCATCGTACCACCACCTTGATCTAGACACGTACTTACAGAAACAAGATTTACAACAAAATGCCCAAAAACGCAGGGGTCATTACAAAATTGATCGAATAAAAATCTCGTAAATCTATAGCCACGTTAAACTAAAAACATTCAATTGCAAACTACTCATAATGCAATTTAATCCCACCAAAACCAGTGCAAATTTCACAAATTCTAATTTAATTAATCAATAGGACTTTGATACCAATTGTAGGGATGAAAGCCCTAACGTAGTGGAAAAGTACAGAGAACCAAACCTTGAATTTAATTTTGGAATTATGAAATACCAATACATTGTAAATTCAATAGAATTAAACTAGATTAAGCATGTAATTAAGGAAAGGAATACCAACCTTTTGAAATCGATTTGGAACACCACCACGCGATTCACTTCCTATTCTCGGAAGAATTGAGGACTTGGTTTGTGGGAACCAATCTCAAAAGGAAAACACAATTTATTTTAGGGACAATTTTAACTCATAGCCGCATAAGATCGATCTTATCATCTTATTTTCCCTACCTGTTTTCAGGTATATGAAGAGAAGAACTAAAGGGGGGAGAGAGAGGAAGACGTGGGAATGAACCCACGATTAACCTAACTTTCCATACGTGGTAAATTGGTTATTTGATTTTTAATAAAAAAAAATCAAATAACTAATGTAATTAATAAATAATAAATAATAATTAATTAAGTTAATAATCAATTAAATCTAATTTAATTAACAAATTCATTTAAATCATATTTAAATGAACATCTCTCACATAACCTATGGTTTTAATTCAATTAATTTAATTAAATAAAATTTAATTAAATTGAATTAAATTAAATAATCAATCGATTCTACAATTAATTAATTACCGAATTAAATATCCAATATTTAATATAACCTACAGTTGAATCATATTCAATTGTATTTCTCTCATAACCTATAGTTTTAATGTGTATCTAATATGCATTAAATTTTTAACCTGTATATTTAATATGAATCTAATTCATATTAAATTAATATTTGAACTATTTCAAATATTTAATTTTCTCATTAATTTCGAATCACATCCAAAAATTAAATTTATAATTTTTTTTTAAAAAGAAAACCTTTATATTATAATTTGTCATTATACATAATAATATTCTCCATGTGAATTCAAACATTTCAATCCAATTCAAGATTTAATATACCTCAATACTCTTTACGAGCTAGGAAGAGAACCTGATGGACCTACAGATCAAAAGGTCCAACGTATGAGATTAATTTGCTAAACTCATTCACCAAATTAATCAATATTCTTTAACTGTGGGTACACTCTACTAAAAACCTACAGCTGGATTCTTCTCACTACAGATATATTACTATGTCTGCGAATAGAAACCAATAACAATAATTTATTCCTTCGCGAGTGTTCATCCAGTTAGGTCAAATTACCGTTTTACCCCTAGGTTACCTCTATATCCTTAAGTATCAGTGCTCCTCTAGTGAACAATCTGTTTTATGGTCCAACCATTAAACAAAAACCTCTCTTGGGCCAATGAAAGGGTAAGGCCCTTTGTTCAAATCTCGGAGACACCACTTAAGGGAACACTTATCTACTTACCCTAAAGTCGGAAAGGAGTGAAATCCATCTTGTATAATTATGTTCCCAGCTCTCTACTTGGTCTTGTCCCCAAAATGGTAGGCGTATTGAATTAGCAAATCGACCACTCTCACCCTTCATGAACAGGAATTCATAATATACTTAAGATTAAGACTAAGTTGCCTAGGTCATCTTATTGAAATAGAAACCTAATTAGTCAATGGAATTACATCTAGTGGTTACTATTTTCTGGTCCAGTCTTATGCAAACTCATTGCACAAGATACCCACACTATTATGTCACCTACATGAACGCGTTGGATCATTGCGTTTGTATCTAATACAAAGTAGGTCGTATCCATAGTGTCACTAGGATAAGGTACTAATGCATAAATTTGATGCGATTCAGTCAAGTTATAATATAAAACGGTTTAAGTCCGAGTATCGTATCCACTAGGATTGAATTCAATATATTCACTTAGCTATTCAAGAATTGAATTGGTTTTATCTAAGGGTTGGACCTCAAGTTCAGATTTTGAAAATAAGAGAACAGAAAACAAGAACAAGTGAAGCTTCAAGGGATAAGAGTGTTCTAGGGTGGTGATGTCATTAATTACTTCATTAAGTCATGCTTTAGGTTTTCATTGAATTATGTGCAAACAATATGTTTAAGTCTAGAAACTAATATCTGGATTACTTTCTCTTAAAACAACCATTTCTTATGCAACATAATTGATTACTAATTTCTTGAAACCAAATTAAGAAGCATAGCATCATGATTAGTCATGATCGAACTTTTTCGAATAACCTAGCTATTTTCAATGAAAGATTAGTAGAGCTTCAATGCAATAGATCCAATTAGATATACAATCACTCAATCATACATCTAACCTAACACTTACTGATGATCAATCAATAAAGAATAAGCACAATAGCATTGAAAAACATATCATTCAAACAACATCCATGAAAAGTACTAAGTCATTGACATAAATCCATAATTAAATCATCCAACACCTTAAAACAATGACTTTAACCACACATAGTCATCAAATACATATGTGCATATGAGTTCTCAAGCATGAAAGTAGAAGGTAAAGAGAAACTTAGGAAGAAGAACTCTCGAATTGCTTCCCGACGTTGCACTCCTTCGATCTCCACTTGATTGTAGCGAACTCACACCTTTTGGGCTCTCTTTTCTCTTTAATTTCATGTGCCTCCTTGTGGGGACTCTCTTGTGTATTTTTTTTATGGCTAAGGTTGCTAAGAACCCCTTAATATATAGAAATGGCCGCCCAAAATCTCCAAAAGCACAGCAACACTATCCATCATAGAAGCCCAGTTTCAAGCGCAGCGCCGCTACGCTATGACTCTCCTTCCCAAGCACAGCAATGCTCACAGCAAGCGTAGCTACGCTCCAACAGATTTCCAAATTAATGCTCTCGGGGCAACGCAACAACGCTCTCGATTGCGCTGCCCTGTTTTCTAGGGTTTTTTCACTTCTTCTTTCGGTTTTCGCTCGATTTTGGCTCAGTTTAGTTCTTTTTGCTTATAAACCTTATTTTCTTCATTATCACCTGAAAACCACTAGAAAAAACATTAAATCTAATAAAAACATCCCTAAATCAAAGGCAATAAAAGCACATTTTCGGTGCTTTTTAGGTACCCAGCTAGACCCTTTAGGTTGTATCTTGATCATTGATCCCCGTATGTCTCCACATAGTGTTCGAGACTCATAAGATAGCCTAGGATGTTAGATTATTGGATTTCAGGGTTATTAAGACAAAATAAATACAACGTAGTCAATAACACTTATTGAAAGAACATCAATAACACTTTAGTAATGACAATCAATTATTTACAATTACTATCTACAAGTTTTAGGGCATAAAACCCAACAAGAATGTCGTTCAAGATTATGTCTATTCATAGGATATCCCAAAGAAACGAAAGGTGGTATGTTTTATGATCCTCAAGAAAACAAAGTATTTGTATCAACAAATACTACATTCTTAAAGGAAAACCACATGAAAGATCATCAATCTCGAATTAAACTAGTACTGAAGGAAATTTCCAAAAAAGCTACAGATAAATCAACAAGAGTTGTTGATCAAGCCGGCCCATCAACAAGATTTGTTAATATAACTGGTACTTCTGGTTAGTCACATCCTTCTCAAGAGTTTAGTATGCCTCGACGTAGTGGGAGGGTTTTCCAATAACCCCACCGTTACATGGGTTTAACAAAAACTCAGGTTGTCATACCTAATGGATGGATTTGAGGATCCATTAACCTATAAACAGGCAATGAATGATGCAGACAGAGACCAATAGATCAAAGTCATGGACCTCGAAATGGAGTCTAGGTACTTTAATTCGGTTTGAGAACTTGTAGATCAGCCGAATGGGGTAAAAACTATTGGCTGCAAATGAATTGAAGAGCAATTTTCGTGTTACCGCAAGTGTACGGGTCAAGTTAGAATATAAGACGATTAAGTTTCGAATATCATTCCACTGAGGATCGAATTTTGAAGGTTTAAATCACTTAGCTACTCTAGAATTGAATCAATTTTATTTGAGGATTCGTCTTCAAGTTGTAATTTAAGGAAAGCTAATAAGGGAAGCAAATAAATTTGGAATACAAGAGTCAAAGAGAGTTCTAGGGTATTGAATCCTTGTTTAATTCATTATGCAACATTCTAGGGTTCATGGATTTTATTGCAATTCATATGCTTAAGTCTAGAAACATAAATCCGAGTTATTTTCTATCAAAAACAACATTTTCTCATGCAACCTAATTGATTATAAATATCTTGAAACCAATATAAGTTACATGACATTAGGAGTAGTATTTAGCAACTTTCATTGTTAACCTAACTATTTGTATGATAGATTAGCAACAATTCATTGTTATAGATCCAATTAGACATACAATTACTTCAATCATACATCTAATCTAACATGCAATCATGGCCAATCAACAAGAGTTAAGCACAATAACAATGAAAAGCATATTCATTACAATAAACCATGAAAAGTCTACAATATTAATATAACTTCATAAACAATTCATCAATACCCTAAAACTAAAGAGTCTAGCCACTCATAGCTTTAGACAACATGTTCAAAACTGATTTCAGCATAGAAAGAGTGTAAAGAAAGGAAAACTCTACTGTAAGAAGCTCTTGATTGAGAAGGAACCGCCAATATATCCTTGATTTTCACGTTAGGAACTCGAACGACACCAAACTCTTTCTCAAACTCTTTTCTTTCTTCCTTGCAGCCAACTCACTCTTTGAGGCTCTGTATTGTGTTGCTCTCTCTGCCTAGGGTTGGTGGAAATCCTTCAATTTATAGACTTGGCCGCCAAAATTTCTTTCGAAAATTGTAGATTTTTCAAGTAAAGCTAGTGCTGCGACGTTGTGAGATGGCACCACTGCGTTGACCAACATTAAAAGGTGGCACCGCTGCGCTGTGAGAAGGCACCGTTGCGTTGTGCATCATTGATTCCTACCCTCAGCGCCGAGCTGCAACACCGTGCCGACGCTGCTGGGCTTGCTTGACTAGTTGCTCTCGAAAAAATGCGTTGTGGTAGTGTTGAGCTGGCGACGTGCATTGCCCTATTTTTTTAGGGATTTTGTGATTTTCTTCTCTTTCTTGCTTGATTTTGGCTCAGTTTGGTTCTTTTGGCCTTCAACTCTTATTTTCTTTATATTGACCAGACAACCACTAACAAACTCGATTAATTTTAAGAGAATAAAAAGCACTTTTCATGCGCTTTTCACCACCCTAAACTTAGAGATTTTCTAGTCTCGAGCAAAGAGTAGAATCAAACATAGGAAATTTAAATGAAACGTGTGCTAAAGACTCATATCTCAGAGAATAGCATTTAAGAGCTTAAGTAGAAACATGCAAGCATATCTATGTTGGTATAAACATTCAAGGTCAAATCTTGCTATCTCCCAAGTGTGTGTGTGCAAGCCTCCTTTAATTCAAAATGCTAAAACTCAAATCGGGACTTAAGAGAGCTTCCTTAGTTTTTCCCCCTACTCTAGCTCATGCACCAATTTTCAAGCATCCACAAATTTCAAGCGAGTAATATGTCCACTGTCAATTCCCAAACGTCGTTACTGATCACAGCAAAGGCAGCTCTTTTTACCCCCATTGATGCATACTCATTACAAGTTTAATCATTTTGTGTACACTTTTTTTCTCAAAGGCATGTATACTCTTTTCTTTTTTCTTAGTCTAAGATTACAAACCATCATGCATTTCCACTTTCTAACCGGTGGGGTCTTTTAGATTGACAACCAAATACACACAAACTCAATACTTTTTCCAGTTAAAGATTCAAAATTAAAGTGTCTACGTGTTCAAGAATATGGGAGATTTTAAGAGGGACTTAAAATGAATTTAACTGAAGATAATGATATCCTATTTCCACAATAAGTCATCTATCATGCAAATTCGAATCTCATCATGGGCAATCAACATTATAAGCACACAACCGTAAAAACATTCCCGTTATCTTTAAAAACTCCAAAATTTTCAAAAAAAAAAAATCAAAATTTCATTAACATGCATATGATCTTTGAAACCTCACAAACATGCATAACAAGATAAGAAAACACTAACAAAAGTACGAGTGAAACCTCCCACCCCAAACTTAGAATCATGCATTGTCCTCAATGCATAAGAGCATCTGACAAAGAAAGAACAAGCCTGGAAGCAAGCGGGAAGCCACCAAACAGGCTTGGTGGAAAGAGTACTTTTTGTGATGAATCGTGATCCTAAAAAATAAGAAAGCATATGAGTGACTCTATAATTTTTGAAAATAAAATAAAAAAGTTAAAAAAAATAAAGAAAGCAATAAAATTGGGTTGCCTCCCAACAAGCACTTGCTTTGAGGTCTCTTAGCTAGACCGAACGAATTGATCATTCAATGAAAGCAAGGTTCTCAATTTGGCATTCTTCATCACCGATGTAGTGCTTCGATCGTTGACCATTCACTTTGAAGGTTGTTTCATCATTGCCTTGTAACTCCACTACTCCATGTGAGGACACCTTCAAAATGACAAAGGGTCCCGACCAACGTGTCCTAAGCTTACCTAAAAATCAAAGGTAAACGTGAGTTGAAAAGTAAAACTCTTTGTCCAAGAAGAAAGGTCTGTGGAGTGATCTTTTTGTCATGCCATCTAACAGTGCGCTCCTTGTAGAGTTTGGCATTCTCATAAGCTTAAGCACAATACTCCTCCATTTCATTGAGTTCCAAGAGGCGCTTCTCACCGGCTTTCTCAAAGTCCATGTTCAGCTTCTTTATGGCTAATAAGCTCTATGCTTGAGCTCTACCGGTAAATGACAAGTTTTTCCAAACACCAACCTATACGGTGAAGTACCTATTGGAGTCTTAAAAGCTATATGGTAGGCCCATAATGCATCATCGAGCTTTAGAGCCCAATCTTTCCTATTGATCTTAACGGTCTTTTCTAAAACCTGTTTGATTTCCCTATTAGATAGCTCAGCAAGACCATTAGTTTGAGGATGATAAGCTGTGACAATGTTGTGATTAACACCATACTTTTGCATCATGGATTCAAGCAATTTATTGCAAAAGTGAGAACCCTCATCACTAATAATAGCTTTAGGTGTGCCAAAACGTGGAAATATGTTCTTATGCAAGAATTTTAAAACAGTGTGAGCATCATTTGTCCAAGTAGCTATGACTTCTACCCACTTAGATACATGATCAACTGTAACTAGAATTTATAAGTAGTCATCAGAAGATATAGGAAAAGGTCCCATAAAGTCAATACCCCAGACATCAAAGAGCTCCACCTCCAAGATAGATTTCATGGGAAGCTCATCATGTTTAGAAATATTGTCAGTACGTTGGCGCCTATCACATGATTTTACAAAAGTATAACAGTCCTTAAAAAGAGAAGGCCAATAAAAACCTGACTGAAGTACTTTGGATGCAGTTCTAGTGGGTTCAAAGTGACCTCCATAAGGGGAGGCATGGCATGAGTTTAGAATACTTACCACCTCTTCTTGGGGCACACACTTCCTTATCATATTATCAGCACAAACCTTATATAGAAGTGGGTCCTCCCAATTGTAAGACTGGACATTATGTAGAAATCTTTTCTTTTGTTGAGTGTTCATGTCAGGTGGCAAATGTCCTCCTTCAAGATAGTTAACTGTAACACCCTACTTTCTAAACCTATGTGCTTAATGTGCTTAAGAGTTTATAAGGAAAAGAAATAAGACAAGAGAGATGGAATTGGATCACAAGTTTATGGAGTTAGCTGAGAAATGTTGTCAAAATAGGAATAAGTATGTGTTGAACTTAGAGTTAAAGAATTCTTCTAAGTAGAATAACTAGACTAGGAGAACACAACTATGCTTTTAAGCTTGGAAGCATGATCTAAAGAAAAGAAAGAAAATCTCACCAAGTGATGGAAAGAGTTGAAAGCATAGCCGGGAGTTAGTTGAGTTAGATACATATTTGGTAAGTAAGAGACCATGTTGGACGCATGGTCAAGACTAAGAAAACGCATGGTAATGGTAACCATTGTGGGAAATAAAATGGTTAAGTATTGAAGTATCATAAGGAAAACCGAGAGCTCGGGGGAAAAGAGGTGAACACATAGGAGGTAATTAAGGAAAGAGATGTAACCTTGGCTTAAGTAGGACGTATGAGCAAGAGGACTAAAGTTGAGTAGTGGTGCGTTGGTAGGAAATCTAAGTCTCGGGAAGAAGGATAAAATGCATAAGGTGAAATCGAGGAAATATGCTATTGTAATCTAAGGTAAACGCATGGACCTCCATCAAGAGAGTTTTCTTGAGTTTTGGATAATTTAGAGGGTTGAGAAGTAAGCCTAAAGGAAGGAACTAGGAGATGGACGCATGTTAGATGTATCGTGGAGGAAATAGCTAAGTATAAGGAAAAGGTTGGAAGTATAACCTTGGAATAAAACTCAAGAACACATAGAGGGACAATCAAGGGATCCTTAAGGATAAAAGGAAGGTCATGGACGCATAGCAAAGTAGAGATAAACGCATGGTACAAACGCATGAAGGAAGGTCTTGAGATGATTTTGGCCAAGTAACAAAGTAACAAGCATAATCGGATGTTTATCACTCAAGAGAAGGGCTTGTAGCTAAGATATAGACATAAGGAAAGAAGTGATGGACGCATAACAAGAGGCGTAGACGCATGGTAGTATGCAGGGGAGAAACCTGGTTAAAAGTAGGAAGGTCAGGAGGAAGAAAAGAGAACAAAGAAGCTAAACCTTATAAGAGAATTAAATGGACGCATAGAGGCACTAAGTTGGATGCATGGTTTGTATCTCGGAACGAGTGGAACGCATAAGATGAGTTTATAAGAGCTACACGGCTTCATTTAGACTTAACACCTCATAAGGAGAAGGTGTTGGGTTACATTTCGGATGTGCCATGTAGCGTGACAGGTGGCAAACAAGTGGCAAATAGAGAGGCCCTCTATCCCAAAGCTATAAATGGGACCTTGAGGGAAGAGGAGCAGGTTATTATCCTTAACTCTGAGTTATTGAGAGAAAGGAGAGAGAGAAGGCTGAAAAGAGCAATCCTTGCATCCGTAGTAGTAGTCTGCGGCCAAGAGACAAAGTGTTTCTAACTACCTAGCAACCTTGCGTTCATCAATTGTTGGTACTTAGGGAAACTGAATCTGCTTTGCATCCAACAGTGCTGCCAGAAGGAGGAAAAATTATCTTCCCTGCGTTCAAGGTGAACCTTGCGTCCAAGATAGACCTTGCATTCAAGGTAGATCTGTACGTCCAAGGGGTGAAGCCAGAAGAGCTGAATCCTTGTTGGTAGGTTGCACCTTGCGTTCAAGTTATCAGCCTTGCGTCCAAGGTGCAGGATTGCGTTCAATCGAGCTGTCAGAAGGGAAAATCAGTTGCTTTGCGTATCAGACTTGCAAACCCTTCGTCCAAGAAGCTCGAGAAAGGCAGAGTTAGAAGAGAGAAAAAGGAACTTCCCTTAAGCAATTATTTAGCTCTGTGAGTAATACTAATGTTTTCAAAATATGAATGCGTTCTCTGTGAATAATATCAATGGTTTGGAATATGATTATGCTTTTATGAGTTTCCAATGTGCATATCATGCGTTTTATATTAAAAGTATTTGAGCATGCTGTTGTTTGAAATGAGTTTATTGAAAAGCATGTTGTTGATAATATATGATTTTATGGAAGGTTTGGAACTGTGTAATTTATGTATTTATGATACGATGTTTTCAAAACATGTTGTGAATTTTTATAAAATCTTTGAAAAGACTCCCAAAGCTCAAGGACTCGAAAAAGGCAAATAGGTAGTCGGTATATAGAAATGGGACCCTAATGCTCAAGGATAAGAGGAAGGCATATGGACAGCCCAAATTATGATATCTATGTGCACATAGAGGAATGTACGACACTATTGTGTTGAGAATACTCCACATAGTTAAGGATAATCGACGTTGGGTGCATAGAGCTCCGCTCCATCTCAACTAAAGGAAAGGATTTGAAATGTTTTCAACGTTGAGTTGCGTAGAGCTTTGCTCCACCTTAACTAAGGGAAATGATGTAAAATGTTTTCAACGTTGAGTAACGTAGAGCTCCGCTCCACCTTAACTAAGGGAAATGATTTGAAATGTTTTCGACGTTGAGTAGCATAGAGCTCCGCTTTGCCTCAACTAAGGGAAATGATATAAAATGTTTTCGACATTAAGTAGTGTAGAGCTCCGCTCTGCCTCAACTAAGGGAATGATTTGAAATGTTTTCAACGTTGAGTAGCGTTACGCTCCACTCTGCCTCAACCAAGGGAAATGATTTGAAACAAACGGAATTTCTGAGTATCTTTTTCTGAAATGAGCATGTACAATTTGACAATGGCATTTGAGCATGTTTTGCATGAATATGACTTGAATCGATATTTTATACGCATTGTTTGACGATGTTTATATTATGGTCAGTTTTATAGTTAAAGTAAAATAATTCCAAAAACCGTTACTCACTGGGCTATTAACTCATCCTTTCATATTTTTTCCATTTTTCAGGTAGCATGACAGTTTCCGTTGTCGGTCGAAGTCGAGGTTTGTCAAGATTTAACGATATCATCGTCCTAGGAAGTGTGGTTAAATAGAAAGCTAAAGTAAGTGGATAGTGGGGAGTTGATGACTGTTGTCCTCATGCTCTGTCTCAGGCTACGGGAGGGTAGTTCGGGATGGGGTGTGACATTAACTATGCCAGCAAACCAAGGTAAACTATCTTTCATCTGATACAGTTGTTCATTAGGGAACATCTCAATAATGGGGGGACATGAGTTAGCATTCGCATTCTCAATCCTAGAAAGATGGTCTGCAACCACATTTTCACATCCTTTTCTATCTTTGATTTCAAGATCAAATTCCTGCAACAACATAATCCATCTCATCAATCTAGTTTTCGAATCTTTCTTTTCAAACAAATACTTCAAAGAAACATGGTCAGTATGCACTATAATTTTAGAGCCAAGCAAGTATGATCTAAATTTATCATGGGCAAACACAACAGCTAGGAGTTCATTTTCACTAGTAGTATGTTTCTGTTTACTATCAAGAGTCCTACTAGCATAGTAAATTTCCCTGAACATGTTATCTTTACGTTGGCCTAAAACAACTCCTAAAGCATAATCACTAGCATCACATATGATTTCAAAAGATTAACTCCATTGCGGTACAACAATAATTGGTGCAGAAATCAATCTTTCTTTCAAAGTATTAAAAGCCAGTAGACATGCATCATTAAATAAAAATTTAGCTTTCTTTTTTAACAAGTTACTCAAGCGCTTTGCAATTTTAGAAAAATCCTTAATGAATCTCCTGTAAAACCCTGTATGCCCTAGGAAGCTTCTAACTCTCTTCACATTAATGGGAGGTGGCAATTGCTCAATCGTGGCGGTTTTAGCTCTTTCCACCTCAAATCCTCTTTCTGAGACTTTGTGCCCTAAAACGATGCGCTCCTTGACCATAAAGTGGCACTTCTCCCAGTTCAACACAAGGTTAGCATCTTGACACCTCTGCAAAAAACGAGTAAGATTAGCAAGACAAGAATCAAATGAAAACCCAATAACAGAAAATCATCCATGAAAACCTCCATTATGTCTTCAATGAGCCCCTGAAAAATAGATATCATACAACGTTGGAAAGTACCAGGGGCATTGCACAAACCAAAAGGCATTCTCCTAAAAGCAAATGCCCCATAGGTGATAAGCACTTGAAAAGTGCTTATTATTCTCTCAAATTAAGGAAGTTTTATATTAGATTTCACTTGTTTGCAAGTGATTTTCAGGTTAAAACGAGGAAAATTAGAAGAAACGACTGAAAGATCAAAACTAAGCAAGAATATGGAGCAAAAGTGCTGAAAAACGCATCCTTGCTTGAAACGCATGGTGCGCCGCGGCGCTAAGGCAACGCTGCCGCGGCACTGAGGCAGAAACGCATCAGCATGGACGCAGAGCAGCAACGCGGCGCTGGGAAGGCGCTGCTTCGACGCATACTTGGTGAACGCAAGACAGCGTCGCGGCGCTGGGACGTCGCTGCCGCGGCGCTAAAACCCGAGAGCAACTTAATTTTGGTCGCAACCCTAGCGCCGCGGCGCTATGCGTCAGCGCCAGCGTTAATTTAAACGCAAGTTTTGTATTTTAGGTTAAATTTTTGGTGGTCAAACTCTATAAATTTAGGGGTTTTCAGCAGCCAAAAGAGGGGGGAAAAATATCAAGAAGATCAAGAAAGTTGCAGAACAAGAGAACGATCCGAAAAGGTGAGAATTAAGCTAGAGTTTCAAGAGTGAGTTAGCCGCAAGGAAGAGGAAAAGAGTTCGAGATAGTTTTGGTGCCCTTCGAAGTCCGACGCGAGAGCCAAGGAGTTTGTGACGGTGCTGCCTCAATCAAGAACCTCTTTTCAGTAGAGTTTCCCTATTCTCTACACTCTTTCTTTGATTCTTTTTTATCAATATGTTGCTTTACGCTATGAGTGGCTAAACTCTTTGGTTTTAGGATTTTTGATGAATTGTTTGTGAATTCATGATAAATTTGTAGACTCATGGTTTTGTTCAAATAAATATGCTTTTCATTGTTATTGTGTTTAATTCTTGAAGATTGGCCACCTTCACATGTTAGATTAGATGTATGAATCGAGAGATTATATGTTTAATTTGATCTATAACAATGAATCGTTGTTAATCTATCACGAGAGTAGTTAGGTTTACAATGAAAGTTGCTAAAGACTAGTTTTAATGCCATTTAATTTTGTATTGGTTTTAAGAGATTAACTATCAATCAAGTTGCATGAGAAAGAGTTGTCTTTGAGAGAAGATAACTTGGAATTAAGTTTCTAGACTTAGGCATAAGAATTAAATCCATGAAATCCATAATTTTGCATGATGAAACAAACAAGGATTTGAAACCCTAGAACTCTCTTTGACTCTTGCAATTCTCCCTTTGATACTTTCTTGGCTTGATCTTTCTTTTTCCCAAAAACAAAATTTGAATTCCAATCCTCAAATAAAATTGATTCAACTCTAGAATAGCTAAATAACTTAAACCTTCCCAATTGGATCTCTAGTGGAAACGATACTCGGACTTAACCGTTTTATATTATAACTTGACCCGTACACTTGCGGTGAACACACAAAAGTGCCACATCAAGTTTTTGGCGCCGTTGCCGGGGATCCAAAGAACGGTTTTTGTTATTTAATATTCATTAAAATTGATAGATCTTAATTTGAGGTGTATATTATTTGATTGTTTATTTATTTAGTTTATTGTATATAATTGTTTTTTATTTTATTTATTTTGTTAGTCTATGCCTCGCGGTAATACTAACCTCCTCCCTCTTGATCCCGAGATTGAAAGGACGTGTAGAAGAAACTTAAGGGCTCAACTTAATCAAACTACAGAGATGGCGGAGGAGATACCTAAGGCAATTAGAGACTACTTTCAATCTACGTTACTGGCAAGTCAACCCGGAATAATGAATGTGCCTCAATTTTGAGTTGAAACCGGGGTTGATCCAAATGGCTAGAGAGCTAGCCTTTAGAGGAAGAACTAATGAAGATCCTCACAAGCACTTGCGATCCTTCTTGGAGATATGCGGAACGGTAAAAATGAATGGTGTTTCTAACGATGCAATTAAACTAAGATTGTTTCCTTTTTCTTTGCAGGACCGTGCTAAGGATTGGTTGGAAACCATCCCTCCGGATAGTATTACAACATGGGAGATCTTAGCTCAAGCTTTCTTGAACAAATATTTTCCACCGGCTAAATCTCAAAGACTAAGGACGGAGATTGGAACATTCCACCAACTCGAGGATGAACAACTATATGAGGCTTGGGAGAGGTATAAGGATCTCTTGAGAAGGTGCCCTCAACATGGGTATCCGGATTGGTTGCAAATTCAACTTTTCTACAATGGATTGGCAAGCTCAACCAAATCCATCTTAGATGCAACCGCCGGAGGGTCAATTTTTTCAAAGAATGCTCAAGAAGCCTATACCATATTAGAAGACTTGGCCAACACATCTTACAATTGGCCATGTGAACGGTCTTCTTCAAACATCCCAAGAGCCACCGGATTATATGAAATTGATGAGGTAAATTCTCTTAAAGCTCAAATGGCTTCCCTTACTAATGCTCTTTCTAAATTAACTGCAGGAGGCCAAGCTCAAAATCCACCATCTATAGCTTCTCTTGCCACTTTGGCATCGCAAATGGGCGTTCATGGAGATAATGAGACGGCTAATTATGTTGATAGAGGACATTATAGGAATTACCAACATCAACAACTTCCAACTCACTACCATCCTAGTTTGAGGAACCATGAAAATTTTTCTTATGCTAACAAAAGGAATGTTTTGCAAGGTTCTTCTGAATTATCCAATGTAGGTCCATCCCACACTGAAAAGAAGTCCAACTTAGAAGATTTGATGATAGAGTTCATAAAAGAATCAAGAGGAAGGACAACCGCATTGGAAAGCACAGTACAAAGTCATGGTAAGGCCATTCAAAACATCGAGGTACAAATAAGCCAAATCGCCACTTCCCTCCAAACAATGCAAAAGGGAAAATTTCCTAGTTGTCCCGAGATAAATCCAAAGGAGGAGTGCAAGGCCATGACTTTGAGGAGTGGGAAAAAGCTGTCCACTCCTTTGATCATTGATGAGGATGAAGAGCAAGAGGTAGATGACACTATCCAAGAGCAAATTTTAGAAGATGAACCAAAGATCCTAGAAAATGAGGTAAAGGTAAAAGGGTCAACATCTTCAAGTAAGTCATCTAACCCTCTACCTTTTGTACCTAATACTATGCCATATCCTCAACGTTTTAAAAAGAAAGAAATAGACTCGCAATTTGCTAAATTTCTTGAGTTATTTAAAAAGCTGCACATTAACATTCCATTTGCTGAGGCTTTAGAGCAAATGCCCAACTATGCTAAATTCATGAAAGATGTCTTATCTAAAAAGAAAAAGTTTGGGCAATATGAGATGATTAGCATGACTGAGGAATGCAGTGCAGTGTTACAAAAGAAGCTACCACAAAAGTTAAAAGATCCAGGGAGTTTTACTATACCCTGTACTATTGGTTCTTTAAATGTTACTAGAGCTCTTTGTGATCTGGGTGCTTCTATTAATTTGATGCCTTTATCTGTTTATAGGAAACTCAACATTGGAGAGGTGCAACCTACCACCATCACCCTGCAACTTGCTGACAGATCATTAGCTTATCCCAAAGGTATTGTTGAAGATGTATTAGTTAAAGTTGACAAATTTATCTTCCCTGCAGATTTTGTAGTATTGGACATGGAGGAGGACTCTGAGATTCCTATCATACTTGGGAGGCCATTCCTAGCAACTGGAAAGGCTATCATAGATGTCCAACAAGGGAAGTTGACTCTAAGGGTAAATGATGAAAATGTAGTATTTGATATTTACAAGTCCTTGAGTCATCATGATGAGAGTAGTCCTTGCCATGCTATAGACATAATTGATCATACTATTTTTAAGCATGTAGAGGTTATGTTAGCTAATGATCATCTAGAACAAAGCATGATAGATGTTGAAACTGCAGATACAATCTTTGATGAAATAGCTTTTTATGCTAGGTGGTTAGATAGGTTGCCAATATGTTCTAAAGTAGATAAACCTATACCTTTAACTCCCTTGCATGTTGTGAATGATATTGAGAAGCCTGAGCTTGAATTAAAAGTATTACCTCTTCATTTAAAATATGCATTCTTAGATGATTTATCTTCTTTACCTGTTATAATATCTTCTGATCTTGATTCTGTGGAAGAAGAAAAATTATTGAAAGTATTAAGGGATCATAAATCTGCTATTGGTTGGTCTATTGAGGACCTTAAAGGTATTAGTCCGTCGGTCTGTATGCACAGAATCTTGATGGAAGATACCTTTAAACCATCAATAGAGCACCAAAGGAGACTTAATCCCACCATGAAGGAGGTAGTTAAGAAAGAAGTGCTCGAGCTTTTGAATGCAGGAATCATATATGCCATATCTGACAGTCCATGTTTAAGTCCTGTTCAAGTGGTACCCAAGAAAGGTGGCATGACTGTGGTTAAAAATGAAAAAGATGAAATGATAGCCACTAGAACTGTGACAGGATAGCGTGTATGCATTGATTATAGGAAGTTGAACAAAACTACTAGAAAAGATCATTTTCCCCTTCCTTTTATAGATCAAATGCTTGATAGACTTGCAGGTTATTCTCATTATTGCTTTCTAGATGAATATTCAGGTTATAACCAAATTGTCATTGCTCCTGAGGATCAAGAAAAAACGACATTTACTTGTCCCTATGGGACATTTGCTTTTAAAAGAATGCCTTTTGGTTTATGTAATGCTCCTGCTACTTTTCAACGTTGTATGATGTCTATTTTTCAGGGGCTCATCGAAGACATAATGGAGGTTTTTATGGATGATTTTTCTGTATTTGGGTCTTCATTTGATTATTGTCTTGTTAATCCAACTCGTGTTTTGCAGAGGTGCCAAGATGCTAACCTTGTTCTAAACTGGGAGAAGTGTCACTTCATGGTGACGGAAGGCATCGTCCTGGGGCACAAAGTCTCTCAAAAGGGATTGGAGGTGGATAGGGCTAAAATAGTTGCTATTGAACAACTACCACCCCCCACCAATGTGAAAGGAGTCAGAAGCTTCTTAGGGCATGCAGGGTTTTACAGGAGATTTATTAAAGATTTTTCTAAAATTGCTAAACCCTTGAGTAATTTGTTAGAAAAGGAAGCTAAATTTATTTTTGATGATGCATGTCTACTAGCTTTTAATACTCTAAAGGAAAGACTAATTACTGCACCCATTATTGTTGTACCAGATTGGAGTCAGTCTTTTGAGATCATGTGTGATGCTAGTGATTATGCTTTAGGAGCTGTTTTAGGCCAACGTAGAGATAACATGTTTAGGGCAATTTATTATGCTAGTAGGACTCTTGATAATACTCAACAGAAATACACTACTACTGAAAAAGAACTACTAGCTGTTGTGTTTGCCATTGATAAATTTAGATCATACTTGCTTGGCTCTAAAATAGTAGTGCATACTGACCATGCTGCTTTAAAGTACTTGTTTGTTAAGAAATATTCTAAACCTAGGCTAATGAGGTGGATATTATTGTTACAGGAATTTGACCTAGAAATCAAAGACAGGAAAGGATGTGAAAATGTGGTTGCAGACCACTTATCTAGAATTGAGAATGAGGAAGCTAAATCATGGCCTCCAATTGTTGAGAAGTTCCCTGATGAACAACTATATCAGGTAAAAGATAGTTTGCCCTGGTTTGCTGACATAGTTAATTATCTTGCAAGAGGACATTTGCCACCTGACATGAGCTATCAACAAAAGAAAAGATTCCTGCACAAAGTTAAGTCTTACCATTGGGAGGACCCACTTCTTTACAAGGTTTGTGCTGACAATATGATAAGAAAGTGTGTGCCTCACGAGGAAGTGGTAAGTATTTTAAATTCATGCCATGCTTCACCCTATGGAGGTCATTTTGGACCCACCAGAACTGCAGCTAAGGTACTTCAGTCAGGATTCTATTGGTCATCCCTTTTTAAAGACTGTTATACCTTTGTTAAGTCATGTGATAGGTGCCAACGTACTGGCAATATTTCTAGACAACATGAGCTTCCAATGAAACCTATCTTGGAAGTGGAGTTATTTGATGTTTGGGGTATTGACTTTATGGGGCCTTTTCCTATTTCTTTTAATGGTTACCTATACATTCTAGTTGCAGTAGATTATGTATCTAAGTGGGTAGAAGCCATAGCTACTAGGACCAATGATGCTCGCACTGTTGTAAAATTCTTGCATAAAAACATTTTCACACGTTTTGGTACACCTAGAGCTATTATTAGTGATGAGGGCTCTCACTTTTGCAATAAACTGTTTAAATCCATGATGCAAAAATATAATGTTAATCATAAAATTGCTACAGCATATCATCCTCAAACTAATGGCCTTGCTGAGTTATCTAACAGGGAAGTCAAACAAGTTTTGGAAAAGACAGTCAAGACCAATAGGAAGGATTGGGCCCTTAAGCTCGATGATGCACTGTGGGCCTACCGCACAGCTTTCAAAACCCCAATTGGTACTTCCCTGTATAGGATGGTGTTTGGAAAGGCTTGTCACTTACCGGTAGAGCCCGAGCATAGAGCTTATTGGGCCATCAAGAAGCTGAACATGGATTTTGAGAAAGCTGGTGAGAAACGCCTCTTAGAACTCAATGAGATGGAGGAGTTCCGTGCTCAAGCTTATGAGAATGCCAAACTTTACAAAGAGCGCACTGCGAGATGGCACGACAAGAAGATCACATCACGAACCTTCCTTCCAGGACAAAGAGTATTACTTTTTAACTCACGTTTACGCTTGTTTCCAGGTAAGCTTAGGACACGATGGTCGGGACCCTTTGTTATTGTCAAGGTATCCCCACACGGAGCCGTGGAACTACAAGGTAACAATGGAACAACCTTTAAAGTGAATGGTCAACGATTGAAGCACTACATCGGTGATGAAGAACGCGGACTTGAGAACCTGACTTTCATTGCATGATCTAGTAGTCCCGTCTAGCTAGAAGACGTTAAACCAAGCGCTTATTGGGAGGCAACCCAATTTTATTGCTTTCTTTACTTTTGTTTATTTATTAAATTTTTTAAAATCTTGGAGTCACTCATATGCTTTATTTCTTAGGAACATAGCTCATCACACAAAGTACTCCTTACACCAAGCCTGTTTGGTGGCTTTCCGCTTGCTCCCAGGCTTGCTCTTTCCTTGTTAGATGTTCTTATGCATTGGGGACAATGCATGATTCTAAGTTTGGGGTGGGGGGTGTCTTTCGTACTTTTGTGTGTTTTCTTATCCTGCTATGCATGTTAGCGAAGGTTTTAATGATCATATGCATGTCAAAATTTTTGAAACAATTTTTGAAAATTTTTTTTTGAAAATTTTGGAGTTTTCAAAGTTAATGGGAATGTTGTTTATGGTTGTGTGCCTTGATGTTGATTGCCCATGATGAGATTTGAATTTGCATGATAGATGACTTATTGTGGAAATAAATAGCACTATCTTGAGTTAAATTAATTTAAGTCCCTCTTAAAATCTCTCATATTCTTGAGCACGTAGCCACTTCTATTTAGAATCTTTAACTGAAAAAAGGATTAAGTTGGGTGTATTTGGTTGCCACTTCGAAAGGCCCCACCGGTTAGGGAGTGGAAATGCATGACAGCTTGTAATCTTAGACTAAGGAAAAAGAAAAGAGTATACATGCCTTGAGAAAAGAAAAAAGTGTACACAAAATATATGAGCTTTAATTGTCTATTTTTTTAAAAAAATGTTAAACTTGTAATGAGTATGCATGGATAGGGGTAAAAAGAGCTGCCTTTGCTGTGATCAGTAAGGACGCTTGGGAATTGACTAGGTACGAGTCCCTACAGTGGATGTGTGAAAGCTAGTGCCTCTAGGTAAAAGAATGCAAGTTTGGGCCCATAAAAAAATATATGATTGAAAGGCACCTTAATGGACATATTACTCACTTGAATGCATGAAAGCTTGAAGATTGGTGCATGAGCTAGAGTAGGGGGAAAACTAAAGAAACTCTCTTAAGTCCTAATTTGAGCTCAAGTATTTTAAATTGAAGGAGGCTTGCACACGCACACATGGGAGATAGCAAGATTTGGCCTTGAATGATTATAACAATATAGATATGCTTGCATGTTTCTACTTAAGCTTTGAATGCTATTCTCTGAGACATGAGTCAATTGCACACTTCTTCATCTAAAACTCCCTATTATTTGATTTTATTCTTTGCTCGAGACTAGCAAATCTCTAAGTTTGGGGTGTTGATAAGCACTTCAAAAGTGCTTATTATTCTCTCAAATTAAGGAAGTTTTATATTAGATTTCACTTGTTTGCTAGTGATTTTCAGGTTAAAACGAGGAAAATTAGAAGAAACGACTGAAAGATCAAAACTGAGCAAGAATATGGAGAAAAAGTGCTGAAAAACGCATCCTTGCTTGAAACGCATGGTGCGCCGCGGTGCTAAGGCAGCGCTGCCGCGGCGCTGAGGCAGAAACGCATCAGCATGGACACAGAGCAGCAATGCGGTGTTGGGAAGGTGCTGCTTCGACGCGTACTTGGTGAACGCAAGACAGCGTGCGGCGCTAGGACGGCGCTGCCGCGGCGCTAAAACCCGAGAGCAACTTAATTTTGGTCGCAACCCTAACGCCGCGACGCTATGCGTCAGCGCCAGCATTAATTTAAATGCAAGTTTTGTATTTTAGGTTAAATTTTGGGCGGCCAAACTCTATAAATTTAGGGGTTTTCAGCGGCCAAAAGAGGGGAAAAAAATATCAAGAAGATCAAGAAAGTTTCAGAACAAGAGAACGATCCGAAAAGGTGAGAATTAAGCTAGAGTTTCAAGAGTGAGTTAGCCGCAAGGAAGAGGAAAAGAGTTCGAGATAGTTTTGGTGCTCTTCGAAGTCTGACGCGAGAGCCAAGGAGTTCGTGACGGTGCTGCCTCAATCAAGAACCTCTTTTCAGTAGAGTTTCCCTATTCTCTACACTCTTTCTTTGATTCTTTTTTATCAATATGTTGCTTTACGCTATGAGTGGCTAAACTCTTTGGTTTTAGGGTTTTTGATGAATTGTTTGTGAATTCATGATAAATTTGTAGACTCATGGTTTTGTTCAAATAAATATGCTTTTCATTGTTATTGTGTTTAATTCTTGAAGATTGGCCACCTTCACATGTTAGATTAGATGTATGAATCGAGAGATTATATGTTTAATTTGATCTATAACAATGAATCGTTGTTAATCTATCACGAGAGTAGTTAGGTTTACAATGAAAGTTGCTAAAGACTAGTTTTAATGCCATGTAATTTTGTATTGGTTTTAAGAGATTAACTATCAATCAAGTTGCATGAGAAAGAGTTGTCTTTGAGAGAAGATAACTTGGAATTAAGTTTCTATACTTAGGCATAAGAATTAAATCCATGAAATCCATAATTTTGCATGATGAAACAAACAAGGATTTGAAACCCTAGAACTCTCTTTGACTCGTGCAATTCTCCCTTTGATACTTTCTTAGCTTGATCTTTCTTTTTCCCAAAAACAAAATTTGAATTCCAATCCTCAAATAAAATTGATTCAACTCTAGAATGGCTAAATAACTTAAACCTTCCCAATTGGATCTCTAGTGGAAACGATACTCGGACTTAACTGTTTTATATTATAACTTGACTCGTACACTTGCTGTAAACATACAAAAGTGCCACATCAATAGGGACAAGTAAATGTGGTTTTTTCTTGATCCTCAAGAGCAATGACAATTTGATTGTACCCAGAATATCCATTTAGAAAGCAATAGTGAGAATAACCTACACGTCTATCAAGCATTTGATCTACAAAAGGAAGAGGAAAATGAGATTTTCTAAAGGCCTTATTCAACTTCCTATAGTCAATACACACATGCCATCCTGTCACTATTCTAGTGGCAATCATCTCATCTTTTTCATTTTTCACAACTATCACTTGAAAAGCACTTGAAAAGTGCTTTTTATTCTCTTAAATTAGAGAGTTTATATTAAATTTCACTTGTTTGCTAGTGGTTTTCAAGTCAATATAAGGAAAACAAGAATTGAAAGCCAAAAGAACCAAATCAGTCCAAAATCAAGTGAAAAAGAGGAAAGAATCACAAAATTCTAAAAAATAGAGCATCGTCGCGTCACCAGCTCGACACTACCACAATGCTTTTTCCTGAGAGCATTAGTCAAGCACAGCGCAGTGCTAGCACGGCATTACAGCTCTACGCTAAGGGTAGATTTTAATGACGCAGAGCGCCGCGGCGGTGCCATCTCACAGCGCGGCGGTCCACCATTTGATGTTAGTTAACACAGCGGCGCTATTTCCTAGCATTGCGGCGCCAGCTTTCCTTATTTGAAAAATCTACAATTTTGGAATAAAATTTGGGCGACCAAGTCTATAAATTGGAGGGTTCCCAACAACCCTAAAGCATGGAGAAATAGAGAAAAATCTGATAACAACACAATATAAAGTCCCAAAGAGTGAGTTAGTTGCAAGGAAGAGAGAAGAGAGTTTGAGACAGAGTTTGGTGCCGTTCAAGTTCCCGACATGAAGACTAAGGATATCTTGGCAGTTCCTCCTCAATCAAAGGCTTCTTCATAGTAGAATTTTCCTTTCTTTACACTCTTTCAATGCTAAAATTGGTTTTGAACATGTTGCCTAAAGCTATGAGTGGCTAAACTCTTTAGTTTTAGGGTATTGATGAATTATTTATGAAGTTATGTTGATATGGTAAAGTCTTCATGATTTTGTTATAATGAATATGCTTTTCATTGTTATTTTGCTTAATTCTTGTTGATTGGCCATCCTTGAATGTTAGATTAGATATATGGTTGAATAATTGTATGTCTAATTGGATCCATAACAATGAATTGTTGTTAATTTATCATGCGAATAGTTAGGTCAACAATGAAAGTTACTAAAGACTACTTTTAATGCCATGTAACTTATATTGGTTTCAAAATATTAATAATCAAATAGGCTGCATGAGAAAAGGTTTTTTCAGATAGAAAATAACTTGGATTTATATTTCTAGACTTAAGCATATGAATTCCAATAAAATCCATGAACCCTAGAATGTTGCATAATGAATTAAACAAGGATTCAATACCCTAGAACTCTCTTTGACTCTTGGGTTTCTCATTTACTTGCTTTCCTTTTCAAATTTTTCCTAAAACACAACTTGAATTTGAATTCTCAAATAAAATTGATTCAATTCTAGAATAGCTAAGTAACTTAAACATTCACAATTGGATCCTCAGTGGAACGATATTTGAACTTACCCGTCTTATATTATAACTTGACCCATACACTTGCGGTAACACGAAAAGTGCTCATCATCATACCACCTTTCTTAGGTACTACTTGAATAGGACTTACCCATGAACTATCAGAGATGAGATAAATGATACCTGCACTCAAAAGCTTGAGCACTTCTTTCTTGACTACCTTCTTCATGGTAGGATTAACTCCCCTTTGGTGTTCCACTGAAGGATTAAAGGTATCTTCCATCAAAATTCTGTGCATACAGACTGATGGACTAATACCTTTAAGATCCTCAATAGACCAACCAATAGCTAACTTATGTTTCCTTAACGCTCTCAACAACTTTTCTTCTTCCACAGAATTTAAATCAAAAGATATAATAACAAGAAAAGAAGACAAATCATCTAAGAATGCATATTTCAAATAAGGAGGTAGTAGTTTTTAATTCTAAAACAGGCTTCTCAACATTGACATTGTTTATAACATGTAAAGGAGCTAGAGACATTGGTTTATACATTTTAGTGCATACCAACATGTTATCTAACCACTTAGCATACAAAGCAATTTCATCAAATATAGTATCCACATTATCAAAATCAAAACCTACTATGCTTTGTTCTAGATGATGAGTAGCCAACACAACCTTAACATGCTCAGAAATAGTTTGATCAATTATATCTATTGCATGACAAGTACTACCCTCATCATGATGACTCAAGGATTTATAAATATTAAAAACAACATTCTCATCATTCACCCTTAGAGTCAACTTCCCTTGTTTGACATCAATGATGGCCTTCCCAATTGCTAAAAATGGGCACCCAAGGATAATTGGAATCTAGGTCCTCCTCCATGTCCAAGACTACAAATCTGCAAGGAAGATAAACTTGTCAACTTTAACTAACACATCCTCAACAATACCTCTAGGATATGCCAAGGATCTACCAGCTAACTGCAAAGTGATGGTGGTAGGTTGCACTTCTCCAATGTCAAACTTCCTATAGAAAGATAAAGGCATTAAATTAATAGAAGCACCAAGATCACAAAGAGCTCTAGTAACATTTAAGGACCCAATAATGCAAGGTGATGCACACTTTTCGTGTTAACTGCAAGTGTACGGGTCAAATTATAATATAAGACGGTTAAGTCTGAATATTGTTCCACTAAGGATCTGTCACACCCCCTCCCGGATTATCCTCCATAACCCAAAAGAAGATGTGAAGTCAGCAACCTTGACCCCTCTGTAAGGTTCACTGACCAACCATTTCTTTACCAAAGACGGCCTAGACGAGGTTCTTGCATAGGCAAAGCATCCCGAACTTGCTTGCTACTTGGAAAATTTGAGAACATAGGAAAATGTGAGCTAAAGCCCCGTGAGTGACTGGTTTTGTAAAACTATCTTTTAATCAAAAACAGGCATGTTACATTTATACATATAAAACAAGATAAGTACATCAATACAACAGGAACGTATTTTCAACATCTCTTTTGAACTATATCAAATCGTTCCAAATCAATAGAGTCGTTTAGGAACATTTATACGAAAAACTCGTTTGGTTTCTCAATCATTTCCCTTAGTTGAGGCGGAGCAAGACTCAACGCTCTCAACGTCAAAAACATCCTTAGTTGGGGTGGAGCAGGGCTCAACACATCCAACGTCGAAATCATCCCTGGCTTCAAGCAGAGCAAGCTCGATGCACTAGCCAGATTAAACTCTATGTGCACATAGGAATATGACGGGTTGCCCATGTACCTTCTTATGTCCTTGAGTACTGGGTCCCAAGGAAACTCACGAGCCTTCTCAAGGAGATAAGCACTGAGCCTCCTCTTAAACATTTTATCGATCAGTTGAGTAGATCATTCATATGAAACCTTTGATAAGAAACAGGATGTTCTTGATAAAACTACATCTTGCAACATGCCTTTCAATGTAGCAAAACAATCAGGTAAAACATGTCTTTTAGATAATATGATCAAACATCATGCGGTTTCATGAAATTAGTTATCACAAAACCATATCACGTAAGTATGTTTCAACAAAGTTCAGTTTGAAAGAGGAAAAGAGTCACTCACAATTACTTAAGAGATTTTCCTCTTTTCCTTCCAATCCCTGTCTTCCCCGAGCTCCTTGAACGCAAGGTTTGAACTCCTAACCCACAAACTATTTCTGGTAACCGGTTAGACGCAACCCTGCCCTTAAATGCAAGGGGCAGACTAACTCTTCTTACTCTTTCGGATGCGTCGACCTTCCTTGGACGCAAGGTCTAACTTGAACGCATCATGGCGTTCACCCTTTATGTTGAATTCGGATTAAACGCAAGGCTCACCCTTCTCGACACAAGCCAACTTCTTAACACCAGATGACTTAAGTGTCAAAGTTGTCTTCCTCTTTGGCCGCAGACTTCCTCCTTCAAACGCAAGGTTTTCTTCTTCAGCTCTCTTTCTTTCCCCCTCTCAAGGATTATTATCACCGAATCATCAGTCATTACTTTTCCCTCAAAGTCCTATTTATAGAGAACTTTTCATTCTACCTCTCCTCTTTTGCTGCCACTTGTTTGCCACATGTCATGTTGCATGCTGAATTAATCATGCATTAGTCCAAGTGTCACTTTGCATGAAATGTTTATCATGCTTTCTAACACCTCCTACTTAATGAGGTGTCACAATCTTGTGTAACCACCTAGCCTATAGACTTACCTTATGGGTTCATTATGTTCCAATACATAACTACACAACCAACTCCTTGCTCCTTTGCGTTCATGGAACTATCTTCCAGATTCAACTCCTTTGCTTCCTTTTGCTACCCTCGGCTTTACTACCTTTATTCCACTTCTCCTTTATTTAAGTGTACAAATTCTAAATGCATACCACTATGCGCTTCAGCTTGACATCATACATTAATTTTTATCGCATTTATATGCGTTCAACTCCCTTTCTTACATTCGTTCACAGCTACATTTCCTCCTTTGTACAATTGCACTCTTCTGACCATGTGGTTTACCTTTGACTACCCCATCCAATTCACATTCTTTCTTCCTGCGTTTACCCTCCTGCATTTACCTTTGCTTCATTCTGCATTCATGACCTTCCTTTAAGTCCCTTGATTTTATCCTCTATGCGTTCCCGAATCATATACCAAGGTTATTCCTTAACCATTTCCTTCTTTAGCTTCTTCCTATGCGTTTACCGGAGATAGTGATGGCATTTTCCATTATCATGAAATTAAACTCTTCAGCATATGGCTTGATAACCAATGATAACCATTATCGACTCATAAACCCTTCGTCGCATAGCTAATAGCTGTTCTTAACACAAAATTCCTCAACGCATAGCCAATATTTTTCTCACCATATAACTTTCTCAACGCATAGTTATTATCCACTTTGTGGCTTATCAGTTCATTATTAATCCTTCAGCCTATCGCATCCAACTACTCCCAATTCAAGGTATTCTTCTCATCGTAACATAGGTCGAACACAACCCTTGGTCAGGCTCCATCTTTGCCTCCAAACACATAATAACACTCTTCAATACCTGACATACCAATCAAAATAACGACTTATCCATCAAAGCTATGGTAACAGTCTACTTCCTTCCCTTTACACTAGCTTCCCATACTAGGCTTACCAACGCATGGCCGTAATCCATACTCAGTTCTTGTTCCTTCATCTCCATTCACTATTTCTCTGTACACTACTCTACGCATTACTTTCCTTAGTTTCACTTCCGATGCGTTGTCAACCTTTCCAGCGCAAGGCACTTTTCCTACATGATGGTTCTATTTCACTTTACATTATCAGCGCATGATACTTTACCCCACTCAACTTGCCCTCGTTAGAACCTAATCTCACAGCTTGGTTGATAGCTCCTCAGTATCAAATACCATGCGTTTGAGCTTAATCATCTACGCATCACCCTAATCTTCCAAGATATGTCTATTCTTTTCTTAATACCATTCATCTCAACGCACAGAATTTATTGGCCATAATTCAGTAATTGCACAATCTTAACTTTTCGTTTAAAGGTTCCCCAATCCACACACTTTTATCCCTTTTATCCCTACTAGTTATATGAATACTTAGGTTTTCGGGGACAGGGTGTTACAGGATCCAATTGTGAAGGTTTAAATTACTTAGCTATTCTAAATTGAATCAATTTTATTTGAGGATTGAAATTTAAGTTGTGATTTTGAGAAAAATAAAAAGGAAAGCAAGTAAATAAGAAACACAAGAGTCAAAGAGAATTCTAAGGTAATGAATCCTTGTTTACTTCATCATGCAATATTCTAGAGTTCATGGATTTCATTGCAATTCTCATGCTCAAGTCTAGAAACATAAATCCAAGTTATTTTCTCTAAAAAACAACATTTTCTCATGCACTCAATTGATTACTAATTTCTTGAAACCAATACAAATTACATAGCATTAAGAGTAGTCTTTAGCAACCTTCATTGTTAACCTAACTATTTTCATGAGGGATGAACAACAATTCTTTGTTATAAATTTAGTTAGATATACAATCTTTCAACCATCATCTAACCTAACATTCAAACATGACCATTCAACAAGAATTTAAGCACAATAACAAAGAAAAGCATAATCATTACAACAAAACCATGAAGAGTCTACAATATCAACATAACTTCATAAACAATTCATCAAAACCCTAAAACTAAAGAGTTTAGCCACTCATAGCTTCAAGCAACATGTTCATAACAATATAAACAAAGAAAGAGTGTAAAGAAAGGGAAACTCTTCTAAAAAGAGACTCTTGATTGAAGAAGCACCACAAGATGTCCTTGGTCTTCACATCAAAGCTCGAACAACACCACGACTCTCACTCGAACTCTTTTCTCTCTTCCTTGCAGCTAACACACTCTTTGGACTATATAATGAACTTTCTCTCAATTCTCTTATTCTTGTGTCTCTTGGTAATTAAGGTTACTAAAAACTCTCCAATTTATAGAGTTGGCCGCCCAAAATTCTTTCCAAAAATGTATAATTTTCAAATATGGAAAGATGGCGTTGCAGTACTGTAGAATAGCCCCGCTGCACTGACTGTCATTGAAAGATGGCGCCACCGTGTTGTGCATCATAATTTCCTACCCTCGGTGCCGTGTCGCAGCACCGCGTCGGAGCTACACTGCTGAAGGCAAAGGCCACTCTCGGAAAAAAGTGTTGCGGCGCTACCCTATTTTTAGCAGTTTTGTACTTTTCTTCTCTTTTTTTCTGGATTTTAGCTCGGTGTTGATTTTTTGGATTTCAATTCTGCTTTTCTTTATTTTGACCTGAAAACCACTAGCAAACAAGTGAAATCTAATATAAATTCCCTAAATTTGAGTAGAAAGCACTTTTCAAGCAATTTTCACAAGGTATAATAAAACTCCTTGGATCTTTAAGTTTTTGTGGTAGTTTCTTTTGCAGCACAACATTACACACTTCTATCATGCTAATCATCTCATATTGCCCAATTTTTTTCTTTTTAGACAAACTCTTTCATGAATTTAGCATAGTTAGAAATTTGCTCTAAATTCTCAGTAAATGGGATATTAATGTGAAACTTCTTGAATAATTCTAAGAATTTGGAAAATTGGGAGTCTATTTCTTTCTTTCTAAAGTGTTGAGGATAAGGAAAAGTGTTAGGTATAAAATGTAGAGGATTAGATGACTTACTTGAAGATGTTGACTCCTTTACCCTTTCCTCCTTTTCTATGACCTCCTTGGGTTCATCTTCTATGATATGTGAATGGTCTCATTTACTTCTTGCTCCTCATTCTCATCATCAATCAAAGGAGTGGACAGCTTTTTCCCACTCCTCAAAGTCAAGGCTTTGCACTACTTTTTTGAATTTTTTTCGGGGCAACTAGAAAACTTGCCATTTTGCATTGTTTATAGAGAAGTGGCTATTTGACTAATTTGTACCTCAATATTATGAATAGCCTTGCCATGACTTTTCACCTTGTTATCTAATTCGATGGTCCTTCCTCTAGACTCTTTGATAAACTCTACAATTAAATCTTCTAGGTTGGACTTATTGTCGGTGTAGGATGGACCTACATTAGTCGGGAGGACCTTGCAAAACATTCCTATTGTTAGCATAAGAAAAGTTTTCATGGTTCCTCAAATTAGGATGGTAATGAGTTGGAAGTTGTTGTTGTTGTTGGTGGCCTCTATGGTGTCATCTATCAACATAATTGGTCGTCTCATTGTCTCCTTATTCCAAATCCTTTTGTATAGACATCTTCGACGCCAGGGCGGCAAGAGATGCTATAGATGGTGGACTTACTTGAGCTTGGCCCCCTGCGGTCTATTTGGAAAGAGCATTAGTAAGGGACGCTATTTGTGCTTTAAAAGAATTTACCTCATCCACTTCGTACAATTCGGCGGCTTTTGGAATAGTTGTAGAAGATCTTTCATATTGCCAATTGTAAGATGTAGTGGCCAAGTCTTCTAGTATGGTATAGGCCTCTTGTGCATTCTTAAAGAAAATTGAACCTCCAGCGGTAGCATCTAGAATGGATTTGTTGAACTTGACAACCCATTGTAGAATAGTTGAATTTGCAACCAATTCAGATAGCCATGTTGAGGACATCGTCTCAAGAGATCTTATACCTTTCTCAAGCCTCCCACAATTGCTATCCACAATTGTTAATCAAAATATGTCTTTCTTGATTTTTTTTTTTTTTTTTTTTGCCATCAACAAAAGCCAAATTTGTAGTAGTAACCTTAAAGTAAGATCTATCAATTCTCATGAATATTAAGCAATAAAAAAATCGTTCTTTGGATCCCGACAACGGTGCCAAAAACTTGATGCGCAAATTTCGTGTTACCACAAGTGTACAGGTCAAGTTATAATATAAGACAGTTAAGTTTCGAATATCATTCCACTGAGGATCCAATTGTGAAGGTTTAAATCACATAGCTATTTTAGAATTAAATCAATTTTATTTGAGGATTCGACTTTAAGTTGTGAGTTAAGAAAACAAATAAGAAAAGTAAGTAAATTTGGAATACAAGAGTCAAAGAGAGTTCTAGGGTATTGAATCCTTGTTTAATTCATTATGCAACATTCTAGGGTTCATGGAATTTATTGTAATTCATATGCTTAAGTCTAGAAACATAAATCTGAGTAATTTTCTATCAAAAACAACCTTTTCTCCTGCAACCTAATTGATTACTAACATCTTGAAATCATTATAAGTCACATGGCATTAGGAGTATTTTTTAGCAACTTTCATTGTTAACCTAACTATTTGCATGAAAGATTAACAACAATCTATTGTTCTAGATCCAATTAGACATACAATTCCTTCAATCATACATCTAATCTAACATGCATAGATGACCAATCAACAAGAATTAAGCACAATAACAATGAAAAGCATATTCATTACAACAATCCATGAAAAGTCTACAACATTAACATAACTTTATAAACAATTCATCAACACCCTAAAACCAAAGAGTCTAGCCACTCATAGTTTTGGACAACATGTTCAAGACTAATTTCAACGTAGAAAGAGTGTAAAGAAAGGAAAACTCTACTGTAAAAAGCTCTTGATTGAGGAGGAACCGCCAAGATGTCCTTAATCTTCACGTTAGAAGCTCGAACGACACTAAACTCTCTTTTAAACTCTTTTTCTCTTCCTTGTAGCCAACTCGCTCTTTGAGGCTCTGTATTGTGTTGTTCTCTCTGCCTAGGGTTGCTGAAAACCCTTCAATTTATAAACTTGGCCGCCTAAATTTCTTTCCAAACATGCAGATTTTTCAAATTAGGAAAGTTGGCGCCGGATCATTGTAAAGCAGCGTCGTGTTGCTGATCGACATCAAAAGGTGGCGTCGCGTCACTATGAGATGGCACTGCTGTGCTGTGTGTCATTGATTCCTACCCTCAGCGTCGTGCTGCAACGCCGCACCAGCGCTGCTGCACTTCTTGTATAGCTGCTCTCGAGAAAAATCGCCGTGTCGCCAGCTGCCCTATTTTTAGGGATTTTGTGATTTTCTTCTCTTTTTATCTTGATTGTGGCTCAGTTTGGTTCTTTTGGCTTTCAAATTTTATTTTCTTTATATTGACCTAAAAACCATTAGCGAACAAGTGAAATCTAATAGAAACTTCATTTATTGAACAGGATCAAGAGCAAAAAGTTTTTAAGCTTAAACGATCAATTTATGGGTTAAAACAAACTTTTAGATCTTGGAATATAAGGTTTGACACTACAATAAAATCTTATGGCTTTAAACAAAATGTTGACGAAAAGGATTGTCAACACCATTATAGTCTTCCTAGTGTTGTACATAGATGATATCTTACTCATTGGGAATGATGTAAAATTCCATACTAACGTTAAACTAGTTAGCAACCCAATTTCAAATGAAAGATTTGGGAGAAGCTCAGTATGTTCTTGGAATCCAAATTGTTCGAAATCGCAAGAACAAGACGTTAGCTTGTCTCAAGCATCATATATTGACAAAATGTTGTTAGATATCAAATGCATAATTCCAAAAGGGGTTTGTTATCTTTCAGGCATGGAATTCATCTGTCAAAAGAACAGTGTCCTAAGACACCTCAAGAAATTGAGGATATGAGACGAATTCCCTATGCATCAGTAGTTGGTAGTCTAATGTATGCCATGTTATGTACACGACCTAACATATGTTATGAAGTGGGAATAGTCAATAGGTATCAGTCCAACCTAGGATATGATCATTTGACTGTCATTAAAAATATTCTCAAGTATCTTAGGAGAATGAGAGACTATAAGCTCGTGTATGATGCTAAGGATCTGATCCTTACAAGTTACACTGATTCTAATTTTCAAGCCGATAAAGATTCAAGGAAATATATATCGGGATTAGTATTCACTCTAAACGGAGGAGCAGTAGTATGGAGAAGTATTGAGCAAAATTGTATTGTTGGCTTTACCATGGAGCCTGAGTACGTAGCTGCATGTGAGGCAGCAAAGAAAGCTGTATGGCTTAAAAAGTTATTATCTGATTTGGAAATAGTTCCAAATATGCATTTGTGTATTACCCTTTATTGTGATAACAGCGATGTAGTTGTAAATTCTAAAGAACCTAGAAGTTATAAGTGCGGAAAGCACATTGAGCGCAAATATCATCTCATAAGAGAGATTGTGCAATGAGGAGACGTAATCGTCAAATAGATATCTTCAGAGCATAACATTGCTGATCTATTTACAAAGTCTCTGACGGCTAAAATGTTTGAGACTCACCTAATAAGTCTAGAACTACGAGTTATTTAATCTAGAGCAAGTGGGAGAAAACCATGGGTATATGAATGCCCTAGTTTATTGTATTTGTTTGTTTTTCCCTATCTTAAACTCAATATTATGTATATATGACATCACTGGAGTTTTAGTCCAAATGGGAGTATGTTGGGTTTTATGTACTAAAACTCGTGGTTTGTAAATGATAAACATATTCTATTTTTAATAAAGTTAATATTGAAGTTTATTCAGTATAGATGATATTGAATATGTGAGTTATGTATAAATCTAAAATCCAATAAACTAAGAATCCCTAGCTATAGTATGAATACTTAGACTTCATGTGTAGACATAAAAATGGATCAAGTTTAAGTGAAAGTCAAAACAATCTATAGTATAGGGATAAGACTCGGTACCTTATCTTAGAGACACTACGGATGTGGCCTACTTTGTATTTGATACAAACGATGTGATCCTACATTGTTCATGTAAAGACATGAGGTAGGGGCATTCTATGCAATGAGTTTGCATAAGACTGGACCATGAGGTAATCACTTTTACTTTATAATGTTGTTTACTGTTAAGACTGATTATTTCAATATGATAACCTAGGTAACTCGATCTTAATCCTAGACTAACTATGAACTCCTGTTTATTTGGCATTATCTTTTGATTTGCATGGGTGAGAGTGACCCGAGTTCACCGATTCAATAAACCTACCATTTTAGGGATAAGACCGAGTAGATATCTGAGGACATAGTCTTGTCAGATGGAGTTTGTTCCTACCTAATTCTAGGATAGTAGAGAAGTTGTTCCCTTAAGTACTGACTCTGAGTTGAACAAGGGGCCCCATCCTCTCATTGGCCTGAGAGGAACTCAGTTTGGTGGTTGGACCACAAACTAATTGTTCATTAAAGGATCAATGGGACTTCAGGAACATAAAGTAATTATAAGGATAAAGTAATTATAAGGATAAAACGGTAATGTTGACCCAGTTATAATAACGAACAACTTGTGAAATATCGACTTACTACTCATGGTTATATCAAGTGGATAGAAATATATCTATAGTGAGGAAAGTGCAACTACTAGGCTATAGTGGAATGTCCCGATAGTTAACGAATGGTGATTACTAGGTTAAAGAGTTTAACCGGTTTATTTCGGATCATTGGAGCTCATGATCTGTAGGTCTATTAGGTACCATGTTAGCTCATATTGGACTAAATCTTAAAACAGTTTGATGAGTGAAATTGAAATGTTCAAATTCGGTTTAGGGAGTAAGTATTAATTATACAATTTGCTTAAACGTATGATCGTTTAATTATGAATTAAATGATAATAGAGAGTTGGAAATATTTAAATGTGATTTAAATATTTTTCACATGAATAGAGAGATTCATCGGATTGAGAAAAGTCGAGATTAGTGGAAAAATTATTAATTTAATATTTAATATTAATTTAATACAATTAATTAAATTATTTAATTAATCATTTAAAATTAATTATTTGAATTAATTTTATTTAATTTTTAATATTAAATTAATATAATTAATTAAAATTTTTAATTAATTATTAATTTTATTTAAAATTAATTAATTGAAATAGTTTTATTTAAAATTAACAATAAGTTCATTTTGTAAATTCAATTTTTGAAATTCAATTTTGCATGAACTTAAGGTGGTCGTGTTTCTTTCTAAAACCCATTTGAAGCTCATGAACACATCTCAAATCCCACTTAATTAGTTACCTACTTGGTGTCTTATTGAGCTTAATTTGATTTGCATGGTTTCTTCTTTAAATAGAAGTTGATTAACATCAATTAGGATTTGATGAATGCTGAGAATTCAATCAAATGTTAACTCAAAACTCTCTCCAACCTTCAAACTTACTCCAAATTCATCTCAATTTGGATCCCACAATTCATTCTAAAGCCAGAGATTAACAAGGAATACTCTAGTGGTGGTGAACGAAATGTTTGTGATTAGAATTAACAAGAGGATTATTTCAACTTTGAGTTACATGAATGTAAGTTTCAAAGCTCTGTGTTTTGGGTTTATGAGCAAGCATGTTTAATCCTTAAAATTGATGTAGTTAGAGTGTTTTAGATTCAAATTGCTTCTACATGCATATTCTTTACTCTTTCAAAATTGATATTTTAGGAATCTATTAGACACAAAAATTGATAATTTATGAACCTATTATACGTTTTTTAAAGTTCAGGAACTATACATAGACACAAATCTAGAAGTTTATGCATGGGCTAAACTTTCTAACTTTGGATAAATTTATACCTCTATCGTGAAGTTTTAGATATGCCATTGTAGTCTCTTCTACTCTCAAATTCCTCCCAATTTTTTGAAGTTCTCCCAAATCTTTCAAATTGTTTGAAAAGGTTATTATCTATTTTAGTATTAGACATGAACATATTATAATAAGCAATTTATAATTATTTGGTATGCAAATATTTCATATCTTCTATAAGTTTATAATTAATAATTAATTACCAATAATTGATATTATTTTGTGATTATTTTTCCATTCTTTTTTTTAAATTTATGTTCTTGCATCGATATTTACAATATACATCTAAACGTTGGCTTATTTTTATAGAAATGATGATTAAAATGGCCAATTATCGTTTAATTAAGTAGAATCAAAGTTTCATTAACTAATTGTGATAATTTCCATCAATTATCAATTTTCATAAAAATTTCATAAAAATTTCGATGAAAAAGATGGAAGAATTGCATAGAGGGCCCCTAGGAGCCTAAATAAAAATTAACTAAAAGTTTGAAATTTAATGAATTTTGGTCCTCTGTAAGTCAACACCATGAGAAATTAGCACTTTAACCCCAAATGCACTCCTCCTTCTTCGTTTTGCAACTTTTTTTAAAAAAAAAAAAAAAAAATCTAATTTTCAGTTTTCCTCGATTAAATGACATAGATAACCAAAAATAAGGAACTCAAATGCAAAATAAGTACTTTTTTTTTTAAAAAACCAATGAATTTTGACCTTTTGCTTATTGCATTACTGTGTGAAATGACCACTTTAACCTTAAATGCATTCTTCTTCTATTTTATTAGTTTTGCAGTGTTTTTTTTTTTTTTCCTGAGTTTCTTCTTGTTTTTTTCCCTTTTCTTCTATGATTCTTTTTTTCTACATTTTTTTTTTTTTACTTTTGTTCTTTTTTCTACTTTCTTTCTTTCTTTCTTTCTTTCTTTCTTTTTTCCCTTTTTTTTTTTTTTTCTGCATTTCTTTCTATCAAGTATCACACATAGAGTATAGGGCATTAGAGCATCAAACATCGAGTGAACTTCTAAATTGAGCATAGAGTGTACCACATAGAGTAAGTATCAAGCACAAGTATTGAGCATTGCATTATCGAACATTAAGTGAACTTCTGGATGAAGCATAGAATGTAGAGCATAAAGCATCGAGTATCGTATATCAAGTATCGAGTATATAGCATAGAGCATATAACATAGAGCATAGAATGTACAGTATCAATCATCAAGCATTGGGTGTCAAGAAAACTTATGAATCATAGTGCACAAATGTTTTCAAGGTTGAATGGATAAATTCACAGGGTCTTGATGCAAGCAAAAGACCATTTTTCATTCAATTTCAAAAAGGTACTCATTGTTCGACGAGATTTTCGAAGAAATTTAATTCGTGGAACTTGAACTTCGTATTTGTATTAATTTCAGTGTTGTGAGTGCAATCTCTAATATTTGATCCTTTGATTCTTTCTCTAGACAAAATAAACTTTAATCCTTAGGTTTGTTGATTTTCTTAGACGATCAGCCTTTGGGCTTGATGATCTTCTTGGGTGATCAGCTTGTAGGCTTGTTGATTTTCTTGGGTGATCGACCTTTGGGCTTGGTGATCTTTTTTGGTGATCGACCTTTAGGCTTATTGATCTTCTTGGATGATCGGCCTTTTGGCTTGTTGATCGACCTTTGGAGTTTTTTGACTTCAAAAGCTTTAGAGAAAGTCTTCTAATCTTCCAAATGTCCTTTAAGCTTTTGTCTTTAAATCTTCAAGAGAGTTATAATCTTCCAAACTTTAGTCTTCTGATCTTCAAAGCTTTAAGAGTTTTGCATTCTTCAAAGCTTGTATTCTTCAGATCTTTTGAGCTAAAGGGGTTGTGTTCTTCAGATATTTAGAGCTTCAATCTTTGGATCTTTGAATATTTGGAGCTTCAGTCTTTAGAATTTGATTAGAACTTCAAGGTCTTGGAATCTTCAGGATTCCGTCTTCAGAGCTTCAGAGCATTAGCTCTCCATTGTCAATGCTTCCCCCTCTTTTCAAATAAAGAGATAAAACCTCTATTTATAGAGTTTCTATGAGACTTCATGAGCTTGAGCCCAATTGCTTTTGGGCCCAAAAATTGGGATTGGGCTTGGGCTCAATATCTTCTTTGGCCCAAAAAAATTCACAATGGACTTGGATTGGGTTGGGCTTTTGACTCGAGCGACTTTAATTACTCAGCCCAATCTAATTTATGAATTCCACAATGCATTTGGACTTTGTTATGATGACGTGGCGAAATTTGGTTGGCCGAAATTTCTCATTCAACACTCATATTTCATTTGGCCCCCTAAAAGGGGTAATCCATACAAAAACCCGTTTTCTTCCTCACTTGCTCTTCATACAAAAATTCCTCTCACTATTTTTTTTCTTTTTTGTCTTTGTGTTTTACTAGTTCATCTTCCTTCCACATCCCCCTCCACCTCTATTCATTTTTTTCCTTCCTTTGCATTTTTTTCCCTCTTCGTTCTACATTTTTTTTTTTCGAAGAAAAATTTTGCATTTGTGTTTGATGAGGCACAAGAGAAAGGAACAAGAAGCGAGAGGAATGAGTGAGAAGCAAGAGGAAGAATCCAAACAAACGAGAAAATTGAAGGAAAAAAATTGTTGTTGTATCTAACGAGGAATAAGAGAAAGGAGCGAGAAGCTAGAGTCAAAACAACACAAGTTTTAAAGTCAAATGAGTACTTTCACATGTGATTTACATACCAAAGATAATTTTTCATTCATTTTTTAATGTTGAACCAAATTTTGGTTGGCCTCTCTATACAAATTTCACTCTTCCATCCATATCAACATTTCCACCCCTTCTCTCCGTCCTACGCCTAACCTATATTTCACTCTCTTTTTGTTTCCCTTTTAATTTTTTTTAATATATATATATTTAAAAAGAAAAAAAAAACATTTAGCAGCCCATAATCCTTTTTGAAAAGTGGGTCCGGATCTTTTTTCTTTTGTTCATTTCTTTGCTTTCTCCATACGCATGGAACGTCCAAAAGAATTGAGAGAACAGAGACGGTGACCTCGATTCGAAACTGTACAACTTTGGCCAACAACGAAATTTGATTCCCATTTGAGTAGGTAACATCCTAAGCATTCAATCCAAATTTTCCTGTTCTGCCAAAACTAACTTTGGCGTCCCTCTGCTGTTCTTTCTTAGTACCTTCACCATTTGTTTTCTTACTCCACCACCTTCCTCATCGTCAATCATCGATTACCCAATTTCAGATCAATAGCAGGTTATTGTCCGTATGTATAGATTCAGCTCACAGGCTTGAAATTTTGTTTCCTTGTTCATACCGTTTTGACTTTTTCAGAAGTTACCGTTTGTAGAATTTCAATTTTCGATTGAGTTTTGATCTGAAATTAGGGTTTGGAGAGAAAAATGTTATGGTTTTCGGTTGAGTTATTGCTTTTGTTTATTAATTCAATGTCCTTTTTATTATCATGTTTATATCTTAAATGGAGGATAAATTTAAGTTTCGTAATTTGGTTGGTGCTTTGTTGTCTAGAATTATCTTTCCTTACTATTATTGATTTTTTTGGTAAGAGACGGAGATATTATTGACAAAAATTAAAGAATTTACCAGGGTATATAAAAACCAAGGCCGTTAAAGGAGTCCATTACTAACTACAAAAACATACTCCAATTCAGAAGAATTACTCCAAACTGATAATTATAAAAAGGACGCACTAAACGTCACTGCATCTCCATACCCCTAAAAATTCTACTATTCCATTCAAACCACACTCCCCACAAGATCAAGCCTGCTACAAGACTCTTCCTTTTTCTTGTAAGGGAAAGTTCATCATTATCCCCTCCAACATAGAGAAGAGTCCCTATTACACACCATAGCAACCCCAAACACCCTAATAATCCGACTCCATAGGGACGAAGCAAATGGCAGTCTCACAAAAGAAGATTGAGATCCTCCTCTTGTCAACTAGGGCACACGCAAAACTAAGGAAGAAAATCGCTAGATGTGACCTGGGTGTTCACTCTACCATGTAAGACTTACCAAGCAAAGAACCTTACTTTCTTAGAAGAAAAGACTGAGGTCCCTAGGGGGAGAAAGAAAACAAAGAATGAGGAAAAATGATTGATGTGAGAATCCTTCTGACTAGTTAGGAACCCAAACTCGAACATCCCTTTTATGAAAATAAAAACTCTGATCGGAGATGGTGGAAAGAAGTTCAACTACCTGACTATCTCCAAAGACTCGTGATTACTCAAAGGACGAGAAAACAAATGTCACTAAATGTTACCTCGAATACTCTGATGAGTTGGCTAGTTGGCAGGACCATGTAATATAAAATTTTTTTCTATTTTCTTGTTTTGCTAAAATTTTTTGAAGTCAGCATCCTCTAAATCATTTATTATATGTGACAAAATAATTTGATAGACACAACGTTTGTGTGTGCATGCCACGAAGGTGCAAGACGTAGTTTAGATTCTTTACTCTCAATTGTTACTACTGGGCTCTATACCATTTATATTGCATTCATGATTCATGATCAATAAAGCATGATTTGGTGCAGTTTTCAGCTGTCATTGTGCTGCATAGGAGTCTCATTGTTCAAGTTCCATCTTCCCAGCATTTATTTAGTCTTAGCAATGGTTCTTGTTGGTTCTTTGCAACTGTCCTATCATTTGGGACCGTGGAGAAACTATTTGCATGAAGAAAATCTTAAGGTACAGAAACCTTCTCCCCTGCCTCCAGATAATATGTATTAATAAGTCTCAGGTAAATTGTGTTTCAATGTCTCTTTTTGTTCTTATCCAAAACTTAATTGTTCTTTACAGTTTACCTCTCAGAGCTATAACATACGACTACTGAATGTAGCTAGTCCATCGTCTCTTTTAGTAAGTTCTTTAAACACTTTGGTTGTTAATTTTAAAATCAGAACATAAAAACTTATTGTCCTTGGAGATATCAAGAATGTCTCCCTTGTATCAAAATTTGTTTGGATGCCTTCAATGTGTATTTGGGTGTGTATGTTTGACGTGTTGATTGCATATGGAAATTCTTGCCTTTAAGAATAAATATTTGAGAATCTTTCTTATTGCAGTTCCAGAAGAACACTTGGAGGACTCATTTATTTAGCATGAAATACCCACCTAATTACATTGTGCCTTCTAGATGCAATGTACTCAGGTGCCAGTCGTCATTGATGACAAACCAACCGCTGGATCCCCCTGGGATGAAGGCTGCTATAGTGGCATTGACAAGGTGAGTTTTGTCCGGGTTCATGTATCAATATTCAATGCCAAAACCATTTTCCAGCTTTGACTTATGTAAGATTGTTCTCACTGTCATAGGGAGAAATAAAGATATTATCTTTATCCCTGTTTCCACACTCATCTACTATTAACATCAAAGCTACTGCGTTCTTCATAAAAAAATCACCCCATCTGGATGTAGTTTACATCAGTTTATTACTTTGTTCCCAAATATCAGTTCGCATTTCTAGCCCAGTTATGAAACATCTATGTCAGTTTTTGGCCATGACATATAGGAAAATTTTCAGTAGAATTTTATATGGATACATCATTGCTTACACGGGTGATGTTGGATAAATGTATTACAATTTACATCTAATCATTTGAGACAAGTCAAACTAAGGACAATATTAGAGCTTTCAGAAAACATTAAATTAGGGATTTTGGATCAGCCGCATTTTCGCAAAATACTTGATTGAGTCTCTACCATCTGAGAAAATATTCTTTGCATTGTCCCAGAAAAGATATCCATCCATCATCATCATCCTTCCTATGAAGAATACCTACAGTATCTCCAGAAAACCATTTTTCCTTCAGGCTTCAAATGACTGGTACATTTTATTCTCTCACTCCTGGCTTTTTGGTCGTATTTCTCACATCTCTACTCTCTCTCTCTCTCTCTCTCTCTCTCTCTCTCTCACACACACACACACACACACACACAAAAAAAAAAAAAAAAAAAAAATGTTATTCAAGGAGAACTTCACATTGTGGTAGCAGTGTTGGATGTATGAGAGAGAAACTGAAAAAGTATTCCAGTATCTTAAGGTTCTTAGGGGCATACAATTTTTCGAATCTACATTGAAGTGTTATTAGGATGAAACCCCATTATGGCAGGCTCAATTGGAGCTTTATCTAGGACCTTGTGCTACGAACTATACTTTCCTTCTTGAGGTAAATTTAAATGCATTGGTAGCCAATTAACCACACTAATAATAGTGTTGCAAAATAAGAAATTAGCGAGTCATCTTATCTGTGTTGAAAAATTGCTAGCATAGTTAACAGCGGGGACACTAACATGGTGATTTGATTAAAAGTTGTGTGCTTATATCATGAAAACTCAAGTAGAAGGTGGCCATTAATTTAGGGAGAAAAATTGTAGTTCAACCTAATATATGAAATTAAGCATGAGGACTTCAGTTTTTTCATGGTGTTACCATAATTGTAATGGTACATTCAGTGTAACTATTCTATGGTCTTTGTTGAGGAATTACCATTTTTTTCCCTAATATAAGTTATTTATTTCAATTTAGTTAGAGATATTTATGGGCGTATAATCTTAAAGCTAAATATATGACTTTGTCCCTGAATGTATGTGCGATTTTCAATAAGTTACTTCAATCTTCTGAAAAAGTGTACATATTAAGTTTTATCATTTAGTTCTTTCTTGTATTCTAGTATACGCTAAAAAAATGGCTCAAGTAAATTGTTATGGGTTGTCTTATGTGAAATGGCTATCTTTTTTCTTTTTCTTTTTTTTTTTTTTTAATATGAGGGAGTTCAAATCAATAAAATTAAAGTATAGGATAGTTCCATTTCAACTTAGTTACTAAAATATATGTTTTAAGGTTTAATGATACAGTAAAGACTTGACCCAAAAACCTTATCATATGGAGGATGAAACTAAAATTTTTGGAAGGCTAGGGACAAAATTGAAAAGTGACACAAACATATAAAGCCATAAAGATATATATTTAGTTTAACCTTAAGTGTGATGTTTTCTGGGATTTGTCTTGTGGTCTCTTGAAATTAATTTGCATCTTCATCTTTGAGTAATTAATAATATTTCCATTGTTGCAAAATATTCATTTGTCTCTTAGATCATTCATTTAGTTTCTACATGAGCTTGAAGATTGAAATTGATCGTATTTGAGCTTTACTGGTTTTTCACATTTGATCATATAACGCAGGTTTTGTAATGTATTAGGTGCTTGTCCTCCTCCGGTGGTTAATTTGGTTCCTGCGGCTTGTATTATCATGTTTGCTGTATGGGGTCTTGGACCATTTTTGCATTATACGAGAAGCCTATTCCATGTATGTTGACTTAACTTCTGTTTCCTATGCTGCATCAGCATTGTTTGTTCATTCTTCTTTACTTGTTCTATTGTTTTCATATTGTTTGATAATTTTCCTGCAGAATGATAATAACTGGAAGAAAAGTCGGACATATAACATCATGACCTTGTATCTTCAACCATTACTGCTGTGGACTGGAGCAACACTTATTTGCAGGTCCTTGAGATATAGCTTTTTATATGTCAAGAATTGGACTGATCTTTTCAGTCGCACTTTCAAGGATATTTTTCTCACTCATTTAGTTTGATATTCCTGATCTTGCTTTTGCAGAGCTTTAGATCCAGTAGTTTTACCTACAGAGTCCAGCCAAGTTGTGAAGCAACGAGTGTTGAACTTTGTTAGGTCATTGTCCACTGTGCTGGCCTTTGCATATTGCTTATCTAGGTGAGTATATGAGATCTTGTCGTTGGAAATGTTCAATGAGTTTACCTCTGTAATGAAGAATCTACCATTGCTATGAACAGGATAAGTTAGCTAGTAAGGATATGTTACCCTTACCCGAGGCTTTTTTGCTTATGAATGTTAAAATATTCTAAAATTCAATTTTATTAACCCTTGTCTTCCTTGGTCCCCTTTTTTCTTTTTGCTGCTGCCTGTGTAGCATGATTCAACAAGCACAGAAATTCTTCTCAGAGAGTACTGAATCCAGTGACGCGAGAAATGTATGTTCAGTGTGACATAGCATTTTTAGTCTATGCTTAATAGATATCATGTTATTAGTGGTTTCTGATGGTTGATGAACATTTATGTGAAGATCATTTTATTGTGACAAACCCAGCTGTCTTTTGTTGCAATCTCAGTGTTGTATGGTATGTGACATTATACTTGAATGCACCATTTGCTTATCTTTTCCACGTTCTTGTATGATGCAATTCAGCACAAGCTATAGAAGCTGGCTACTTACTTTCACTTTGAAGACAATTTGAATGGCATCCAATTTCTTGTTTATCTCAGTATCAGAAAGAAATTGTTCAAACAGCTTTGCATTCCTGAAATTACTAACTTCAAGTAACGCACAGTATATGCAGCTATTGGTTTTTGGTTTAAATTGTGCATTGATATCATATTATATGGGTTTCTGTGTCCTTTGAGATGTGATTCTCACTGAAACTTTTGTTTCATGCTTTATCTAAAACCATGGAAGTGTGATATAAGTTCTATGCCTATGTGCAGATGGGCTTTCAATTTGCTTGGAAAGCTGTATACTCTGCCGTATGGGTTGCCGCTCTCTCATTGTTCATGGAGCTGTTGGGCTTTTCAACCCAAAAATGGCTTACAGCTGGAGGTCTTGGGACTGTATTGCTGACATTAGCTGGCCGTGAGGTACTTTTTGATTATTATGGCTTGTGTTCTCTGTTTCTTTCAAGTTTATTTGAACTAATTTCAGATTTTCTCACTGAACCTAGATTTTCACCAACTTCCTCTCAAGTGTGATGATTCATGCAACTCGTCCTTTTGTTGTTAATGAGTGGATCCAAACGAAGATTGAGGGCTACGAAGTTTCTGGCACTGTTGAGGTTTGTATGTTTCTGTTGAACATGTAGCATAAAATATTGATGTCAAACAAGTAATACGCTGAAATCTAGTCTTTAAATGTGCTCCAATGTCTTAATTTAGAAGTTCTAAACTCTTAAGGTATTGATAGAAACATTAACATGTTGTATATGAACGAAGATGTTGGACACTTACTTTCATTTCAATCAACTGCAGCATGTAGGGTGGTGGTCGCCAACAATCATTAGAGGTGAAGATCGTGAAGCAGTTCACATACCAAACCATAAGTTCACCGTGAATGTCGTTAGAAATCTCAGTCAAAAAACTCACTGGCGGATTAAAACCCACCTTGCCATTAGCCATTTGGACGTCAACAAAATCAATGTGAGCATTTTATTTTGATCTTCTTTATATGAATGTATGTATATACGCTACATAGAGCACACATATTTTATGATGATTGTATGCTTATCTCTCCACAGAACATTGTTGCAGACATGCGGAAAGTCTTGGCGAAGAACCCTCAAGTTGAACAACAGAGATTGCATAGAAGAGTATTTTTGGAAAACGTGGATCCTGAAAATCAGGCACTTTTGGTCAGTATTCGACATTTTGGCTTAAATATTATGTTTCTTTCCGGAGTTCTCAATTGTCCACAAAGTTTGAATAATTTAAATAAACTTCTCCACTTAAATGTGGAAAGCACACTTAAATGGAAGTGATTTTGGTAATGGAAAAATGATTTTTGCAAACATGCCCTGAAATGTTGCAAATGTAACATATTCATTTGATGAATTTTGCCTACCTGAATAAGGACTAAATGAGTTGTTTGCTGCATCTTTAAATGTGCTCGCCTTACTTAGTATGGTGGAATGACAATACTTGGAAGGACGATTTTAAAGTTAGAGTTCTCTTAGATTGGCACCATTTTAGATCTTGACTTATCCTGAATTTATTAGATTGGGGGATTAATCATTTGACTTAATCTTCATAACATTATAGTTTTAGGATCTGGATTGTTGTCAAGACAAACTGATAGATTATGGCATGCACCTTTTTTAGACAACGTCATAAATCCTTGTTTGTTTATATCAAAACTGTAGGGGACTCTCTCATGTTTCCTAACTCTCATGTTTCCTAACTGATTTTTATGTCCTATTTTTGCTAGATTTTGATATCGTGTTTTGTTAAGACTTCACATTTTGAAGAATACCTTTGTGTAAAGGTAATTGATCTTTTCTGCTTTATTATTTTTATTATTCTCATTTTTTTAAATACATTTTCCTAGATACTTTTCATTCTTTCAACTTTCTACTAAAGAAGTTTCAGAAATTCCATGAATCCATTTTAACTTGTTATTTGATGCATCAGGAAGCTATAATTTTGGATCTTCTTAGAGTCATTAGACATCACCGGGCTCGACTTGCAACACCAATCCGCACAATGCAGAAGATGCATAGTGATTCAGACATGGAAAGCGTTCCATTTTCTGATTCAATATTTGGCCACCGTGGTGCGACTTTGAATCGCCGCATGCTGATGATTGAGCCCCCTTACAAAGTTTATGGAGAAGATAGAAAGCAAAGCCATAGCAGGACATCACGCACAACGGGAGAACAAAATGGTAAGCCCGTTGCACGGTCATCGGGTGACAGCAAGGCTGCCAAAGAGACAATGTCATCTGATAGAAAGACAGAAGTCAAGACTGGAGGAGATGCTGATACAAAAATGCATCCCAAAGTTTCGATGTCAACCTCTGAAGATAAATCAAGCAATGAATTGAAACATAAACCATCATCAAGGTCTGCTGCAAGTACCAGTACCTCTGATATGCCAGATGCCAAAACAACTAAATTAGATGCTGATAATTCAATGGAAGATTGCAGTCCCAAGCAATCCGAAAATAGCTTGGGAAGTAACAAGCAGAACTTCAAGCCTTCCCTTCCTGTTGTTTCCTTTCCGGAAGATGTTAAGAAACCAGAAGGAACTACTTCAGCAGCAGCTTCACAGCCAAGGATAGAAGGTGAGCAGACAACAGTTTCAAATCCATCGGTAACAAAGCCTGGCGTGGAAGAGAATATAATCCTTGGTGTTGCTTTGGATGGCTCCAAGAGAACACTTCCTATTGAGGACGAAGTACCTACCGCATCGGGAGCAAAAGATTTGGCTGCATGCAGGAATGGGAACAGTGCGAATGGAGCAACAACGGCAGATAAGAACATGAAACGTCAGTCTCCTTCTTCCCCTACCACATCTTCTAGTGAATAGTGAGACTAGTTTGATACAGGGGATCCAAGATTATTTGGTAAACAACTTTTTTGACCGAGAAGTTTGCATTGACACCCTATAAAGTTGCCTTTTCTCAGTGCTGCAACGAAGTATTCTCACCTGACTACAGTTTGCAACGGAATTGTACATTTGTGTCATTTTGAATCTTGTTTCAGTTAATTCTGAAGCAACAAACTGATTATTACTTTGGGGAGCAGCGACCGTTGATGACAACACTTTGTTTGGGTTGGTAACGTTTTAAAGAAGTTTCAGTTGCAATTTCTTGATTTAGAGCGTTTTGTACATAAAACATGTATCTTGAACTATAAATTATGTGTAGACTAACAAAGGACGGTGCAGGATTGAATCAATACCTTTTGTAGAAATATCTGAATTTTCTTCAGGAGAATACCACCAGGAATTTCTCATATAATGAACAAAACGCTCAGTTTGCAGTTCTGTTACAAGATCTTATGCAAATGAAAGCTGCTCGTCTGAGACATTTTCTTTGTTTATGATGTAATAACATACTCTGAGTCTTTAGATCACCATTTTGTGGGTTTCTTTTAATCATTATTGGATATTAAAGGGTTATTTATTTATTTTGTATTTTTTATTTATCTTCTTGATTTTGTGGCTAGGTTGACGTGTTTATTAGTATGCGTCATTTTATGGCTTGATGCTAAATGTTGGGTTACTTGAATTTTGTGTAATATATTAGTTGATTGTCGAGTAATTTGTTGGTAAATTGGTGTATATATTAAGATTTGAGGTTTGTTTAGGAGGTTGGGCAAATTCTGACTATTTAGTCCTGATTTTGGCAAAACATGGGTCTAGAGGAATAACAAATTTAAACTTTTCATTTAGAAAAATAGCAAGCCAATTTTTCTTTGGTAAAAGTGAAAATGAATTAAAATAATAATAAATTCAAAATTGTAAAAATCAAAAGTGAAAGAGTAAAGAATATGCAAGAGAAAGCAATTTGAATCTAAAACAATTTAATTACATCAATTTTAAAGATTAAATATGCTTGCTCAACAATCAAAAGATAATGTTTATGAAACTTACATTGGTGTTGTTCAAAATTGAAGAAATCATCTTATTGTTTTTTATCATAAACACTTCGTGGACTACTATTAGAGTCTTCTCAACAAATCTCCGACGAATTGTGAGATTTAGATATTTTATGAATTGAAAGGAAAATGGAGTTATTGAGAGAACTTGGTGCTCTTGTTTTTAAGAGCAAATTCTAGCAAAAATTATTAACCCAACTTTAACCAACCTTTTTCAAAGAGGAAATCATGCAGCTTGATTCATCCTCAAGTAGAAACTTAATCAACTCTTGATAGGTGGCATCTTAGTGTTTTCAGCTTGGTGCTCTTGTTTTTAAGAGCAAATGCCTTTTAATTTTGAATTTCTAAAAATCCAAAATTAAAATGAATTGTTTCCTTAAAATTAATTTTAAATAGAATTAATTCAAAATAATTAAATTTCAATAAAATTAATTCTAAATAATTAATTAATTAAACATTTTAATTAATTATATTAATTTAATATCAAATATTAAATTAATAATTTTGCATTAATCCTGATCTCTCTTAATTTAAATATGAATCTCTATTCACATATATGATATTTAAATCATATTTAAATGTTTTCAACACTCCGTTATCGTTCAATTCATAATTAAACACTCATTTGTTTAAGCAAATCGTATATAATTAATACTTACTCCCTAAACTGAATTCAAATGATTCAGTTTCTTTCATCACACTATTCTAAGTTTTAGTCTGATATGAGCTAACAAAGGGACCTAATGGACCTACAAATCATGAGCTCCAACGATCCGAAATTAATCGGCTAAATCTCTTAACCTAGTTAATCAACATTCGTTAACTACTGGGACATTCCACTATACCCCAATAGTTGTACTCTCCTCACTGAAGATATATTTATGTCCACTTGATATAATCATTATTAGTAAGTCGATCCTTCACAAGTTGTTTGTAATTATAGTAGGGTCAAAATTACCTTTTTACCCTTGTAATTACATCTTGTTTCTTAAGTCCCACTAATCCTCTAATGAACAATTAGTTTGTGGTCCAACCACCAAATCAAGTCCCTCTCGGGCCAGTGAGAGGGTGGCATCCCTTGTTCAAGATCTAGAGTCAGTACTTAAAGGAACAATCTCTCTACTATCCCTAGAATCAGGTAGGAGCGAATTCCATCTCGCAAGACTGTCCCCAACTATCTACTCGATTTTATCCCTAAAATAGTAGGCTTATTGAGTCGGCGAGCTTGGGCCACTCTCACCCATGCAGATTAAAGGATAATCCCTAATAAACAAGAGTTCATAGTTAGCTTAAGATTAAAATCGAGTTATCTACATATTGAAATAATCAATCTTAACAATAAACGACGTAATAAAGTAAAAGTGATTATCTCATGGTCCAATCTTGTGCAAACTCATTGTATAGGATGCCTCCACTCGCATGTCTTTACATGAACGATATCGGATCATATCATTTGCATCAAATACAAAGTAAGCCTTATCCATAGTGTCCTCATGATAAGGTAACCAGCCTTATCCATATGTTATAGACTATTTTGGCTTTTACTTAAACCTGATTCATTTTTATGTCTGCACATACAGTCTAAGTATTCATGTTATAGCCAAGGGTGGTTCTTAGTTTATTGGATTTCGATTTCTACATAACTCACATATTTAATAACATCTTTACTGAATACACTTCAATATCAACTTTATTGAAAATAAAACCCAACAAAAAGTACCCCAAGCATGCAAAGTACATGAGATGTTACAAACTCCCATTAAGAAAAACTAGTAATTAAACTCTAATTAAAACCAACTGAAATTAACAACTTTGAATGGGCTGAGAAATATGAAACCCTGGATTCATCTTCTCTAAAAGTAAAAATCATTTTTGCATTAATCACTTCTAACCTTGAACGACATGAGTAGTGACAGAACGCAGTGACTGCAATCACAACCGACATTGACGACATTCTAGAGACAATTGACGGATGTTGACAAAAGATAGCGAATCTGCAGAAGCTAGTTACTACAACAATGTCAATCGATGAGATCTAAGAGGGAGAGAGAGATATGGTGCGCAACTTATGCACAATGGTTCGCGGTCGTCATTATGCAGTGGCAAGTTGCAGTTGTTGGTGGCTAGTAGTTGACAACGGTTAGTTGTAAGTTAGAGTTTGTGAGTCTCATGCAAAGAAGAAAAATATGGGATTTGCGTTGCGCAAAAGAGAAGATGGAGGGGAGGGGGGTGCAACGCTTTTAGGCTAAAATAACTTAAGTTTTTTTTTTCCTTTTCTTTTTAACTCACATAAATACATACATCAACTCTTAACCTAAATGTTGATTTTTTCTTTTTATGTTCATATTCTCCATCGTATTTATTGTGAAAATATTTGTTATATTTGCTACATTTATTTTTTCCTTATTTGTAATGGGTATTTCTTTTATTTAAGAAAACTCTTTTCTATCAAAGTGTAATAAGAGAAAAAAATACATTTTTAGCATGGTATCAGAGCTATATTTGTGAAACCTTAAAAAAAAAAAAAAAAAAAACCCTAATTTTTCTGAAAAAGCCTTAACCCTAGATCTACTGCCACTGCTGCCTCATACGATGCCGCCGTCGGACACCAGATCCCACCAGACGACGCGTCTCGACCGCCGGACACCACCCTAGTCGTCAGATCTCCATCAGTTCGCCAAGCCTAAAGCCGCCAACGTCCGTTTGCGAGTCACGACGCCCGAAGACGCGAGCTTCCCAGTCAAGTTGATACACATTTTCTGGTATACCGAGCCTGGGTTCGAGTCTCCTCCACTAGCCGACCTCATCTACACTACCGTCTGGGTTTTTTTCAACCAGTAACCGTCATCGATCATCCAGTTTTCGTACCTATTGTTGGCGGGCATTTTTTGTTTGGGTTTGTTTAGGTCGTTGTTTGATTTCTTTTTTAGATCTACTGATTTTCAATTTGGGTTTGTTTATCTCTTCAACATGTCAGACACTAAGGTACCCGTCGCTAAAGTCTTTGACAATCAGATCCATTCCAACACTCCCACTATCCAAATAATGACCATTCGGCTTAACGAGGATAACTTTCTTCATTAGTCCCAAAGTGTTCAGATGTACATTCGTGGACAAGGGAAGATAGGTTATATAACTGGAGAAAAAATCGCTCCAAGTCAAAATGACCCTTCATTTGCTATGTGGGACGCGGAAAACTCCATGGTTATAACTTAGCTCGTCAATTCTATGGTGGAAGACATCAGTAGTAACTACATGTGCTGCTCTACTGCTAAGAAATTATGGGATAGTATGACTCAAATGTATTCTGATTTGGGTAACCACTGAGTTAAATTTTAAGTTGGGTGATATATGACAAGGAGGTAACTCAGTTACACAATATTTTCACTCTTTGAAAAGAATGTGGCAAGAACTTGATCTATTTGAAACATATGAGTGGAAGTCCGCAGATGACTAAAAACATTATCAGAAAACTATAGAAGATGGTCGCATTTACAAATTCCTTGTTGGCCTCAATGTTGAGTTTGACGAGGTTAAAGAAAGGATACTTGGGAAAAGTAATTTTCCAACTATTAATGATGCTTTTTCTGAAATTCGTAGGGAGGAAAGTCGCAAAAATGTTATGATTGGAAAGAAGGTAGTTGACTCAATTGAAAGTCCAGCATCAATGATTGAAAATACTGCAATGAAAGCTTCTGATCAATCCAACAAAACTCATGGAAGTCTCGTGTCTGGTGCGATAACTGCAACAAACCCCACCATACGCAAGAAACTCGTTGGAAATTTCATGGCAAACCTGCAAATTGGAAGAGCTCTAAGCAATTTGAGAGAAATTCCCATCAGCATGCCTCTAATGCAAATATTGTTGATTCCGTCCATTTAAAGAGCAAATTCATCAAATCTTGGAGCTGCTAAAATCCAATTCATCAGGTAATCCTAGTGTTTTCTTGGCACAAACAGGTAATTCCCCCTCAAGCTCTCTCGTGTATAAATTCCTCTCCGGATCATCGGTTTTGAAGCCACTGATCATAAGACTAGTTTCTCTTGTTTATTTGAATCATACTCCCCTGTGTATTGTAAAGAAAAAGTTTGTATTGCCGATGGTAGTTTCATATCTATTGTAGGCAAAGGAACTATTCCCCTAAGTACAAAACTCATATTTTATTTTGTCCTTCATGTTCCACAACTAGCTTGTAATTTATTATTTGTGAGCAAAATATCTAAGGATGCTAATTGTCGTGTTATCTTTTGTTGAACAAATTGCTTGTTTCAGAATCAAAACTCAGGGAGACGATTGGACGTGCTAGGATGATTGATGGTCTCTATTACTTTGATGAAGTTTCAACTAGTCATAAAAAAGTTCAGGGCTTAAGTAGTGTCAATTCTCTTTCTGTTCAAGAAATTATTATGGTTTGGTATCGTAGGTTAAGGCATCCTAATTTCGTTTATTTGAAATACTTGTTTCCAGATATATTTAAAGGAATTGATTGTTCTATTTTCAATGCGAAGACTCTATTTTTGCCAAACATCATCAATCTATTTTTCACCCAAATCTTACAAGTCTTCATCACCTTTTTACTTAATTCATACTGATGTTTGGGGTCTGCCTAAGGTTTTGACTAAAAATGGCAATTTTTGATTCTGTTACCTTTATCGATGGTTACACTCGTTTGACTTGGCTTTATTTACTAACAAAAAAGTCGGAAGTAAAAGAGGTCTTTGTTCATTTTTATAAAATGATTGAGACTCAATTTCAAACTAAAATTTGCATTCTTCACTCTGATAATGGGACTGAATTTTTCAACGAACAACTAACCACTTTTTTGCACGATAAGGCTATTGTTCATCAAGCTACGTGTTGCGATACTCCTCAGCAAAATGGTGTTGCTAAATGGAAAAATAGACATTTTCTTGAAGTTGCTAATGCTCTTATGTTTTCTATGCAAGTTCCAAAATATTTGTGGGGGATGCTGTTCTAACCGTTGTTTACCTAATCAATCGAATGCCTACTAAGGTGTTGAATTTTAAAACTCATTTGCAGCACCTCAAAAAGTTTTTTTCCTATTGCCCGACTGTTCTCGGAGTTACCATTAAAAGTATTTCCGTGTACTGCTTATGTTCATAGCTCTCTAGTTTCCCAAACTAAATTGGACCCTCAGGCCATTAAATGCATTTTTGTAGGTTATGTTTGTCACACCCCTCCCAGATTATCCTCCATAACCCGGAAGAAGATGTGAAGTCAGCAACCTTGACTCCTCTGTAAAGCTCACTGACCAACCATTCCTTTTACCAAAGACGGCCCAGACGAGGTTCTTGAATAGGCAAAGCATCCCGAACTCGCTTGCTACCTGGAAAATTAGAAAACATGGGAAAACGTGAGCTAAAGCCCCGTGAGTGACAAGTTTTGTAAAACTATTTTTTATTCGAAAACAGGCATGTTACAGTAATACGCATTAAAATAAGGATTTGACATGTTAATTCAACAGAAACAGATTTCCACAAATCTTTGTCAATCACGTAAATCCGTTCTAACTCCATAGAATCGTTTTCCAGAATATTTAAATAGAAAACCGTTTGGTTTTTCAATCTTTGCCCTTAGTTGAGGCGGAGCAAAGCTCAATGCTCTCAACGTCGAAAACATCCTTAGTTGGGGTGGAGCAAAGCTCAACACATCCAACGTCGAAATCATCCCTGGCTTCAAGCAGAGCAAGCTCGATGCACTAGCCAGTTTAACCTCTATGTGCACATAGGAATATGACGGGTTGCCCATGTACCTTCTCATGTCCTTGAGTACTGGGTCCCGGGAAAACTCACGAGCCTTCTCAAGGAGATGAGCATTGAGCCTCCTCTTAAACATTTTATCAATCAGTTTGAATAAATCATTCACATGAAACCTTTCATAGAAAACAGGAAGTTTCTTGATAAACCGTTTCTTGCAACATGCCTTTCCATATAGTAAACAATCCGATAAAACATGCCTTTTTAAACATTAAGTTCAAACATCATGCGTTTCATAAGATCAGTTATCACAAAACCATATCACATAAAAATATTTTCAACAAAGTTCAGTTTTGAAAGAAGAAGAGTCACTCACAATTACTTAAGATATTTCCTCTTTTCCTTCCAATCCTTGTCTTCCCAAGCTCCTTGAACGCAAGGGTTTGGGCTTCTAACCCGCAAACTATCTCTGGTAACCGGTTGGACGCAACCCTGCCCTTAAACGCAAGGTGCAGACTAACTCTTCTTACTTTTTCGGATGCGTCGACCTTCCTTGGACGCAAAGTCTAACTTGATCGCATCGTGGTGTCCACCCTTATGTTGAATTCGGATTAAACGCAAGGCTCACCCTTCTCGACGCAAGCCAACTTCTTAACACCAGATGACTTGAGTGTCAAGGTTGTCTTCCTCTTTGGCTGCAGACTTCCTTCTTCAAACGCAATGTTTTCTTCTTTCATCTCTCTTTCTTTCCTTCTATCCAGGATTATTATCACCGAATCATCAGTCATTACTTTTCCCCCAAGGTCCTATTTATAGAGTACTTGTCATTCTACCTCTCCTCCTTTGGTGCCACTTGCTTGCCACATGTCATGTTGCATGCTTAATTAATCATGCATTAGTCCAAGTGTCACTTTGCATGAAATGATTATCATGCTTTCTAACACCTCCTACTTAATGAGGTGTCCCAATCATGTGTGGACTGGCACATAGGCTTACCTTATGCGTCCGTTATGTTCCAATATACAACTACCCAATCATTCCTGTGTTCCTATGAGTTTAGGGACCCTTCTTCCAGATTTAACTTCTTTACTCCCTTTTACCACTCTCAGCTTTGCTACCTTTATTTCCATTTCTCTACCACATTCAATTAGGTATACAAATCTTAAACGCATGCTACTATGTGTTTTGGCTTACCATAAAATATCATACATCAATCTTAATCGCATACTATATGCGTTCAACTTTCTTTTCTTATATTTATTCACAGCTACAAATCTCTCTTTTGTACAATTACACCCTTCTGACCATGTGGTTTACTCTTGACTACCACATCCAACTCAAGTTCTTTCTTTATGCATTTATCCTCTTGCATTCATCTTTATATCATTCCGCGTTCATGACCTTCCTTTATGTCCCTTGATTTTACCCTCTATGCGTTCTCGAATCATATACCAAGGTTATTCCTTTAACCATTTCCTGCTTTAACTTTTCCTATGCGTTTACCCAAGATCTTGATAACATTTTTCATTTATTATAAAGTTAAGCTCTTCCGCGTATAACTTATTAACCAATGGTAGTCACCATCGACTCATAAACCCCTCGTCGCATAGCTAATAGCTGTCCTTAACACAGAACTCCTCAATGCATAGCTAATGGTTCCTCACCTCGTAACTTCCTCAACGCATAGTAAGACCTTACTAATCACTAAAGTCCTACTAGCATATAATAATCCTTTAACGTTTAACATCTCAATTATTAACTATTTAGAATTTCAGTTTCCTCAACGCGTCGCTTTGCCATCACATAGCAATTCTTCAACGCATAGAAATTTTCCAATGCAATAACCTTCAACGCTTAACGGCCTCTTCCACACATGCTATACCGTATTCAGGGACTTCTTGATTAGTCCAATGAACCTTCATAGCACATAGCAAACTCCCAACGCCTAGCCGTTGCTCATCGCATAGTTTTTCAATCCATCGCTAACCTTCAGCGCATAGTTACAACTTATCGCATGGTTTACCAACGCATAGTTGTGATCAGTACTTAATAGTTCTTGTTCCTTTTTCCTCCATATTATTGCTTCATAACGCCTAATGCATTACTTTCCTTCACTTTACTTTCCGACGCGTTGCCAACCTTTCCAACGCAAAGTGCTTTTCCCACGCGATGGTTCTACTCCATTTTACATCATCGACGCATGGTACTTCACCTCATTTTACTTGCCATTATTAACATTTAATCTCGTAACTTGGTAACTCAATATTAACTATTACATGCGTTATAACTTATCCATCTATGCGTCAGCCTGATTTCCAGAATTATATCTACTCTTTTCTTAATACCATTCATTTCAACGCACAGAATTTGTTGGCCATAATTTAGTAATTACACAAATCTTAACTTTTTATTTACATGTTTCGCTAATCCACACTCTTTATCCTTTTATCCTTACCAATTATATAAATACTTAGGTTTTCAGGGACAGGGTATTACAATGTTCCCCATAAGAAGGTGTACAAATGTTTTGACCCCTTGACTCACAAGTATTTTGAGAGTATGAATGTGTCTTTCGTGGAAAATCAATCCTTTTTTAGCCCAACTTCTCTTCAAGGGGAGCCATCTCCTTGAAGAGAATTTTTGGGACACTTGATCTCTCTCAAACATCATTAGTCCTGAAATTATGAGCTCTAGTCCATTGATCCCAAGTGTGAACAATTCTCCGATAGGGGGAGAAACACTACAAACGGATTTGACAGGTCAAAATCCTAAACTTCAATTTTATACTAGAAGAAACATGACTCAAAGGGATAGAAATCAGACAGTCGACCTAACACAGGACCAATGTGATGCTCTGATGAATGATCCTAAAAATCCAGGTATATCTGTCACACCCTCTTTCTAAGACTATTTCGTGGAAAAGCCTATAAAGGAAAGAAGTAGGACAAGAGTGGTTGTGTTCAAGTGTTAGTTTACATAGGCCGTAGATGAAATTTGAATTAGAAGGATTTGATAGAAAGGTTGCGTTGAATGAATTCTGAATCTTGAAATCAAAGTAATTCAGGAAGTTGAGAATTATACTGTGTAGGATAAACAAATCAGGAGAACACAACCATGATTTTAAGCTTAGAAGTAAGACCTAAGGAAGAAAGGAAACCCCATCAAGTGATGGGCAGAGTTAAAAAGAATAGCTGAGAGGTAAGTGAAGTTGGGCGCATACTTAGAGAAAACCATGTTGGGCGCATGGTGAAACAAAGGAAACGCATGATAAAGGAAAAACGTTTGATGGTATGTAATTAAGGTAGACGCATGGTAGTATGCGGTAGAGAAACGCTGTAAGCCCCTGCCTGACATTTGGGGGAGTTGGCAAGTTGAGAAGAAACTATGAAATGGGCAGTGATTAGAAAAAGTGGGCTGAGTAGTATGGGAGAAAAAGTGGCTAAGTGTTGGCCATGCGTTAGTGGAACTACGCGTTGAGAATATGTTGGAAGCCAAGAGGCGTTAAAAAAAAAGTATCTCAGCATGGACACGTGATTGGACGTCATTAGGCGTTGAAGGCCACTAGGCGTTGACGGCCACGAGGCGTTGAAGGCCACAAGGCGTTGGAAGCCACTATGCGATGAAGGTTGGTATGTGTTGGTACATTAAAAGAGTGGCCGAGAGGATCATGCGTTAAATTGGCTATCCGGCGACTGGGCGTTGAACAAGTGTAAAACAGCAAGTTTAAGCTATGTGTTGCTGAAGCTTTGCACGGAAGGTTGCGTCGGCCAACCTAAGTAAGGAGGTGATGGCCGTACTGGTGAGTCGGTGGTATATATATAAGTAAGTACGCCGACTAAATAAACACTTTTAGACATATTTCGAACCCAGATTTACCCCTTTCACAGAAGAACAACGAGGAGAGGTCGAAGAAACTGTTTATGTCGGAGTTAAGTAGGAACCAGATCATTCCCATGGTGAAATTGAAGCTGGAACCAGAAGCTTGACGGTTGACGATAATCTAGACATCATTTGGTGTTTGAAGAAGAGTGAGCTGGGAAGTCGAAGCTAGAGCGAAAGTTTTAAGGGTGAGTAAGTTAATTATTAGCAACTCCTGTAAAGGATGTTTAAGCCAAATTTGAGCAAGAGTATGTTAAATTTTAGGAAGAAACATTCGGAGTTGAGCTACTGCAAGAGCTGTTAGCTGATTCGAGGCAGTTGGAGTTATTTGAGGATAGTTCTCCAACGAAGAAAAGTTAGGGTTTGAAATCTCAAGGTAAGTTAGAAAGCTCACTTCTTTACAAGTTTGTAGAAGAGAGAAAGATCTTATTTTAGCTGGATTTCGATGTTTAGCAGTTTTGAGAACAGGTTAGAAAAGAAAGAAGAAAGCACTAACCATCGGGGGTCGCTAGGACAGAAGTATCACTAAAGAGTTTGAGGGTGATCAGCGAGACAAGTGTCGCTGGTAACGCAAAGGGGCCTTGCGTCTCACAACTCTCGCTGACTCTCGCTGAGTATCGCTTGTTAAGGTAATATCGCTAGTCTCGCGAAGCTGGGTATCGCTGATGCCGCATGGTTATGAGTAGTTTAATCTAAAAGTCTCGCTCATTATTGTAAGTTGTAAACAAGAGAAGAACTAGTGATGAAAACCCATGTTTAAGATATTTAAGCAAACGTAGAGAATATAAAGAGGAATGTTAGAAATGTCTAACACGAAAAAGGTGTGTTTACAGCTCAAGAGGAGCTAGGGAAAGCGTATAACCCGCTTGGAGCCCGGAATAAGTTGTGAGTGACTTTATGGATTGAGATAAGCTTAACTTGAGTACTATTTTCTATATGCTTAATAATATCTTTAAAGCATGAGTTGACGTGTACCTTTATGAATGAAACTAGCACATATCTTATATGTGAGATAGAGCTTGATAATGTATCAGATAATGTTCTAAGTTTTACCAAGCTAGTTGCTAGATGAATGTTCAGAGAAGTCTGAGATATCATGATTATAGTTCATCTATGATAAATGTATTATGCATGTTTGTGCACTAGAAAGATTCGAATGGGACCCAATGCTGAAGAACAGGTGAAGGCATATGGGCAGCCCTAGTATTTTATGAAGTCTGAGATATTATGATTATTATTAAATTATGATAAATGTGATGTGCAAGTTAGTGCTCTAGAAAGATCCTATTGGGGACCCAATGTTGAAGGACATGTGAAGGCATATGGGCAGCCCTAGTATTTAATTTATATGAAACTCTCACCAAATGATTTAAAGACGGTGATTGAGTATTTCTCTGGAACCCTAGTACCGAAGGACATGAGAAGGTACACGGGCAGCCCGAGATCAGACAAATTTATAAGCAGAATAAAAGGCATCTGACGCTGATGTGTTGAGATTACTCCACACAGCTAAGGCTTATTGACGTTGGGTGCGTTGAGTTCGCTCCGCCTCAACAAAGGTTCAATGAAAAGACAACCATTTACGTAATGATAGTGATTTACAAGTTATAGTCATTTACAAGTTTATGAAGCATGATATGAATCATGATCAAGCAATTTCTATAAAAGATTGTAATTATATTTTTATTGAGTTTATACTTTAGTTAGTCACTCACTGAGCATTGTAGCTTATAGATTCTTATTTCTCTGATGTTTTTCTTTCCAGGTCGCAAGCGTGTTCGGGGTGCCTAGCCTACCATCAAGATTCGTTTGAGCCAAATTAGAATTTTGTATTTGGGAACTTCTAAACCCCATCCCTTTGTAGAAATTGGACTTATTTTGAGTGGCATTTGTGAGGATCACCAGGCATATTTGTAAACTTTAAACATAGCCTTTTAAATCTTACTTATAATGCTATCTTATTAAGAAATTTTTGCATAACTGTTGTAAAGGCTAAGCATTTCACCAGCTAGTTATGATATAGAAATGCATATATAACAAGGTTTAACAGAATACAGACTAGGTAACACTCACTTCTAGGTAAAGATATAGATGTATATATAAATATTTAGGATGGGGGTGTTACAATATCTCTCAGCTCTCCTTCTCATAATATGTTGCATGATGTCTCTGATCTTGATATTCCAATTGCCCAGAGAAAAGGTACCCATCGATGTACAAAACATCTCATTGCAAACTATCTCTCCTATCATAAATTGTCTGATAGTCATAAAGCATTCACATCCAAAATAACCAACCTATTTGTTCCAAAGAATATACAAGAAGCCCTAAATAATTTGAATTGGATATTAGCAGTGAATGCTTTGAAACAAAGTGGTACTTGGGACATAGTTGAACTACCAAAAGATAAGAAAACAATGGGATGCAAGTGGGTATTCACGATAAATGTAATACTGATGGTAGTGTCAAAAGATACAAGGCCAGATTGATTGCTAAGGGGTTCACCTAGACCTACGGAATTGATTATCAAGAAACATTTTCTCCTGTAGCTAAAATTAACTTGATTAGAATTTTGTCGTCTGTTGCAATTAATTTTGATTGACCGCTTCATCAACTTGATGTTAAAAATGCATTTTTTAATAGGGAGTTTGAAGAAGACGTATTTATGGACTTACCGCCTGGCTTTGAAATAGGCTTTGGGATTAACAAGGTATGTAAGTTAAAGAAATCACTATATGGCCTTAAACAGTCTCCTAGAGCTTGGTTTTAACGTTTTGGAAAGTCAATCACAAGCTATGGATTTAGCCAAAGTCAAGTCGATCCCACCATGTTCTACAAGCATACGAGAAATGACAAGGTTGTTGTTTTGATAGTGTATGTTGATGATATCATACTTACAGGCAATGATGAGACATGAATATCTATTGTAAAGGAAAAATTGGTAAATGATTTCAAGATCAAAGACCTGGGATCCTTAAAGTACTTCCTACGCATAGAGTTTGCTAGGTCTAAAAATGGTATTCTTGTCAACCAAAGAAAGTATATCCTTAATCTACTCAGAGGGACGAGTTTACTTGGATGTAGGGCTATAGAAACTCCCCTTGAGTAGAACTTAAAATTGGAAGCTGCAACTGTTGGCTTTCATAGCTTGTTGCGCATAAATTGGATTAGATGTTATAATTTCCGTACAAAAATGCGTCAAGAGTTACTCAAGTATGAAAGCCCAAGTGTAAGCTCTTATAGGTTTCCTGGTGAGTCCAGGGTCAAACGCAGGGATTTGTAATAAACTAGGCGTTGAGAATAGATACATGATTATGTGGTGACTATACAGGTATTATGTTCAAGAATTGTATGTACTTAAAAATATACAAAAAGAATGAATAAAATTTCCCACAATTAACAATGAGGTGGACGCGGAGAAGGTTAGTCA